>OY744476.1:88212430-88914930 GCA_963556175.1 Tipula confusa | reverse complement strand
TCTTTACAATATGAACAATATACAATATATAGGTAAGAGGAAATCACGACGGGAGGTCAGCTGGTTCGAAAAACGGATTGTTTTATGTAAATAAAGAATTAGGATTAAATTTCAGGTAAATAAAATAATCGGGCCAAACTTATTTTTGTAAAATAAGACATTCATGTGGTTGAGGGGGTTTAAAACGACTCATTAAATACTTTAATGAACGGTTGTGATATTCTAAGAATTTCATCACAACCATACACGTTACAGGTCTCGAGTCACGATACTTGTAAGGATTACCACTAATTAAATTTTGAGAGGAAAATGATGGAAACTCTATATTTCTTATAAAAATTCAATTAAGGAACATTTAAATTGCCATTCAGCGCAAGGTCGTATGTACTAATATTCCAAAATCATCTGGATTATCATTCATTGAAATTACCATCCTTAAATTCACCATAGCTACATCTTGTAAAAGGAGAGTTTGCAATTCTTCATACGTTGGTGTGTAGCGTCGTCTATTTATTGTTGGTTTGTTCGCTTTCAATTTATATATAAACAGGTATATGTCATTTTTATTTCTTTATCAAAGAGCTCAATTTTATAATGGAAAAGTATATTAATTTTATATGTAAAATTGCTGAATTAGGCAGGCTAAAAAAAACAATATCAACTATATAAATACCAGGTGGAAGTTGTTTTTTTTTCAGCAGTTTTAATTAAAAATTAAAGAACAACCTCGTCAATAAAATAATTATTATTAATAAAAATCCAATTTATAAAAATAAATTATAAATCAATAACTAAATTATTAAAAAAAATTTATATATGTTTATAAAAAAATAATATCATAAATAAAATTTAAACTATATATGTTTTGTGTTTCGATGATGCTCCCATAAAATTGGTGACCCCGACGTGATAAAAAGGTTTTCACTTCATTACCAATCTCTATATATAGCCAAGGTAATAAAAATTTTGCGAAAGCATCATCTTGTAATTGATGGTATACTATTACTAAGTTCATCAAATTGAAATCTATACACCATCAGCATTCATATATACATCAACTGGTAATCAGCAAAGACTAGTCAAGCAACAATATTATTAACAAGGAAATCAACATTCATCAACTTGAAAACTATTTATCAACCGTAATCAGCAAGTAATTGTCAGTTATCAACATTATATTATTATTATTATTAAATAAAACTGTGAGTATTTTTCAATTATATTTCTTGAGGTTCAAAGAATAAAGATTTGAATTTTAAGAGGTATCCATAGTCGATAATTTTTATTATTATTTATTTTTTTTTTGAAAATTATATATACTTGTTTGATATTGATTGTTCACATTAGCAATGTCTCAACACGTTTCTCGTTCTTCTTCTCACAATCGCAATTACGAAATTTTATTGCCGAACAAATGCAAAATATTGCATTTGTTTGTTAGATTCAAATAATGAGACACGTTTATTAGGCCAAAGGGAACCCAAATCCTATGAACACTTAAAGCAAGGTTTAAATACCGACTTAACCGGACAAAATGCATCTTCATTAACATCACAACCTGTGAATACAACGAACCATAGTATCACTTTCAAACCTCCACAGCCCCTTTTTGAACAAAATCCTAACGTGTGGTTTAATATTTTGGAACAACAATTTTCTTTAGCAAAAATTACAGTCGAATCCACTAGGTATTTTCATGCAGTCGGAGCGTTAGATCCTCGCCATCACAACAAATTTGCGGATGTAATACTACGCGACAAAGGTCCTAGACCATATTCCGTTTTCAAAGTAGAAGTTATTCGGGTTTTAGGCGAATCCGAAAAAACAAAGTTAAACAACCTTCTTCATGGATTATCATTAGGCGACAAAAAGCCATCACAATTATTAAATGAATTTAAATGGAATGCTGGTCCAGACTTTAACGAAGGATCAATTAGACAGTTGTGGATGAACCGACTTCCACAACAAGTCCAGTTGATTTTAACTTCGTTCGAATCTATGGTGACACTACCAGTTTTGGCTGAACAAGCAGACAATTTAATGGAAACAATGGCACAAGCCCATGTGAATGTTGTCAATTTACCACATGATTCATTCAAAATCAAAAATAAAAACAAGGAGACTGAAATTGACGAAAAATTATCTCTGTTTAAGGCAGATATTTTGAAGGAAATATCTTCAATTGTAAACGGTAATGCAAGATCACGATCGAAATCTAGATCAAAATTCAAAATTGCTTCAAGATCAAATTCTAGAAAAAGAATTAACCCAAAATTTGAACAATGTTATTATCATTTTAAATATCGAGATAATGCTCGAAATTGTATTCAGGGTTGTAAATATTACAATAATTTCTGTAATAAATCAGATTCCCAAAATTTTTAATTAGCCATCCCAATGTGGCGACAGTTTACGATGACCATTTATCAAGTCGCCTTCTTATTTTTAAACGAAATTCCAAATTAAAATTTTTGATTGATACAGGGGAAGATATTTCGGTTTTACCTTTAAAAAACGCAAAAATTCCTCTAGCTGTTTCAACATTTAAATTATATGCAGCTAATGGGACACCCGTACAAGCTTTCGGCTCAACAATTTTAAAATTAGATCTTGGTCTACGACGCGAATTTCGATGGGAATTTATAGTAGGTGATGTGTCATTACCCATTATTCGCGCTGATCTACTCAAACATACCGGACTTCTTGTTGATATTAAAAAAAACGAATTATTGATCCAACAACATCATTATTTATTGTCTCAACATCATTATTTATTGTCTTATTTATTGTGCTCCTTCCTATATTAATAAATCCTGCACCAATTTGGGAATTTATTCATTATTATCAAAATTTTTAATACGTCTTTAAATCATCAAATTGTCAAACACAAGATTACACACCATTTAGAAACTATCGGACCACCTATATCATGTAAAACGAGACGATTGGCACCAGACAAACTTCAAATTGCAAAAACAGCTTTCGAGCACATGTTGGCTCAAGGAATCTGCCAACCTAGTCACAGTCCATGGGTAAGTCCTTTACATCTTGTTAAAGAGAAAAATGGAGATTGGAGACCGTACGGAGATTATCGGTCGCTAAATCGAGTAACGATTCTTGACAGATATCCCATACCACACTTACAAGACTTTTCGTATCAACTGGAAGGTTGTACAATTTTTAGACCTTGTTCAAGCGTATCATCAGATTCCGATCGAACCAAAAGATATTCCAAAAACAGCCATTTCTACACCATTTTGATTATTCGAATTTACTAAGATGACATTTGGCCTAAGAAATGCAGCACAATCTTTTCAGAGATTGATGCATTCTGTCTTATTTGGACTTAATTTCTGTTTTGTTTATTTGGACGATGTACTAGTCGCATCTAAATCTCTTGAAGAACATTTGGAACATCTCGAAATTGTTTTTCAAAAATTCTCTGAATATGGTTTGGTCGTTAATTCAGAAAAGTCTGTCTTCGCAGCTTCTGAAATAAATTTTCTCGGACACCAAATTAATGAACAAGTCATTCTACCTTCTCCAGAACGTATTAATTGCATCCAAAATTTCGAGCGCCCTGCAACTGTTGGTCATCTCAAACGTTTCTTGGGTATGATCAACTTTTACAGGCGTTTCATTCCCGGCGCTGCTGTAGATCAAATGCTACTTAATAATTTCTTGAAAGGTTACAAGAAAAATAGCAAAATTTCAATTGAATGGACTGCAGCATCTATTGACGCTTTTGAAAATTGTAAGAAGAAATTGTGCCAAACCACCCTTCTTACACACCCATCGTTATCAGCTCGAATGGCAATTATGGTCGATGCGTCAGATTACGCAATAGGAGCAGTGATTCAGCAGTATGTTTCTGGTGCATGGCAACCCCTTAGTTTCTTCTCAGTTTGTCTTAACGAGACACAAAAAAGATACAGTGCTTATGACAGAGAGTTACTTGCAGCTTACTCTGGCATTAAGCATTTCAAGTATCTTGTAGAAGGACGCGAATTCACTTTGTTCACTGACCATAAACCACTAGTTTACGCATTTCATCTAAATCCCAAAAAAGCATCTCCTCGTCAATTCAGACATCTAGATTTCATCGGCCAATTTACTACCGATACTCAACACATCTCAGGCATTGACAATGTCGTTGCAGATGCACTATCACGTATTAATCAAGTAACTATTCCAGAAAACATTGATTATACAGCCATAGCAGATGCACAGACCAATGATGAAGAACTACGAGACATTTTATGTAACAATACAACGCTTAAATTTCAAAAAGTACCTATTAATGTTAACTCCAATAAATTCATTTATTGTGCTGTATCGACAGGCATCTCTAGACCATTTATTCCATTAAGTTTCAGAAAAAGTGTTTTTGAATCATTTCATAATCTTTCACATCCAGGTATCAAAGCGTCTATTAAACTTTTAACACAAAATGTTGTGTGGCCCTCAATCAAGAAAGATACGAAAACACTAGCTCAAAGATGCTCAATACCAAAAGTCAAAAATCTCAAGGCATATTAAATCAACTCTCACCACTTTCAAATTACCTTCGCAACGTTTTGCAGATATCCATGTAGACATCATTGGTCCGTTACCAATTTCGGGTAATCAACGATACTGTGTCACGTTAATAGATCGATACACACGTTGGCCTGAGGCGATTCCAGTACCAGACATAACTGCTGTCACTGTTGCTTTTGCTATTTATTCTTCTTGGATTTCTCGCTTTGGTGTACCAATCTTCATCACTATGGATCAAGGAGCACAATTCGAATCTGAACTATTTCGCGAATTATCAATATTACTTGGTTTCGAAAAAAGACGAACCAGCAGCTATAACCCGAAATGTAATGGGATTATTGAAAGGTGGCATCGTACCATCAAAACAGCCATAATGTGTCATGAACGACCTAACTGGACAATAATATTACCAACTGTAATGCTCGGGTTACGATCAGTATACAGCGAAGAGCTAACAACAACTCCAGCTGAACTAGTTTACGGCAGTCCTTTACGAATTCTAGGTCAATTTTTTGATTCTTCGGTAAATGTTTACATGCCCCAAACAGATTTCGCTAAAACTCTTAAAAATCACATTACAGAAATTAAACCAAAACCGTCATCGAATCATTCCAATAACAAATATTTCGTATATAAGAATTTAATTCCTGTACACACGTTTTCCTTAGAACGGACGCGTTAAGTAAAGCACTCCAACAACCGTACACTGGTCCTTATCTGGTTATCAAACGGACAGATAAATTTTACACTATTGAAATTAACAACAAACACGTGAATATCAACAAACACGTGAACAAACACGGACACCTATGGGGGCATCATCGAAACTCCCATAGGTGTCCCTATAATACTCTGCGAAGATGGGTTTTGACTAATTTTACTCTAGTTTCTCATAGACCCGCCAAAATATGAGGTTGAAGGTGGTATTGTGTATAACATTATATTTTCATACCTGCGATCGTGCCTAATTTTGATGAATTCATCAAACCTTCTGCAAGCACCTACAATTGATAAATATACCTTCTACCCCAAACATTATAAAATCCTCTCGTTAAAGTTATACTCTCGGAGAAGATAAGTTACTCATAATTTGTTTTCTATAGCTTTGGGCGAGCTTAGACGCAATGTAAACAGCTCCTGTTGTCTCGTTTGATAACATCCATGATACCGATAATCCAACATATTGATATAAGTATTAAGAACAATGTCGATAGATTTGGATGTAGATGCTTTATGTGCAGATACCTCACGATTCGGTTAACTGATGGCTTTTCAATAAGATATCTGGATGTTTCGTAGAGTACGGAATATTTGAACCACCTACTCATAATATGGAGTTTTCGTCTACAAATGATTGCAAAGCTGCCAATTTGCTCCCCTTTTCGAATGTCAAAAAATGATTTTATTTTACGACAGTTGTCGATGTAGTTGTCTGATACAGTTGGCCAGAATTCTCAAAACTGACCAGTAAGAACTAAACTTCTCGACCATATATTGCATTGGATTTTAAGATAATAATTTTTCGGCAACATTCTCAATTTGGGTTAGCAAAGTACTTTCCTCTCGACAGTGGTTGGTTCACTTGTGACATCCTTAAAGTTGGGTCTATTTGTAGATGCATTCCAAAGAAAATCCGGACCATTCCACCAAATTAAGTGTGTAATCAGATCTGTTGGTGAAATCCCCTGGCTTGTATAGTCCGCCGGATTCAGATTTATTGGTACATACTGCCAATTTCACGATAGCTTGTCGATGATGAAAGTCGTGCAATTTGCTACGAAACAGTTCCATTTTCTAGGAACGTTTGAAAACTATTACAAGACGATATTAGAGTTTGTCCAGGCATGACAATAATCGACTGGTGACTAAGATATTTCTACCACTTAGTGAAGCAATTTAATTAATTGTATGGTCGGTACCAGTTCTAAACATGGTATCGAGAGTCGTTTGAGAGGAGCAACCTTTGTTTTGGTAGCTTTTAAATGTACGAAACGGTCTCCTTTGATGACTGCGGTTCTAACATATACCACCGCAGCATTTGTCCGATGCATCCCATAATCCGTTATACTGAATGTAATTGGTTGGTAGCGTATGTATAAATGGTGGAAAGCGCACTGCAGCAAGACCACGTAACTCATTTCGTATATTGAGCATAACTTTTTAAAGATGGTAAAAGTCATCCAAGAGGATCGAATATTTTAGCCATATTCTGATAATAGGATTCGCTTGGTTGTTGGATTAGAAGAAAGTTCGGTTGATTTGTCGTTGTAAAACGTAAATACCTGGCACTGGAATCGAAGCTGGTCAGCCACGTAAAAATGTAATTTGGTAACATTGAATAATCTTGAGAATATGTCCTTGGTATTGGTAGCTGTTTGATGCAATGATGAGATAATCTGATACCATGAACAAATTAGCCAATAGGGCACTGTATTTATTCTTTAATAGCGCAACTTATGTTGAGGAGTTTTACGCCACAGGATTCTCCAAAAATTTTGTTGTTTTGAATCGACTAATATCTATGATTGGCAATACATCTTCTATTTGTCAGAAACCATTTTTATTTGGTGCCTGCGGAATCTGGTTAATATGTTGAAAGATGCTCCTGAATTGTGGGTCCTGTCTTTAAAATATCATTCAATAATAACAACAGGTCTATCTTGTTTTGCATGATCCATCCGCAACCACTTTGTGTGTTTATACTATAATGTCGGAGATAATATATATCAGATTAGTCTCATTAAACCCACCTTCATCGAGAAAGGAAAGAGTCTTCTATGTACTTCCTAAAATTATCGTAACAAATGACAAACATCATCGGAGCTGGTCTGGATCGTGTTCCACTCACTTGTTATATTAATATTTTCATCTGCATAACCAACAAGCGCCCAACCGAATTTCTCTTTGGAAAATTTGTTTTTCCCAATTTATAAATTTGATTCTATATTCAATAAAAAACGTAATAGTAGCCCGATTGTGATTAATGCTAATTTAATCAAAAGCACTGGTCATCAGTATAAATATTGCTTCAAAATAAATATATATTTTTTGTGATTGATTTTAATTTATTTTTACTGGAAATTTTTATAAAAAGTAATTTCAAGAACAGAGAAGCGGTGGTTTCTCCAGGAAATGATGATATACGGCAAAAGTACGACAAAAAACCACAGAATCATAAACATAATTAAAGATATGCAGGCAAGCACAAAAAAGTAAAAATCCAATTCCAACAAGTTCTTTATGCAAATACGATATCTATTGGCGTGTCGCTTGGCACTTAGTTTAAGTGAAAAGAGCATATTAAAGTAAAAAGCATACAAATATACAAAAAAAACAGGCTTATAGGTATAAATTCAAAACTAAGCAATTATTAATCATTTTAGGATGATATACTCGGTTTCGGCCAGTTTATTCCAATCTACCTAAAAATATTTTAGTTTTTAATTAAAATTCCATAACCAAGATAACTGACCACATAGCGACTAATGATCACAATTAAAAATAAAAGGCATAAAATTAAGTATTAAGATGACCTTGACCATGAATTTCATGGTAAAGTCAAAGGCCAAAGAAACCTTATTATTTTACATTTGCGTTTACAATGTATAATTTCGTAAGTAACTTTTTACCTGGAACTGAATATTTCCGCGATAAGAAGGGGTTCGAGAAAATAAATAAATGAATTAACCAATCAAACATGATTCCCAAAAATGTTTCACTTATTTAGAAAGAGGTCAACTTCTAAAATTCTTCTTAAGTACGTTTCTCAATTTTAACTTTGTTGTAACTTAATTAACCGATTCAGAATACAACATCTACATTAATAAAACATAATATTCACTCAAGAAACGTTTATAATCGTATATAAAAATCATATAAGACCCCATTTATATCTTTAACAGACTTAAGTAAGAAATCAGAAGAGTAAAAAAATTAAATTATGTATAAATGAAAACCCCCAACTGTGCGCAGCATTTAAATAAAACAATAAAAACATTTTTATGTCTATATCCAAACATAATATAATATATTCAAAATTTCATCGATCTTATAAAATGATCAATCATAAAATTTTAAGATCATAACACATAATATAATCGTACGTACGTACATATATATTATATGATATTGAGATGGCGCGATCTTTTCTACACATTATCGTAGAAGTCGAAAAACAAAAAAAAAAAAAAATTCTATAGATCCCCAAAAGAAGATTAATCGATTTCGTATATTTTGTTGATCGCAATAATTTTTTTGTTGTTTTTGTATTATGCGCGCGATCATGTGTGATCTTTTCAAAAACAGTTCATTAATCATTAAATTCACAAAAATACAAAAAAAAAAAAAATTCTCGACGAGCATTCAACAAAATGATTTGTTTTAATTATAATTTAATTTTAATTCGATTCATTAATTTAAAAATTTTTTTTCAATGTGTGGTGATCATTAATATGATCATTAGATAACAATTGACCACACATTGAATTTTTATGGTAAATTAGTGTTATATATGTTTATGATGACCATTAAACAGTGATCAAAGGCAAAAGGTGTTATGTTTTCAAGTGCGTAAATTTATATACGATCATCGATCTAACATAATATTTTTGTATACAAAATGATCAATAGAATTTAACCCTTTAAAATTGTTTAGTTTAGTTTTGTATAGTGGTCCCTATACTGCTATAGTAAAATAAATATTTCGCACACCTAAAATAACATGGACCATTTGAATTTGAATTATAATATTAGCAATTATTTGCTGTTTGAAGTGGTTATGACATTTAATTGAAACAAGTTTTTGTGCGTATTGAAAATGAAGTCCAGATGTTTAATTTTCATAAAGGTGTTATGATGTCGTCCACAACAAATAATTGTGCCTGGAATTTTTACATTGGCAATAATTTTTTACAGGGCATTATTGGTTCTTATAACTAAGTACAAACGTTTTTTTCTTTTTGATCCCGCACTTTCGAGCCAGCAACTTTTATTTCTCTATTGATTGATTGATTGATAAATTGATGAAACTGTGAGACCAAGCGCTTGTCAAGTGTTCCAGGTAACGCCAGTCCTATTCCAACAGCTTTTTTACATTTGACAAACGGTAGGATAAGAAGGGTTTTCATATATTCCTATTTCTATAACTATATCGCTCCATGCATGATAGAAACGACCCGGTTTCAGACAACTCATGACCATTACGGTACAATTCTATTCTATTTTTGGGGTAAAAAAATGTATTTTTTGTATTCTGTCATCTCTTATCAGCAACGCCAGTATGCTGATAAGAGGCGATCACACAAGCACTTTCAAGTTTGGGGTGGATGGGGCACTTAGTAGCTGGATTAATCAAATGCTCAAAGACAGGGTTATAATGCCGAATCTGGGTTGATCATCCATCCGTAAATTTGTAAGTAGGGGTACTTCGCAAGGCGGTGTATTACCCCCTTTCTTTGGAACTTGGTCATAAATGTATTGTTATTAAGCCTGGAAGAAGCTGGCTTCAAAGATGTTGCTATTGGCACTTTTGGTAAACCTCCTTGTATCCTAAAAGAAGTTACGCAGAATGCTCTTGGCATTCTAACTCAATGGACCAATAGCTGTGATCTCAGTGTTAATCCACTGAATACTGAAGTGGTTCATTATTTCAGGAGGTATAAACTTCCTCTTTTCGACCCTCCAACACTTAATGGAGTTGTTTTGGACATCGTAAACAAAGTGAAATTCTTAGGTCATATCTTGGACAGTAAACTAAGCTGAAAGCCAAATATTATGGAGAAAGTAAAAAAATCTACGATAGCACTCTACTCTTGTAAAAATGTCATTAGGAAATGATGGGACTTAAGCCCCATATTATACACTGGCTTTAAACCTCTGTAGTTAGGCCAATTCTAATGTATGGAGTAACAGTTTGGTGGCCCGCTTTAAATACAGTGGCGATCCAAAAATTGTTAATGAAAGTGCAAAGAACTGCTGCCTTGTGTATTAGTGGTGCACTCTACTCAAAGTACCTCTACTCAAGCACTGGAAATTCTCTTTCATCTCATCCCTCTGGATATCCTGGCTAAACAAGTAGCTGCAAGTACGGCTATAAGGCTTAAATCTATTTCTTTGTGGTCTTGTAACATTATGGGCCACTCGTCTATTTTTACGAACAAAGAAATTCCCAAAGCTATTGACTATACCATCTCGACATCATACCTTGAAGTTAAATTTTAAGCTGATATTCCAGAGAGGACTGGGTGAGTCGAACATTTTCAAAGTCAGGTTTTATTAACTTCTTTACAGATAGATCGAAAATTGATGGAACGGGCGATGGTGGGATTTTCTGCGAAGAACTAAATGTAAACCTCTCTTTCCGCCTCCCTAATCTTTGCAGTATTTTTCAGGCAGAGCTTATAGCAATCAAGGAAGCTATAGATTGGATGAAGTTTCATTTAATATCTGCGAGAGATATTCGCATTTCTACGGACAGTCAGGCTGCAATTAAAGTTCTACAATCAGGCTATGTCACGTCGAAAGTACCCCGGAACTGTCTTTCATCTCTGAACGAGATGACTGAACAGTCCAACAGCCATCTTATTTGGGTGCCAGGGCATTTCAGTATTACGGGGAATATAAAAGCCGATGAACTTGCGCGGCAAGGTACTACTTGCCTCTTATTACCATGCAAGATAGACATTGGAGTTCCACTTGTTACGTGCAAACTGCTCCTTAAAGAGGAAGCTTATAAAATTACAAACAACAGATGGGCAAATTGTACCTCTTGTGTAATTTCCAGGCAGATTTGGCCTTATCTGGACTTAAAAAAGTCAAACCAGTTAATGTCTATGCAAATGTGTAACATTAGCTTAATCGTGGGTGTCATTACTGGTCACTGTCTTATAGGTAAACATGCTAGTAGACTTGGCGTCTTCTCTCATGATTACTGTCGAAGTTGCAAGGACGAAGAAGAAGAGTAAACAATACTACATTTACTATGCACCTTTCCTTGTTTGTCTCAAAATAGACTCAAGTTTTGTGTAGCTCGTTTGCTAACGGATCTAACGAATCTCAGAAATTTAAGCGTTAAAGAAATCCACTACAAACAGGTTTCGGTAAGGTAGTGTGGAGAAGAAAATTTTGAGGTAAGGCTATGAACCACATGTGTCTATGTTTCGTCCTTGTTGGACGGCCACCTAAACCTAACCTAACCTAAGCCTATCAAAACTGTGAAAAATTAAGAAAAATTAAAAAGCTGCGACAGTCCTCAAAAACGAATGGTGATGATTAGCCTTTAAAAACTCTTGAATTTAAAAACTCCTAAAGTTCTCAAAACCGAATGATGATTAACCTATTCAATTTTTTTTAAATATAAATGAAATTTGAAAAGTTTCCAAAATGCACAAAAATGAATAATGATAAGGATATTAAAATTAAGAAATATTTAGGAAACTTAAAAGCTCCTAAAATTCTAAAAAATTAACTATGGTTATTAGCGTATTAAAATTGTAGAATATTTAAAAAAATTTAGAAACCCTAAAAACTCTGATTAGCCTGATTAGCCTACAAACATTTTTAAAATATCAAAGAGTTTAGAAACTTCCAAAATTCAATTTGATTTTAAAATCAAATTATGATCCATAGCCTTCAAAACTGTACAATACTCAGGAATATTTAAAAGCTCCCAAAATTCTCAACAACGAAATCAATAGCTCATTTATGCAAGTTCTCAAAAACGAATTATGATAAGCCTACAAATTGGTTGAAATTAGGGAAATTTTAAAAGTTTCCAAAATTATCAAAAACGAATGAAGATATTCTATATAAGGTTCGACCATAATCGGACCCTATATTCAAGATAACTGACACAAAGTTTTGGATTGACATGTAGGACGTGCAGCCACTGAAAAATAATATGTCAACCTGTCAATCATTAGTATTCACACGCCTACCTAAAGATAAAGACCCACTTCAAAACAATTGGGATGATCTGATAAGAACTATACCAAAGCACATTGATAAAATTATTATGGATTAATTCAATCCTTAAGCTGACAAAACCTAAATAGACTTATAGTAAAATAAACATATACTTTCGACACTAAGTAGCAACTGATAATGGAAAAAAGTACTTTGCAATCACACACGATCTCACTAGGGGTAGCACATTCTTTGATATGGCATAAATTTTAAATAGCAAATTGTTTAATATTGTTTAATTTTTAATTGTTAAATAGCCTAGCCTAGCCATATCAGGCAATTCTAGCTTTAGTGAAAAATAAACCCAAAACTGATTAGGGTAATAAGCAGCGTTGTCTTGTCATTTATTTACAATTTAAGTGATACAGACCAAAAATAGACAAAACTCGTAACAATTGGTGACAACGGTGGGATTTTAAAATTTTTAAAAATGATGAACAAGTTAACAAATAAACGATTGATGGAGGTATTGTCTTTCCGTAATTTACAAACCATTCCTAATAAATGTGAATTATGAATAAGACTTCGTGAAGCCATGATGAATAAAGGCTTAGATCCGGATTAGCATGAACTCGAAGATTGTGGATTGGACACCACTAAGATAAAGAAAGTTGATGCTGGTGAGCAGAATGCTTTAAAAGAAGAGATATTCAATAAATATCTATAATGAATTTCAAATGGTCACATTTAATAGCTGCCATGAAATAAATAATGAAGGTGCAGCAGCAGAGTGGAATAAAATGTGATTTGGACCAAATGATGGGACAAATCGGTGATATGAAACTGTTTTTTGAACGACAGTTTGTATAAAGCAAACGATCACAATATAAAGAGGTAAGATTGGAAGAAAGTGCTGGATCATAAAGTTTGTGAGTTGGGGAAACAATCGATGAAGAGAATAAATTTTGAAAAAAATAATAATTGGAAAAGCCCCAGTGCAACCAGGCAAAGACTTAGAAGATCCTATAAGAGCTCTTAATTGAATTACAGATCACCTATTATCGGAAAATGCGAAGAGGTATCCAAAATAGTGAAATTAAATCTAAGTGTATAGGCCAAGGGATGACAACAGATGGAAATAGTGACGGACCTGACACCAAAATGGACAGAACACCTAACTTTGAAACGGCAACAGGCAACGAAAAAGTAACTATTAAAATACATGTTCATTATCTGTAGTGCTCTAGAGAATAAAGGCAGAAAACATAGTTAAACACCAGATTGATACAGATTTGGAGATGCCAATATCTCAGGTATCTTAAATTTGCCTTTGGTAAAACACGGAGGTAGATAGAAAGGTAACTGAAATGAAAACATCGCATAAAGATTGAAATACTATTCTATAGAAAATCGATATTCGATTCTAATTACCACGATCAAAGAAGAAAACTGTAGATTAGGTGTTATAGACAGCTAACTATTCATCATAGATTTTCAAAGAGAAAAACACAAAATTTACCGAGTCACCTGACTATAAGGAACTGCAATAATTAAATGATAACCAAATCTAAGCATTGAAACTAATATACAACAGTTAAGGTTTGAAATAGTTAATAAATAATTAGATCTTCTATAATTCTTAAAATCCAATATAATGCTACCTTATAAGGGTCACCTAACATGGCCCCTAACAGATCACACACATAAGATGATCTTGCAAGGAGGAAAGACTCTTACACTAGCTTTTATTTTGCAAAGGTACTGGACTATTAAAATTCACATAGCTAAAGTAACTCAGACACGGTCTTCCACGCATACTGGAGTGGATGATACTGGATGCTAGGTATAAGGTCTTGACCAGACCAAGTTCACCAAATAAAAGTTCACTAGCAGTATTCTTAAACTTAGCGATAAAAGCTTTTCTCGTAGAAGAAGTAAGAGTCTTGTCATCAGGAGGTTTCCTATCAGCATTTATACACTTCAAAGCATACCAAAGGCGCTTCTCGAATCTTTATAGAGAATATGGTTCCAACTTTGAATTAGTTGCAAAACATTCACTTTGCAACCCATTTAGACAGGTTAGTTGGGAAATCATTTTTTTTTTTGTAACGAATCATCTTGAAAGAAAATATCAACTAATTATAATACTGTGCGGATGCTTCTGAAAAAAAAAAACAAAAGCTATTGGAACTTGGGTAACAGAATAATTGTAACTATACGCAAAAACTTGTTGTTTGTTCTTCGATAGTAAAAAGACCTCACCAGTGGTAATCTTTTATTATATCTCAAATTCATACATAAAGACTATTATGTATCTGCGGTTGCGCAGGAAAAGTTTGAAAAAATATCATCCAATTCATTTTTCAATAGAGTATATTTTTTGTGATTTTCTCGGGATTCCGCTAGAGCTATTACAATAAAAAAAGGATTTAATCTTGGATTCATTCTGGTTCAACACTGGGTATAGAAATAAGTTAGAAAGTGATGGTGAAAAACCTCAATAATTTAACTTAAGAACCATATCCTTTTGTGGCAAAAAAGTTAGATTGGATGCATTTTGCTGGAATTAAGAATTTACAGTATGAAACCTTTAGTTGCCGTGCACTAAGATTATTTTTTTTTTCACTTAACTTGAGCAATCAAGATCATTTGATATACAGTGTTCTATACCTTTTTCATAAAAATCCAACGTCTTGTCCAGGTGTTGTTGATGGATTACAATGTTAATCAATACCGACAAATTCGAACAATTTAACAACTATTGTTAGCTAGTTAATTTGATTTGGTTCCTTTTAATCTATTTCAGCCGCATTACGATTTTATAGTTTACGATTTTATAGTTTAAATAACCACCAGATTATATAACTTATATAAAGATGTTGAATACAACATAAAAAAACATAAAATTCGATCAATTTCAAGTGTGTAATCCAATTGTAGTCTTATATTTTCTCCCTCCGTGCATATATAAACTTTAAATTTTTACCATAAATCGAATAACTAAAATCAACATGCTGATTCAAGAAAATTGAATACATATTCATCCAATTTACTATAGAAAAACCACAAAAAAAAATCACCCACTTTCTGGTGCAGAAGGACACGAAAAATATATATTGAACAATTTTTCCCATTTTATTACAAATTAAATATATTATTTGTCTGGTGTCCAAATACACACAGCACAGTCCATTTATAAACGATAGCAGTCGATTAACACAACAACAATGCATATAGTCGAAGGAAAATAGTACGAAACGATTTTTTTTTGTTATCCAGGATATTTGATGAATGATAATGACACTTAACATTTCATGAGTACATATAGTCATATATATATATACATAAGTATTCATAAACCAGGGGATGAATCGTAATTCTTGGATCAACTTCAATTAAGGTGTTTAATTTATTTTCCTTTTTTTTTGTTGGTATGTCCTTGAGAGACCATTTTCAAATTTGATTTAATTGAAAATTGAAATTCAATTATGCTTGTAGTATTGTACGATAAGAGTCATAAAGTATAATTGCATTTTACCGTTTTGTCAGATGTATGCAGCTATAATATGTCAATGGTATTTGATATAAAAAAAACTGTTTAAATGGCCGACAGGCACATTAATACTCACGTGGGAGTAACATATAGTAATTTTTTTTTGTTGTGTTGTGTATTAGTTTTCTGATATATCATAAACTATAAAATCTAAAATACCATTTGACATGCAACAGAATATTAATAAAATGTAAACAGATATCTATAAAATATACAAACTAATGTACATATGTTAATATGTGCATGTTGATATGCTAATTGTTGATTTTATAAATTTAAAAACTAATTAACCCTGCAATAAAGTAATTTGAATTTAGGAAGCTTAAAAAGGAAAATTAAATTGAGTTCAGAAATAATTTGAAATTCTAACGCTCTTGAAGGAACCATCGTTGGTTAGACTTAATAAACCTGATTGACAAATGGCAAACAAAAAGGTGTTTGATAAGCATAACTTCCCGCAACAACAAACTCTTCTTTTAACTAATATCCTTTAATTATTTTAGTTTTCAATATAGTATTCATTAACTTGTTTCCAAGTTTAACTAATCGCTGGATATCTTCGGAATATAAAAAGGTTTTCCAATTTCTTTTATGTAGGTGATGTTTTTACGTATATTGTTAGAGCTAAATCTTATTAATTTCCAAGTTTGAAAACCTAAAACAATCGCAGGAGACTTTATAAGGAAAATATGTTGGCAATTGATGCAGTTTGTATATTATCACTCGAGTATTCTCCATCCTGGCGCACTACTTTGGGTATTAATCCGGGGTGGTGTCTCGTATATGGCTGGAGTACCGCTTCTTTTCTTTAGAATTCACCTTTCATGTTGTGGTAGCTGTCCATTGCTGGTTTCTTTAGTCGAAGAAACTTATTTAACCACCAAAAAGGCTTCTGTGCTATCAAAAAGGCTCTCATCACTTCTTCTATAGCGCCGATAGTAGACCAACTTTTCTTGAAGCCTTATTGCTTATCCATCTTACACAAGAGTTTACAATTAATTTTTAACAAAATTATTACAAGTTCTTCATCAGGTCGAAATAGAGCATTGCTGCACTCACACCTCCAATCAGAATAATTAAAATAACTCGATTTTTATTTTAATTAAAATAAGTTTACAATGGGCCATGTTTGGCTTGGCTCCAATAAGGGGCTGGGTGCCAATGTTTTCAGTTTACGTATTAAAATTTTACAGCCTAGACCTTTGAGCTTGATGTCGATGTTCTACTTAAAGTTTTCTTATTTGATACGCTTTTTACTATTTGTGCAGTACTTTAAGCCATGTACGCATATCTTTTTTTGCTCTAGTGGCTGTGCGTTTTAGGTGCAGGCAGCGCTTTATTTCAACAGACCATCAATTTCACCAGATCACCAATTGGCCGCAGATTTTTTACTTCCTTCTTAGGCCCCTTTTTTAGATATCCCAAGCTTGTTTTACTAACCTCGTTAAGGCAGTAGCAATTTTTTTTAGGAGCTTCGGTTATCATCATTTCTGCTAATTTTGTTGCATCGATTATTATTGTGAGATTTTTCACTCATAGTTTAGACGCGTTCTACCCTGTTACGTGACTAGTTTAATCTTCATCAACCCGTCATCCCGTAATTTTGTGCGACATCGCAATGGTCACAAGAGTGATGAAGGAAATAGTCTCAGTGTAGCAAGGTCTTCTAAATTTCGATACACATCATCTTCATTAAAACATCACAAGTCCTATTTGGCCTGCTTTTTCCAGAATTTACTGTCCTCTGGTGTCTGTGGATATAACCAGCGCACATTCATATACAGGGTGTCCACCGGGAAGGTATACTACTTTGTTTGTTTATAATTTTTGATTAAATGAAAGAGAATGAATCTTATATTGATAAATGTTTTATTTAATTTTCGCAATTATGTATAGAATACAATATCAGCATTTCTGATTTGTTTGCATTAGCCTTGCTTTTTAGATATTCCCACCAAAAGAAGTCGGGAGAAGTCAAATCAGGCGACCCTGGAGGCCAATCAACATCACCATTTTTTGAAATAACTTGTTGTGGAAAGAGGTCTCGCAGTAATTCCATTGTAATCCTGGTTGTATGCGATGTGGTACCGTCTTGTTGATACCACATGTTAATCAAGCCTAAAGCATGCAGTTGTGGCGTTAAAAAGTGTTCAACCATATCACAATATCATTCTTCATTCACAGTTACCGTTACGCCGTTTTGATTTTCAAACAAGTAAGGTCCAATGATTCCTCCTGACCAAATTGCACACCAGACTGTCACTTTTAATGGATGTAAAGGTGACTGATGAATAATTTGAGGGTTTTCCATTGTCCAGAACCCACTATTCTGTTTATTCACATATCCATTTAAATGAAAATGTGCCTCGTGACTCATTATGATTTTTTCATGAAAATCGAGGTTGTCATGGGCGAGCTGTAACATCCTATTGGCATATATACGGCGGCGTAAATGGTCTTGTGGAAGAAGCTCTGGTGTCAATTGAATCTTCAATGGAAACAAATGTAAATCCTTGTGCAAAATTGTGGCCAAACTTGTTCTTTGAAGACGAAGCTCCTGAGCACGGCGTCGAATTGAGGTTGATGGATTGTTTTGAACACTTTCTTGCAGTAAGTTGTGGCCCATGCTTGGGCCTATCACTTACAGACCCTCTTTCTTCGAAATCATTCACTACACGATAAATAGTGCGTTTTGTTGGCACGTTCTTTCTCCCAAAAATTTCACGTAACTTTCTCATCGTCACAGTAATTGATGATTGATTTTGATAAAATGTTTTAACGATTAAAACACGTTGGTTTATCGAATATTTTTCCATTATAAATTTGCCATGTGTCTACTTCACGACTGCCAAATATGAACTGTCAATACTAACGTTTACCAAAATGGCGGCAAAACAAAGTAGTATACCTTCCCGGCGGACACCCTGTACTTTAACGGTTTTCCTTCTAACACGTAAATTTTAGCTCGAAAAGCGTCCATTTTTTATTTTTAATTTTGACCCATACAAATCTCTTTCGGCCTAAACATAACGCCTTAAGAAATAGAAAAGAAAAAGAAAAGCTCTGTTGGATAAGATGAATAAAGGCGATCAACGTCCTTCCGATGCTTTACGAAGCATTTCCTATACAAATTTTTTAAAAAATAACATCATTACAGGCTAAAATTGACCCTTTACTGCGATATTGTATAAGACCTTTCTGGCCATATTTATACAATTGGTTATCGTTGTAAGTGCCCAGTCCAATACGATTCTAAAAATACGGGTCAGCAATCCAATATGGCTGAAAACAACACATAACAATAAATTTCGCGTACTCTGCCAAATTTGGAGCCAGCCTTAGAACCAAAAAGAAAACTGGAGAAAGAAGCCGTGGGAGATAAACCACAATGGTTGCAACAAAAAGGCAAAATGGAATCAGAAATGACCAACTCAACCGGATGCGCTTTTGATTAAAAAAGAGCTATGTCTTTGGCTGAACTTACTAAAGTTTGGAGGGAAAATGACTCATATTCACCAAACTAATAAGGGGAACTTTTGCGATATATTTGGAAAGCACTGGGAACCAACCGAATTGGAGACAAGACTCAGTCAGAAACCTAGTATTAAAGCATTCCCTTGTAAAAAAATGACATCAATGTAGTGAAACAGGACGAAGTATTTTAGGCTTTTGAATCGCTGGTGGGAGAAACGAAAAGTATTTCCCCTATAAAAAAAACTGAAAATTTCTTATCGTGGAACACAAATAGAAGTGGCTAGACTTGCAAGCCAAATAGCAGAGATTACCATACTCAAATGAAAAATAAGGATTTGTTGGGTGCGCATAAAATACGCATAAATCGAAAAATTAATGAACTTTTAAAATTTTTTAAATGCCTGAAATGTCACCAAGCTCAACAATGTGATAGTTTTAGGTCTAGACTGTGTTCCTACCAGCTTGGAGAATAGGATCGTATTACAAAGAGCTGCAGCAATGTGAAATTTTTGCTTTGTAGTGATAAAGCCATTGGGCTGGTAGTTTGAAGTGTCCAACATATCAAAAGGCACTGCTATTGAACTATGAAGACCTGATACAATAAACAGTTAGTGATTTGGACGCAGACGTTGTTAAGGCATGTGAATAATACAGGAAGTATACAGGACAATACAAGATAGTAAGGCTTTGGCAGCAGATTTTTAAATCACACTGCTGTCTTGGTCTGTGAAAAATTACCCTTTCAAGAAAATGCTAGCGGTGCTAATTCTTGTTTTATAAAATGTAAGATCGATGATATTCATATCTAAAGCTGCAATTTTCATTTTAATGTGATTTAATGCCTAGGCCGTTCCATAACGAATCCGAGTTATTAATAATATATGTAAAGTTCTCCTGGGAGCTTTTTTGTTACTTCCAGTGGTAATGCTGAATGTTGGTAACACCTCCCTATTTTGTAAAGATTGTGCTAGCTTGATAGTTGATCTCTCATGGATTAGTGATTGTCTCCTAACTTAAGCATTAAGTTTTGAATCAAGTGCTTTCTATACACATAGCAACGACCCAGCCATTGTGTGCGTCTTGCATGATGGCAGCTTGCATTAAAACGTCCTGTAATGCAGGCACAAATATCAATAGATAGCTGGAAACTTCCAGTGAACTATAATAGGCCAATAAAAAAAGCCGCGCAGTGCAAAAAGTGCAGCCGTGATAGACGCTTATATCAAAGTGCAAGGCTCAAAATGAAATACGATTCACAGGCATTATAGTAAAATTGTCACAAACGGCAAAAAGTATTCATTAAATGTTAAATGCCAAACGATAGCATACAGTACATCAGTTTGAGCGATTTTTATTTACTCCATTGAATTATTCAGATAATATGGTCACATGATGTAGCTGATTCAGAGATGCGATGATTATTAAATCTGATATATTTATTCAATCGATTTTGAATTTGTTACTTACCAATATACATGTATATACACTTAAGAGGTAAACAGCTACGGATTTAATATTTTCAACAATTAAAATGTCAAAGTTAAATAGAAAATCATCTTTACAGCACCATACCACAAAACAAACAAAACCTATAGAAACTAAGGTTACAACTTAAGATGAACATGAAAAATATTTAAAAACCAGAATCTATATTTTACGAACATATTCATAATACAACAAAAAAAGTGTATGGCGTCCATTAAATGACTTGCACTTATTTAAAATGAACATACACTTAGAAATTAACAGCCAATTTCATAACAACAACAACAAAACTTGGTTACATCTTTTCTTCTACATCTCGGTCGATTAATAATCCATTCGATAACGAGATACATATAAATGTTATATGTTTTGAAGATGCGAAGACTAAGTTTTGTGTTATGTATATAAATCAAAACGTATTTTTGAGATGCTCGATTATATTTATTATATGATGATGATGATAGACTCATCTCATACTTTACGATGCATATACTCGTATTTAATTTGTTTTATTTCGATATTCTGTCGTTTATAATGCGGTACATAATCACGTTTTGATATAAAAATTTATCCATTTATGTTTTCTATATATATTTTGTTCATAACATAAACCTCAAATATTTATCGAACATGAAACGAATAATTTATGATTTTGGTTTTGTTTTTTATCATAAAAATGAGCATAAATATGGAAATTGATTGGAAAAACTATTACAATATTCGAGTTGGTATACACGAACAAAAAATTATTTAGCATTTTTGATTATCAATCGGTGGAAAAAATTTGATTTTTATTTGGAAAGGATATCTGTTTATGTAAAAATTTGAGGAGTGCTGGAGTATAATACAACTTAGGCCTATTTATAGAGAGTTTAAAACTTGAATATGGGTTGAATTTAGTAGACTGTATATACTTATTTAATTATTTCATAAACTCCCCTTTTAGTATATAGTTGAGGATCTGTCCCAGAAAAATCATAAAATCAAACATGGTATCCATAAACTCAAGAAAGAAGCTGACTAAACGATTGGATCTTTTTAAAAGATAATACCAATTTTTTTAAATTTTTATTGTATCCCAACAGGCTAGAGATCCAGTTTTATTTGTCAAATGGCGGTTGAATGGTTCAATATAGGATGGCTAAGGGATCATAACAATGAATTAATCATAAATTTGATCTAAATTTTAATCTAAATTTAGACTGTCATATGCCTTGTATATTTAAAAAAAAAATAAGATTTTCAACTGATTCCAAATGTTTGTGACTTCATTAATAGTTGGTGCTCGTGCAGCTTTCTCACTTCTATAAAGAGTAGCTTAACCGATGTTAGATGGCCGAATTTCCAAATTTGAACAGTCTATAGCCATGTATATTTTGCAAAATATGTGTTAAAAGGTTAGGTTTTTATCTAATTCCAAATGGCTGTAACTTTGATAGTAATCTGTGAACGTATATAAAGACGACAATCTTAAATCCAACGAAGCTCCTCGATATGACTGTATATTATAGAGCTGCCTTAAATTATTGTACAAATTATTGAAAAAATATGAGCCCGCAGACAATGAAAAGGAGCACACATAATAATGGATCAGAAACCAAATAAATTGCCGAACTATATAGAAAATTATAAACCATTAACATAAATCATAATTTTCTACGTCTAAAACAATTTTAGAAATTGAATCAAGTTCTTTTGAAGCAAGTCCTTTATTGAAGGCCAAAACTTTCGAGTGAAATTCCATTCCACCTCTATTCCATGTACTGATTTACTGATTTACTGAAAAAGTGATAGAAAAAAATTAACTCGATCACTCTAATACAATTAATTTTCTATCACCTTTTCAGTAAATCAGTGCAAGGAATAGAGCCCTAATAAACTTTTTATATCTCATTTGTCATCAATTGACACCAATAATAATTTTTTTTTTAAGATTATACCAGTTTTACTCCTCCTAATGCCAAACGGTAATTTATATAATAAATATCAAAAGCCAAAACACTACGACCTAACAGATGATGAGAAACATCTTATTATATTCACGTACCTTTTTAGGTTCAGGATTGTTTGTCGATGTTAAACCTCGACTATTTTAAAAGTTTTCCGATAGAAGAGCAGCGGCTAAAAAAAATAAAAGTTTATGTAACTATTATCCATACCTTTTCAGATATATAAATAAATCAAAAATAATAATAACCAAAGCGTATAAAAAATAAAATAATTAAAATGGAAAAACAATTGGAGTTATTACAAGAAGCTGTAAAACAACTGACAGGAGCACTAAACACTCAAATAGAGCAATCAAGAGTGACCAAACGAAGAATTCGGAAACTAGAAAATCCAATAAACCCAATGGCGGAAACTTAGTACCACCTAAAAACGCAGAGGATTTAAAAGAAATCCGTAAATTGTCAGATAGTGTGAAGGAGTTGCACCCACTTGACGGTAATCCCACCCAATACATATACTGGGTCCACAGCTCCGAAAACATATACTGAAAGATTATAACATCAAGCGTGATAGGCCTATCTATCGGGCAATTCTACAGAGCATCAGACAGAAGATTAGAGGAAAAGCTAATTCTGCTCTAATTTCGTATAATATATTCGACGATGAATGGACCTCAATAAAAAAATGTCTCTCCCTCCATTAAGCGGATAAGAAGGACCTGAGGACGCTGAAGCATCAACTCAGTAATTTATCTCAAAGGTATGTGATATTGAACGAGTTCTACGCGAACCTCAACCATCAATTTTTCTTAATTGTCAACAAAATTAAAACGGAGAAATACTCAACCGACACAATCAATCGATGAGAACGAAAAATATCGAAACCGATCCCTTGACGTGTTTATCAGGGGACTAAATGGAGATTTAGCGAGAATACTGATCATCCAGAAGCCACAAACATTACCAGAGGATTATGCTTCGTGCCTCAGTTCATGAAAAACAAGCTCCACAAGTAAATAGTTTAAAAGTTTGAGATAGCCACCTTTGTTTTGAATTGAAGCAGAATATTCAAATAATGCTATCAAAACACAAAACACAATTTGGTCCAGTAGACAACATGATAACAATGGATACTACTGTGAGGGCTGAAATCAGAACAACGACAGATGAAGTAGTATACTCAAAATCCTACCCCTAACCAGTCAATATGAGGAATAAAGTAGAAGAAAATTGAAAAACTTCTATAAAAAGGGATCATACAGCCTTCAAAGATAATATAATTCACCGATCTGGATAAAGAACAAAAAACGGGATGCCTCCGGTACACAAAAATACAAGATGGTTATTGATTTCAAGCGACTGAATGCCGTCATCACCTCAGATACCTACCCGATTCCGGACATCTCTAACAGGATCGCGAATCTTGGAAATTCTAAGTTCTTCACCACAATCGATCTTACCTCGAGGTTCCATCAGATCAAAATGAAAGAATCCGACATACATCAAAAACAATCGATAAATGGGAAGTTTGCATTTTTCAGACTTCCCTTTGGTCTTAAAAATCAGCCGGCTATCTTCCATAGAATGATAGATGGCGTGTTAAAGGAATTTATTGGTGACCTGCTATGTCTACATTGATGACATAATTGTTTTTGAAAAGAAGACCAAAGAAAAACATTTAGTAAACACCGAGAAAATATTCGCTTAACTTCATAAAGCCAATATACGGATTAAATTAAATAAAACGAAATGTTTAAAAGCGGAAACAGAATTACTGGGGTATTTCATCACCAACCAAGGGATTAGGGCCGATCCAATGAACGTAGCTGCTATTCAGTATTAAAAAATTCTGAGAACTTGAAGGAACTAAAATTATTTCTCGGATTGGCATCATACTATATAGGCACATTATTAAGGATTTTGCAAAGATAGCGAAACCCTTGACCAACCTCATGAGGGGCAAAAACGCTCAAAGCAAGCCAATCGAAAAAAATAAAAACCAGGTTGGCTCAAAAACAAATTCAATCATTTAATCATACTAAAGAACATTTAACATAATCGGAAATATTAATATTTCCTAACTTCGATAAACCATTCATTCTGACTACCGATGCCTCGGACTTAGCAATAGGAGTCGTACTATCGCAAGGCGACATCGGCAAGGACAGACCAATTACTTATATTTTCAGAACTTTTAGCAACACAGAGGAAAATTATGCCGTAAATGAAAAAAAGATGGCAATAATTTAGGTAATTGTTTACAAGCCTGGCTGCACAAATAAAGTTGCTGATGCCCTATCAAGATTGGAGCTAGAAGCAGACACGTTGTCCACAGAGGGAACAATTCATAGCGCCCAAGAAGACTCTACAAGCCTAATACAATACTGAGAAGCCCCAATAAGTGTGTTCAGAAACCAGATTATATATTTAGAACAGACAAAGAAATTTATATGCTCACGAGGAACCTCATCCATCCTTTCATAGACCACTACATTACCCTACCAGAGCTAAACAAGGAAGTGCTAAGTAAAATACTACGAGGAAAATTAAACCCAAATATTATCAATGAGATAAAAATACCCGAAGAATTCATACAAATCCTACAAGAAAATTTTAAGGAACCCTTCTCCAGTTATAAAATTCGCCTCACTCAAAGAATGGTCACGGCTATCTACAATGAAGAAAATAAATTCTTAATTATAAACGAAGAGCATAAAAGAGTTTCCCGAAATCATATAGAAAATAGGAAACAAATCTTAGAGAAGTTCCATGGATGGCTACCATGGTAAAAAAAATAAACAAACCTGCGATAGCTGAAACATTAATAAATACGCCAGACATTTAAATCAAGTGTAAATTCAGGAAACGCCCATCCCAATACATCCAGCGGAGATACTCCACGCGTTGACAAAATGGAGATAAAGAACGAGAAATTCTTATCATGTGTAGATAAATTCTCAAAGTTTGCGAAATTTTTTCGCATCAAAATTCAAACCCATCCCATATGTAAGATATTTGTTTTGGCAGGACACAAATAAAAAAAGCCCTGAACATTAAAATTACTAGGAAAACCGCTAAGAGAAAAACATCCAAAATATACGAACTTGAGGACACGATCTTTACGACAATTAAAAAAGTCCAGGCAAAGAACAAACCGAAGTTTCAAAAGGAAACAGTAGCTGAAGATAATAAAGTTACAATTACGACAGCAACGGGAAAACGGATCCATAAAGCTCACATCAAAAACCTAACACAATGATTACGTCTAACGAACTCACCAAAAAGAAAATTCCGGAAAGAAACAAGGAATCCAACCAATTAAGGTAAAATCTTGACCTACGGGACGAGGGTCTTTGAAGAGGGAAGAGTTAAGGCAACAAAGTAACATGTGGTGTGATAAACAACAAAAACATGACATGTGGAATGTCGTGTCATCAAATTAGTTAGATAACAACATAAAATGTCGAGTGATCCAATTCAACAAATTACAAGGAGTCAATGAAACATGCTGACCGCATAAAATTTTATATGAATTCTAAATCTTTTTTTTTTTGGTATTATGTATAGCATTTGTCGATATTGATAGATGAGTAACCTTTCAAAATGTTAGTTGGTTTGTTGTGAGTCGTGTTGTTTTACTTTTGTTCGTTTTTATCGCACCCTGTATATGCGGCTTTTAAATAACATAAAAACGAACAAAAGCAAAGCAACACGACTCACAACAAACCAACTAACATTTTCAAAGGTTACTCATCTATCAATATCGACAAATGCTACATAATACCAAAAAAAAGATTTAGAATTCATATAAAATTCCACAAAAAAACAAAATAGAATTCCCAAGGAAAGTCAACTTTAAAATATGGGAATGTAAACATTGTCGAAGGATTTTCTTTTTAATTACTATATAATAAAGGTATTAGCATTACGACCATTTTTGACCGAATCTTACCTGCTATTAATGGAAAATTAAGAAACAAACAAGCCGGATAAGAATCAGGTTGAAGCTGCATTGGCAGCTAATATTATGAATTCGGTAGGAAAACAAACGCTGCGTTCTTGAAAGATCAAAGAGAATTTAAAAATCCACCTATAGTGATCGTTTTGCATGAAAATGTTTTACCCTATACATAGATATATTAATAAAGTATTTTAATCGATCAAATTGGTTAAATCTATTCATTGCATATGAGCAAGTTTCCATAATTAGTTAGAAAACCAAACAATCAAACATTTATTACGATTTTCCGTTTCGTCTTTGTTTATTTATAGAAAAACCATTTGACAAATGATTTTTCATTAGAATAAATAGAAAATTGATAACATTAATAATATGTGTAGTGTATAAGTATACGATTATATATGTATATGTATGCCACAAACACGTTGAAGTATAAGTAAATGAAAAATTAAATTGAAGTTGGTTACAATTCGTTTGTTTAGTTTTATTTATTTTTTGTTTTTTTTTCAACAGTTTTTCGTTTTCCACCTATGTATATATATATAAATAAATGGTTTCTCGTTGTTTTTTTTCATATGAGTAGATTATATACACGAGTATATGGAGCTAACACAAAAAAAAAATTTTTTACCAAACACACATTTTGTTGTTGCTGATTTCTTTTAATAAATTATATGAATATAAGATATTAATGATCTATCATTAAAGAAACACAATGGGTCATCATAATGAGAAATTCAACAAAAACTTATAACGAAAAATATGAAGACAAAAAAATATGGAAAATTACATTAATATTATAACCTGACACCTTTCAAATTGTTGTAATAAATTTTCAGACATTTGTAATTAAATTTGTTTTTGCTGTTTGTTTACGAGTGTGTTGGTTAAATTGTAGCGGGATTAATGTAGGTTTTTGGTAAAACATTTATTCAGTTATTCTCAAATCTTTGTTATTTTCCCCTTATCAGTTATTTTCAAAAGAAAATTTTAAATTTTTTTTTTTGCAATCTGTGATGGAGCCGATGCTCAACCAATCCTTTCGTGGTTAACGAGGACGAACGAATACAGGTTCGCTTTAAATATCAATCTACACATTTCATTGCTCCAGCCAGTCTTTACTAGTATGGACGATGGTTAGGACCATACACTTCAATTTGAAGTCAGCATGTTGTCAAGTGATGAAAAGTACTTTTTCAGACCTTTCCTGAAAATTCGAGCATGATACCTCCCGACCCAAACACCGCAGCTTTAACCACTGTACCCATTGCTGGTTTTTAAATTAAAAATATATTCATTGTTTTTTTTACTATATTAAAGGGCAGTTTTGCTCCCATTAAAGGATCACCACCTTAAATATTTATGGAAGAACACAATTTTATGAATAGTATTAATTCACCCCATACACCAATAACCTGTTAATACATTTGCTTCCTTAACAAGCACAATATTCTTGAAATTGCGCTGTTTATTTTGCCATTTTGAACGTAGCAGTAAGGATGTGAGATAATCTGTACTCCAAGTTTTCCAAAAACCTTTTTCACTGTTTAATCGTGTTTTTTACTAGTTACCAGCTGACAGTATAGGAAATTGATGTACTAGAAAATTTAAGCCAATTAAAAATTGGCCTGGTGTATTCTTAAAGACAGAATACGTTTTAGATTAACGTATTTATATGTAACGGTTTTTAGATTTAACCTTGGCTACCGCAATTAATAAAAATGGTCTTGTCAGCGTTACTCGATAAGATGGAGGATTACCCATCTGTTGTTGTCATGTACTTATTTTGTAATGACGACAGGTGACATTTGCTCGAATGGAATCCTCCACTAAATGCTTACCTCCGAATACTCAATATGTCTGCCGAATGATTGCCATTAGTTGCTGTGACTTGGGTGCAATAGTTTTTTGTGAGAGATTCGACTTTCTCTTTTGCAAATGGATGCTATTATGAGTGAATACTTTGTATCATATGATTAACATATAATTAGCCCGATTAGCCCCTCAATGCGTATTATATATGCTACGTTTAGGCAGAACTGACAACCGAAACTTTAAAAATCTCTTATTGAGCTTTCAAATAATGAGAATGGTTGTTGGTTTTCATAATGTTTCTGCTAACAAGATTTTATTTTCGTGAACGGACCTTCACTTATCTTTAGAAAAAAATTGATCAAATTTAAAGATAATTGCTGATGTTCCAGCTCACTGATGTCCTCTCTGATGCACTCACTGACAGTAATTCCAACCGTTCCCTAACTTCAAAATTTATATTTCGTTTCGAGTCTTGCAGTCCTACTATAGTAGGATCATCAATAAACGGTGTAAGAGCTTTCAAATTACTGTTATGCTGTAACATGGAGACTCTGATAATTCCACTAATGTATCCTCCAAAGCCCTCGTTTTAAAAAAACTTCACATATACCATGGTTGCTTGTTCATTTGAGAAGCTGTCCAATATGCAAATTTAATTTGAGTTTTAACATTGTCCATAAATCGATAATACTAAGCCAGAGTTATTAATCGATGATTTTTCGAATGGCTGCGGTTAATTTCGTTAAAAGCGCAGGTTGCATAAGTCGTCGCTGTGTATGGAAGCTTGTATTTCGGGTTTCTAATATTTCATTTGACAAGTTCTAGATACTTTCTCGTCGTAAGCTGGGCCAGGAACTTTTAGATTAATTTAGAAATGAAGGGCCTTCCAACCACAAAGTATTATGCCGAACAAACTGATTAATAGTTTGTTCGGCATAATTCCCCTGCAGACCACGTTAGCTGGATTTATTTTTGAAGGTAGATGATACCAACTGTTTCTCCGCAAATAATCGAATAAGGTCCTGTTACTGAAAATGACTTGTTTTCAATGACTTGACATATCTGACACTAGGACGATGGTTGAATCTGTCCATCCAAATAATTGTGAATTCGAAATATCCAGTGACGATTGTATTTTACCCATCAGTTTGACCAATAACACAGCTCCACATAATTCAAGCCACTTTAGTGTGGCAAAAGATCGTCCCAATCAAGTTTTTGTTGCCGGTACATAATTTTTGCTAATATCGTGCAAGGAGCTAGAAACCCGAGTGGAGCAAAAACGCTGGCCGCCGCAGATACAAACTTGGTGTAATTATTTTATTCTTCATTAAAGTTTACCTTGAATGTGAAGTGATTAGGAACTGTTATCTAAAAAAGTCCCAATATTATTACACGTAAATCATTATCCTCCTGTTTTAAGACAATTAAGAATTCGTTTTTGAAACTCGACTGCTTGCGCAAACTACGTAAGTAACCATCTGTTCCAGCTAAATTACCCTTTGCGCTTCCTGCGTTTATGGATCTTGAGCCGTTGACGTTGATACTTAAGACTACTGGCACTCGGTAATCTATTTTGTACATAACCAGTATAATCCTTTAAGATTCCTGATAATAATAATTGTAAATCAACAACATTAACATTACAGGCCAGAGTTGACCCTTACTGAGATCTTTTACAAGATCTTTCAGATCATATTTTTTACAATTGGTGATCATCGTTCGGCACTAATCGCCCGAAAGTAACAAATAATGTTTTTTTCCATAAAAACATTCCCTTCTTGAATACATCTTTAATAAATTCTTACATAGAGCTTCCCTTTAGAATGCAACCCTGGGTATGATTACAGCAAATAAATTTTTTGTAATAGTAATAATCCGAATTTTGCTAGCCTTAGCCCACTGAACTGTTCGGCCATTTAGGAGAAAAGATAAGTCATATCTTGGCTTAAAATTTGACAGTCTATAATTTAAAACTTACCACATCATTTATAAAAAAAAATTACAGCTGCTTTTATATAGATGGTAAAACCAAAAATAACAAAAATGTGAACTAGCCTAAAGTTTTATAATTTTTATGCCAGCAACCGAATTTTGACCAAGCAATTGGCGCAGTAGTTAAAGCGGTGTTTGGGTCGAGAAGTACCGGATTAGAATCCCAACGGGGAACGGTTGATCGGTTATGAGTTATGGCGATGACCAAACCTATGATCTCCTGTTAGAGTACAGAATTCATTGGCCAAACTATCGTCCATGTCAGTACAGTCTAGCTGGAGCAATTCAATCTGCAGATCATGGATATTCAAAGAAAACCTATATTCATGTGTCCTTGATTTGGCTACGGCATAAAGTAGGACTTTCAAATTAACTGCGAAAAAATTGGGTGAGTTTCGGCCCCAGAAAAGATTGGATTGAATAAAGACATAGAAAAGCATTTCTAAAGTTTCTAAAGTTTCAGGAAAGAGCCAAGTTTCAAATTTTTTATAAAACTAACTAAAAATTGCCAAGCAGATAAATTAGTGCTCAAAATTTTTGAGAACAGTTAAAGAGACAGCTTTACAAAAACACTTTCAAAGTAGTCAGCAACTTACAATTTCCCATTTCAAGAATATTTCTGTCCTAAAATTTTTGTATAGTTACCTGCTTTTTATGACATGAGTTTTTAAAGGATAAATATGGTTGAATTTAAACAAATACCTGGTACAAGCATTAAAATATCTTTAGAAAGTATTTAAGTAAATCTGAAGCAACCTGAATAAGACCACACGTGCTCATAAGCCCTTTCTTTTCAATGGAAGGTGCTTATTAGGAAAATTGTAACTATAACTTTAAAATAATTGTTGTTTAAAACGGGGGAGTTCAAAAGGAATGCGGAATTCAAGGCTTAACTTATTCCAATTTTACCATTCTGGGAATGCTTTATATATTTTTAATAATTGTGATCTGTCTTCGTTCCAGTTTCAACATTCTTTATTTTGAATCATATCGTAATTAATTCACCCGGAAATTTTAAGTGGTCATCGTCATCATATAGTCATCATTATTTTAATGACTGAACCGATTAATACGAATCACTTAAATGTATATCCTAAATAATTGTTCAATTACATGATTTATAAAAGAAAAATGTATGTTGCGGTTTTATATATTGATTGAATATTTTGAAGAGTCATGAATTCATTGGATGAGTCGTATAAAATAGATAACTCCTACTGGTTTATATTTCAAGGTCTCACTAGAATCACCCGTATATAGTGTTAAAAGTGCAATCATAATATATATTCAAATTTCACAGACTTGTAAAAACCATCATCAAAGAGAATAATAAATAAAAAATTTCCAGATGAAGAAGCAAATTGAAACTATGTATCATATTATAAAATTAAGAAGAAGATAAGATAAACGCGTAGAGTATATCAGGAGGTGGAGTAAATCTGACTATATATGTACATACAAAAATAAAGATTTCACTGTATAAAAAATTGAACTTCTGGTCTTGAATATATAAACAAAAATAATGCTTTAATATAAATTGACCGTGTGTAAAAATAACTTGTAAAATCATTCTATATTGTATCCAAATAATTTTTTATTAAAAAAAGTTCTACCTTAAATAATATTATTTAGTACGCTCTATCGATCGCTCGCAAGTAAATATTTACACAATCGTCAAAATGCTGTCACTATTCACTAATTTTAAAACAAACGGTAAGCCTCAAAAGCTAAAAAACAACTTACAACTTGGCAGATTTATGATAACCTAACATAAAATGTACGTGTAACATAAATATCTATTTTGTTTTGATAATCTGCCGGTTTCAACTAATTGCGATCTGTTAATTACAATTTGGGCTAGCAATCACTTGCTAAAAACTTTTAATTTCACTGTAAATATTTTATTATTTGTTACTAATTCACACGAATTTTACTATGAAACACTTCTTTCCTTCGCACTGGTTGAACTTATACTGTATTTAAATTGTCACTAAACCAGTTGCGCAATTACATATCAGTTCAATATTACCATAGATAAGAATTTTTTTACCCAGAATAACTCACAATTTTTCCACGATGTCACACATTCATCAAATTTTTATATTTGGAGCATCTCTCTCTCTCTCTGTGAGTCCTCTATTGTATTACGGTGGCACAAATAAATTTTTGTGATAAAAATGCACTGTCCATTGTCGAGCATAGAACCTGGAAATTTTATAAATATATCCAAAACGCTGTCACTCTACCACCTAGACTAATAACGGTTTAGTGCATGAGGTGCTTTATTTGATACCATTAAGCAGTCAAATTCTGCTGTTTAAACTACCTCGACTTTCTGTAGATTGTGCCTAGTAATCTAAAATGAAACCAAATTCGATAACTGGAGTCTGGAAATGTTCAATGTACTAGTATTGGATAAACATTAGACTCAATAACTGTTGGTTTAACAAAGATTGATATTTCAACTTTATTATTATTTCTGCGATAGTTCACTTTTATTTATTGTGCTTTCAATGATATGTGTTGTCAATGGGCCAGCGTAACCAACTCCAAACTTTTAAAAATAGTCTAATTACGAACTTCACTCGTGCATTTGGTAAATCGCCCATAACTTGATGCAACTCCTTGGCATCATAATTGACACATCTTATGAGTTTGTACAACTTTTCGGACTAAAGTTCTGCGGCCCACAATCCTATTTTTTGAGCATAGCGTTGCATCATTTAAGTTGATCTAGCATGCTGGTGTCGAATATGACACTTCAACGATGGGAGGTTTGGTCGGTAGAATTAATGGGTGTTGCATATTGAACTTTCGGTTTGCTTTACAGAGCGCCCTATAACACAAGTACCCAAACTTGTCAAGAAATGATTACAGGCCCTTGAGGCGACTAGGAGTTAATAGTGCTTGCTTAGGTTTTAAACGATTTATATCTACATTAAATTCCTTGTTTTGTATATGTCTGAATATTATTTGATCTGCACTTCGTATACTTCCAACGTGTGGAACAATTTACCTGGAACCTAATTGTATATTTTTAACTTTATAAATTTCAAGACAAGAGCCAATATCCGAGCCAATTTAGGAAAGCTTGAATAATCCTCAATTAGAAGTGATTTAATAGTATGCATGGACTTCTTCTTGCGTAAGTTTATGTAGTTTGATTTGATTTTTAACCAATCTTTGGCATTTATCAGCCATTCTGGTCCATTCCACCATAGTTTGAAATCAACGAGTTCGTCTGGGTTAAGACCTCTAGTAGCGCAGTCTGCTGGTTTATGTTGCGTGGGGACCTCACATCATTGTGTTCGATTCATATAATTTAGGATTTCAGAGGTACGGTTACCAACAAAAACGTTCCATTTTTTCGTAGGCGCTGAAAGTTAATCTATGATTATTTTAAAACCCGTCCAAGTATACATTCCGGTTATTTGAGCAAGTTCATTGCAAGTACTGTACAGCAGAGCTCAAGCTTTGGGATGGAGATTTGTTTAAGAGGTGACACCTTCGTTTTCGCTGACAATAACTCTTCTATCGTTTTTCCTGTTGAGTCTCTGTTTCGCTCGTATACAACTACTGCGTATGCACTTTTCAAAGCATCTGAGAACCCGTGGAGCTCTAATTTCGTGGTGCGACTTGTATTGATATATCTTGGGATTTGGATTTTTTCGATGTTATAGGTTGGTAATTTCTATATTGTTAAGCCATTCTGTAAGTATCGCATGTGATAACTGGTCATCCCATCCTTAGTTTTGGGTCCCTTGGCTTTGGAGAAACTGACTTTAACTGACTGTGTTTCTTCAATTTTTCATTTTGATGGGTCTTTTAAAGTATGATCAGTCTCTAATAATGTGTTGTCATCATTAGCTAACCATTTTCGCAGGATAAAGGCCAATTTTGAAAAACAAGATGAAATCTACTATTTTATTTCTCTGGCTTTTCCATAGTACCAGCACCAGTCATTAAGTCATCTATACATAAATATTTTTAGTGATGTGTTTGGCTGCGACTGGATATGTATTCTTGTGGAACTCTGCAGCTTCTATATTAGCTCTTATTGCTAAAAAGGTTGCGTTTGCAGTACCATATGTTATTGTTTGAAGGTCAAAATGATAGAATGAATCTTTCACTTGCTCGCCAGATAATTCTTTGGTATCTGCAATCTTCTGGAGCTATATGCGGACTTGCCGAAACATTTTTTCGACATCCGAGGTGAATGCTATTTTGAACTCTCTAAATCGTGCTATAACTTCGAACAATGATGGTTGTACGATTAATCAATCCCACTGCTAAGGACTCATCTAACGATTGCCCTGTTGTTGTTCTAGCAGATCCATCATATACTACCCTCAGTTGGGTTGTTTCACTGTTTTCTTTTATGACGCCATAATGCGGCAGATAATATCTCTTTGATTTATGTGCATCTTCCTTTATTGGTCTCATGTGCCTTAATGCTATATACTTAGCCATAAATTCCTGATACCAGTTAGCAAACACAGTATTCTTAATAAATTTTTCGCATTCGTTAGATTGCTATATCGAACGTTTCTCTGTTGTTGGTGTTTTAAAAGGTAAGCGAACAATAAACGTGGGATTGGTGGTGGTTTTTACAAAACATGTTTTCTTCGGAGAATTTTGTTGTTGGTGCACTAATACTTTGTATCTCTTATAGAATCTTCGTTAAAGCCCATCTAAATTTTCTTCATTATTAACTGTGCTTAACTGTGCTGATTGTGGGAGAACGTACGACTTGTTGATTTGGTAGTTGGCCTGCTATACTATCCAACCTAGTATGGTATTCTGCAATCACAATAATATGAAAAAATAGAAGAAGGCTCGAATTTTCAACTAATCTTATGGAGAGCATTGGAAAACGTACAAATGCAAACTTACAGAATAAGAATTGTGAGCGGCAGTGATATTTCTAGTAACAAAAATTTTAATACAACTAGCAACTAATGGTACTTACTCATTAAGGTCATAAATATAGCTCTCAAGGATTTTTATATCGACGATCTTTCATAAGGAGCATAAACTATGGAAGAAGCCAAAGTGGCCCAAAGCCTGCTTTATTCATTATTACATGGAGGTCAATTTAACTTGAGGAACTCATCAACTGACACGTTCCAAATAACGGCAGAATAACTGCTAACAAATACGAAAATAACAAAACGTATAGCATACTGTCAGAAGCATGGAAAAATTTCGATCCATTGGAAAGGCTAGTCCTGTTAGAAATTAGAACAAAAATACCACTTCAAGGTCTATGGGCATTCGGAACTGACTTAGATACAAAGATTCATTGAAACAACGCAGAAATATGGCAAAATTAAACAAAAGAAAAGATTACTATAAATCGCTAGGTAAATTAGACGAGCCTAAAATTTAACTACATAGCTTCTGACATGCCTCCAGCCAAGCTTACGCTGCAATAGCTTACATTTAAATTAAAGGTACAAGAATTATGGAAGCAAAAAAAAGGTTGCACCAAGCAGAATGTGCATCTAGAGATATAAACTCCAGCCAACTGCTAAAACACGTACTTTGGTGGGAAGGTATGTCATGGTTAACGCTTACCAGCATATCCGATTACCAGCATGAATATTCAAGAACTGCTAGTACCTAAATAAAGTCGGTTCAAGTGTTTATTTCAACAACAAAGGACGCTCCAATTTATTTCAATAAGTTCTAGACATTTCAGTGATTCATATGTTCTGTCACATATAACAAATACAAGGTTAAAAACAAAATATACCCCTCCGACTCAACCAAAGGAGTTAAAGAAAAAAGCAAACTCCATTATCAGAATATTACAAGCTTCAAATGACTTCAAAGATGAAATCAAGAAAATAAAAAATCGACATCCTCTATCAAAATATGGAGCACAATTATAACGTTACATCCGTTTTTGGAAAGAAATGCCCTATTACGAGTAGGAGGGAGATCAAACAAATCCATTATTATGTGAATGTGTTAATGAAACACATCACATAATACTACCAAGAGGGCACCAAGTAGTAAAATTAATCATCAAAGAGGAACTAATCATTGAAATGCAAATTTTGTTTCAGCCAGCCAACAACTAGTACAGCAAAAACAACAGGAAGTCACCGGCAAACTTGAAGAAAGCGGAATGGAATAGCATTCTATCTTCCACTTTGAAGGTTTATGTGAAGCAGGAGTAAAGCCAACAAAACACCGCTTGCAAAGAATCCTTGGAGGCAACCGATTAACTTTCGAAGAACTCACAACCACTATATATCAAATTGAAGCTTGTCTAAATTCTAGACCGCAAGCCCCACTGACAACTATCCTGACATGACCAACGTGAAGAAGGTCACAAGATGGAACTTCATAACAAAAAAAGCAAACCAGTTCTGAAAAAATGGTTTTCCGAATACCTATCGAGACTCCGAAAAAGATTCAAGAGATTAAGAGAGCAATTCAACACTAATTAAGGAGAATTGGAGATAGTTAAAGGTGAAAAGATTTCACCTCCAAAATGACCTCTAGCAAGAGGAATGCAGTTACGTCGTCGTTCAGGACTAGTACGAGTGGGCTGTCTAAAGCATAACAAAAAAATTGTGAAACGTTATATATCTTCCACAAATTGTCGCCTACCTGTCACTCGCGAGCCAATGGAAGACTTAAATCTAAACAAAGCACCTACCAGAGTAACATAATTAAAGAGCAGGATCCCTACAACAACAAAATTCGTAGAGTCTGCTTTGAAAGGAAGTCTTTTAATTTATGATTTTGATAAACCTTCAATCTGATGGCTTCGCATCTAAATGTCTCCTTTTGGTGGTTTAATCAGGAAAACAGACACTGTTTGTGACCATCTGTGGTTTTGTTGACTGACTGTACCAGGTTTCCATTTCGTATCGTTATCTGCTCGAACCCAAACGGTGTCGACTGACTTGAAGTGTTGGTTACCACGATCGTGATACAGTTGACTTTTTATGTTGTGTCTGTGAGTATTGCGCTCCAAAGATGGCTTAACGTTATCGAATATTGTAAGAAGCCGTCATCTCACAAATAACTTAGCTGAAACTTTGCCCGTTGTAGTGTGTGATATGTTTTGATAACTAAATAAAGATAACTAAATAATGCGTTGATCTGGGCATCGATATATCTCCGTGATGATTTTCACTTGCCCTCATTCGTCATTTAAATGTTTGAATGACTCTCTCGGCTAATCTATTCGTCTTTGGATGGTATATGGTGACGTTGTGATGTGTTTTATTCCCTCTATTTTATTCCTTCTACCTGTCCTAACTTGACAGAAATTTATCGAGTTGGTTTGTCGTGATGCTTGTCATTTGGTAGATGTTACCCTTTTTGAAAGTACATCTATACTATGACCAAAACTGTTTGTTTTTAAATGGACCCGCGAAGCTGATGTGAATTCGTTCCCAGATTGTGCTAGAACCTTCCATGAAAAAAATGTAAAAAATCTGCCAGCTAGGAATCTGTCCAACTATTGTAAACCAAAAACAATTACAAAAAGAGTGTAGTTCTTTTATGTTCGTTGGTGGAGTGGCGTCCAGTTTGTCTTGTGTTGGGAAAGTTTGGGCAATCGACTGTAATTATATAGTATTCTATGTGTGTTGATATTGTGAGTAAATGTTACAACTTGGATGCACCTAAAATTGTAGAGAAGCATCCTTTAAATCGATTTGGAGTACCATTCCCCACCATCAAGTGTTTTAAATTGTCAAATGGTGGTACTGGATGTTTTTCCAGTAGTATAACGGGATTTATTGTAACACTGAAATCACCATAAATTCTGATGTCACCATTGCGCTTCGATACGTTTACAATGTAGCCCATTCGACAAGTGTTTGGATTAACTGGTATTAAAACGCATTTGATGACCAATCTGTTGATTTCCTTTTCGACATTATCTTGTATTCCGAATTTAACATATTGAGGGTCGAAGCGTCTTGGTTGTATTTCAAATGTATCGCTGAATAACTCGCTGTAATTATCCATCATGTTTGATAGTGATGTGTGCGTTTGTGATACATATGTCGTCGTATGTAATTCAGATTTTGTAATCAAATAAACGTGTGAAGGGAATGGCATTTTGAATGCTTCATAACACGGTAAGCCAAACAAAAATGGTTTTGCCTGTTTCATAACAATTAATTACCAGTAACTTAAGTGTGTTATTATTGTAGGTTGCGTGTACCTCTATACTTGACCTAATGTTTGTAGTATATCTGAATGCCGCATGCCATAAGTTTTAATTTTACGAATACTTTGCTGTTCACTGTTTGCAATGCTCTGTTTTAATACATCATTCTTTGCACTTTCGTATGACTGAACCACTTCAAAAACTTCAAGGTTTATGTTTCCTTCCATATATAATTATGATCCATAATTATATAATCCAAAATTGTGGCAATGCCTTAGATTGGGTCGTTTTATGTGTATAGAAATGGATGAGTCGTCCGATTATTGTTTTGTACGTGTTTTGTTCGAATGGTGTGATGGCATCCGTAAAAGACACTTTGAGTTTGTAATGAGTGTCCGGTGACAAACAAAAGAGAAATAAATCACGTTTGGCGTTCACGTGTAGTTCTGCGTTTGAACTATTAAGTCCCCTCATTCGACATTGCGCTTCAAATGTATCCACAAAATTGATTCCGCCGATGATATTGGAGATGCGATGTACTGCTCGCATTTAATATGTTTTTAAAATTTCACTGACTTCCTTTTTAATTAAAATTTTGTGGAGCTTGTTGTGGTGGTTGTATCTCTTGGTTCTGTGCCTTTATTATTTGCCCAATTGCATTTATGAGCTTTTCGGTATTGCGGCTCATCAATTCCACAAATTGTTCAAATTGATTTGGATCCATCTAATTTATGGAACTAATTAATATTATTTAATTTATTTTTAACATCCTTGTCGCCAGTATGTTATATTTTGTGTCCCTAAACAATCGATGACAACCGAGAAAAATTATTAAAATTCAATGGGTTGACGTGTTAGTAGGAAGTCCAAAACTCCATAACCTAACCTAGTTTTTACCAATGTCATATATTTCAATGAGGGTTTAATGATCTAAAGGTCACACCGAGGTTAATCGCTTATAAAGATCATTGACAATAACTATAAAGTTATAATTATTGCCGCAAATTCTGACCCACAAACAATATGAGCTCAAACGTCTATTTTTCGACTATCTCTGCCAATATCATAAACAAAATAAGATATAAGAACGACTGTGACTCTATATAGTCATAAAGGTAAAAAACTGGTAAAACTGGACTTTAGAGTATAGTAGACAAATTATCTTTCGTTACTCTTGGTTAACCACTTAAAGTTTGTGGATTATCCTCATGATTATCGAAACTACACATAGATGTTACTAAGAGAATGGGGTAGGAAAGTGTTCATGCCATCAAAAAGTATGCTGAAAATTTGACATATTCGCTTACTTTTATTATTTAACGAAATTCTTCAGGGGAATTTTCTTAGATCATTTAATAATTTTCTTTATTCATCCAGGTTTTAAATCGGGTAAAAAAATAAGGTTAGTTATTGCCACAAAGTTACTGTTCAGTCCGCCCTACCCAAATTTTTGAAACCGATGGTACAAAAAGTTGATGGCAACTATAAAGCTGGTTTCATTCGGTATACAGATTTATTTAGAAGTGTCAACGCTAAACTTCCCCTAAACTTAATTTATACTTATATGTAAATAGGCCCAACGGATTAAAATACATTTCTTAGGTGCAATTACGGTATTTCGGATCTAGTTTTACAAATGAGAGTTACGGTATATAATATAGTGAACATATTGTTGTCAAACAATATGGCGGTTTATATAATGGGTCTCCGATCAATGTCAGCTATGTAAGTTCAGCCAACCGCAAGAGTAAACAATTTCTTTTACTCTGCATATAATATATATATATATATATATATATATATATATATATATATATATATATATATATATATATATATATACATATATATATATATATATATATATATATATATATATATATATATATATATATATATATATATATGTATATATATATATATATATATATATATATATATATATATATATATATTTATATATATATATATATATATATATATATATATATATATATATATATATATATATATATATGCCGTTTTATTGATTTTTTTAAATGATCCTCATAAATAAAGCACCTCAAACAAAGACCATCGATCATCTAACACATAAATTATGTAATAGATCAATAAATAATAATAATACATATATAATAAAAAAACACGTATGAAGCACGTAAATGGCCCGCGATCGCACACTACTATATACATATATATGCGCAATGATCGTAAATTTTGCAAACCAAAACAAATTTGACACATTTTATTCGCATTTGAATAATTTATTGTTTTTTTATCGTCTTTATTATTATTATTATATACATATATTTATTTCATGTTAAACTTAACACCCAAATAATTAAAGGGTTCGTGTATACATACCATCGCTTCTCCATCATCATCATCATCATATATACACTCGCATCTATCTATATATGTAATAAATAATAAATGATCGTTTTTGTTGCATCTCTCGAAAAATCGTTTAAAAAATTTTTTTTATTTGCCATTCATAATAATACCGAAAACAAAAGTTATAATAAAAATCGACATTAATAACAATTTTGAAGATCTCTTTACATTTAACCGAAACCAGCATAACCTTAAGTTTTCTTTGTTTTTTGTTAATTCATACCTTTTTAAAAAAAAAACATATATAAGGGAAACCCGCGAGAAATTGAAAATGACCTCCTAGTGAATTTAACAAATTTTTTACTCCTCATAAAATATGATCAGTCATAAATTTGTTTAATTACATTTTAAATTTTTATATTATTTTTATAAACCGGAAGTGATAACTTAATACACGGTTTCTCACCTTAGTTAATATTTTTACCAATATGTGCAATGACGATCAAGAACTGAACGATCATATTATTATGGTTTGTAATTTTTTGGTTAAATGTTTTGAAATAAAATTAATTAAAAATAAATAAAAAAAATGTTATGTTTGATCCCCTTATTATGCGTATTTACATTGTGAAAGGTGAAAGAGCATAAGAAAACGAGAAGCAGGTGGTTCGTACGTCAAGACTGATTATCATTAAATGATCGTTTAATGTAGTTACATATGTATATATAGATATACACATGTAAAAAAAAATACATTATATATATATATATATATATATATATATATATATATATATATATATATATATATATATATATATATAGTCATTAATAATACTATATATGTTAAAGGCTATTACTGCATCACATTATATTAGTAGGTAATCAGGCTTAATCAGTTTTGGTACAAACTAACTTTTTATACTGTTTATCCAATCAAAACGGTTATCTATGTCATTGTGCCATGGTCACATACATTTTTTATGAGACCATGATTCAGAAACTTTACGGTCAAGTAATTAAAAGTAAAATTTAGCAATAAATCACTTACATCTTTAATCGGTCGTCAAGAAGCTTATAGCAACTAGCATCTACGATTAATGATATTGTTGCGAGAGACGTCAAACAGATTAATCGTAACCTGCCAGAACCTCCACAGGTTTCAAAGTATTCATCTGCTTTGGCTGGTTTAATTGCTCGACTGCAGAGCTTTGAATGCTATGTCATTCAAACCTCTGAAACCTTTATATGATCAGAACCCAGTCGTATGGGTGGAAATTCTGGGGCAATAATTCAAGGTGGTTGGTATCTCATAGGAGTCATTTAATATGCGCACGCGCTTACAAATTTGGATGAAGCGGTTACTGCGGCAAGTTTAAAAAAGACGTCTCCTTGTCAATGCTGAGTGGCTGACAACGTGCGCGAAACTATGAAACACACACAAATAAGTGTCTTTGGGATGTCTGCGTCCAGGTCTAATTATCAGAGTTCAAATTGTTTAACTGACCAAAAGTTAATAGAATTCTAAAAATCTGCTTTATCAGAACCTTGAGAAATTGTTCAGCATAATTCTCGAACTCTTTCCAATTCAAATTTTCGACATCGTCGCAATTCTTGATCGCAACATGGTTCTAATAAATCTAGACAAAATCAAACAAATTATCAAAATTTGACTGATCAAAATTTTGGTAATCCTTTGGCAGCAAATAATTTTACATGTTATTACCAACGTTTCGGTACCAAAGCTTTTAACTGTAAACCTGGCTATTAGTATCTTCTCAAAAACTATTCTAATAGTTCTGTTTTAAAAGAACAGTAAGTCATTCGCAATTGACGGGATGCAATGACTTTTCCAAATCCAGCCGTCTTTCAATTTTCAAAATTCATTTTTAATAGATCCTTTAATAGCACATATGCTTCGATCTTACCAGCTCTACGGTAAATACTTTAAGCTATACTAAAATATAAAAACTAGACATTGGACTGTGACGGGAATTCTACTGGAAGTTCGTTATTGCTAACATGTAATTACCTATCATCGGCAAAGATTTTCTGAGGAATACAGGGTTTCACGTTGACATACATAGACAAAAGCTCATAGACACATTAACGTCTTTGTATACATCCGGTACACTTCCTTTCAATCATGCTATTGCTTTAACTGGTATTGAAAGGTTAACGATGAACCCAGGAGTATTTAACAATATTACAAAACTTCCGACAGTGATTCAAGGAAACATCAACATCGGCAATATCAAATATAATATCACTTACACACTTAAGACGAGCGGACAGCCGATTCAAAACTCGACGACTGAAATACGACGCACCGAATTCAAACACATAAAGAAGCTTGAGATTTGCCTAACTAGCAGCAGTCTTTGATTCAGCGCCCACTTTTTGCATCTTGTCCAAAAAAAATTGAAAAATGAAGATCGTGCGGAGATTTAATAAAGTCACAATCCTTGATCGGTATCCGATTCCACAACGCTTCATTCCTGGTGCTGCTGCCAATCAAGCATTACTGAATGACTACCTATAAAAGGCTATGTTAAGATTTTTGGCAACCACTCGGCTTCTTTTATGTAAAAGTATCAATGTTACGCAAAAAATACAGTGGTTATGATCGTGAACTTCTCGTGGCTTATTAAGGACTCAAACATTTTCAACATCTTCTCGAAGGTCGTAATTTTACTCTCTATACCGATCATAAACCACTGGTCTACGCTTTTAATCAGAATATGGAAAAAGCATTTCCTCCTCAATCCAGACATTTAGATTTCATTAGTTAATTTAAGACTGATATCTAGCACGTCTGGCTAATGTCGTCGCTGATACTCTCGCTCACGCATTAATCAAATTTTGATTAATGCGTGACCCAGAACGTATTGATTATGCTGTCATCGCACATGCACAGTCCAATGATGAAGAACTTCAAGAAATCTTAAAAAGTAATTTTGTACTCAAATTTGAAAATTTCCCGTTTTCAGTCAATTCAGTCATTCCGCTAAATTTCCGAAAACAATTTTTTGATGCGTTTCATCATCTTACACGTCTTAGCGTCAAACCTACCATTACACTCTTGAGATAGAAGGTTATTTTGCCATCTATTAATAAAAAAGTCCAGAAAATGGCTCAAAACTGTGTAGCATGCCAAAAGCTAAAGTCTCACGACACACTAAAGCTCCACTTAGTACTTATAATTTAACTTCTCACCGTTTTTCGATAATTCACCTCGATCACATTGACCCGTTACCGGTTTCTGACAATCAGCGGTATTGAGTTATATTGATTGATAGATACACTCGCTGGTTTGAGGCGATTTCAGTTTGCTGTCTACTCACATTGGATAGCTCGCTTTGGTGTGTCAGAGTCTATTGTCATGGATCAAGGCATGCAATTACAACTTTTTATGTCACAACTTTTTAATGACTTGGCTAACTAAATCGGTTTTAAGAGAAGGATAACAATCCAAAATATAATGGTATGATTGAGTGATGGCATCATGACCGAACGGATTGAACAGTGTTCTCCCTTCAATCTTACTTGGACTATACGAATGAACTACTAAAATCTACGGCCGCCGAACGTATATTCGGATGTATGAATCGAGTTCAAGGTACTACGAACGATCGAATTTTAATGAATATCAAGCGACACTTCGACGAGATTCTTCCTGTACCGCATGTTTTCTTAGGGACTGATGTAGTACGTATATTATTACAACCACTTTATACTAGACTATATTTGGTTACGACTGTACCACACAATTTTTCACTTTAGATCTGAAAGGATGACAAGCCAAAATTTCAATTGATCGTCTCAAACCCTACTATTCGGACTACCAACTAGATCCACAGACTATGCAACCTGAATTAATCTAACCGATTCATAAACCAGAATTTCTTATTTTGATTGACGGACCTAAATTACCTTCCGTGAAGCCGAAAATTCGCAAAAAATTTTGCTTCGAGTTTTTGCCTGAACCTTCTAATAACTAGGAAGTCGAGTCGTGTTTCCAAGGTTTCCTCCAGATTTACTGAACAAATTCGATAGATCTTCGATCTCTCTGGGAGGGGAGTGTTTCTGGTGTCTTTTACCACCCTGTGCATCTTAAAGTAGTATTCATGAAAACTATTTAAAATTAACTATAAAAAAAATTAACAGTTCGATATAAATTATAGAAATGCGTACTGTTTTCCAGTAAAAACAATTGCTCCCGACTCAAGAATCACAGATATAACCACTGCGCCAATTGCTCGGTAGCTTTTGCAAGTTTACGAAATTGATTTTATATTCAATCAACGTGTAATAATAACGCGAAGCTCACCCAACTCTTTCGTGTTAAAATAAACTTTTATTTTAACGTCCTACTTTACGCAATCAAGAGCCAAATCGAGGACACCCGAATAAAAGTTCGCTTTGAATATCTATCGCTTTGAATATCTATCTGCGCAATGCGTTTCTCCATTGTAGCCTATACTGACATGGACGATGGTTCAGTCCATTGATTCTGCACTCCAACAGGGGGTCATAGTTGTGTTCATCGTCATCACCGATCGTTATGAAGAGATGAAAAATCTCTTTTGCATCCCTCATCTATAGGGATTCAAACCCGGTACCTTCCCTTCCAAACACCGCAGCTTTAACCACTGCGCCAATTACTCGGTAACGCGTAATAGTTACCCGATTTTAATGAATGATATCTTAATAAATAGCTTTGGTCTTCAGTATAAATACTACTGTAAAATATTTATGCATTTCATTAAAAAAAATTACCAAAACTTGCCATATGCACTTTTCATAAAAAACTAGTTGAAAGCGGATAATTTTACAGCTGTTTAATAAGATTCTATTTACAAATAGGTACTCCCCGCAAAACTGTTCTTTCTTATTGTAAAACAAACAATAAAATCGAACTAGCTATAGCTTGCACAGTTTACGAAACAAAACGCTATTTTTTCCTTATAACAAAACTATCCATATTTTCTATTATTTATAAATTGATTTTAATTTTTTTTTTTTTGAAAACTAGCCATAATATTCATTTACTTTTGGTAGTAAATTTTTAGTTGTTGAAGTATTTTTAACATGAACAGACGTTGTGATACCTCTGTGAGTTCTTTTTATAATTTTATTAAATAATTTAATTGTGATAAATAATTGATCGAGATGGACGAGATGCAACCTAATTTTGTAAAATTAAGCACCAAAGGAAAGGACTGAAAAAAACTTCAAAATGTTGATTCTTGGAAAGCGAAAAAGTCTCAAAAACTTTTTCAAATACTTGTTGAAATTTTGATATGTAGTTTAATAAACAATTAATTTCATAGACATTCCAAGAAAAAAGCAGCGATGCTACCTGTATACATAATAGTGTATCGAAACGCTGTGCTACACTAACAATTCGGGATATAAATCATTTTAATGCAATATTTTATCAGGATCCTAACAAAATAAAGCAGGATTGTTTTATTTTAAAATATACGACAAGCCGTTTACCAAAGAAAATGAACGCCGGTAAGAAAAGTTGAAGCACAAAATTCTTTATAAAAAAATCAGTGTTAACGCCAGGAAAAAAGACAAATAGAATTCCAATATACCGGCAAACGTTCATACAAGTTCTGGATATTTCCAAAGACAGAGTGCAGAGAATTTGCAAACGATATTTACTGACTGGGGCCCTACCAAAGGAAAAAAGGGGTGGTACTAAGATAAAAAGTAAGTTTATAGTAAAGCACGACTCAGTAATAAATTTTATTCAAACCCTTACTACTGTGGATAGCCATTATTGCAGGGAGAAAAATAATACGTGGCAGTATGTTTCCTCGGATTAAAATATTACGAAAATATGGAAGCTCTATAACACCTCTGTTGAAGATGAAAAGCTTAAAGTGAAACAATCATATTTTCGGAAAATATTTAACTTCAATTTTAATGTTGGTTTCGGAACACCCGCAACAGATGCTTTTTCGCTTTGTATTAAATTGAAAGAACAGATAAAACACTCAATTGGTACCAAGAAAGTAAAATTTAATATCGAGAAACGCATTCATAATTTGAGAGCATCAGCGTTTTACGATATCCTACGGATGAATGATCCTACAATACTGAAATTATCGTACGACTGCCAAAAAAATCTGCCACTTTCCAAAGTTCCCGACCAGGCAGCGTATTACTTGCGCCAATTATATAAATATAATTTTACAGTATGTTTTGGAGCATCAAAAGACCAGTAGTCACAAGATAGTACATTTATATACTATTGGAAGGAAAGTGATTATCCTAAGAGGGCGAATCAAATTTCATCAGCTGCCTATGATTGTTTGACAAAAAAATAACATTGTCTCAGGAAGTTAAAGAGATTCAATTGATCGCTGATGATTGTGAAGGTCAGAATAAAAATAATCGCAATGGCAACATACTGGCTAAAACATAATGCTCCGGAACACGTGAAACAAGTTGTGCTTGTGTTGCCTGTGGTTGGGCATTCGTATCTACCTTTAGATCGAATTTTCGGCAGAATTGAAAAGATTCTTAAAAAATGAATACTATCATACTGCCAGAAAATATATAGATGTATTCAAGCAGCACGAGATGGTTACAAAGCTTGGGCAAAACGAAACCAATATTTATGATTGGGTGAGTATGGCAAGAACAAATTTTAAAGCTTTATCTGGTTGGCATTTCAAAATTAATACGTCTAAGAGGATTATAATGCGACGAACTTCTCGGTAAAATGGTGTGGTGGTTAAAGGAGAGCCAAATTACCGAGCAGATATTGGGGTATTTAAAGGAATCTGCAAGAAAATAATATCTACTACAGGGATAATCGAAATTAAGCCAAAAATCTAAAGAGGGAAAAGTTGACGTCGATAAGCTGTTGAAAAAACATTTTGGCGAAAGTTGGCAACTTTAAGATAACTTACAATATTACAAAAGTGTTATTGACAATTTTGATGGCACTGAATTTGTGGAACAAGTAAGTGATATTGAGGAGTTACACGAAGAGCTCCAAATTACTGGCTAAACATAAAGTTTTTGTTATTAGTATTTGTACCTGAATTGATATTAAAAGGCTTTAATTTGTGTTTAATATTTTAAGCTAAAATATGTTATATTGTATGAATTAATAAAAATATTTCATTTTTTAATACCAAATCTATATTGTTTTGTTTTCAAAACGCGCCATAATCGAAATTTATTGTCAAAACTGGCCATACGAAAAATTGCATTGCTTGTATTAAGCTTAGTTTACATTTTGTATCAGATTTAATCGCTTGATATCAATTTTTATGGTGGGGCCAATCTAATTCAGCTAATAAAATTTATTTTTGCCTGCAGCAGTTTAAATTAAAAGTTTTTTACGTTTTACTCGAAATGAAAAAACATGCCAATGGCCAGTTTTGATAATAAGGTCCTAAAATTATCAAAAAAAATGTTAGCCTTTGCAAATTAGCCTTTGCAAATTAGCCTTTGCAAAAACATTTTTGCAATAAGTTTTAAGTTGACTAAGATTGGCAAAAGAGGCATGGTTTGAATTATGGCTCAATCGATTCGATTTCGATTTCGATCCGCACGCTTAGGTATGTAAGACATCTACGGAGTCTTTATGATTATAACAATAATTTTTAGTAAATGCCAATGCCTATAATTTTACTGCGATTAACCTGCCACATATTGACAGACCACGCACAAATTTTGAATTAACATTTATATTAAAAATAATCAACGACTCATCGCGGTATGATCATGATATACAATGAATTACCAAAAGATCAAGTAATTACTTTATACGTCGTATATGTGCACATTTTAATGAAATTACAACAACAACAACCACCCTACTTAATTTTTCGTACATAAACGAAAACATAAATTGAACAGATAACAATTTCATGTCAAACCTACATATATGTTAGCATATATAGTAATAATAATTATTATAGAATCATTTTATGTTTTATGTACATACATAAAAGTTTCGTTTGCATTACAACATTTTTTTAATTGAAATTAAGTAAATAATTGATCGTTTGAAACCATGTCTTAATACCACAACATAGTGTATATACGCGCACATAACATTCGAAATGTGTTTTTACAAGCGCCCGAAAAAAAAAATATATTCTCATAATCCTAAATCTTAAAATATACGGCGAGATTATAAAATGATAAGAGCGCGCGGGATAAGGCAAATATATATACATTTTAAGATGAGTAGTGGATGATGACTTTGTCGTCTTATGGCTTTTTTTATAAAAAAAAATTAAATTTCGTGCTATGAATATGAAAATAAAAATCAACAACAGTTTTTTTTTGTTGGTTAAATACGATAAAGCTTACGTTTTTGTGTGGAGTTTTTAGCTTTTATACTCTCGTATATACGAGATGAGTACATTATTTTGGGATAATGCAAAATTTTTTTTTTTTATTTTTTTATTTATTCCATTTATGTATTCTGATGGATGTCTTGTTGGAAAAGTATATAAATACATTTGGATGTACATAGTTTATTTATGCGAACGACAATATGGTTGACTTCAATGTATGTACATAATTTGGGGTCCTCTAAATTTTCAATCAAAACAAGAAGCTTTTATCATTGCATTTTTTTTTTATTTATTGTATGAATGCTACCAATAGCGTTGTACCAATAAATTGGATTTAAAATGAAAATTAGATTAGACATATTAGAATTTATCCATGGCTAAGTTATACAAATGTCACGATTTTTATAATCAGATCTCAAGTGGAAAACAGTAATAGAAATTGGTGATGGTCGGCGTGAACTTAAAGCTTAAGTTGCGGGTCCGAATTTTGACTTAATTTAATTCATGTTCAACTGCATGTAGTACGTCCTCATTCTGACCTCTAGTATTTGGAATACTACAAATGTAATAGTGCCTAAGCGAAAATTACACGTGAGCACAAAATGGTTTGAAAATGTGGATTTCAGAATAAAACGAATGATTTCGTTTTTTATGTACATCCTGATTAACAATGTTCAAGTGCTTGTTATATAAATGAGTACATAGAATTAGTTAGGTTCCTATAGATGTGACCTCATCAACAGTGCGTGACCCAAACATGACAAAGCAGTTTGAGCTGCAGAGTAACTATAACCAAGATCATAAAATCTTTATGTTATATGTTCATAATTCCCACTCAAAGAATTCGGATTACTTACTTGCATTCACCATTTTTAAAAGAGAGAACGTGAAACGAATAAAGCATGCCAACTCCAGGAGATCTAAACAAACTAACCAGCCAAGCTGTTAATTACTCACTCTAACATGTTGGCTCTCCTAGAGCTCAGATTGTCAGAAAGTGGCATTTATGACAATCAATCTATAGACCTAACATCCATTCCCTCATCAAAAATAATACAGATGATGTCAAAGTTATAGATGTATTTATCTACGGGATAGCTACCAGGTAGCTGTTTTAGAATACCTAAAATGGTAAGCCCGCCCGGAAGATCCATTTAATATCGAAAAGAAGTGACAAATATTATAGTTAGTCTTTACTACTCCTTACAATCGTCGTACAAATGCCCATCGGAAGACGAACATACAAAAAATGCTATGATAACCAGTGCTAACTTAGCTTTGCAAATAAATAGAAGTTTGGGAATTGGCTAACGCACGATACCCGTCAAATGGAATACTTAAGTACACCAATACCTCACCTTGCATTGTTTTAATTTGCGTTTTTTCAGAGTTGCGTCACTGCTGAATTAGAATAAAAATTCGTTTTGAGTTTTCGTGTTTTCGTTGCATTTTTTTTGTGGTTTGTTGGGTAAATTTTTTTTATTTTAGTATAGTTTTCGGGGATTCCCACTTAATTAAATGTCATTCCCCTGTTCATTATTGTGCCATAGTGATTTATTAAATGTGTTACTTTCAAGTACGTACACTTGTAATTTATTGATTTTCCGGACATATTTCAGTAGTTATAGCGTCAGTTTTAAGAAAGACTTTTGGGCGGTTTACTTAATATAAAGGGTGATTTTTTTTAATTTAAATTTTTATGTTTTATGGCATTTTTATGGAAGTTTATAATTTTTAGACCATAAATCTTCATGATAGGAAAAAACGTTACTAGAGTTAAAATTACCAAAAAGCAACGAAAAACTATCACCTTGGAAATAAAATTGGGTCTGGCTGCAACATAACTATGACAGAACCATTCCAGAACGAGATAGTAATAAAATACGGGAAGCTGCAAAATCAGTAACATCCATAGATGCTAAGACAATTACATGTGCAAGGATTGGATTAATGTTCAAAATGAAATCGTTGCTTGTAATTTGGATTCAAAACCGGTTTGCAAAGAAAATTCCATTACGCAAAATGGTAATTCAGACGAAAAGCTTATTCGACAGTATAAAAAGGGAATCATTCTGTAACAAACCTTTAACCGATAGTGCTATAATGACAAAGATGACACTAGTCAGATTTGAAGCTAGATTTGAACCTAGTCAGGGTTGGATTGAGAGATTCAAGTTTTACGCCAAACTTTCATAATATCCAAAACGTAAAAATCTATATCTGACTTTAAAGTGAGCACAGATAGATTGGCTCTGCTTCTGGGCGGTAATGCCAATAGAAATTTTAAGTCTAAACCACTCCTTATTTACCATCCTGAAAATCCTAGAACTTTGAAGGGTTATTCTAAGGATTGGTCTTTAGTTCATTGGCGATCAAACAAGAAAACCTGGATGACAGCATTGTTATTTAAAAACTGGGTTTCTCCATGCGTGCTATTCCTGAAATCAAAGCTTACTGTAGCAGGGAAATTTGGTCTATGTAGATTTTGGTTTTAGTAGATAATGCTCCTGGTCACTTGGCCTATGTAGATTAAATTTGTATTTTTTCCACCAAACCTCACGTCTGCAATACAGCCCATGGATCAGGGAGTAATATCCAGATTTAAAAATTATTATAAATACGAAGAACATTTAAGCTGTTTTTAAGTGAAATTTATGGATAGATAAAATTACCATGAGTTTTGGTAAAAAATTAACATTATGAATGCCATAGAAACTATTTCAGATTCATGAAAGGAGGTTATACCATCTTGTATGAATGGTGTTTGGCAAAAAATATGGCCAAAATGTGTTCACAACATAAGAGAAAACTATTTAGAAATTGATGATGCACCAAATGTAGTTCAAGATGTTGTTACTTTAGCTAGAAATTCTGATTTTGAGGGGATGGATGAGTTATAAATAGAAAAATTACTAACTCCACATATGACCATGAAGTGACTAATGAGGAATTAATGTAAAACATCAAAACTGCTTTTCAGAGCCATGAGTTTAATTGATGAAGCTATAACGGGATTTTAAGAACAAACGATCCTGACAGCGAACGAAGTGGTAAAGTGTCTTGAGCAGTAGTTGCTGATGTAAATTGTTACAAGAAACTTTATGTTGATTTATAGAAAAAAGCTGTTCAGCAAATATTAGACAAATATTTTATAACAGAAAACCATATGTAACCTAAACTGCTACCACGTCATCTATACACTCGTTGGACTAGCGGAAACAATTTTTATTTAAATGTTTTACTATTATTTATTTTAATTATGTTTTTATGTGTGAATTAATAAAGCTTATTTTATTTCCGTTATTAATTTTGCATTTTTATACCAAAAATCACAAAAAAAAAACTTTTGCTGGAACATACCCTCTGTATTTACATGGCTTTTTATAGTAAATAACAATTCATTATGGTTGTCTGACTTTGCGTCGTATTTTTTTGGAACATATCGGCAACGCAAAGTGAGGTATTGGTGAATTAGAAAAAAAACCAGCAAATTATTTTTACAAAAGAAACGCAACTTTATGAGAAACTGGATCGAAAACATCAACAATCTTGCCAGTCTCATCTCTTTAACTGAAACAATTCTTAGAATTAGAGGCTTGATCATGTGGATTTTGAACCAAATGTTCAACCATTTATTAAATTTTTACAATCAAGATGACCTTAGAAAAATGCTGCATACATCAGCTCTACATCTTACATCTGGATTGAATTGTAGAACAGTAATCAAACCAACAGTATATTTGTCCCTTTTAGATAACATTGAGTGTGCGGCAGTAGTATGTTCTCACTTCTAACTTTGTCATTTTGGCGCTTGAGCTGGTGGATAAGGAATATCCGTATTGAGACCCAGAACTGCGTTTTAAATAAAACTAGTCAAATGCTGCAGATTCATAAAACTGAATTAAAATGCCAGACGACTAAGAAGAATACACAAGACTGTCTTCTTCACAACACATAAGAGCATCTTCAGGGCAAATTTTGAAACTGATAACTGATATTACAGCCGATCGAAACATCAATCGCTATCACGCTTTAAAAAGCACTACTATACGAAAATGAAAGCTACACTCTGACCTCCAATGCCTGCAGAATGTTCTCTTCATTCAAAAATAAGGTTATACGAATGATCTTTGGTGCCATAAATCACTTAGAAACAGAATAGGATGAGTATGAATTTCTAAAGCAGTTAACTCCTCAAAGATTACAACATTATCGGATTCATCAAATTCAACCAAATTTGATGATTTATGGTCACGTAAAACAAGCCCCATTACATCGAACCATCAAAAAAATGCTCTAAAAAAACCAGCTGTGTGTCAAAGGAAAAGTCATAGATTATAGGCTGGCATGACGATGTCAAATACGATCTGCGAGACATAGGAAGTCGATAGTGGAGGCAACGAAGGATGGATCGAGATGAAGGGAGGTGGACTATGAAGGGGTAAAATACTTCTTGTGATGCAAAGCCAAAGACGGAGAGAGAAGGAGAAATATTTTCGAATTTTTTTAAAATTTTCACTGACAGAATCACTTTATTTTATAATTAAATAAGTGGACTTGTTCATTTAATTCATTTTTTATGTTGGTTTTATCTTGTATAGACTAAAGACATGGTGATAAAATCGCACTTTGAAGTATACGTACACCCTATCTATGTATACTTTAATTGTTTTAGTTGATGTTTTTGTCCATTGATAAAAACTTGAATGTGTCTACCATGAAAGATCCAACTTCCGATTATGATAAAAAAAAATCGTTATTTACAAATTGTAGATAGATTGATTTTAATAACATTTACCTCAAACCTGCAAGGATCAATAAAAGTTTATTTTCGGTGCTCTCAATTTGCTTTCAATTTGCTTTCAACTTAAATCAAATTTTGGAGTACAAATAAGTAAAGCAAATTAACATGAAAATTTACGATTTAACAGAAGACCTTTAACATAGATTTGCTAACATATTAATTTGAGATGATATCCATCGATGAACAAATTAATTAAGGGTCACTGCGTGTGACACAAATATCTATTTATAGAAAAAATTACATAAATACATTAGCAACAAAATTGAATATTGCCAGAAATCTTAAATATAAGCAAGTTATCTTAATAAACATACTACTTAATCAATCAGAGACCCGTAGTTTCCAACACAAAGTCATGATATAATAATAGAAATGTCATTACGTGTTATAATTAGTATAGGCTGTAATTGCGCGTGTAAATTTTAGACAAGTGTCGGAGATGATATAATTTTGTTTTCACCATCGAAAACAAAGATGGTTGACATAGCCTGATGTGATAACAATAATTTACTTTTAACAAAATTTAACAAACTCCATATTAAATCAAAACTGAGCAATGCTATATAGATACCCACACCTCTCAATTTCATTATTACAATAACGACACCTATATCTTTGTCCTTATAACAGGTTCCCTCTGCTCCTGTCTTCTGCCCCTGTCTTCTGCCCCTGTCTTCTGCCCCTGTTGGCAATCCACAATGAACTTCTTGGGACGAAAATATTTTCTTATGGCTCAACATAAAAAGTGGTTCTAATCATATTCCAGTAAAAGCCAACTTTGTAGAGTACTTGAGCTTTTAAACACCAGATGGTCTATACAAGAAACAAAAAACACTATACGGTCTATGTAATGCCATCTCAATACCTCAACGGTGGTGTTTCAGATTTATTCCAAGAACCAATATAGTCTAGCGATTTTCAACGTTTTTACATAATATATATGATCATTGCATCGATTAGGTAAATACCACAAACTGCGATTCTGTATATTTTAAACTAAAGATAAATGAAATAGTAACAACATAATAATGCTCTGGGCTGTTCTTCTCGAAAATTATTCTTATAAAATAGTTCATCGTCCCAAAACTCATGTTGCATGGTATCAACATGACGCATTTGATTTGGGCTTCGCAAACATATTGTTTCGCATCAAACTCTTTCTCATCCTTTCCCTGTTTTTGATGATTGCCAAAATGTGTCGACCAAATTTACTAAATTTACACATTGATCACGTTGGTCAACACCAACATTGCATTTTACATCCCTCTAACTGAGACCAAACCTAAGAATAAACATATTTTGGTGAAGATGGACTTATGAAATTTATTCGATTATTTGGAACCAAAACTATTAATGCTGTGGCTGTAGAAGTCATTTAGAGTATAATTCTTTATTTTAATCAACTAATGGTCCAAAAACGGATGGTGTTGTATCAAAAAGAAAATCGAATTTTATGAATGACTGCGTAATAAAGTAATGAATAAATTGATCTCGTCAATCACGAAGTAAATATAATTATACAAAATTAACACCTATTAAAAAGCACTGCATCTATGGGATTCAGTCCTTTCTGAAACTGAAGTTGTACTAAATAAACTGAACAATATAAACCACATACCTGCGTCTGCACTTTTTGGTTTTCATTTACTAATGGCAAATTATGAATTGGAACATATTATATCACAAAATAACGAAACCATACATAATTTAAATGAAATTATAGAGAAAATGTTGTTGTTAACACGAAATGTCAATCGTAATTGAAAAAAAAACAAAGCATACTTCGATTGCAACAGATTTAAACCATAACCCGTCAAAATAAAGGCGCTTTTATGGTTGAGTTCATTCATTTGTTCTTTCGTTTCGTTCGTTCAGTAAAAATATTTGGATGATTTTATGGTTGACGAAACAACTGCAAAACAATTTAAATCATTTATTGTGATTATGTTTTCTCGTTTATTTGATATTGCTTTGTCTCATTTACTCTATGTGTGTTCGTTCAAAAAGAGTTGAACTAATTCTTGTGAAAAAAAAATCTATAGAAAAATACATTTTTACGTAATGTGATTAGTTAAAAAAGACCCCTAAAGCCGACTTCATGACATCGAATTTTATGCTAGCATATTAAATTCATGCTCTAAACCAACCACATGAAAAAAAATCGCAGGCGGCCAACTTAATCATACAAAAAACCTCATGTTTTGTTTGATTTTCCTTCAAATGACAAATATGACGTCATTGTATGAATTATTTTTATTGTTTTATTTTTTGTTCTAATTGGAACATCTTTTTATATCTTAATCTATGATATTACGTATTTGGTTTAAAAATTATTACTGCGTCCGAAGCAACTTTAAATTTGTAACATTATGCTGTGGACCTTAATAGACTTAACTATAACTAAACTAAATTATAACGAGTTAGTTCATGCTATATCTAGATAGATGGAACTACCACAAAAATTACATACTGTGCCTCAACAACTAAACTAAACCAAAACGTATTATAGTTTATTTATAGTACACAAATATTATAGTTATTTTCTATTTTTTGTGAAAAGTCACCGAAAAGTTACTTCGAAAATATACTTTTCAGCTACCACCTATGGGGAAATAGGGGCAGCTTGAATAATTTGAAAAGTTTAGTTTGCAAATTCGATTAATACTGTGTGCCTAAGTCCGATTTTTCCAACTAAATTACTGACTAAACTTATAGATGGCCCAAAACGCTCAGTCAATAGCAGATGGCACTAGTAACAACAGAATAAGTTAAATCTTTGGTAGGTCAAACATTACGATTTTATGGAATTTTGATTATGAGATTTTTACGTTTGTTAGATTAAATTTTTACAGTTTTGATGGTCCAACCGCATCGTAATTTCCTGGATTTTACAAGTTTTCGTGTGTTGGCTTGGGTTTATGGTTGTGATGGGCCAACCATCAATGTTTCCTTACACCACAAAAACAGACACTAACTATTGATCGCTTAGGTGTCTGCAACCGGGTCGAGTCTGTCAAAACTAACAAATTCCATCCACACCTTCGGTTTTGTTATATGTAACACGTTTGTTCGGTGGTGCCCGGCATTCCGGGAGTTCCTGGTTGGTGCTTGGCCGTACTATATCAATATATATATATATATATATATATATATATATATATATATATATATATATATATATATATATATATATATATATATATATATATATAAATATATATATATATATATATAAATATATATATATATATATATATATATATATATATATATAAATATATATATATATATATATATATATATATATATATATATATATATATATATATAAATAAATATATATTATATATATATATATATATATATATATATATATATATATATATATATATATATATATATTATATATATATATATATATATATATATATATATATATATATATATATATATATATATATATTTATATATATATATATATATATATATATATATATATATATATATATATATATATATATATATATATATATATATATATATATATATATATATATATATATATATATATATATACATATATATATATATTTGAATTGTTCAATGTGACAGTTTAGTTTTGCAAATTTATCAAACTATGTGGTAAAAATATTGATTTTCATCTGATTTTAAAGATAAAGATAAAGATACAAATAAAAACACTTTCAAAAGAAGAAAGCAAAATCTTTCTGCAATTTCTACAACAACCATGAATCATTTTAAAAAACTGCAGAAGGAAAGCGAAAAATGGAACGAAGATAACACTGAAGTTGCCCTAATATCTTAAGGTTACAAGGCATTAAAATATTTTTTCTTGAACCATATACATATTATGTTAGCAACTGAAATGAGCGTAACATGAACAAAGAGCATGAAATATTGTATTAAGTTGTTATGCTTAGCATCAAAAATATATGAGCATACGCCAGCATGATGACGCATAAAACGTACTAAAATAAAATATAAAATTTTTAAATTTTATTAGCAAACAAGGAGACTAGAAAAATATGAAATTTCTTATAAAAAAGGTATTTTTTATTATAATAAATACATATTTAAATTAAAAAATTAATTAATTAAAAAACTTTCAATTTATGTGATAATATTTTTTTATTATTTTAAAATGACCGGTTTCGGAAAAGTTCTTCCTTTGTCAAATTTTTATTAACTACTGAAAAATTGTCATAATTTGTCTTTTATATAATATTATATCATAAATTTTGTTGGTTTTAGTATTGATTTTATCATTAAGAAGTAGGGGATTGTAACGGTTTTTATATATTTCAAAATCTTCCATTCTGTCCATTTTATTGCCTTTTGAGAGTTTATGTAATATTTGTAAATTGTGGTTGATATCTGTGAAGTTATGTTTCTCATTAATTAAATGCTGTGCATAGTTAGATTTTATAGTTGTTCTGTTTTTTGAATTCTTTATTTCTTGTGTGTGCCCGTAGAATCGCTGTGTAAATGATCTTCCCGTCGGTCCAATATAAAATTGCACGCAATCGTTACATTTCAGTTTATATATACCGGTGTCACGTTCATCGTGTTGAATTATTTTCAGTTTTCTGTATATTTTATGGTTTGTTTTGAATGCTGTCGTGTACCCGTATTTGTGTAATACCTTTTTTATTATGTATTGAGTCTTTTGATTGTATTCTACCGATATATACTTGTTTGTGCTAGTCGTCAATATATAGTGTGCTTACGTTATACATGTGTATTTTATTTTTGATTTTATTATTAAGATGATAAATAAAGGTACTCGAAAAACCGTTAGCTAAAGAAATGTCGATAATGGTGTTAAGCTCTTCTGTGTAGTTGTCAGAATTCATTGGGATATTATTTAGCCTGTGTAACATATGATTATACGCAGAAATTTTGTGTTGTAATGGATGATTTGATGTAATATAATGATATCATTGACGTATCTATACCAATATATGATGTTTGCTTTGTGCTGGTTATTGTTGTTAATGACATATTTTCGTTCAAAGTTATTAAGATTAATATTGGCCAAAGTACCGGAGAGAGGACTACCCATAGGTAAACCTTCAGTTTGAGTGTAATAAATATTGCTAAACTTGAAACAGTTCTGTTTTGTGATGACGTTTAGTAGTCCAATTACTTCTGCTATTTTTTTGTCATCCACATTACTTTTTATGAGTAGATCTTATTATAGTTATTTTCAAGGTTTCCGTGATAGGTATGTTGGTATACATGTTTACTATTCTCTTTGTGTAGTTTGGACAAACCGGTTATTAACGGCGCCGTTGGTTTTATCATTTTTTAGCGGAAAAACAGATTTTTGCTTATGATGGTCGTAGTTTTGTTGATAATTTTGTTTATGTTTTTTAGATAAATGTGTGTGGGATCATTCAGGAGCATTATTATGTTGTTGTTTGTTATGTATTCTTTAATTTTTTGATTAAAATCATATTTATATATAATGACGGTCGTGCTGCCTTTGTCAGCCTTTGTGATCATCGCACTGTTGTCTTCCAACTTTACCTTGAGTCTTGACAATATTTTAGAATCACAATTATTATCAATTTTCACTGGCTTTTTCCTTGTGTTTATTATTTCACTACAAATAATCGTTCTTATGTCTGCTTGATGATTTGCCTCAGTTTTTAATATGGCATTTTCAATATCCAGTAAATGCTTTTGGCTTTCGTTATTATTTATTATGGGTGTTACGCTGTGATTTAGCCCTTTGTCAATTATTTGTTGTTTACGTTCACTCAACATAATAATTGTCATGTTATATAACCTTTTATAAAATGTATGTCTATTGTGAGTTGATGTTGTATCTGTTATTTCGTTTGATGCCCGCTTTTCAGTAGTTAAAAAAAATTTGACAAAGAAAGAACTTTTCCGAAACCGGTCATTTTAAAATAATAAAAAAATATTATCACATAAATTGAAAGTTTTTTAATTAATTAATTTTTAATTTAAATATTTATTGTGTTTGTGATAAAAGCCACGGCAAAAAAAAAACATAAAAATGGAGTCATACCATTCTTACAATAAAATATTTTTTATTGTCTGTCAAAATGTCAAAAATATAAACAAAATATATTATGAAAAAATATTTAAAAATGTCCTAAAATGGAAATACACTAAATAACGAATATCATCTGTTTGTAATTATCTCGAACAACAACAAACTAAATACAAGAAAATAATCATGGCCGACTATTATTTGTATTCAAACAATCTTCCAGCAGATTGATACATATAAAACCTACTATGATCGCGCTGCCTCTTGCGAATAAAATGGTATACTAAATACTTTGATCGTAGCGCCTCTTTCGGAAAAATGACCTATTCAAAAAAATCAAAACCGTCGAGAAAAGTACTAAAACAGAAAACATAAGATAAACAACAAACCGATAACTGTATCAATATTGTTAACATTGAAAAATGTATATCTATCAAACTAAAGTAAACAAACCAAACTAAGTTGAAATAATCTAAATCTGCCCAAAATAAAAACTGAATTTGTAAAGGGAAAAACTATTTTACTTATCATTTAAGCTAATTTTTTAGAACCTAACACATCAATTGATTAGTCTGGAAACATCATCAATTGAAATACTTTGTTTGAGAAGAAAAATATCATTGAATGAATGGATACGATGCACCTCTGATTCTTCAGGTCTACGTGGGTAAATTTGTCCATATTTACGCTATAAATATTTGTATTTAAAATTCATTTTAATTTTGATAACTTCATGGTACAGCTTAGCCTGGAATGATGTTAAATGGTACATTATAAAAATCAGCATGGGTCATTTTAGCACGAATATACAGAATAGTACGAATATACGGAACGAATTTCAAGGGAAACTAATCCAATTTATTACAGCCTATGGCTAAGAGCAATTAGTTCATTAATAGATTTTGTTTTCAGGAAACCTCTGCAGATTACAGATGAATGGTGGCACATTGGAGTTGCTGATAAGAGATGACAGAATGCAGAGCAGTGCAACAAAAATGTGATTGTCTTACACTAACAATAGTTTGAATATTGGATACCGGGAAATCGGACCAATTATGTCATAACAAACATACTTTTCCTTTCCCTAACCCACAAAAATTTACTAACTATTGGCCGTCAAGGTGTCTGTAATCGGGTCGATCTCAATAATTTAACTAGTATCCTTCCATATCCTTCCAAGTATATGTAAAAACGGGTGTACTGTGGGCCCGGTGCTTTCCGGGATATCCTGCTTAATGCTTGGCAGTACATTCAAAATCAATCAATCAATAAATCAATAAAAGGATGCGATGAGTCTTTAGGACTCATAAGTAAATTTTTGGTAATAAACTAGAATTCAATCTAAAATTAATTTTTTATTTATTGATACCGTTCTTGCAGATAACCTTACTTTATCTGCGTATTTAGTACACACCTTTTTCTGGCAGATGTTAGATAACTGTTGGTTCATTCGTCCAAGCATTAGATTGCACATGTAGCACCTTCGCTTTTTTGTAGCATTTTAACTGGTTTCTTTTTAAAGTTGAACTTGTTGCTGCTATGAACAATAGGAAGGTATAATTTCTACCATTAATCTACTATACAATGAGTGGATAGACGTGATGTACTACGTTTTTAAATATTTGGACCCACTAATTCCTGTTTTTTTGTTTTCTTGTACTAAATCTTGTAAAAATAATTTGCGACAAGAATTTGGCTTATTAGCATTTTATCAGGATAAATGCAACCAAATAATTTTCGATCATAGATGTTACTCCAGACACATATAAAATATTAAAAAATTGTAGTAATGGTTTATTTTTGGCCGTAAATGCATGATATACTTGGTCAAGAGTGTCTACTTTTCTTCATTGGTCAAATTGTAGTATCAGTTAACATCCGATTTGCTGTAGTTTTTAAAATCTATTTTATCGCCAGAATGCATAGACAATAGTAAAATTATAGCTCAATTTTTATTTGGACAAAAGTTTTTTTTTTTTTTTGAAATTAAAATACATTTGATTCTGGGTGTTGACGTTTCGGTCAAAAAATTTAAAGGCATACAAAGTTTATTCTTTTGCATGGTAATAATTGTGCATATTCGATGCCAAATTTGTTCGTCTTTAAATTCCCGCCTTTCCTAAATAAGGTATTCGTTTCAATGGTTAGCTATTGGAATTATCACAAACCCACCAGATTATCATTCTATAGTTATCCGGTTTAGAAGGAAAGAACTGTTTTAAATCCAGCCACGAAACTGTAATAGCTGCTCGTTAATCATTAGGTTTTCTTCTAGGAACGTATAAGATTTACCAAATTTGTGTTTACTGTGTCATAATTTCCACGAAATGGGATAAATTTGTCACGATTGAAGGAATCATCAATATGGTCCCGTTAACTGTATATTTAATGCACCTACAAAATAAGTTTAACGGTATTTTCAAACTTAATCATTGAATGTTGGAATACATATATAATAATTTAGATTAAGATAAATTTTTAGTAGGTTTTTTAACACATAAAATTAAAAACAGTCTCCGAGACTCAACCTATGCTGATTAGAGTTAAAAAAAGAATTTCCTCAATAAGAAAAACAAATTTCTAAAGCTTTTGAAAATATTAATTTTCGCTTATGACGCCATCCGTGCAAACCAATAAGTTTTTGGTAACGCTTATGTTAGGTTTAAGAAGAAAAGTGATTATTAGGTGAGTTGTAAAAAGCTTATATTCACTGTAGGAAAGCTTCTTACTCTTACCTGTACTTCAGTATATTTATCTACCCCCTTGAATATTAAAATAAAAATGTTTTAAGCAAATTATATAAAACTACATTTTTCTTTAATTAAATTAAAATTTTTAATTTATTATCAATTTTTTAAAATTATTATTTTTTTTATTATTTTTTGTTTTTTTTTTTTCATTTTAATTAAATTGCATCATTTATATATAATATTTGTTTGTTTTATTTATTTTTACATGTTATAATAATAATAATTAGAATTATATTTAAAATTTATTTACAATAAAATTTTATTTAGTTTTTTTAATATATATTTGTTTATAGATTAGTTTTGTTTTAATTTAAATTATGTATATATATATTTATAATTAATAGTATCCTTTTTTTGTTGTTTAGTTTAATATTTATTAATTTTTGTTACTTAATTTTTAATTAATTATTTATATGAATTTATATATATATATATATATATATATATATATATATATATATATATATATATATATATTTTATTTTTTTTTGAATAATTTTAATTTGTTTAAAGATTATAATTTATAAATTATATTACAAAGATTTTTTTCTTATAATTTTATTTTATTTTTTATAACATAGGTAGGTAAATTTTGACATTTTGTGTGTTACACTCTAAGGGTATAATAATAATGTTTTCGAAGAAATCATATAGAAAATTGCTAAAAAAAAAAATTAAAATTTTTAATCAATCGAGAATGACATAAGAAAAACAAAAACTATGACGATTAAATTTTATCATGAACAAATGTCTTTCGGTTGTGGTGACGGTGAAAACGGTCGATGCAGTATCGGTGGACCATTTTGTGGTAAAAGTCGAACAAGATTACCGGTCGACGATAATGTATGACTGACGGTAGACGGTGGTGTCGTGGATGGTGTCGACGAATTTAATGTGGTTGCTGATTGTGAATTAATCGAATTTATTAGTTCGTTATTCAATCGATTTGGCGAATTAATTCGAATTCGTAACGGTGATAGTTGGGTTGTGGTTAACGGTGAATTACAATTTGCTGGTTGCATTGTAGTTGGTAGCTGTGGTTGGGGTCGTAATACTTGTGGTGTTACCGGTAAATGATGTTGGGCTGCTAAACTTATGGGCGGCGAATGATGATGGTGATTACCAATTGGCGGCGAATTTTCATTTAATCGATGATGATGATGATGATTGTGGTGATGATGACTCGGATGATAAGGCAATCCCGGTAAAAATCGTCCAGCGAATGAGGCTAGATAGATCCGATTCTATTATTATATAATTTTATCACTTTTCAAATTTTTTTAAATCTTGACTTACCTGGTGTCAAACCAGTTGAATGCACATCGAAACGAAATTGACTTAAGGCAAAATTTCTATAATCTTTTTCGCGACTATCGTAATCGCGTGGATCATCATTCATATGATCATCACGATCGTTTAGCTTATCGCCGATGCCACCGTTTGACGTTGAACCGGGACTATGTTGCAGCGATGTACTGCTTGGCACAGGTGAATGTGTTCCGAGCGATATATCAGAATCGGATGTATCGGATAATGCGGGCGACACAGAAGTATCGGGCCGCCTTGAACCATGTGCTCCACCTGATCCACCCAATGGCGGTTGCTGTAATCTATATATACACATAAATAAAGAATAAAACGAAAATTGTTATAGAAATTTAATTAATTTTAATGAGATAAATATATTAAAGCAGCAGTTCAAAGGGTGTAATTGAGTGATAAAAATTCTAATGACAAAGATGATGCCGAATCGAACGAAAAATGTTTTAACCCTTTCATTATACATACCGTAATTTGATTATCATTATTTACAGCATGTATACGTCTATATATTTATTATTCGTTGAATCAACAAACCTTTATAAATGGTTGGTATCATATATTAGATAGATGTTTGGGGAGGGTGGAGGGTAGCATGTTCGAAACGTAAAATTGGAAAAATAAAATATATCTTATCTTTTTGGTTGCGAGAGGGAAAAATCCAAATTGTAGAAAATTGAAACTTTAATAATAGATTTGATTTTCAATTATGTGCAATATAAACGTATATAGATGCATAGAACAGCAACATGTCAGATTAATATAGGGTTACGATACTACTGAAAAGGGTATGCCACTATAGTACATACCAATGGAATATTTAGATTAGCGTTCAATTGAAATTGGACTAGGCTATTTGAGATGCTCATTTGTGTCAGTCATTTGAAATTAAATAATGAAATAAAAAAATTTAATGCGACCAGCTGAACGTTTTTAATACACCAGCCTATGCTTAATCAAATTACCAAAACAAATCCTTTACATGAAAAAAATTCATATCCTTTAGGCAATTTCACATACGCATATAAAATTGTATGTATGTCAACATTTCGACAGACTTTCTTCATTTCACGCGATACACATTCCAATTACGTTTCACTCACTCAACTCTAATTCGTCTAATCAATCAATGCTATGGTTGTTTTGTTTTATTTATTTATTATGAACATGTTATAATTGATCATTAAATTACAATAAGATACGATGATAATAATCGATTCCCACGGAAATTCTTAGCAAACCAACAACAACCACTCTACAAGAAATTTGTTAAATTCAATTTTTTTTTTCATTCATATTCGTTCTGATTTTGTGAATGTACATTGCTTCGAGATCGACGTACATATACCTAGATATAGTGAGATGTACGCGCGCATAGTATATATGATGAGAAAACCACGATTATATGACTATGCAAATTTTACAAAGTATATAGATAAAAAATAAAAATTTGGTACAATTGAAAAGTAACATAACAAAAACAAAAAAATTTTGTGTTTCCATTTTAAATATTCACTTGGTGAATGGGAGATAAAAAAATTCATTTCATATTCATAAAATTTCGAATTTTTAAATTTTTTGCTTGTGTGCTGCGGTTGTGGTGAATGGTTGTTTTCAATGAACGAGATTTGTTAACCGCATAACGACCATAATATATCCTTATAAATATTGATGATGATGATGGTTTTATGGTTTAATGGAAAGTGCTATTGATATAATAATAGTGAGTGTTTATGGCTGATGTATTATAGACGTAAATGTTTTTTAAATATGTAATTTGAGCATAATGATAATCGAGGCTTAGTAACGGCTACAACTTTCTAAACAAATAGGTCAATAGTGGGTTACGAAATAATCACAAAAAATTGATTGAATATAAACATATTAAAATTGTAGTAGTAACAACAACTCAACGATGGGTGATTCACACTCGTTTTTAGCGATAAATTCAACAAATTCTTGAATTTTAGTACGATCCGTAGTTTGAATGGAATAAGTGTTTTAAATGTGTAAAGTACAAATTAAACTTAAAGAATCACTAACTGTTTCACTCAATTAATACTCAATGCTCAACCAGTATTTTGGCTTCACTCAAATTGAGATACATAAATTAGACCATTCAAATAGATTTAGTCAGTATATTAAATCCCTTTTTCTCAATTTCTCAGTTTGTTCTCAGGTTCTAATCAAAATTTTTCAATTTTCCTAAATATTTTCCAATTCTGTTAGGCTAAGCATCACAAGTTTTTAACAATTTTGAAACTTTTTAACCATCACCAGTTTTTGAGAATTTCGAATTTTTAATTGGTCTAAATATTTCCCAATTTTCATAAGTTTTTGGGAATTTTGGAAACTTTTTAATTTGGCTAACTTCTTTCCAATTTTGATACGCTAACCATCATGAGTTTTTGAAAATTTAATTTTCCTAAATATTTTCCATTTTTGATAATATTTACTAATCGCATTTTTTTAACAATAACCTATTTCACATTAGGAATGGACCAAATTTTGAATTTAATCTTCAGTTCTTAAAGTACAATAATAATACATTTAAATAAATGTCACTCAAACTATCAAATAAACTCATATGTATTAATAAGTTAATTTAAAGTTTGAGTGATCAAGTTGTAATTGTTTAAAAATTGGGCAACATAAACTGTAAAAGCCATTGTAATTTCAACAACAATACAAAATATTTAGTTTAAACATATTGCACAATTAAATTAAAATTAATAATCGTTACATTAAGTTTCACTCAAATTCATATAGATAAATGAGCCAATTACAACGAATTGAGTAAAATATTTCCCATAAAACTATAAGTAAATATTGTATCCAATCAATGATATTTTTATATCATTTAATTCATACTCAAAGTTTTTATTCACCATTCTTGCTTCGCATTTAAATATAGCTTAAATTTACATCAATTCAACCTTAAGGTATAAACACATTTTGGGAGTAAAGCATGGATTTAATAAGATGAGCAATCTTAATTTTATATTATTAAATTTTACTCAAACTGAGGTAAATAAATAACTCCATACAAATAGTTTGAGTTAAATAATTGTAATAGAGTTGTATAACATTCACCTCTTTATTTTTATACTTTTTAAATTTAAATACCTAAAGATCACTCAAACTTTTACTTAAGATAACTAAAAATGTTAATTCAAATTGTTTGAATAAAAAATGTAACGTAAAATCTCAACGATAACTCAGTATCACTCAAAATATACTCAATGTCCATCAAACGCTATTTAGAAAATACTATAATAACTTTTACTAATAAATATACTAATTCATATACACTATTTAAGTTCATCGTTTACTTATTACCAATGGATTAATATACTCAACTTTATAGTTGAACACAATTTACTTAAACTTAATTTTTGCATGAATTCAATTACAATGAAATGAATAAATTTCACTCAAACTTAGACTAATAAATTAATTAATTCAAATAGTTTGAGTGAAATAATTGAAATAAAATTGAGCAACATAAATTATAGAAGCACTTCTCCAAGTTTAGGTAAAAACACAATTAAATAAAAATTAATAAACTTTACATAAATTTCACTCCAATTCATTTAGATAAATTATTCAATTTTAACGAACTAATTAAAAATATTTCCCATAAAACCATACTAAAACATTAATTTTATATTTTAAGCAATCTTAAATTTAAATCAAAGTTTCACTTAAACTGAGGTAAGCAAATAAGTCCATTCTAAGTAAGAACACAAATTTTAATTTAATATAAATTTCACAAATTTAAATAAATCGCACTCATACTTTTAACTAAGGTTAGATAAATAAAAACTGTAATTTGAGTGAAATAGTTGAAAAAAAATTGTTGGATAACAGAAATTGTAATAGCAATGACACAACCATAACTTATTATCACTTAATTTGTACTCAATGTCTAAAAACACAATTTCAAAACACTGTAGTAACTTTAACTCATCTTTTAAAGTATACAATGTAGGTACTTAAAAATTTACTTAAATTCTTATAAATATAATTAGGGTCATTCCAATGGTATGAGTAAAATAGTTTTAATAAAACTTTGTACTAGTAGGTAATCAGTGATATATAATTTCACTCACTTCATTCTCAACGTTTATACACTATTTAAGCGTAGACTTTAACTATAACCTTCTATGTGCTGTAACCTACATTTTAATACACATAACCTTATGTGGAACCCACATTGTTGAACTTGACCGTTAACATATTAAAAAAATCACTCAAATTTTCACTCAAACTTTTCGATTAAAAACTATAATTAACTAAACCATAAGATACCTTTAGGATTAAATAAATAAACTTCACTTGTAATTTCACTCGTATTGAAATATTCAAATTAAGCTATTTGATTGGTTTGAGGGAAACTTTATTTAATATTGATACTGTATATAATTTATTTCTTAATTTGGAGCTTTAGCACCATCAAAATCTGAGTAAAATATCTTATCAATATTTAAAGCGACAAATTTATATTTTTTTTTTTTTGTTTATTTTCTATGCAATCTGTTTTGGGGCCAAAGCTCTCCTAACTCTTTCGCGGTTAATTAACGTCCTACTTTACGCCATTACTAGCCAAATCGAGGACGCGCGAATACAGGTTCGCGTTTTTTCAAATATCCATCTGCACATTGCATTGCTCCAGCCAGCCTGTACTGGCATGGACGATGGTTCGGCCCATGAATTCTGCACTCCAACATGACAAATTTATATAATCGAAAAGCTAATACAAATTATGAAAGGAAAAAAGTTACATCTTGCAGAATGGTTAGCAATTTACAGCATGGTCTAAATTAAATAAAATAATAATTTTAAAAAAATTGAAAGAGCGGCTACTAATAATAAGGCGGATAGAAAAATACTGAAAATTTAGCGTCTTCAATATATCTATTTAAATATTAAACAAAATACAGAATATTTGTAAATAGGATGTCTAGAAAGATGAGTAAGTAATGATACGGGAATCGAGGGAAGAAGAGTTAAAAAGCTATGTATGTATTTTTAAAAAAATACAAAGATGTCTTTAAACTTTCACTTAATTAAAATTAAAAATCTCACGCTTATTGAACTTTCAATTGCTTGAACTTATTTTGAATAGCACAGGAAGTGCTACAATTAAAAATCAATAAAAAAAAAACTTAACAAATTTTGTCCATTAAAAATAAAAATTAAAACGCGGTTTTAACAAATCAGTATTGAAAGCACTGGCTTCTAACTGCCTGGATTCTAAGTTAGTTAAAAGTTGTTACAAACTGCTACTATCTCTCTCTCTTGTCATAACAAAGTTAGGTTGTGGTGGGTACTTAGTCACAAGAGCATAACTAGTAATGAGATAGCCGACGAGCTTGCACGTGCAGAGCCTTTCGGTGGCATCACGTAAGGTTCTGCAGCCTACACAATTAGTAAATAAGAAAAATACAATGCTTGACTTATTGGAGCTGTATTCCTGGCCTTAGACAGGCCTTAGATCAAACCATTCCACCATAAGGACTTGGTGATCAATTTTAATAAAGGAAATATTAGGAAACTAGTAAATTTTCGTTCAGGTCACTGCAACATTAGTAGCATTTGAATAAAATTAATTTGTCCACAGAGACGGAGTGCCGACTCTGTTTGGAAAAGATAGAAACCGCCGAACACATAACACATACTATGTAAGTGTTTTGCTCTGAATAGACTGAGGTGGCTTCATTTTGAAGAGAGGTATTTGTCCCCGGAGAAATGTAAATTGGCCTCTGCAAACAGCATTCTCGCCTTTAAATCCCAATAGCACAAATGATTTATTAGGTCGCATTGCTGGCCGCTTGGGCAGGAAAAAAAATAAAAACAATTATTACAAATGATACCGTAAATTTTCAACTGACAAATCTATAAAAATGAACAAACTTTACCAACCTGTTAGCAGAAAATTTCCAAGAAATTCCGAGTTAAAAGAAGAGTAAAAAAATGTCGGATTAGTTGGATGTCATGATAACATAAAAAAATGATCAGTAAAATTAAATATTTAAACAATTCTGTGGTCTGACATTATACTCTTTTAACGCATTACTTGTCTCCCAGTTTAAGAGAAGCTAGAAATAACTGAAAATCTGATATCTACTTTTCGAGCAAACACCAGCCAAACAGTTGATTAACTTTTGTCACCATTTAGAGTTCAGTTACACAGTACATCCCAACGAAGCCACCAAATATGGCATTAAAATATGGTGAGTATCCGGTTCAAATACTGCGTACCAGTGAAATGGACATATTTATACCGGTAAAATTGGAAACACAAAGGGTATCAACCCAGGTGAGCGAGTTGTGAAAGATCTATTCTCACTATGCAAAAATACAGGTGAAAATGTAACAATTGTTTTACGTCGATTTCTCTATCCAAAGAGAGATACTTAGTTAGAACCTCTCAATGATCGATATTCACATAAAGGTCAATGTCAAATGTGCTCTAAAGAAACAAATTGTAACAAAAATGTTATGTTCAATGTGAAAAGCTAGTTTGTCAACTCATAATTTTACGCAAACGAAAGTCGAGGACTGCCAAATAGCATAATTTTTGTTTGTTAAATTTACAGTTGTCATAATGACATAAATCACAAAGTTTGTAAAGTTTATTGACCCTCTCAAATATACTAAATTATCCAACCTGGCATTATAAGCCTGAATTCAAGTGATATTTAAACATTTTAACTATGGTTATTTGTAGTTTTTCCAAAGAAAATGATTGTCGAAAAAAATCTACATCCTGGTAGACATGATGATAAAAAAAGAGTGAAATTTGGAAAAAAGAACAATTTTTTTTTATTTAAACTTAGCAATTCAGTATAACTGAGTGTAAATGAAATTGAAATTCTGATCTTTACCTGACTGTGATTTACCTGACTTTGATTACTTTTTGTAGATCTATGAAAGTAGGAAATTTTACATTTTTAGCCAATACATATATTTAATCATGCTATCATTAAAATAAACTACATGCAGTTTTATGCCCTCAATTTGCAATTGTTTGACTTCATTTTGGTTTCCAAAATTAAGAATGCATTGCCTGGCGATAGAACCATAAAATTCTTAAGTGTATCGACTTTCTAAAAATACAAGTTTTCCATTATGTTGAATGTTTTTACCCTCATTTAATAATAATATGCTTTTAACACTTGAATGGAGTGCACAAAATCTTTATAAGTGGCTGGATAACCATCTAGTTGGCAAATGTCAAATTAATTCACTCTATTCACATCTCGCCCATTTAAATATTTCTTTGATTTCTGTCTTTCCTTGTGGAAGAACTAAATCCGTTTGTGGACGATTGATTCCATTTCAACTTTTCCTTTTTTTAAGGTTTTTGAGAGAAGAAGACAATTATAGCTCATTGGAATAATATCATTATTTTATTTATACAGCTCAACCATTACAATTTGTTTTGAGCCAAAATTAATGTTGGTGTTGTCTGCACAAAAAGCTGTAACTTAAAAGCTGTATTAACTTGCTTATTAAAATATGTGATAACTATAGCGGAAATGTTTTCACATTACCATTGTTTGATGCACCGGTGCTAATTGAAAAATATTGTGCCGAATTTATACTTTCTAAAACAAAATTATGTTAAATCTGATGTTACAACTTTAGTAATAATTTTACTAGATTTAGTCTTCCCCATCTTTATTTAACAGCAATGTCAGAATCTTTAAAAATGTTACTGAAAAGGACATACCTGCACAATCTGGAACAGCATGTTTATCAACATGATAAACAAATGCCGTTTCGGTGGTAATATTATGTGCATTTCTAAGGAACGGCTGTTTACTGACCAGAAACAAAGTCATCTTCAACGATAAACTATTTTGCAAATTTTTAAAATGTTGCTGAATAAGTCATTAGGCAGCTTTATCTCACCTGAGAACTGTGCCACCTTAATGTTAATTTTCTTTAATTATTTTAAATTTTTAATTCACAACACAAGACAATTTTTTCAAAACTAATGAAAATATTCAATTTTTGTTTTTTCAACATTTAAACAAAGAAATATTCATCGCCTACTGTTTCACTCATTAAAAAAATTGTAACAATATTAGCACTATACAACATTTGTCAAATGATTGAGAATAAACGGTATACGTAAAAAACTATGGCACGTGGATAAAAATAATTTGTTTCGTGATTGGACTTGGTTGGTTGCTATTTAATAAATATTTGGGAAGTTACGGTTTAGGAATTGTGTGTATGTATTTTTTTCTGAACTAAATTTTTTATAAATTCTGCCTCTCAAATGACATCCAAAAGACCCGATTTGAGAACAGTTATTAGTATTACTCTTGCTATCTTCCAATCCAAACTATCTATATTTCACTTGCTATCCATTACGTACGTCTAGAAGTGTATACACATAATATTTTCGATTTCATCTTCGTTAGTTTGTGCGATATTTTTGTATTTTCTTGTCATGATAAGAAAAATCTGGTTTTATTTAAGTTTCATATAGTTAGTTGAAATTTAAAGTTAAACTATGGTTAAACTATAAATTTCACAAAATGTTTCTACCAATAATGCACATTTGTCAATATTTCATAAAAATTATGGTCAAAGGGCGGTACCTTGCCTCAGGAGAGGTATTGAGTATTGTTTATTTATTCTATTTTGGAATCTACGGAAATTTCCGTAATTTAGTCGGTTAAAAAATGTTAACACTATTATAGTGATTCAATTTGGATCATCGATACATACGTATATGGTAAGCTCTGAATATCGTGAATTATATATAATTATATTTAAATGTATACAATATTTATTTACATATTCAAAAACGTGTTAAATTATAGTTTGTTCGGTTGATAATTACGATATGTAGTAAAATTTTATAGCAGGATAACGACATATCATCAAAAAATAAAAATGACACAAAAACCACTTTCAAAAAAAAAGTGTTCCACTATCAAATTATCACCTATATATCTGCTACATTTCAAATAATTACCAATTTCAAATACACGACGAAAAGTAGTAAAAAAACTAAAATTATTTTATTACAAACGCATTAGAACACATAGATCACAACAATATATATATTATATAGAAATAGAGCCAAACCATAGCTCCAATTTTCCATTTAACTCAACCATGAGATATACTCATTTCCTTTCAAATACAACAACAATAACAAAAACTATCAGTTAATAGTTTTATTTTTCACACATGAAATCATTAATTTATGTATAGATGTTTTATGTATATACATATATGTTGTTTATTGTCTTATCAATCATAAAAATCTGTATATAATAATAAATTACTTCCATAATTATCATTATAGGAGATTAAATATGTTTTATTTTATTGTTTAGAATTATTATAAACTATACGATACATCATATATACGAGTGTGACATATATATGTGTGTGTGTGTTTGTACATAAATCAACAGACAAAAACTTCCTGAAAACAAATTATGTCGTTTCGTACTTTTATTTTAACAGAAATCATAAAAATCTTTCAGGCTTGTCAATTTATGACAGAAGACAAAATTATACCTTGTTGTCTATAGATGTCATATACGTTTTGCTGATACTTAATGATGTCTTTAGGTCTCATATATATATATTGTCTTTGAAAACAACAACAACTACAACATAAAAAATCAGGTTACTAGTGACAGTTACAGTATGATTGCTAATTTCATAAGCGCGCATGCATCAACGACCATAATATATTCGAAACCCAATTTTCCACTTAATAATCAATCACCTATTGTACAGTAAAGGTACTAAATAAAATCAAAATTTAATTTAATTTTCCTTTCGTATTTATTTGTGATTTTATTGAATTTTTTTTTTTTTTATATTTAAATCAATTTCATTGGCACCCTAATTTTTCATCCATCCATTCAGTAGTAGTATATAAAACGTACGCTTTATGTTTATGTTTCCCATTAAATACGATTAATAAGAAAAACCCAAATGAACTGTAACTAACTAAAAAAAAATTCTATTGTCCTTTTTATAATTTTAACGACGACGACGACGACGACAAGAAATTTTAACCGTCTTACAAAATTCACGTCAATATAATGAAAAGTTAAACAATTAAGAAAATTTAATTTAAAATTTTTTTTTTTCAACAGTTAGTTAGTGTGTTGTGTACACGATTTTGAAGGGTGCAACGAAAAATAAATAATTGTTTCAACAAATTTTTAACAAAATTATTAAATAGAAATAAATATTACAAGTCATATCCCTATATTATGTGTAGCCTTAATCGAGATATAAGCGACTGAGGATTGAAATTATACCGAGTGTGTGCTGTAAGAATTTTATATAAACTTAAGACTCTTGAAAATAATATAAAATTCAAGATTTGTGAGAATTAATTTTGGAGTGGCTAAAAATTTCTCATCGATTGGAAGTTACATTTTATTGGCGTCTCGGATACTTCACACAAAATTGTATAAAGTAGACATTGAATTCTGAATATTTCAAATTTAATTCTAAGAATTCTATTGTGTAACTTAACCGTTGATCGGTTTAATTAGAGGTAGCTAAACCATTAATACAATGTCGAAATGTCAAATATCAATATCACCTTATATATATATATATATATATATATATATATATATATATATATATATATATATATATATATATATAGTATAATATATATATATAGTTATATATATATATATATATATATATATATATATATATATATATATATATATATATATATATATGAAAATTATATATGAAAATTCAACATTTCAAATAAGCTTCAAACTTGTACATTTGTACAAGGCCCAGTTTAGCTGCTATTGCTTAAAATTTTAAGTCAGTTCATACTGTTTCAGATCCGTTCTATAGAGTGGATAGAAAAACATTTCTCAAACTAACGCTCAACGAGATTCCAATCGATTTCCTGTTTGACACTGGAGCTACAGCTTCGATGGTGGGGAAAACGGGATACTTGCGGCTTGAAAAACCAAAATTTCAGCCTACGTCACAAAAATTTCAGTACAGAGTAAACATACGATGGAATTCCAGTACAGTTAAAAGGTGTCTGTAGCTGTAAAATTACGAGACCAAATTCGAGAGTTACCGTTGCTGATTACAAATAGTCACGAAGGACCTAACATATTTGAAATGGACTGGGTAGATGCATTCGAATTGCAAGTCAATTTATTACAATCGGCAAAAGTTGTGGTACAGCAGTTAAAATTGGAAGATACAATGGCAAATGCAGCCAACCAAAAGCATTTAAATGATCTCGTATCAGATATGTGTCGTTCCTATAGTAACATATTCGAAAATAAACTTGGGTGTTTCCAATTTTAAAGCTCATTTATTGTTGAAAAAAGCCATCCGGTTCCATTTTCTCAAATGGGTGCAGTTAAAAAGGAAATTGAGCAGTTTGTAGAGATAGGGGTCCTGCGAAGTCAATCCAGTACAGCTACCGGACTGCCCCAATTGTAGCTGTAACATGATAACCATGTAACCGGATTTGTCCGTTTGACTTTGCGGTAATTTCAAAGTTACGGTAAATCCGCAATTGAAGATTGAACAATATCCAATTCCACGAGTGGAGGAGTTATTTCATTGGTTCCAAAACAGCTGATTCTTTTCCAAAATTGATCTGGCTGAGACGTATTTTCAGATCCCAGTGGATGACGAATCAAAGGAATTTGTGGTAATAAACACGCCAAATGGTCTGTACCATTTCCAACGAATGCCTTTCGGAAAACTTCTTAAAAACTTTGGAGCTACTATTCAAACGGTTAGACGAAGAATCTAAAGGAAGTTGAATCGTTTCTTGGTAAAGCGAATTATTATAATACATTTTTTAGAAATGTTTCTAGTATATCCATTCCGTTAAATGAATTACGCCGTAAAAGTGTCGAGTTTACTTGGAATGAGTCAACAGAAGGTCCATTTCAAGCTATAAAAAAAGGAATTGTGGAAGCAACAAAGTTGATTCATTTTCGTAATAATTTACCTCTTGTGCTAGCTACTGACGCTTAAAACTACGGGATAAGCCTAAATATCCATGCAGATATTCGCAGATCGAGAAGGAGGCCTTATCAGTTATTTTCGATTGTACGAGGTTCCATCAATATCTATATGGCCGATCTTTTGAACTATTAACTGACCATACGCCTTTGGTTAGTTTGTTTCATCCGTAAAAGAAACTACCAGTCATGACTATCCAGAGATTACAACGTTGGGCTACCACGTTGATGGGATACAACTATACGATCCGATAGAGACCGCCAGCGAAACATTTTAATGCAGATGCACTGTCTCGCCCACCAATTGGACCAGATCCAGCTTTTGACAAGATCGAGACGTGCCTACAAATCGAAGATATATATGAGGAGTAGATTGATGGTTTTCCGATTGATTGAACTGTTTGACGAGAGGCGAAAACAGATTCAGAGTTGAGAGTAGTCATTAAACTTATACAACGCGGTTGGCCCGAGGTTTTTTCCAAGGCCTGGGAAAGGCCTGGACCTTATCAGATTAGAAAATATTGTTTAAATACTAATCGCGATTTTATTACAGAATGAGTCTACATGAATTGTCATTCCGAAAAAACTTCTAACAAAAGTTACCGCGTTATTACATGAAAGGCACTGGGGATAGTCCGGACAAAGCACCTATAGCAAGACGTCATTGCTGGTGGCCTGGGATTGGTCTCGCTATCGAAAAAACCATGAAGGAGTGCAAGAACTGCCAGGAGGTATCTTCGATTCCTCCTCGGGAACATTCAAGTTGGCTTACACCCCAACGCACATGGTAGCGAATCCATATTGATTTTGTATAGCCACTTCAATTCAATATGGGTTTTGTGTGTAGATGCGCTATCCCAGTGTCCATATGTTGTCAGGATATGAACTCGATCACTAGTACAAAAACGATTAAGGCTTTGCAATCTATATTTGCTAGTGAAGGTTTACCTAATTTAATAGTAAGCGATAATGGGACTTCATTCGTATCCGAGGGATTTCAATATATTTTCTTCCAGAAACCAAATTGAGCATCTAACCTCAGTTCTATTCCACTTTTCATCTAATGGAGAGTTCGAATGGTGCGTTCGTTCTTTTGAGACATCGATAAAAAAGCTAGCGTTGGATGGGTTTTAAACCAACAGTAACCTACTTACATTTTTATCAATTTACCATTTCAAATAAATCCTTTACCAGGGATTGCAAATAAATCAGCAGCCGAGATATTACATGGTCGGCAACCAAAACAAGCCTATCGTTTAGGAGTCCACCAGACGAGTACCGTAAATTTACTGTTAATGATTAGGTTTTTGTAAGGAATTTTGGCAAAGGAGGAAGTTACTGGTCTGGAAAGATAATAGCAAATATTGGCCGAATGATGTAAGTAATTTGAACAGATAATGGAATTGTTCGACGACACCAGAATCAAATCCACCCTAGGAACTGAGCGACATGTTATCGAAGTCGAATTCAAATGTAAAAGTTTCACCTACAGTACAAGATCCATAGACTTAGATGCTCGCCCGCACCAAATATAAAACCAATGAGAAGATTGGTAGGATCAACTCAGCCTCAACAACCAAGAAATTCACCAGAGCCGAGTACGAAAAGGAAGAGTATTCCATCACTCGCAAATCGAGAAGATCAATTAATCATGACGGGTAAACGTTACGGTTTTTCAGAGTCAGATACAGGTTTTACGGAAGTTCGTCAAACTCAAAGAAAGTTTACTAACGTTCTTCGAATTAGAGATGAAGCAAGTTAAATTTGAACCTCAAAAGACAAACCAAATTCTTCGAAAATAACCGCACAGACACTGAAAAAAGTGACGCTTTCCCAGATATCACTAAACAAACAATGCCTATCCACCAACAGCGAGGAAAGTTACACGTGCTATAAGAAAGTAACCGCATTTTTGCTGGATCGGACAACGTATCAAATATATACACCTCTAAATGGTGATAAGCAAAAGTTTAGATAATACTAGAGAGATGGAAAGAAGGAATAACGATCCAAGAAACGTAAATGCCCAAAGCTGCTAAAACTTGAAGATAAGGGAAAACCATTTTTAGCAGCAAATTTAGCAATTCAGACACAAAAAAAAATTAACCGTCAGTAGAGGAACCACCATTGCAAACAATAACCATTGTGCTTAGCCTAACAAGTAATAGTTTTCAAAAACTATTGTATGGTGTACCTCAACCAAACCACCTAAGGTTACCTTAAGGGACTTCTTAGGGGAGAAGCGGCAGTACTTTTACAATATATATCTGTAAATTCAACAGAAATAAACATAAATAGACTAATGGACATATTAGACAAAACGATCCGTGGTTTCCACGCGCTTAGTGTGGTACCTGACACTCAACAATATTTTGATGCAGAAATTAGTCAAAAAAGCAAGAGCATTATAGGCAGAATACTCGTCAAGTAAAGTAAATCCAGAGGTTTACAAATCCTTAAAATTTCTGACAGTATCACCAGTTTATGCCTGAATATGAAGAGCACAGCCATATGATTGAGATTCCTCCCAAAAGATGTTTGAGAACGAGTTTTACTTACTGCATCACAGAGTCCTAAAGGATTTGAGCAATACAACAAAAATTAGAAAAGTATTCGATGGTTTACACAAGTCCAGAACTGGGCTCTTGCTACATCAGTGTTTAGCAGTGGGACCTACAGTCAATCTAGTTTGTACGCTATTATCTTGCCATTTCGAGAACACAAAATTGCCTTTTTTGTTGTGGAAAATATTTATCGCCAAATGCGTGTCTTTTAGTTTGGAGATCAGATTTATCTAAGCCCATTCATTATTTTCGGCTCTCAACAATCACATATGGTTTGGCTTCTGCTCCATATTTAGGTATGGATTTATACGAGTGATTCAGCAAATGGCAGATCAAATCCAAGAATCTTTTCTACACGTTGTCTGTGTGGTATCCAAAGATGTTTACTTGAATAACCTAATGACAGAGGCTGAAGACAAAGACCACATGCATATCAAAGAAAAAATCACTAAAGCATTTAAAGGCTACAGTTTCAACCTTAGAAAATTATAGAAATCTAACAACAAAAACATGCTACGAAATATTCCAGAAGCACACCAGAAAGCAGACAACAAGATAATTTAGGAACAGAAAATTCTGCTAACAGCATCTATCAAAGTGTTAAGAGTAAACTGGAATCCTCGAATTGATTCGTTATAACAATGACTTCGCAGATCCAAGATGGGTTGACCTACACAAAACGAACAGTTCCATCAACAAGTCGCTTTTGTGATTTGCACGGTTGAATTGCTCCGGTGCTTATTATCTTTAAAATATTCCTACAACAGCTTTGGACAGAAAACTTGGATTGGGATGAACCACTTCCACGAGACAAACATCTATAAAAAAATTAAGTGTGAAAGACGATAAGGCAATACCACTAGCAGTTCTAAGATCGAAATGTACGAATTCTGCGTTGGGAGTCAATCCACTTATGCCACTAGTTTATTTTAAAACCATCAACATTGATGAGGTTTCTATGCGGCAAATCGAAAACAAGAGTAGCACCGAAAAAGCCACAAACAAGCAGCATATACGCAATTAATGAAAGTGAGAAACAACTACAACCACTAGACAAACGCATATGCCTATAGAAAGGACTCCCAAATTGTATTGGACTGGCTGGGAGGTACCTTCAGACGCTTAAGTACCTTCGTAGGAAACCTCATGGCTGACGTCCTATCCAGTTTGGCCCAAAAAAACTGAAGACACGTTCTATCTGCGGAAAATCCAGTTGATTGCGCTTCTTGTGGCTTAACGCAAAGTTAACTCCGTCACACGTGATGTGGTGGAATAAATCAACTTAATTACATCTCTCATTTAAGTGCTGGTCACCTCAAAGCCAACATTATGGCTTACATTGTAAGATTTGTAAACCACATTGGCATTCCAAAAAATTGTTGATCCGAGTCTGTTTACTTGAGCATCTTTTCGATATGATACAAATCCTGTGTTGATTTGAACAAGACCAATTTCATGAAGACCAATTTGTTGGATGATTCTATAGTCTACTATGCGCTACAGAGAGGCTGCAGAACAGTTTAGCCCAATATTCAATAAAACACCCGATAATTATTTATCCTAAATCCAGAATCGCTCAAAGAAACCATTCGAAAATGCATCATCTAAATTACGGACATAACTTTGAATTTTCGAAATTTAGAAAATTTCCAAAAATTTCAATATTACAATATAAATATTTCAATATAATCAATATAAAAATATTTTCAATATACAATTTCATATACATGATACCTACGGCTACAATATTTGCAATTGCGGACAAAATATTTTTTTTTTCATTTCCTTGCATCATTTTTCATTCAAAAGTTTTGGTACAATTTATGAATGATTTGGTTTTATGGGGAATTCCAAAATAGCTATAAAATTTATTTAAATGTTTTAACATGGTTTGAAGCGAAAGAAGAAAATAAAATCGCCTTATTCTAAGCCTTACTACTTTAACAGTGGGCACAATAAAGAAGAACCGAGATAACATATTATCAAATATGTTCCAAAATATGCACCAAAATATTTCAAGACAAAATTGTTATTCAAGAGAAAGAAAGACACCTTCATAAGATTTGGTAGCTAAACATGGTGAATCATCTCGGGAGGAGGCTGTTTTATCTAGTGAAGGTTCGTTTGATCGCTTCAAAAGCGGCATTTGTAATATATAATATTGAAACATAAGGTGAAACCGCTTCTCTAAAGAATATAAATTAGCTTCGGGATTCAAGGCAGCCAACGATAGAATCATGATGTTACTTGGAGGAAACTCTGCTGGAAAATCCGCTTACTTAATTAAAACCACTACGAATTTATCATTTTAAAAATCTTGGAGCTTCCAAAGGTATATCCCAAGTCACAACTTGGGATATTTTGGCCTAATCAAAATTCAACGCTGGATTTGGAAAAAGGCTTAATTATTAATCTTTGACAATCATCCCAGCCATAAACTAAATAACGTTTCGCGTATAACATCAAAGTGGTATTTCTATTTCCAAACACAACACCATTAATGCAGCCAGTGGACTAGAACATCATTGCCCATTTTAAGGCAAACTATTACCCGTCATCTTATTTGAGGTTTTCAAAATCCTAATTGGGTCTATATTGATGGACCAAGTCAAGCACCAATTAAAGAATTTTAGAAGAAATTAAATATAAAGTATCCAGTGGATAATATAATAAAATTGTGGTTTGAGGTGGAGGAAATCATAACCTGATTAGATTACCAATGCCCGGAGTTTTCCGGAGTCAGGGAAAAAATTAACTATCTTAGTATCTTCCCTATTCACAGAGATTTAATAAGGTTTTAATATAAGCAGGAAAGGTTTAGATTATGAAACCAAATAGACTTAACATTGCCTGTCACATTCGTTAAGATTGGAATGAATAATAGTAGCGCTTGAAGATCACGAAAGTAACATTAACTTTTGATTTAGTTTGATCTCTCAATATTCGATGAGAATATTTTAAAAAAAATCATTTGTGCCTGTCAGGGTACAGAATCCATAAACCAATTTTCACGTCGGATAAGGCAAGTTATTTTAACATGCTTGATATATTATGCTGGTATGTATATTGCAATATTCTGTTACAGGCAAGTTTTTTTTTAATTTATTTAACCTATAAATTTACAAATAACAGATTTGGATCGAGAAGTTGAAAGAACTTCTAAAAGGTTAAAAAAATGGCGAAAACATTTTCCAATTAAAAAACGCATTGTTTTCTGATGATAACGACGACCTGAGTTGCATTATAAAAAAATCAGGCCATTTATTGGGGCCGATTATGTCAATTTCAAATTTTTGTGTTATTTTTTTAACAAAAAAATTAAACGAAAAAATGAAACGAAAATGATTCGCTGCACTTTCGGTATTTAGATAAGTTGTTAAAAACCAAGGTTCTAGTGGAAAACCAAAGTCACCTAATAAAATTAATTTGGTTTTCCAAAGAATTAAAATTGTTTACGCAATTTGATCTTAATGTGGATATGATCCAAATAAACGAATCGTGAACTGATCCAGGAAATCGAGCATTTGCATAAAAAAATTTCATGTTGGCGTCACAACAAACTAAAGTATTAATGCTGTGGTACTCCTTATGATTCCGGAATAAGTTACCTCTATAAAAGCCATCTAAAGCCCCAATAATTCCCTGCATTTGGAATTTATGATTAAATCCATTTTAAATTTTGGCTTGGGCTAAAGTATTTTGTGCAAACTTAACAAATTCATCCATTAGGTAATCGACGATAAGTTTCGTGACTTCTCTAACTGCCCGAGATACACTTGGCTGAGAAAATGAAATAGTTTGGCTGCTTCCAATCAATACCTGATAAGAGCCATGTCCGTAAAAATGAAGCGCACATAAAAATCTCAGTTTAAATGGAATATCGGCGTCTGACGAGAATTTATTTCTAATTTTTGAATTATAAGTTGTACACATGATTTTGACTGCCTAAATAGTTTTTAAATTGAGCGACCGGTAATTCAAAGAGATTACTCACACCTCGAAGGTGTTTCAATTAAAGAGTGTGTTTTTGCTTGAAAAAAGGTTATTTATGTGTATAATGGAACTACACAACTTATTTTTCTCTCTTCCCGAATCAATAACATTCCATATAGATAATTGGGCATTTTTACTTAAGTTTTAATTTTCAAAATAAATAAATAAAAAAATTTCAATACAATTTTTTCACATAGGAAATATTTTAATTGGTATTCACCCATAAAATGCGATAAAATGGTCAAATTTGATAACTTTATTTTTGACAGATATAACATAAAAATAAAATAACAGAAAATTTGTGTTACTAATCAGAATCATGATTTTATTACTTAAAATAACATAAAATGATAGAATATGTATCCGAGAATCGACCCCATTAGTTTGCTAATCGAATTTCCTCATAGGCTTATAAAACAGAGACAATCGTTAGTATTTCATGAGAACATCATTATTGATTGCAAGTACTTTTGTATATAACAATTTTTTCTAATTCTAATTCTAATTGTATAATCAGTTCGTTTCCTTGCTTCTAAGGGCACTACGCCACTGGTTTATATATATATATATATATATATATATATATATATATATATATATATATATATATATATATATATAAAACTATAATTAAGATTCAGCAATCAAATTTAGCTAAATAATTAAACCAGTTGATCGCTTTTTAATTTAATTTGATTAAAATGCTGCGATAACGCAATAAACACTCTGTTGTATACAACAATACCAACGGAATAAATTAAAGTGTCAACGTAATAAATTATTTTCATCGTATTATAATTACAGGCCAAATAGTGTTAGAAAACAAATGACTGTTTTGAGACTTTGTGCTGTGGCTTTAATGTCATATACATTTTAATTCAAATCAAATCCCTAAGTCATATTTAATATAAGCGCACAACAAAAAAATATTGTAATTAAGCATGATTGCAATCATGACATTTTATTTATACCATTAAATGGTATAATTTTATATTGTATGACATATATGTATATATGTATTTATATATATATAATTAAGCTTCCAGAATTTTATTTTTAATTAAAGTAAAATAATATATACGAAGCTTTACTAAGGATATCTGTTTCAGACACATTGTATAATACTTTGAACACCTTTTGATGTGTTTCATTATTTAACGTAGATTTTTTTTTTATAATAATAAAAAAGAAAATTTTCTTATCCTTTCGTTTTGTTTGATCCTTTGTGTGGAAATTGTTTTGTTTTATATATATTTGCAAAGATTTTAACACCCGCCGCCTTCCATCTTTCTTCGCACCGAGTAAAAGTCAGAATCAATCCGTAATAATATTATATAGAAAAGAAGTAAATTAAGAAAAATAATAAACTTGACTCGGTATATAGTCGTACAGTATATATAGAGCTTATATACTTTCCTTTTGATCCTTTTTTTTGTATTTTTGTTTGTTATGTTTTCGGTGTACGAGGGTATATTTGGAATGAGTGTATATTAGCTATGTGTTTTACAATACGAACGAAGATACAAAAATAAAATCCTTTTTAAGGATATAAATTCCTTATGTTTTTATTTACATTCAATACATATATTCGAATTTATATATAAATATATTCCTGCTTGATTTCATCGAGCATCGAATTTAAATCGTATATATTGTTATTTTTAAGGATATATGTATATAGATGCGCATATCCTCGTATAAATAATTTTTATTTTTTTAAATCAAATGAACTGCAAAATGAAAATCGACTAATTTTCTAGTTGCTTCTGCACCCCCTCTCCTTCTCGCTGGCAATATATATAGTCATATTCTAATTTCAATTCGATTGCCGTTTTTAACATTCAACATCATATAATTTCAATTGAATAAACAATTTTAAATTACACGGTCTTTATTGTTGTTGTTGTCACATCCAACCGTTCATTCATTTAAGACGAAAATGTAAGAAGAGGGATGATGATGATTGATCATTGAATCTTATATATTTTATTTAAATTTATTTTGTTGTATAATCATAATCATAATCATCGTCATCATGTTTCGTGATCATTATCAATTTGTATATATGTTGTGTGTAAAGACATAAGGATAATAAGGGATTTCTTATTTTATATTTTATAAAATTGATATGACTTATATACACCCCCTCTGCGTTCAGGTTAAACGCTGTGTAGGTATAGATGAAATTCAATATTGTTGGATAGATTTTTTTTGTTTTGTTTTTTGGAAAGAGGGGTCGGTGTGAAAAAGGGTTGATTTATTAGTTATAAGGACACGTGTAGTGTAATTATATGAATATCAATTTTTATTTTTTTATAAAATTATTGTAAAGGATACTAATTTGAAAGCATGCCCGTCTCAAACTCTTTAATTTGCTGTATATACAATGGCAATTGAAATATGTTGCATTATGTTATTAGTATTTTGCCGAAAAGTCATAAAAATTCATTGATCTAAAATAATATGTTGATTTTCTATTTTCTTTAAAATTACAAACTCTAACTTAAATTTCATCACTTTCCTCCTCTTTTGATGTGAATCTGTACAAATATATATTCAGCTTGAGTACAAAAAAGAAGGTTTACACCGGTACCAATTCAATAGCCATAATTATTGACATTTCTAAACTATTATTCTTGTTCCCAATAATGATTTAAATTCTACTCACATTCTCACATTCATTTCAACAAGAAGGTTTTCTTCCACGTATAAAAATATTTTTCCGATTAAAATTCTAATTCAATTCCATACACTTGTTACGGTTGTAAAACAAATTTAATTGTGACTTCATTGTCTTTTGTGAAATGATTTAATAAATTTAAAAAGGTTTAAAATTTTGAGTGAAACTTGAAGACTGCATAACTTTTATATCTTAACTTAAAAGATTGAATGAAATTTAAATTTAAGCCACAATCATTTGATTCTATTAATGGGTTAAAATTAACTTTGAGTGAATCTAAAAATAAAACTCAATTCCAAATTTTGAGTGAAATTTAATTTTGAATTTGAATTAACTCCTAACATTAGTGAAATTACACACTCCAGAAAGCTGTAGCCAAAACACTTTCAAAATATTTTCATAGTAGGGTTGAGAATTATTTGAATTTTTGAGTGAAATTTAATTTAACTGTATTTAAAACCATATTTCTTTGCCAAACTTTACTTTATGCTATTATCTCAACTCAATTAAACTTTAATAATTTTCACTTAAACCGTGTGACCTCTAAAAATGTCATTTGTTTGTTCACTGAACATACAGTATTGAGAAACCCTTTTCAGTTATCTAAACATTGCAGTTTTAATTTGACGGTGTTTGATTTAAAATAATGAAAAGCACTAAAATATTATTGTGATATCATTTGAGTGGAATTACCTTTTTTAAGTTTGGGTAAATTTGATTGTAATTTATAGCAAAACATAATTAACGTTTTAGTTATATTAACGATATTATATTTTGCTGACTGAAGTGTTGAAATTTGACTCAATTTAAAATTACACATTTTTTTAAGTGGTTAACTGAACTATTATAACGATTTTGACTTTCGATTTCAAGCACCTCAGTTTTGTTCGTTTCACTAATTTAGTAACGTTCAATCCAAATGATTATATAAATTCCACTCAAATTTTTTTCTGTTACTAAAGTATATCTATGATTGAGTTTGAGTGGTAATTCTCACTATTTAAATTAGAACTCATACTCTAATCAATTGTTATAGTTTGAACATTGTCTGATAATTCCTCTGGATCACCGTTTCTAAATCTTTTTCAGTTATTTAGGCTACTTATGAAAAAAAAAAAATTTCGTGATTAACTTTAAAAAACTGCTTCAAGTTGAGTAAAGTTTGATATAAACAATATTAAGCTCTGGAATATGAGTGAAATTTAAAGACAAAATCAAAAACCATAATTGGTTATACCACCAAATGGTTAAAATTTTGAGTGGAATGAAAAATAAACACAATTGAGTAAATATTATAAATATTGTAGATATTGTAAATATTGTAAATATTGTAAATATTGTAAATATTGTAAATATTGTAAATATTGTAAATATTGTAAATATTGTAAATATTGTAAATATTGTAAATATTGTAAATATTGTAAATATTGTAAATATTGTAAATATTGTAAATATTGTAAATATTGTAAATATTGTAAATATTGTAAATATTGTAAATATTGTAAATATTGTAAATATTGTAAATATTGTAAATATTGTAAATATTGTAAATATTGTAAATATTGTAAATATTGTAAATATTGTAAATATTGTAAATATTGTAAATATTGTAAATATTGTAAATATTGTAAATATTGTAAATATTGTAAATATTGTAAATATTGTAAATATTGTAAATATTGTAAATATTGTAAATATTGTAAATATTGTAAATATTGTAAATATTGTAAATATTGTAAATATTGTAAATATTGTAAATATTGTAAATATTGTAAATATTGTAAATATTGTAAATATTGTAAATATTGTAAATATTGTAAATATTGTAAATATTGTAAATATTGTAAATATTGTAAATATTGTAAATATTGTAAATATTGTAAATATTGTAAATATTGTAAATATTGTAAATATTGTAAATATTGTAAATATTGTAAATATTGTAAATATTGTAAATATTGTAAATATTGTAAATATTGTAAATATTGTAAATATTGTAAATATTGTAAATATTGTAAATATTGTAAATATTGTAAATATTGTAAATATTGTAAATATTGTAAATATTGTAAATATTGTAAATATCGTAAATATTGTAGATTGTAAATTGTAAATTGTAAATTGTAAATTGTAAATTGTAAATTGTAAATTGTAAATTGTAAATTGTAAATTGTAAATTGTAAATTGTAAATTGTAAATTGTAAATTGTAAATTGTAAATTGTAAATTGTAAATTGTAAATTGTAAATTGTAAATTGTAAATTGTAAATTGTAAATTGTAAATTGTAAATTGTAAATTGTAAATTGTAAATTGTAAATTGTAAATTGTAAATTGTAAATTGTAAATTGTAAATTGTAAATTGTAAATTGTAAATTGTAAATTGTAAATTGTAAATTGTAAATTGTAAATTGTAAATTGTAAATTGTAAATTGTAAATTGTAAATTGTAAATTGTAAATTGTAAATTGTAAATTGTAAATTGTAAATTGTAAATTGTAAATTGTAAATTGTAAATTGTAAATTGTAAATTGTAAATTGTAAATTGTAAATTGTAAATTGTAAATTGTAAATTGTAAATTGTAAATTGTAAATTGTAAATTGTAAATTGTAAATTGTAAATTGTAAATTGTAAATTGTAAATTGTAAATTGTAAATTGTAAATTGTAAATTGTAAATTGTAAATTGTAAATTGTAAATTGTAAATTGTAAATTGTAAATTGTAAATTGTAAATTGTAAATTGTAAATTGTAAATTGTAAATTGTAAATTGTAAATTGTAAATTGTAAATTGTAAATTGTAAATTGTAAATTGTAAATTGTAAATTGTAAATTGTAAATTGTAAATTGTAAATTGTAAATTGTAAATTGTAAATTGTAAATTGTAAATTGTAAATTGTAAATTGTAAATTGTAAATTGTAAATTGTAAATTGTAAATTGTTTCTTTGAGAGAAATTTAGTTTTGGTCTTGCGTATCCTTACTTGAGTTAGAGATAATTTACTTTTTAAAATTTGGATACTGACACACATTTTGAGTGAAATTTGATATATATAACAGACATTGTGTAAATAAATCTCAACGACTAAACTAACGTAGTTTTTAACAATTCTTGGTTTTAATAGTTCTTTTTGTTTTAATTTCGTAATTATAAATGTACAATTTTGTCCAAACATCAACACTTAAAGTAATAAAACAACAGAATTTGGTAAACTATATTGGTATCTAAAAAAACAGACATGATTAAATATAATTTGAATTCTTTTTATAATTTATAATTTGAACTCAAAAAATGAGTGAAATTTGAATTTAAATTAAATTAAAACGTATTTAGAACATTTTTATAAATAAATAATATATATTAATTATAAATATAAGTAAAAAATATAAGCTAAATATATAAGCTGTCTCAGTTGATTTAATCTTCCCTGTGCTACAAAGTTAATTTGGTAAAACTCCTAAGCATTTTTGAGTGAAATTTATTATTGTTTTTGCAGTAAATATGCAAATTCTTACTTGACTTAGTATTAAATTAATTTTATAGTTTTGATAATTGACCCCAATTTTGAGTGAAACTTGATATTCATAATAGATAATGTGTAAATAAATCTGGTTTTAACTATTTTAGTTTTTAATTATTCTTCAAATCGTTTGATACTTAAAAACGTAATTTTTAGTGTATACAGTTTTGAACAAATTAAATCCAGTTATACAACATAATTGATATATTTAAATATAATTTGAATTATAACTCAACAAAATGAGTGAATATTGTAATTATATCATACTGAAATATGTTTGGATTCCACATGATTTAATATTTCCAGTGCTCCGAAACCGGATTTGAGTTGAATTACAATAAAATATCATTTAATTATTTGAGTGAATTTTGTTTTGTAAATTATTAGCATTTTAAAGCATGGAGAGAACTAAATGTTTTTTTGCAGATCCGACCAATGTAATTAATATGTTATAATTCACCAAAACATACCAACATATATACCAAATAACTCAACTCTCATAACCGAAATCAATATTTCCTTATGTTACGCACTTAATATCCATAACGACATTTTTCGATACCCCTAATACAGCACACCACTTATCATATGTTCCACTTCTATGTCTGTAGTACCATTAATAAAAATTAAAATAGTTACACATCTACCATATATACATATAGTACGTAGTAACACAAAGTGTTATGATTGTTAAGTGACATTTTTTCGTCGATTGTTTAGTGTTTATATTATTATTGTTTAAATTAAATAAAAATAAACAAAACAAAATAAAAAATCCCTTATATTATATTGTATCGTGTACTGCGAACCCTTCGAATTATTATTTCCGAAGTGGATTATTATTTTGTGTTTTTCGGGGGGTTTGTTGTTTACTTTACAGCTCATAAAAAAAAATATATGCGTATACAATTGAATTAAGCTTAAATGGTTTATGTATGGGAAAAGATTGGGACTTTTTGTGCATGTATGCACATAACAGAGGACACAAATGTTTTAACATCGCCATATCAAATATAAAGAGTTGAGCGGATTAGCACAACTGATTAGTTTTTGTGATTTGTCATGGTTTGTTTGATGATCCCTTTTATAATAAAAAAAAAATATAAAAAAATTACAAGAATCACGCCGCAACATACCATAACACCGACGGTAAAATTCGATCGTATACGGTATGCACGTTCATCATCAACGCGCAACAAATAAATTAATAATTATATGAATTAATTTTTATGTGCATTAATTTATTTGCTATAAAAAAAATGTTTCAACTGTTGTAATAAAATTGCATTCGTTACATCCAATCCGTTAAGTATTATCGTGTGCGCTAAGTGAATTACAATTTCTTTTATTTTTATACCTTAATAAAATTGATTCAATGACTTGCAATCTCTTTTCGATGTTTTGTTTTTATTTTTTACGATTGTAATATTATGTTAAAATCGCATATATTTATTATAAAAATGCAGTTTGTTTGCTTGCCTGCACACACAAAAGGCATGAGAATTGAAATTACCGAGCGAATTTTGTTGGTATGTCTTTTTTTTTTTATTCTAAAGGTGATGAAAATTATAAGGTATATAAATGTGAACATGGTTGATAACAAAGAAATCGGTTTATGGTAGTCAAAAACCAGAAGCAGGTATAAATGGTTAATGTGTATAGTTTGTATTATTTATACCGTCGGTTAAATTTAATAAGACGGAATATAATGCTAAATTTTGCTAACTTCTGTTGTCTTATATTTTGCATTGGCCCTCATTGACTGCATTGTGGAATCTGTTTTATTTATTTTTAAGTTGGAAGGCCGAAATAGGAAGAGATAACTCCCAAATCACTCTCTATTATGAAAACTGTAAAAGTGGGAATTAATCGTTAGCTCTGGTATATAATTGTGGAACATACATTCAGTTTATGTCTTACAAATAAATTTTTCGTAATTAATACTTTCTATTTCTTTTCATGGAACGTATATTCAGTTTGTTTTTAAATTATTTTGTAATGTTTAGCTTGATATTGATTAACTTTCTTCATATCAATAAATTTTTGAGGAACATAAAATTTCATATGGGAGGTTTTATTTGTTTATAAAACTGTGGGATATATTTTAAATTTCTTTGTGTTTTATGACAAAGTTCAATTTAATATTCAATTAGTAAATGAAGTCTAATCTATTTGTTTGATTTTTGTGGAACCTGTTTTAATAAATAATTATACAAGTTTTATTTAGCAGGTAGACGATATAACGACCTAATATCGACTCTCTGAAATCTGACACTCAAAGTTGTTATCACAATTTTTATCGATTTAATGAACTTTTCTGTAAGGCAGTGAAAATAAGTAAGGCAGTTATTATAGTGAAAAACGTGTCACCAATGGTTTTAACGATACAAATTGGGTGATTTTGGTGTGGAAAACAAAGAGCATCCAGGTCATCTATACAAATTTGAAAACCAGAATTCGAGAGATTACTGTATAAAAATTCAAATCAAATGCAAAAGGAACTTTGATTAGACATGGCCCAAAAAAACATTTCACATCGTTTAAAACTCTAGGAAAAGGTTCAATCGCTTTAAAATTGAGTGATGTACGAATGAAAGTTAAAAGATATCAACACGTGAGAACAACTGCTTTAAGGACAAAAAGGAATGGAATTTCTTTATTGTATTGTGACTTAAAAGTGGATCTATTACAATAAACCAAAATGAAAAAATTGTTTGATAGTACTGATCCAACACATATTGCTCAGGTTGAATAAACATGCCTAGAAACACTGCAATAGGAAATCTTACTCTATCCGCCATATTTTCCATACATTGCTCCAAACATTTCATTACAAACTATTTCAATCAATGATGGCCTGGCTTAGCAGCACTTTTGTTCTTACGAAGAAGCAAAAACTCCGTCGATCCGTGAATCGACTCAAAAAAAGACCAGCATTTTGATGAGAAATCCGTATGCCTTACAAATGAAAACCTGTATTTGCTAGTGATCGACCGTTTTATGAAGAATGCAACCATTTCTCCATAATTAAAGCTCACATTTAGAAAAAATACTTGGTTTCCAACTTTTACTCCAAATTTAACTGTGGGACATATGTTATTCATAGGAACTACTAAGTATCTAGAAATTTTCATTCTTATTTCTAGATTTTGACTGCTAATTCTATTAAGTAGTCTTTGTCGGACGTAAATATGTATGTTTCTGTAAAGGCTGTTTTAAATTTTACTTTTTTGGTTGTAATATAAGTTGTGGAATATATGATCAGTTTGTTTTGTTCTCTTAATATTTTGTATAAGTCATTTTTTATTTTTTTTTATCGCCATATCATTTAATGATTGTTAGTTTGTGTGGAACATAATATTTTTGTTTGGATTTATCCTACTTACTTGTGGAACGTATTTCTAATTTCTTTGTGATTTTTGAAAAAGCTAAATTTAATATTCAATGAGTGTCTGAAATCTATTTGCGTAGAAATTTTGTGGAACATGTCATGTATTATAAACAAATATACTTGCGTTCTTTAAATATCTTCAGAAAACTACAACCTATCACCAACCATTTTAATATTAAAAATTTTGATTCAGCACGTTTAACAGTAAAGTTACTTAAATTAGTCCAAATATGTTACCAGTTATCACACTTCACAATTTAAAAAAATCAAGCTCGTTAAACTGATAAAAGGTGCAACTTGAGATCACTTTTTCTGAACCATCGAATAAAATTAAGAGCCATACCAACACATCTATAAATTACACCATGTTAAAAGGTCATATTATGAAAATAGTCCGTCAACAAATACTATAAGAGAGTGTTAAAAATAGTCAGTAAATATTAACATGCTGAATTTAACAGAGTAGCAAAAGCCAAACGGTTGGCTAGAACCAAATACAGCAGTAATTGAGGAAATATTTAGACTGTTGCTTCCATAATTCGCTGCATACTTTCAAATCACAACAAATGGAGTTTGAACTGACAGATAATATACCAACTAATATACTTACTGCATTGAAAAGCTAGTGACATCACGCCAAACCTTTGATTAAGCCTGGAAGAAGCAAATTCCATGCAAGACTGCACCAGCTTAAAATGACAGAATTAGCTGACGAAATAAAATAAAAATAAAAATTAAAAATAAAAATTTTGAGAAAAGTTGTTCTATCATAACCTTGACTTGCAACTCATATCAAAAATCTGGCTACCTCAGCAAAAGTGGTTTTAATTCTTTGGATATGCCATGGTCCAACCAAAACCGCCAAACACTCCATTTAAAGCCACTGTTATATTAATTCTGACAGCTGAAAATGAAGTACCTCTTGTAATAGATAAACTTCCAATTGAACATTTTATAAGCTATAGAAATTAAAATTTTATTGCAGGAGAATTCAGTTCCCACTACTTCATATAAGGTTGTTAAAACAACAACCAAACTCGTCAAATTAAATGCTACATACATGATCCTAAATTCCCAAATGGAAACTTAATTCTTGAACAAATATTACTTAGTCATTGTTCTAAAACCAGCTGGATTCCTTAAAAGTCTTCCATATGTTATCCTAATTTCTACCATTACTTAAATTAAATAAAGAAAGTGCCAGTATTTTAAGTAGAACAATTTAACTGGCGAAGATTTAGTAAGCTATTCTAAGCCTCACATCAAAATAAAAGCAACCCAAAGAGTCACTTTTAACTTTATATACTTGTTGAACTACAAAAAAGATCCCCACTCAAAACCACATGAAATTTAAGAGTTATCGATTTGTTGTCAATGAGATTTGGGACTAAAAGCATTAAGCTTTTGTTTATTTTTGTTTCTTGTTCTTGGCAAAAAGTAGAAATTCAAACAATACATTAAAATAGTATTTGAAAAATCTTTTGCACCAGTGGAAAATAGAAACATTCGATAAGAGGCCTAACAACCTGCTCGGAAGTTCCACTTTCTGTAAACATGTACAAAATTATATATCTAAACTTTATAGGTAAAATAACTAAAAACAGCATTGCAGTTACATAAAGGTGAGCCTTTGTTAGATGTAGACAACAGTCGTATGAACAGACACGCTGATTTAAAAAAAATCGTTGCACTTAATGCAAGGAATACATTTGTGTATCAACTCAGAGAATATTGTAAGACACCATCAGGTAAAAGGAGGCAGAGGTGGCTAAGAATTACTTATAGATGTTCGGAAAGGAAACATTTCCAAGTTCCCGTTGATACAATCCAGCAGATAATAGGAACTACATTTACTTCAGTTACAGATGCTGGAATGTAAGAAAAGGATTACCTCATTGGTTTTAAGAATATGGCTTACAAAAGGTAGGGGAATCAAAAAATTGCTTGTTGCAAGGTTGGGAAACCATCATGATTCCAAATATATACCTTTGTCTGCAGCAGGAGCAGCGGGAGGTAATTTATAGCAAACTTGGTTAACATCATAGTCATATTTAACTAGCTATTCAAAGAATGCAGTCAGATCCAACCTCGTTGATCAAATTTGTTTCATCCACACTCTCACATAGATATATTTCGGGATCTTTAAACGAATACCTAAGAATGACTCGATTTACATCAAAAATATTTATTGGCTTGACCTCAACTATTTCTTACGTCCTAGTTAAAAAATTACTGGCATCAGGCCTTAATATTCTTCCAGTAATTTTTCAATTATTTAAACAGAAGAAAAAAATATCAGAGTACACTCAATTAACGAGGAGCATGCAGTTATTCCTCCGACTCAGAGCAAAAGCTTTTCAAAAATTCCGTCTGATATTTTAAAATGTAGTGAACTAATCAATCAGCACCAATCTGTAAAGGTGTCGTTATCTAACAAAATAATTATTTGCAGATGACTATTTTAAGTCCGAAACATACCCAACTCTTTGACAGTTCTTACTTCTTATATTTTAAAATTTATAGGATACCTGGATTAAGGTCGATTTTATTTTAAAATTGTTTTTTATAGATAATATTAGACAACCATTAGTTTTTGTATATCAAAAGTAGAATATAAGTTGTTTTACAAGAAATTAACGTATAAAACAAAATAAAATTATTTACAGAAAACAAAAGTGACCAGAAAAATTTTGTTTTTTCTATTCAAATGAGTAAAATCAGCATCGATCGTATAAGAAATTTAAGAATTATGAAATTAGATTAAGTTAATTTTAGAGATTAGAGTTTCATAAAGAGATACGAATTGAATCAACATTTTAAATTATTTTCAATAAGCGGTTTTAAGTCAATTATTAGATATTTTGTTGTAAGTAAAATCAGGATTTGGTAAATTATAAATTATACTTGGTACTTTATTATATACTTATGAATACTTCGCCAAAAACTAAGCTTGAGTTTATTTGTATTTCTTGTCTTTGTTTCCTTTGTTGTGTCTGAAGCACACCCAATTTTTTTCGACAGTTGTTTTTTTTAAGTTCTACACTACACCATAAAAAAATTAGAGATGCCCAGATACTGGATGGGTTTAATTTACACTCCAATAAAGGATAGTGCGAAATCAACTGATTAAACCCTTTTATATGATAAGACATTTGTGAAGTGTCAAGAAAGAATTAGAACTGATTCAAACATATGTAATGCGATCGGTAAAATGTCATTCAAACAGTTTGTCTTTGCATACATATTTGATTATTATTTAAGGTCTAAATGATTTTTAAAATATTAATTTAAATATTTATTTAAATTCATAAAGTTTCCAAAAAATAGCCAAAACGACTGAGGGTAATATACACACAACCTTTAGTTTTTCATCATTTAAAAGTAGAATATACGTATTAAGTGTTTTGCAAAATATTAACTTGTAAAACAAAAAATGTATATATACAAAAAACAAAAGGGACCAGAAAAAATGTATTTACTCTATTCAAATGAGTAAAATCAGCGTCGATCGTATAAGAAAAAGTTTAAGAATTATAAAATTAGATTAAGTTAATTTGCGATTATAGTTTCTTAAAGAGATAGTAGAGATGAAAAGATACGAATTGAATCAACGTTTTAAATTATTTTCAATAAGCGTGTTTAAGTCAATTATTAGATATTTTGTTGTAAGTAAAATCAGGATTTGGTAAATTATAAATTATACTTGGTACTTCATAATATACTTATATTGCAATTCCTATTTAAATATAGTATAGAAAAATAAATTATTTATATGTATATTAAATAAACCAAAACGAATATCTAAATTATAACATAATATTTTTATGAAAAATGTATAAATAAAAAATCTACACACTAATGAAGTCATTAGCGGCATTCTTTTTTAATTTTTATACGATTGTTATTATACATTGAACAAAATTTTTCTTTGTGCTATGTGCGTTTGGTTCTTGGTTCTTGGTTCTTGGTTCTTTAAGACTAAATCATAATTTTTTTTGCTGTTATGTAAGAAAATTATTAATTACTGTTTCCTTTCTTATCTGCAATTTTTTGTTGATTCAAATATGCACCTTGCAAACATTTTTTTTTTCTCTACTTTACTCGAAGTTTTATGTCAAGGTATTTATTTCTTCGATTCGTTTACGATTGAAATGGTGGTGGGGGAAGTGACATTTCTATTTATATTTGCAAACAACTTACAAAAATTGTTTAAAAAGATTTTAGGAATGAAAATGTCATTCGTATATATTGATTTGATCAATATACATTAATGATGATTTTTAAATAAATATCCTTCAAAATTGAGTGTATCTTTTTTTCCGTATATATACACACAAAGAAGGATATATCCTTTTTCTTTATCCTTGATGTATATTAATCCTTAAATATCTCTTGATTTTGTTTGTTTATTTTTACTTAAAAATGTAGATACATACTTTGTTAAGCGCCTTGTCTAAATTTTATGTAAAGGGGCATCTTGGGATACAAAATATCAAAAACATAAAATACGTTTGTTAAAATAACATAAGGGGATAGATGTTATGTTTTTGCGCGTAAATTTTGTAAACCGTATTAAAAGATCGGCGCGGTTAATAATATTATTTAAGTTGTAGACAACCACACAGAAGCAAAAAATTGGTATATATAGATAGTTGTGTAATTTAAGACCATTCTTATCATCTAGAAATTTATAATCTCTTATTTCAATCAAATCAAATTATCATTAAAGTGAAAAAAAATCTTCAAAAACTTAAACCACCCGAATTAGCTAACGCACAAGTAAATATTTTTTTTTTCGTGTAATCGATATTTTAATTGAATCATTTTTCTACATGAATTTTTTTTATTTTGGTTGGAGGTATGATGAACACACGACCGATATTGTATTACACACTATATATATACGAGTACGTATATGATCGAATAAAATCTGTTTTACCACTATCCTACATAAAGTAACCTACCAAAAATTATATATTGTCTGGACCTCGTATATATAATATATACCTTTTGGAAACTAATTGAATTTAAAAAAAAAAATCAAACTACAAATTACTTTATTACGATCGTATTACACATCTTATATTTACCTCTATATACACACACACACGAATATATATGTACGATCATTAATAAATCGAAGATCACGATCAACAATGTGTTGTGGTTTGTTTTCTTCGATTTTTAAAAAAAAATATATTACAGTGTGTATATGTAGGTATACAAGATGCGATGATCAAAAAAACTGTATGATACATAATATTGATCATAAATCTAATCCGACGGAATGTTCTTGCGTCTTTTATATATGTATAGCTATATAAAATCAAAAAATCAACTTATCATGATTCTTGGTATATAAATTTATTCTTATATTCGTTGGCGATAAATTGATCGAAAAATTATTATGTAATTTGATCATCATTCCACCTAAGTTAATTTTTTTTTTTGTTTTTTCACTTAAATTACCAAGACAAATTTGATCGTATAATAAAATTTATAATATAAAATTGAATTCGATACGCGTATTGCTGGTAAGCAAAATATCATTAGTTTTAATTAAGACAGCAGTGCGCATATATAAGAGACAAGGCCATTATTAGTGTATATTTTATTAATTTACCATAAAAAAATCCACTCCTCATCTGACTTGAACTGTATGAATATTTGCCATATATAGAGATGGACATTTACACAATATACGATTTTCAAAGAAAGAAGATAATCATAGGAAGCGCATAAAATCGAATTTAATAAAAAAAATAGCAGCCAAGTATCATATCCCGCCCCTATATATTTTATTTTCCTGAACAGGTGCTTAATCCTAGTTAAACAACATGGACAATTGCAACATAATAGAAAACTATTTTTCTACGGAATTTAAAACTGCTTGAGATTCTCAAATCGACATTCACAAATCCATAGACTTACCATATTGTAAAGTTGGTATTGAATAAAATAAGGAGACTAAATTAGGAGAGAGCGCTGGTTTGTAGTATTATTAATCCAAAAATAGAAAATAATGCGTCAAGCGATAACCTTGTTTGCAAAAATGACTATCACTATTCTAGTGATAGTCTAGTTCAATTATGATAGAATTCGTGCTGCTTTGTTTTTTATCACGGTAAAGATAAAACCACCTTTTTGCATTTCCATGCAATTGGTCTTGAGACGTTCTGCTAACATTAATATTTGCTAAAAATATATTTCAAAAACCTTGTAATTTGCCTAATGTGCTTCAAATAAATGAAAGATAAATGAAAATATTTCTGACTTTACTTTAAAAGGCAAATTGGAAAATTAAAACATCAGAATGAATAAAAAATACCCAGGTATTATCAGTATTTATTTCAATTCCTGGTAAATCTTAACGACGAAACTGAAAAATGTATGCTCTCCCGAGCAAGTAAATCGATTCAAACCTCCGGGCATACAAATAGGCATATTTTTTTTAAATGGCTTAACCGATTTTCGTATTTCAATTTATTTTGGGCAGCTTAATTTTATAATTAAAGCAAAATGCGGTATTTCGGTGAAAACAATTGGTGTGTTGTAATCTCCTGTATAATACCACGTTGACCTACATTTGCCATCAGTCACTTATCAGACGTTAACCTGAAGAAATCTTTACCATTTTCGTTCATTATTTTTTCAAAATCATGGGTACTTCTCCAGAAAAAGTCCCAAAAGTTGTTACTTTATTGCATGAAAAACGCAATCAACGCAAGTCTTTACTTGTCAGCTAAACAAGATCCAATCTGTTGTTTCCAGAAGGTTTTAAGAAATTAGTACCTTTAATTGGAGACTACATACCAACCGGTAACAATGAACACCGGATAGGAGCGATCGATTTATCATTCTAACTTTACTGCAAAATTGCTTTCTCACTGGCGTAGATATGCAGTAGGAACTAAAACAAGTTAGAGATGTAGCTATTAGTCAATGGATAGTAAGTAGACGCTTGAAAAAAGACAATCTCACTCCAAGACGGCTCACTAAAGGCCCAAAAATTACAGAACACCACTGCAAAGAGCAACTTGATTGTGTTCACAAACACAATAATTAGAGCATCGAACAATGGAGGTCTGTTCTATTAACTGATGAAAGCAGAATATGTCTCCATTGTAGTGACAGGAGAGGCCGGTTCTACTGGCATTCAGGAAAGCGATTTTTTCAGCGCTGTTTTGCTGAAAGTCTCGTACGGTGGCGTATAATGCATGGTGTGGGCCAGCAAATTGCTTGAGAGAAACACAAATCTTGTTTTCGTATATGGTGGAGGCCGTATAGGAGTTCTAACCACTGAACGATCTGTTGAGGACTTTCTCTTGGTTCATGTATGATATGCGTAGTGCTCTACGCAGGAGATATAAAGAAAAATTTCAATTAGCTCGACCCTCTCGACAGTTCATGAATGAGGTAGAATTCCAGACAATGAAATAAAACGAAAGGAACTAGAACCGAGCCATATACCATTTTACGGCATCATCAGTTGCCTCAAGATATCGTTGGGTGAGGAGGGCGGTGTGCGATCGCCAAAGTTGCTGTCAAAACTTTAATAAGGTCAATGGAGAACCATATGCGATCCGTTTTAGACGTAACTGGGGGGAAGGGGGTTAATACTATTGGATTGAACCAATTTTGATGAAAATAGTGTCATTTTAAAGTAAAAATATTAGCCTTTTAAAAAAAATTGCTAAATGTTTAGTCGATTTAGTTGCTCGAGAGTGTATTTTCCATAACTAGAAGAAATCAAAATTCTAAAGTAGATTAAATTTACCGTGACATGGTTCTAAACGGTTATTCAAGAGTATTGATGCTTACAAAGCGCAAGATATTTAAAAAGGCAGACTAACCAGCGCTAATAAATGTAGAGCAAATATTAAATCGGTTAATTATAATAGACTATTTTTTGCCTTTATGATCTACCAGTAAAACCTAAATTTTGTAATTAGCATAAGACTAATTGCTTAAAATGCGAGGTACATTCCAAATCCGTTTCGTCTGTGCGATGGTTTTGTAGCCGAAGAGCCAAGTGCCATAAAATTATATTAACTTTAACTTAACTGCTATTCTGTGACTGTTGTTCTTGACTATATAGTACAACGTAAAATCTAAGAACTGGAAAATTGTGTTACCCGATGGTGTGATTGATATTTTGGCGAGGCAACTTTTTATATTGCGGTAAACACCATATACTCAAATTCGTTGGGTTCATTTAACTGTACCCCTTTAATTTTGATTTTATATTCCCAACTTTATTTCAAATTTCGAGACCTTTACCAATGGGAAATAGGCAGTATTATCAATGGAAACCAGTTAACTTTTACTTTTTTTATTGGATTAAAGAAATTTTTCAGAAATCCGGTCGCGAAAGTTTTATCAATAGCGCTAAATAAAGCCAAGTACAAATTGAACTTTGACAGGTTTAAGACGCAGTTAAAATTTTTGATCAAAGTTTGTCGAAAGTTTTTTAGTAAGTTTATTTGGATTCAAAGGAAAAAGTTGTGCTTTCGAAAGGTTCTTAATTTATTGACTTTTGCGTATAAATAATGGGAAGCAATATTATATCAAAACCTATATTTTTAACTTCACCGTAGTTAAGTTAAATTAAAGGTTTCTTCTTATTTTAGTGAATTTCAATAAATTTATAAATTGACAGATAACTCGTTATAATTGAGTATTTGATAATCCGTTTATAAAGGAACCAACAAACAACAGTAAAATAACTTTTCGGCTTGTCAAATTTTTTTACATGAGACGATCTTCCTGTGAATGGCCAAAATATTTAACTGTAAAAAATTATTAGACAAAAAGGCATTTGGTAGAAGGGATCATTTCAGTTACAGTTGTCTGAAGAAAACACAATACTATACTATAAGCAATCCATGAAGTTCAACGTATATTAACCGACATAAAAGATAAATACTATTTTATCCTACTACGTTCTGCTCAACTTGAGAGACACGAAACAAAACTCGTACATATATGAAGTTGCATAGCAGATTAAATCATTTCGTAACTCATGCCCTCTCACAACCATTTTACCCGAATCAAATGTGATAATACTAATCCCAGAACACGATTAAACTGGTCATTCGCTAATGGCAATTATACAACTCCAAAGTTAAATTTTCTAAACGTAAAATTTTCTGCCAACCATCGATGAAAACAACTTCAAAAGATGAAAGCATTCGTCAAATGAATATACATAACAAGACTAAACCAACAAAATAAGTGGTCCTGCAAACAGCCGGTATTAAAAATAGATTAACCGCAACAATGACATATATAACATATAGTTGTATCAAAAACCAAATAATATAAAGAGGCGTCGCAACCCATATATAAAAAAACATCCAAAATTGACGGGATCCAATCATCATTGCTGGTGCTAAACAATTATATAAAATACCATGATACATATACATATACTTACTCAACACAGTATTTCATGTATGGCATGAGTATACTTATGCTTGTAATATATATATATATATATATATGGTTTTGACCCGTAACGACGATTGAAACCTAATTGGAACCCGGAACTTAATTTTGGATGTTTTTTATATATATGTTGGGACGTCTCTTTATATTATTTGATTTCTGCTTGTATACTTTAATCTCACAGCATATTTTTCCGATTTATCACAATATAGCATTTTGGCGAAAAACATAGCATAGATGCAGCACAGTTAAGGAGAAGGAATAAACAACAAAACCGCTGAAATATTCAAATGCAATACATTTACATCTGCAACTGCACTAATACGAGATGTCTGAAATTCTGGCATAATCAAAGATGCAAAGAAGGCTTAAAAATTACGATTACCAAAAGCCGGAACTGGTTACATATATCATGTGATACATCCATAATTTTTAATTAAGCTGTCCGCTGTATAATAAAGGTCGGTAATCCATTTATAAATTTTATCTGACAGACATAAATTATAATAGTTTTGATTGGTTGAAGGTCCGCCATGTTTTTTTATCATAATTAGAAATTGAACATTGTTCATTTTGCATATGATATCGTTTAAAATTTTGACTGCTGGTGTAACAAAATTTTCCTATAAATGAAACTTTTCGCAACGCTTGCTGTTATTTCCTTTTTATCGTATAAAAAAAATAACCAATCAATGCGAATAAAATGTTTGTCTTTTTAACAAAATGTCTACTTGAATCATTGCCTTTAGCCATCGAAAAGTTATGTGATCTATTTTTGGATAGCTATCTGTAACTTTGACTCAAAACAAATGATGTTGAAAAGAATTACTGGTGAATCTTGGAACCAGAAAAATCTAAAAAACAGTGACAACTTATCTGGATTAAATTTTTCGAAGGAATTACATGGTGATGACAAAAGTGGCACTAACAAGATGGTAAAATTGTTCAAAATAAAATCAGACAATTTTGGGATGCACGGTAGGTTTGCGCTCCAAAAGAAACTTAACGACTTCTTCAAAATCTTTCACACCATTGGTGATCGTGCGGTTGATCGCTTTGAGGTTCACTTTCCTGATGAATAGATGGTAGATTTTCGGACAATCTGAACAAGCAAATGAGTCAGCAGAAAATCGTGATAAAACACGTATAGTATATGAAAAGTTTGTTAAAGAGACAGAAAATCATTTAAAGGTTCTGCTAAAAATGTAAATCTATACTTTAAGATGATTTGTGCTTTCAATTCAATACAACACTCTTAGTTGATTTACTCGAAATGTACAAAAAAATTGTATTCCCCGATTACTTTTGACACTGTGATGATTTTATAATAGAAAAAAGCACTTTAGGATATTTTAGAATTTGCCCGAATCCGGTCCGATACACAATGTTGAACATGTTGTTATTGATATTACTGAACATGCCGAAATCGTCTATACACTCAATTCTTTATAAAACGTTAATGTGCGTTTTAAAGGGAAAAGGACAAAAAGTTTAATCCTTAGAAGTTTAAGCCATCTAAGAAGTTACAATGGATTCATTGGCAGATGATTCGATAAACTAAAAAAAAACATTTCTACTGAGAATCGATGCCACATATAAGCTTTCCATTCAATCACTTCAGTGTAATCCTAATGGAGGACGGTTGCAAAAGGGATTTTTCATCACTTAATTGCGATCGGTGATGACGATAAACACAATTATGATTCCCTTTTGGAGTGCAGAATCTATGGGCCGAACTATTATCCATGCCAATACATAGGCTGGCTGGGGGATGCAATGAGCAGATGGGTATTTAAAGTGAACCTGTATTCATGCGTCCTCGATTTGGCTGATGACGTAAATTAGGACGTTAAAATAATCGTGAAAGAGTTGGAAGAGCTTTGGAACATAAAAAAAAGAAAAAAACAAATCGTTTGGTAAATTAAAACCACCTAATGCGAAACCCAGAAGGCAGTCATTCGGGTGCAGATTTTAACTATAAGTAAATTGATGGTGTTAGAGATTGACGAATATACTCCTGGGTTAGCTTTATACGAAATATATTGGGCAAATAATTAGAGATCATATATGGAGACAGATGGTGAGTGTGATTGAGCAAGTGTGGTTAAATTTATTGATTTATAAATGAATTAATGAAAATTTATGAAAATTTAGGAAAATTTATTATGTTATGTGCGATATGCTAAAGAATAGAAACAAAGTACAGATTTGGTTAAAAACTGGAAAGAAAGTGCTAAAAGTCCAAAACTATTAATAGTCTGAAGTCAAACGCTGGGAAAGACGGAATAAATCGCACTATAATGTTAGATGATTAAAAATGAAATATTCGCATTAAAATTTACTGATTTAATCAATAAAAGTTTAAATGAAGCTAAAATTGCGAGATCATGGAAAATATCAACAGTTATTCCAATTCCAAAAACTTCTAAACCAACCACATCAGAAGAACTACGTCCGATAAATATGCTACCAACCTATGAAGCTGTGTCAGAACGAGTAGTTAAAACTCAACTAGTAAATCACATTAACAACAACAATATACTAGTCGACCAACAATCTGGGTTTCGAGAATTCCACTCATGTGAAACTGCGTTAAACTTAATGTTGGATGGTTGGAAATCCGAAATAGATGATAAGAAAGTAGTAGTAGCAATCGATAGACAAATTTTATTAAAAAAAATTAAAGAAATATGGAATACAAGCCACAGAATTTGAATGGTTCAATAATTATCTTCACGGAAGACAACAATAGACAAAAGTCGATAACTGTATCTCTAAGCCAATACTAAATAATCTCGGAGTACCACAGGGTTCTACGTTAGGACCATTGATTTTCATCCTATATACATCAATGATATAGTGGAGGTTATAAAAAATTGTAAAGTGAATATGTTTGCAGATGATACCTTGATTACGATTGCTGCACCAACCCTTATTGAAGCTGTACAAAAAATAAGCGAAGATTTGAAAAATCTGGGAAAATGAATAATTTTCTATAAGTTGTCTCCAAATTTTGAGGCGTCATCCAAAAGATATATGTCCTTCCGATGTGATATATTTCCTTCCGATGATATAAGTGTAGCGATAATCTCATTGATGATGTGTATAGGTTTGTAAGCTCGGACTAAGATGTGTAACAACAGATTCAACTACTAATCGGATGAAAATTGGATACCATATGAATTCAAACCGCGTGAGATGTCGTATGGTGTTTTTTCATGTGCACGGTAAAAATTTTTAAGAAGACAAAGAAATTGGCAAATGTGCTAAAATACTACTTAAAAAAATCAGAGGGGGTAACTAAACAAACAAAATTATGGTTTTGAAAAATCAGTGATGGATGTGATGCGAAAATAAAGTATTCAGAAACTGAGTGTGCTAATTTTTTTAATATTGACATCAATCCCTTTCCGATGTGCTTTTATTTCACGATATTGGTTAAAACAAAAACCGTCTAAAATAACAAGCAAATTCATCCAATACGTATGCTATATACGGAAAATTTTTTTATATTCAAGCATTTGTGACGTATAAAAACTATAAAGAAAAATTACATTTATAAATGTGTGCATTATATACTGAAAATATCATAGCAACGAAAAAATGCAAATTTTTCTTATACGGTTTTTGAATGATAATACTAATACCAAGTGGTGAATTTTATACGTTTTATTGTATTATATCCGAGTGTACCAAGGTTTTGGTATTTGTCATTTGTCAAAAATTTTAATAGCATAGTTGACCGTGATAATTTGAGTGTGTTCGGTATTATCAAATAAATGTCAAAAATTTGTGTTCAAAAATATTTATCATGGGGTTAGAATACACCTTAATATCCGGAAACAAAATTTGTGTGGATTTAGAACGTTTAGAAAATTCAAGTAAGTGTTTTATTTTTTGCTCGTAATTAATTTAATGTGCGCTCTATCTCCATGACCGCAGAAATTTACAATCAACATTTCTATATATAATCCTCATGTTTCGCCTGCAATCTAATGTACCCAAGAAATGATTCTTCTATTTATAAATCTTTATTTTCAAGAAAATTAAAAAGTCTAAGAAAGGGGATGAGAAATAAGAATTCCTCTTCCATTATTCATGCTAATTACCTTCGATAACAAAGAAGATATAAGAAAAATTTACGATTTTAAAGAAGATATAAGTAAAGATCGATGCGGTTAGAAATAATCGTATGGTTCCGCAATGTAAACGTTGTCAGTGATATGGCCACACTCAAAGTTCTGCCAACACGAACCTAGATGTCTTAAATGTGCTGAGATCCATTTAACTATTGCTTGTGAGAAACTCAGGACCACCGCGGCAAAGTATTCACACTGTGCACATGCTCACCCTGCAAGCTACCGAGGATGTCTGGTAGCGAAAGAACTCCAAAAAAGAAGAAATAATCAAAATAAACCAATGAGTTTACAAAAGAGTCAACCTACAGAATCTTTTAGTCATCATGTCAGAGGCTGAAACAGGAAAGGTCAGCTTAGGATCAGTGTTGAACCCTACACATTCGAATACTCGGATGGAAATGATGCAGAATGTTTCGAATGCTATAAGAAACCTTTCTGAAAGGCTACAAAGATTGGAGCAAGGCAATTCTGCTTAATTATTCCAATTATTTCTCTCAAAATGATTTACCAAGAAAAATTGAGAATTCCTACATGGAATGCTAAAGGTATTAAAAATAAAAAATATAAACTTGAAGCCTTTTTAAAAATGCAACATATTGATGTGTGTCTGATATCTGAGACCCACTCAACAAGACAATCTTACTTAAAAATTTAGGGTTACCAACTTTACGAAACAATTCATCCGGATAACCAAGCAAGAGGTGGAACCGCTGTTATAATAAAAAACTATATTAAACACCATGAATGCTAGTATTATCAATCGCACCTGAAACCCAGCTTACCGTAGTAGAAATTACATCTACCAAGCAACGCCTTCAGATAGGAGCGGTATATTTTCCACCTAGATACAACCTGAAGAAATCAAACTACTTGAATACCCTACAACAGAGTTTAATGGTAGATTTATATTAGGAGGTGATTTTAATGCAAAACATGTTGACTTTGGATCTAGGCTTACAACAACCAAAGGTATAACGAATTTAAAATTGTTATAAATGAAATGGGATGTAACACACATCCCACTTGCAAGCCGACATATTGGCCTACGGAAGCAGTGAAAACTCCTGATCTACTGGATTTCTTTATATCAAAACCAGTTTCATCAAATTTTATTAAAGTAGAGGATAATTCAGGGATAACAAATCAAAAACCGAAGTGTTTGTTGATCACCTGGCTGCTATTTTCCAACCGAATGAGATCGAATTGGATATTATAATCGAAAATGAAAGCAACGACTATGGGGGCAGAATCCCTATAATAACCTAGAAAGAAGTTAATAGGGAAATAAAATTCAATCTGAAGACCGGAAAGGATCCTGGATATGATCTTTTAACAGGAGAAGTTCTAAAGCAACTACCAAAGAAAGCTATTGTCCAACTAACCCATTTGTTTAATGCTGTTATTAGATTACGGCATGTTCCTTCCGCCTGGAAAGTTGCAGAAGTTATTATGCTACCGAAACCAGGTAAACCGCCAAATGAAGCTCAATCATATCGTCCGATATCCCTGCTTCCTATCATCTCAAAGCTAATGGAGAGACTTCTTCTGAGAAGAATGACACCAACAATAAAGTAGAAACCTAATACCGTATCACCAATTTGGATTCAGATGTAAACATTTAATAATTGGCCAGGTTCACAGAATTACAGACATTATAGAAAAGGCGTAAGAAGATAAACAAATTAGTTCTACCTTATTTCTGGACGTGGCAGCAGCTTTGGATAAGGTATGGCAGGAGGGATTAATACATTACTAAAAGTTATGCTTCCGGGACCATTTGTTGACCTTCTGGAGTCGTACTTATCTTTTCAGAGTAAAACAAGAAGATGAGTATTCTGAACTTGGAGAGGTAAGGGCAGGAGTCCCACAAGGCAGTGTTCTAGGCCCACTCCTATATCTACTTTATACAAGTGATATACCACAGTTTGATCATGTAAGCATAGCAATGTTTGCTGACGACACCGCTGTACTAGCAACAGTGCAAACTGTCGAAGAGGTGGTGAATAAACTGCAATATGCAAGTGAAGAAATTCACCAGTGGACCAAGCGATGGAAAATCAAACTTAATGAATTAAAATCTGCGCATGTCAACTTTACGAACAAAATATTGGTTAATTCGCCGTCAATCAGCATAAACGATGTCATGGTGCCATACGAAAATTCCGCCAAATACTTGGGTATGACAATGGACGTTAAGCTCAAATGGAAAGAACATGTGAAGAAGAAAAGAAAGGAGCTTCATCTTAAATATAGACAATTGGACGACGGTCTAAATTAAGCACAGACAACAAAATATTGATTTACAATCAAATCCTAAAACCGGTCTGGCTATATGGTATTCAGCTTTGGGGCTGTACTAAACATCAAACCTACACAAAACTTCCAGAATAAGGTACTTCGGAGTATAGTCAATGCACTCTGGTACATTCGTAATAAGGATTTGCATCGAGATTTGGGGATACCGGATGTTAAACACGAAATAAAAAGATTTGCAACGAAGCATGAATCGAGGAAACATGTTAATGCGGAAGCCTTTCGGCTACTGGATAATGAATACTTGGTTAGAAGACTAAAGCGAACCAAACTCTTCGAGCTCGTCAGTATGTGAGCAGCTACTTATTAACAAACAGGCATTGGAGCATCGCTGAATCAACAGTGACCTCATTATAGTTTAGTTTTTTAGAATTCAGATGTACATTGATGGTTCGTCTGAAAAGACTAGTTTCAATAAATAAAAAAAAAACAGAAAAAAAGAATAATTAGAACTGGATAACTACAGAAAATTTATCTTTCTATCTGAAGTTGATGGTATATAGAATTAGCATAACATCAGCATTATTGGGCTATCGAAAATCTGCAATGGTTTCAAGATGTATACTATTTGGTGTGAATGATTGGCAATCGACTTATTGGTATATTCATAGATAGAAACAAAAATGGGGAAAATTATAATATTTTTCCAGTCATGATCGAAGATTTACCCCTTCAACAAATAAGAATTATATGCTACCATCATGATGGTTGTCGAGCACATTGTTCTCATTATACTCGAGCAGTATTAAACCGAGTGTATATGTCAATTATCGTAACTCAACAAAAATGACAAAATTGTCAAAAAATGTAACTTTTATATCACTGTATTATATCCCTCTTTATGCAAGTCAACGTTATCCTTATAATAGTTTTTTTAAGAAACGTATTTTTTGAGATTTTAGCAAAATATATCTTGGGATATCCCAGTATACAGGATCCAAAGGTAATTTGTCCATTACACCAATTACAACACCTGTTTTTTTAGACTGCCTCCTGAATATCTCTGTTCTGTTTAATGAATAAAATAAGAATATAGAACCGAGCAATTGGCACAGTGGTTAAAGCTGCGGTGTTTGGGACGGGAGGTACCGGGTTCGAATCCCAGCGGGGGAGGGTTGCAAAAGGGATTTTTCATCATCTGATTTCGATCGGTGATGACGATGAACACAACTATGACCCCCTGTTGGAGTGCAGAATCCATGGGCTGAACCATCGTCCATGTCAGTGCAGGCTTGCTGGAGCAATGCAATGTGCAGGTGGATTTAAAATCGAACCTGTATTCGTGCGTCCTCAATTTGGCTGGTAACGGCGTAAGGTAGGACGTTAAAAATTAACGGCGAAAGAGTTGGGAGAGCTTCGGCCCCAGAATAGATTGCAGAGTTCAGAAACAAAAAAAAAAAAAAAGAATATAGAGTAATGACTACTCAGAATTGAAATGTTTTATTATGGAACAAAACTATAATGTACGTATATGAGCCAAGAATTAAAACAGCAGAAAAGACACGAGTTTATCGCATGGCAACGGTCACATGTTGATTTAGCTGTGTAAACCTTAATGTAAACAATGATTTTGAAGATCCTTCTCCATCGTCGTATTAATCCATCTGATTATCACCTATTCCGATCGATTATTTTCAAATTAAAATGAACATAGAACTGTTTTAATAAATGTTAAGCTTTTTTTGGAAAAAATTGATGTGGACTATAAATCTTATGAGTGGTTTCTACTATAAATTTATCTTGACTATAGATCGCTAAAATAATCATATATATAGTAAAAATTAAAACTTTTTAAAATAAAGTTGGTTGATTGATGCGATCTCGCGCATATGCGAACAAAACTTGAGTTTCTCTTCAAAAGTTTACACGATTCGCACGAATCAATCGAATTAATAAAATCATTAAATAAATAAATTTTTTGTAAATTTTATATCAAATATTTAAAATATTTATGAATTTTAAAAAAAAAAAAAAAGAAAACAAAAATCCAAATCAATAAAATATTAAATAGAAGATATTTTCAAGATAATTAAATTTTATCATCTTGATCTTGTATAGCTACGAGTCATACACAAATATTTTTTGTTGCACAAATTTTTTTAAATTCTTATCAATTTCAAATAAAATATTTTGTTATGCTTAATAATTAATATTCCATATTAGTAATTCTTGAATTTATAAAAATTTTATAGGTATAGATAGGTATATACAAGAATAAATTAATTAAGAAATAAAAATGAAACAACAAAAATATGTTATAAGGATATACTGTGCGCGATAACCGCGATCGAAATTCTGATCACGGAATTTTCAGATAAATCAAAGAATTTTTTTTTTTTTTTAATGTGAAAATATTTTATTTTTATTTTATTTGTTTATGTATCAATAATAATTCGTGACGATTGATCATATGAATGCGGTTTATATAGGGTTTGCGTGCGATATATATATTTAATGCGTGTATATCCTAATATGTTCAAAATATATGATTCTGTTAATCGCAAACCGGAAACACACATCTAACATAATATATATTAATCCATCATCGCACCCGAATCTAATTACATTTTAAACGATCGAACATAACCTCACAAATGTTTTTTAAAAAATAAACAGCAGCTCCACCATACACACAATATAATTATAATTAACCCAAAAAAAAATTTTGTAAATACATAATACATAATGATTACTTATAATGTTATGTTATTATTCGTCTTGTTGTCAGTCAAGTTTAACGCAGCCAAAATAAAATAAAATAAAAACTCTTAATATTATAGACCATTTGGAGGAAACTCAATTACCGCGCACAAATCTTAAAGATTTCTTAATTTCGCGAAATTTATACACAAAATCTTATATATATATGACAAATGATTTCTCGTGAGTGACGTGTTGACGTGTTTCGTATATATATAACGTCTATATATACATACTTGCGCGCGTACATTTTGAAATCGCGTTTTGAATTGGATATGCGCGAACAAAATGAAAGTGTTTTTGTGCGGTATAAATTAATAAGAGTTTCACTTTTTTCAACACACAGTATATATGGCCCACGGTCGTGTGGGGGTGTCCATATACACATATATATTCATATACACATATCGACACAGTTAATTATGATATCTGTATCAAAAAATTTAAATTAATGATTGTTTGTACGCGAGCATACATTAATCGGTTTAAATGTTAAATCGATTTTGTAAACATTAAATCACCCACATAGAGTAACGTGTGTCCCAATCCCATTTTACAACCATTTTTTTTTTTTTTGTTTTGTTGTCTGCACAACAAAAACCACATATAACGATAAAGATCTTGACAAATGAAGATTACTATTTTTAGTTTTTAGTGTTTTGTGTGAACACAAAACACAATATGTATTGCAACACAAAAGCCATTAATCCCTTTCTCTTTCCTGCTCGCACTCAACAATAATTGTTAGAAATCGTTTATTGTATATATGCGAACGATAGATTTAGGTGACAGACAATATCAAGTTTACGAAAACCGAAATTAAAATGAAAAAAAAAAAAAATGTTTCTATTATTACAATTTTGAGAATGGGCGGATTGGGTTTCGTTTTTGGAAATGGTTGATAATAAATGTTTTGTGCTACATTTAAAACGAATGTACAGATATTTGGTGAGATAAGTTGTCCTTTGCCATTTGTTTGTCAAAATTATAAATTTAACTTAACAATCTGCTCGTACAATATTTTTACGCACCTTGTAATTGTCCGATTGAATTTGTTGAAATTTTAAATTACTGAGCGGTAGAAACGTGTATAAGAAATACATTTTTTTTGTATAATCTGGAATTGTAATTGGAGCGGAGATCAAATGCGGCCATTTGGCTTTTTACCATACTCATTTAACCACGATAAATTTTTGGTAAAAAATCGATTTTCGACACTATGACAAGTCGTCCGACTTCAGTTCTTGCCAAGATCATTGCGTAAAAATAGTCCACTTTTTTTCCCTGCCCCAAAGGGCCAGTAATGCGACCTAAAAGATGTTTTGTGCTCTTAGGATTTCTCCACCTTCCTAATAAAGGCGAGAATGCTACTTGCAGTGTATGCCAATTTACATTTCTCAAAGGGTCAAATGCCTCTCTTCAAATTGAAATGGACATAGTATGTGTTCTGTGGTTTCTATCTCTTTCAAACAGAGTCGACACTCCGTCTCTGTGTACAGGTTCATTTTATTCAAATGATATCTCAAGTTACAGTGACCTAAAAGAAAACTTACTAGTTCCTTAATATTTTCTTTACTGAAATTGACCGCCAAGTCCTTATGGTGAAATGATCTGTTCAAAAATTTGTCTAAGGCCGAGCATACAGCTCCAATAGATCAAGCGCTGAAGCACTGTATGTTTTGACATTTACTAATTACGTAGACTGCAGAGGCCCACGGGATGCCACAGAAAGACTTAGAGCTTCTGAGTGTAGTCGACGAGCCTGCTCATGCTGGGTACCTACCACAACCTAACTTTGTTATGGCAAGAGAGGGATTGTAGCAGTTTATAACAACTTTTAGACGACTTAGAATCGAAGCAGTTAGAAGCCAGTGCTTTCACTGCTGCTTGGATGTCAGACAAAATGTGGATGCAAACGTCCTTAAGACCTTTGTTCATAATAGTTAACATGCAAATTTTGGTGGCATGAGTTTTGGCTAGAAAAACACTGAAATAAGTTTCCAGTGATTTCGATATTTTGTAGATAGGTCCAAAGACACCAATGCCAACTCCTTTATCCATTTTTAATCAATCTCACTAGGCTAGGCTTCTTGGCTCCATAGAAGGTTTACCAGTATCCCAGTCTGTTCTATCAACGACTGTTACCCCGAAATTCCTTCCAAAGCAGATTTATTTGGGCATAACCTCCGGGACTCTTAAGAACATATCCAAGTCCGAAAGTTCATTTAAAATGTCCAAGTGACCCCCCATATGATCATCGTGACTATATCGATTCACTAGCTGTAATCTAGCTGTACAAATAGCTGCTGATTTTTGACGTAGATATAAAGTAGAGTGAATCCGATGAGTGCTTCCATTGCCGCCGTAGGATAGGTGCCTCACTCAAATTGGCCTCACTATTATGATGTACATCAGTATATTATTTTTGAACTAAGGCCACAAGTCCTGCCGGATATACGCCGACAAGCCCACATGACGCTGACTGCGGGTTTGGTAGTTGAGTTAGTATGAGAGTTCCAGTTCAGTTTCTTATCTAGGACAATACCTAGATATTTAAGTTCATTGGACTACCCGAAAGTAACATCATTTTGACTAACTGAACCAAGGTTCAGTTTACGTTTTTGGTAGAGGGCAGGACTATGTTGCTAGGGTTTATCGAAAATCACCTTTCAGTACACTAATTCGAAATAACGAGCAATGCCTGTTGCATGCTGCCAGACTTCATATATGTATGTCCATACCGGAGACTATGATAACCAAATCACCCGCATAACCAATGGCGTCATAACTGAGAAGGGAAAGCTCATTACGTAGATCGTCAATCACGAGTAACCATAGCAAAGGTGACAGGACACCGCCTTGTGGGCACCCCTGATTGCCGTGATCGTGACTGACTCATTACCTAGTTTGAATTTATTCTTCCTTTAATCCAGTATGGTTAGTTGGAAAGTTAATACCACTACGCCTGATTGCCCTAGCAATTGAGTCCAGTATAGCCGAAAGATCCCTCAATATTTAAAAAGCACACAGCGCAATTTTTTTCTAGTGGTAGGCCACTTCTATCTTAGTTACAAGTTGATACAACGCCCCCTCTGTGGATTTGCCTTTCTGTAGGCGAATTGATTAGGATTCAGAGTTCTGGTTACAGTTAACCAGTCCTTGATATGGAGATCTATAAGTCGTTCCATAGTTTTTAGGGTAAATGATGTAAGACTGATGGGTTGAAAGGAGTTAGGGAGTTCGTTTGGCTGGTTGCCAAGCTTTGGAATAAAAACCACATTGACTTGGCTCCAAGCCTTTGGTATATGACCAAAGTGAAGCTAGTTCTTAATAAGGCTACCAGAGCAGGGAAAATCCAGTGTAAGCCGCTTTGTAGAAGGGCTGAGAAGATTCCATCTCCACCTGGAGCCTTGAACGGCTGGAAGGAGTTAATGGCCCATTTGAATTTTTTTGGAGTAAAAAGCCTACCGGATAAACTATTAACCCGACTCACATTATGTGAGTACCAAATATGGGGTTAGTAGTTGCATTTGTGTCGCAAACAGTGCAGCCCGGAAAGTGTCTTGCCGAATCGTATTAATGAAAGTGAGAGTAGACCCTTTATTTAAAATGTCTATATGACTACTCATAAGATAATTTAACAGGAACTTAGCTCTACTATTTAGAGAAGCTTCGACTTAGTCGAATGAACAATTCCAATCGCTGTGCCCTGCGACGAATGGTCATTTCGTGCACTTCATTAACACTAACTATTACCATTAGCAATATTTTCCTCTGAACGCTACGCATACAATTTAGTGGATTTATGTCCAATAACGTCAAATTGGTACAAAATTTGGACACAATTGCTTGAATTTCTTGCTCAGTAGGTCGATTATGACGACCATAAAAGGATGAAGTTCGCGAAACTCATTTTCCACTTAACACGAATTTTAATAAGAAAATTCAATAAATTGTAAATGTTGTTCGAGTATTTCCATGGTGAAATTGCAAAAATCACTGAGTACAATTGACTTTGACAGATTTCGCTAATAACGCGTGATGTGTCCCAAACATAGATGGGAAAAACCAAGTTTAAAATATGGAAAAATATCATTCCTCCATATATAGCGAAGGAAATTGTAGATGATTACGAAGGAAGCTTTTGTCTGTATCATTCAGTCACTTAGTATACACTTTGCAATTTCTTATGGGAGTACTTCAAAACTATAAGTATACTTATGTCAAATGACAGTAATGTATAGTCACACCGTTTTGTTAAAGTTAAAACTAACCGATTGGTAATTTTATCCGTTCAAGACGACATCAGAAATCGCTATACCTGTTAACGTCTGTGAAATTGTTTTGTAATAGTAGTATTTAAAAAATCAATCACCGCCCTCCTAATGGCGAATTTATCAGAGAAATATAAAATTTCAGTTGCCAGTGGTGCTTAGAGATGAATGTATGATGAAAATCATACCCAAAACTAATGAAAAGATTATTTTCCAAAAGAAAATTCTGGATTTCACTGTAAATTTCTAGTCTAGGATTGTTCGGGGCCAGGATATAAACCTCAGTACCAATGAAGAATGCCGTATACTGGCTCATTTCGTTAGGATTATTTCTCTGAATTTGTCAATGGTCAAATCCGCATGTACATGGAGTCGATGAAAGTTGTTTATTATTTCGCAGTCAATGACATGCATATAGAAGACATGCATATAGAAAAGCCATATGTTGCACGACCCATATTCATATACTGCCTATATATGTCTATATGTCTATATGTTCTATATGCGGAGGACCAAGAATAATGTCGCTTAAAAAGGTGGTAATCGAGGTAGATGCTGGGAACTCCATAATGGCATTAATTTGTTCAAATGCTGAAACCGACCTGCTGAAATGTCAAATTGTCCTTGAGGTGATTTTATTTGTCAATAAACTTTCGATTTTTGGCAGAATAAACCAGATTTCGGCCTTCGTAAAGGTTCTGCAATGTAAGGTCGGTTGTTCCCTGTCGATATTTTGCAATAGATTCCAAGCCAGGAAATTTAAAAAACTCTAGTTTAATGTAGAACCTAGTGTGACGAACGAAACCAGAAAGTAAATTCTAAAGTTCCAAGTCTGCTTTTTGTGCTTTAGTAATAGTTGTAAACGCACTCGACGAGTCTCGACTGCGGAAATTTTGTGATCTGATGTCCAGGATCGATTATCAGCAACCACATTATCTTTGCCTAGGATGTGTTGAGTATCCGATGCAAACTGAGATATGTAATCCAAGTAAAGTAATTGTTTTGGATTTCGATCACTCAATTGCTCTTGTTGTGGTCGGGGTAAATTGTAAAGTCCAAATACCATCGACAAAATAACGGAACTATCAAAGATAAATTGCAAGTGATTCCCGATTAAACGCTGAATATTTGTTTTGGGCATCCGAATTTGTTTTAGAAAACAATACCAGAGGCTCCCAACATTCTTCACTGTACTGTTGTTGAACGGCACCTATGGCCGTGATTGATGCGTCAGTAATAATAATGATGTTTGTGTCATCCAGAGGATGCTAGAAAATTTTTGTTTGATAATTCACTTTTGAGCTTAATCAATGCATTCTGACACTCTCGAGTAATGCAGCTACGTGTCTTTGAATTGGTGTGAGGATCTCAGCAATTTTAGGTATGAAAAGGTGGTAATTGAGGTAGGTGCTTAGAATTTCCTAATGGCATTAGTTCGTTCATCGGACGGCAGAATACCGTAGGGGTGATCTTGTGGCTGAGAAAATCAAGAGTGCCTTTTCTAAATATCCATTTTGCGGTCTTGATGTGGACGGCAAACTCCACTTACCTTTGGAACAATTGTTTCAAGTGCAGTTTCTGCAGTCAGCCTGGATTTGACTCGAACAAATGGCATTTTGTAACAATATGGTATACAACTTTGTGTTTCACCGGTAAATGGTAATTTGAGGCAGCTGTTAGCGAATGATTTTCTCCATTATTGTTTGTGAAATGCATGGAAGTTGGTGTGTTAACTTTCACTATAGGAGAATTGATTGACAGCTGAGTAGCTGGATCAATCAGATTCTTTTGTTTGAAATCGACCAGAAGACCGCATTTACTGAGAAAACAATGATTGGACAAGTGAGGTGAGCAATTGGTCTTTTTTAGTTCAAAATTTATCTGAAACAATTTACAGCCCTATTGGTCTCACAGAATCATTGACGCCAGCTACATTTGGTACGGATACCTGATTTTTAAAGTAAAGAGCAACTTGACTTCATTTAGTTGTCTTGGTCGATATGAAGAGGTTACTAAATGGGCTAAAAGTTGTTGTTGACTTAATGCTACAATATCTTTGACTGTATAATGAAGCTCAATTACAAATATAATAATGGGCACTCTAAACAATAGAGAAAGGATATAATTGACCGCATATGTTAAATTATAATGGGTGGTTACGGTTAATTCAAAATTTGAAATCATAACTGTCAACTATGCAAATATCGTAGCTAATGTAGATATCGAAATCATGATTATCAAAGGCAATTGTTTTTATAACAGTATATTAACAGTAGGGGCCCATGTTAGATAACCTTTGTTCTAAAATGGATATAGGATACTCGACTCTTTTATGGATCGTTTCTTTGAGAAACTGACGATTAATTTACCTTGACTCGATTGCAGTTTTTTTTTTTTGTTTTTTTTTTTTATATTTGGAGAGGGTCCTTTGTGAAATTACCTATATGAACTAGCTATATAATCAAAATCTGGAGCTGGCATGAAACCACGGTATACTAATATGACCGTAGTTAAGCTGGGTTTGGCTATATAAGTCTCATTTAGTAAATAATTTTATTTAAAAAGGCGCAAAGAGAGTTTGGTCATTAAATACAAAACCTTAACAAATTTGAACCACCTCGTATAAGAGTTCAATCAGCGATGAGTTTCAGTCAACAAAAAGACGATCAAACGAAAATTATAAGCATTAGGAATCAAAAACAAAATGAAGCCCAGATAATGCAGCCCAAACACGAAAATTGACAGGCATATGATTGAAAATAAAAATATGATGACATCATGTTCTTATTTTAACATCAACTGATGTGCCCAAAACTGATTACGTAAACAAACAAACAAATAGAATCCAGACCCAACAAAAACTAAAAATCGTTTTTTTTACTGTAAATGTATAGTTATTCTCTTTACCCTGAAGAGCCATAACCGCTGACAGCAACCTATGCGCCTATCAAACGGCGTGTCTCTCCTCTTATATATCGCAGCACCATTCATTTAGGATTGTCTCAAACAATACCTGGTCGAACGTGTACACTGGCTATCCTTTCACATAAAGAACGACATTATGAATTTTTATTAAAATTCTGATCTCGTGTTTGAAAAGAACTCAGTCTGGATATCAAATTTCTGAAATTCTTGCAAATTTCAAAAACGTCAGACCCATCAAAAAAAGAGTGAAAGCTTCACAAAGATAAATTTTTGGGTTACAGCTTATTCTCCTTTGCTACAACTATTTGGTGCTCCGTCAACCGTTGATGAATAAGCATCAACGATAAAGCCGTATATTTTGATGATTAAAATCTGTCATTCCCTTTCATATATAAAAAAGGAAAATCAAGTTCCTCAAGTGGACCACACATTGCGGTGGTGACCCCTTTCAAATACATAATATGATTTTAAAACTTTGAGCTTTTTTTGGATTTATATGAAAACAATGTAAAGGAGAAAGTTTTAAGAGACCTGCGAAAAAAGTTGGGAACGTAATAATTATAAAACAGAATGCTAATTTCTAACAAATTTTCCTGACAAGTTTCTAAATGAAGTACAATAAGTTCCACACCGATAATATTACCAACTTAAAAAAAAAACATTTGTAAAAATTTCAGGACTAGTTCGATTTTAATTTTGAAATTTTGAATCCAAATCTGAAGATAAGAAGTTTTATTTCGACCAAAATTTATTTTAGATGGTTTAAACTCTCTGTAATCGGTAATGGTAGCTGGAGACTATATCCAAGGGACTTGCAATAGAAAAGATTGGAAAAAATTTCCATAAGTATGTTGACCTTAAGTTTTACATAATCTAATTGATGCAAAATAAAAACCATAAAACTTTAAAATTCATTATTACGATGGATTGAGTCAAAAACTATATACAAGCTGATATACCTAAAGGGCATGTGAACCTTTTCAAAAAGATCTTTTCAAACGTTGCTTTGAATTCCTTCAAAAAATTGTACTATTTTGTGCAATATATGGGGCTTGTATAAAAACATGGTAGGCCGAAAAAAACAATTTGTACCCACGTGTCATATAGTTTTTACGTATACCGTTTATTCGCAATAAAAAATTTTCAGTAAAAAAGTATATAGGCGATGATTATCAACTTCTTTGTTTAAATATTGAAAAAACAAAAATTGAAAATGTTCATTAGTTTTCTGAAATTGTCTTGTGTTGTGTTAGTGTTGTGAATCAAAATTTCTAAATAATTTAAGACAATTAATAATCAGTTAGCACTGTTCTCAGGTGAGGAGCACATTGCCATCCATTTTGTTTAAGTATATAGTGGCAAATATCTACATAGACTACTGCAAGAAATCGCAGTATACCATCAAATAATCGGAGCCCAATTCAGTCACACCAAATCATTTGAATTACAACTGAACGTCTCTCGCTGCTAAATTTATCAAGTATTGCACATGGATCATGTTCGCCCATACTGCATATCATACCAGTTCAAGAACTGTCTCCGTTAGACCCCCATAAAAGATTGGATATTTCCATAAAACTATAATAATACGTTGGTCTTAGGATCCAGAATAGATTAGCTCTACTAAGCAATCAGATTGATAGCTCTATAAGCCAACCTACTATTCATAAGGATCAATTTATAAAAGAAATTTATCGTTTCCATCTTATATTCATTTAAAAATACGCTTCTATACACCAGAAATTGCAGCCGCATTGAAAAAATGTCCATTATTGTGCGCTTTGTTAATATGGAAAATTTTTTTAATTCGGAATTCGTTGAATTTGAAATTTGTTTCAATACCATATAATCCACCGGAGAATTTATAGCTGATACTTTGCTGAAATTTTACGGAGGCAAAGATATTATCATATTCGGCACTCCGGCAGACAAAAGGATAATATAAGAGTACCCAATTTGTCTTAGTGCTATTTAATGCTCATTCTTTAAATTTAGTATAATAAATAAAGCAGCAAAGTCTTATAGATGTTGTGAATTTTTTTGATTTGACGCAACATTTAAATGTATTTTACCCAAAAGTGGGTAGTTCTACAGCTGCAATGTGAAGGTACTAAATATTAATCCACTTGGCAGTACGCATGGTATAGTTGGATTAACTATTTTACTCCATTGAGCGGAAAACTTCAAAATGCAACTGCAGAATACAGGTTTTTGACAGAAACTTATCAAAATACATTTATTGTCCTCCGAATACTTTTGACTTTGCTTGCGTTTCTGTTGCAAGTGCAAAAAATTACAAATAAATAAAAATTATCTCCTTTTTAGTATATATAAACCAAGTTCGGTTAACTGCTTTGGCTATGACAATCATAGAAGATGAAATTTCAAGTATCCTGGGCATTTAAATCCTGAACCGAGTTAAATTTGGTTCAAATTATATTATATTGCAAAACTAATCGGCCTAATTTGAAAAATGAAATTGAAAAATTGACTCAAAATCGAACTATAATTATATTTTAGACGACAACTTTCACTATCGACATCTTATATATGTGAAACTGTGCCAGATCTAATAAAGTGCTCGTTATCTCCACAATTTTCTCATATATCCACACTTTGCAAGACCCAAAATTACTTCTGGTAATTATAGATTTCTTTTAAACAAATCATCCAGAAAACATAATCAAGATTAAAGGCCTAACCGAACTGACGTCCGATCACCTCCCATAGTCATCAAATTATTTTGCATATACTAGTTCATTAAACAGTTCTCCTGGAATGAACCCGACCTGTGATTTAATTTTAGAATCCATTAAAAATGCTAAAAATAATTCAATTTCTGTGACGTTGCACTGGCTAGAAGGTTTAGAAATAGTTTCAAGCTTATACAACTATATGAAGCAGTATTCTTTTATATTGAAAAAGGATCCAAAAATATTGGAAAACTGCAAAATTTGTAGAAAACATTTGTAAACTCAGAAAAGTGTACAGCGTTCGCAAATATATTTCATAATGTACATCAAGCCACTATAACTTCGGATTCATTGATGATTGTAATGAATATCAGATGTTACTGTGTCACAAATCAGTATTTCATATATATAGGTGACAGTTGTCACATAAAAACATACACAAATATACTTGGATGTCAAAACAACAAATATGACTTATTCAAACATAGGCAAGAAACAACAATAAAAAATTTAATATAGAACGGTTGAAATATACCAACACCAAGCCAGCTATACTAGTGTACTCGCGGATGCCATGACAACACCTGATACCTGGAAGACTTAAGCAACAATTGTGTCACCAAAACATGCCACAAATTCGAAGGCAATACGAAGATACAGCTCGACAAACAAAGAAAGTGGCACTGAGTGATTGCAGGAAATTCACTAGGGACATTTTCAAAACAGTTGAAGAAGGAGCAGCAAACTAAAACACGCTCACATTATATCAATATGCGTCAGAAGGGTCACTGGAAAGCTAACAAAGATAGATAACCAGAATCAGAAAATTTAGAGTACATAGGTATGGTACCAGAAAGATGGAAGAAGGAATAACTATAACAATCCTCAAAAAAGGCAACTTTAGGAAAAGCATAGGATGAGGGAGAGGAATCTCGCAGCTTAACAGCACAATGAAAGTATTGTTCATAATCATCCTGGACCGTATCTCACTTGTAACCATAATAATCACATAAGTAATAAGAAAACAGGCTTGAGATCTGAAAACAGCTGCACGGATCACATTAATTTAAAAGTCGGATCATAATTGAACAATCTAATGGATTTAACTCACCGATGTTTCTATACTACTCGTGGTCCTTGAGCGAACTGAAGGTTCTTTGACTTTGGGTTCGGTTTGATTCATTGGAACGCAATCTGGAAGGCACGCAGAGTGAAAAATAATATAACCAATGAAGAGTTGGGCAGCTAAAATGGAATACCATGGGACCTCATCAGGCAGTTATATGATCTTGATTATGAAGATGATATATGCCTGCTAACAAACAAATATGCCAATATGCAGGAGAAACCTGAAATGGATTGGTACAAGAAGTTGATCTGTAAATCAACATGAGAAAAACGAAGCCCATAAGACTGAACACAAACATTGATACACTTTCAATTAAGAAAGCATTGAAGAGATCGAGAGTCATTGAAGAGGAAATACCATCAACATCCCACAAAAATTAATGAAGACACGAGATATTTGTAAATAAATGCCTCAAGCTATTAATAAGATGCTTCCGGAAAAACAAAATTACGAACGAAATTTACGAGAGAGCTCCTCCTGCGAACAAAGCAAATCGATATAAAGGCTAGAAATTAGGAAACCAAAATGATGATGGATAGGACACACACTTTGGAAGCCATAAAATGACATGTCCCGGATGTTATACTAGATAATAGAAGCCACAAGGAGAGAGGAAAATTAAAAGACCATCGCGATGACATGGAAAAGAACTATGCTAATTGAAGCGAAACAACTATAGGGTTTGCACTCCAAATTCATCCTTTTTCAAATCAAATTGCTACGGTCCAATTTGATTAACGTTATAAAATCAATATTATTTACTAAACTCCGAACTTTGTTCATAAAACGGTTTGATTGGTACTTGATAATGCAAGAATTCATAATTTCCAAAAACTAAACTTACCGCTTAATCGGTGGATTCAAAGGATTGCTAAATAATATTCCATGAATTACCGTTATTTTGAAAAAATTTCGAGAGCTATGTTTAGTTAATGAAAATATTTTTTCGATCGGGTTGATCATGGGCGAATAAGGCGAGAGAAATACTAGATGATGGCCTGACTGATTCACAAGCTCACGTACTTTCTGCGTCTTATGAATTCTTGCATTATCAAGCACCAACCATAAAACTGTTTTATAAAAAAAGTTCGGAGTTTAGTAAATAGATTTAGAGATTTTATATCGTTTATATGGTTCAATTTGATTTGAAAAAGGATGAATTTGATTTGAATAAAGGCGCATTTTATTTGGAAAAGGATCAATATGTTTTGTAAAAGGTTGAATTTGGAGGGCACAACCCTTATAAAAATTAGGCAAGAGGTGGATTAGGGGAAATGCCTCCCAATATAGTGAGATGGTAGAGTCTAGTAGACGTCCTCTGATTGTGAATTGAATAGGCTATATAAAATGAACGGCTCATCAGTTTTTTTGAATATAAAATTTAAATCTTTTCAAACCAAAAGTTAAATCTATCCATTTGGATCAAAATCGGTTCAAACTCTCTGTAAACTAATCAAAACCTTAAATCTCTTAAAAGCCTTTGATTAAAACAATTAAATATGAATTACATGCAGTCAAGTTTGAATACAGACCTATGTTCTAGAACATCAAATTTAAAATTATACAAAATGATTTGTGTCCATCAAATTTGTAGATCAAATTTGCCAAAACTAAAATCGATCGATCGGAATCAATTTACTTTAGATTTGGCACCAGTTTTACTTAGAATTGTCAAATTTATTGTTTGAATGACATTTCAATGGATCAGTGAGAAATGCTGACCTCAAACATCGGTGAATTAATTTAAATTTTTTGAGAATTAATTTCCTTGAGCTCACTATATATTTGTCAATATTTCCATCACCAAATTTAATTTTTCAAGCGCCCCATTTCTAATCATTACACTAATTGCTCGACATTCAACAAATCTAGCCAATTACAATTTACAACCGAATCAAATGCACATTATATGCCACATAAACGATGATTTTATGACACAAATGCACAAAACTAACCATTAACATATTCGTGTAACTGTCGACAACGACCACAACAAATTTAAATACATCAGTTTCTGTCAAAACACATATATACGCAGATTAGCATTAATAATCCTATTTTTTATGACACAAAACGTGACACAGATCTTATGTCTCATAAGACATAAGAAACTATACACCTACGTCGAAATAGAAACCAAACTCAAAGCTGAAATTAAATCGGAAATCGACGTCAATATGTGCAGTGTTCAAAAATCGAACCAATCCCGCACAATTAAACCCAATTAAGATCGAATCACTATGAACTATCATCGCAATGAATTTCCGTTATATATATATATATATGTATATATGTGGGCGATATATATAGTTTCGACGGGCGGTCGTTTATTATCCAAAACTCAAAAAACCCAATTATCCTTTCTCAGTTTTAGTCGATTTTATGGTTTGCTCTATAATCTCAAACATAAACAAAATTTATCTCGAACATCATATAAGACGATTAGACGATTTTCTTTTGTTTTCTTTTTTTTTATGAATGGTTTTTAATCCGGAAATGAAGAATTTTATACAAAAAAAAAAAAAAAAAACTTAAAAATAGAAATAACACTTACCGATTTTTGGCTGCAGCAGCCCGATCACGTTGTCGCCGATTTTTAAACCAATTTCCAACTTGTGTCGGTGTCAAACCGGTGGCCTGGGCCAATTCACGTTTTTTCGTTGGATTCGGATACGGATCCTGTAAATACCATTCGCGCAACAAACTACGCGTACGCTCTTTAAAACAATGCGTTTTTTGTTCACCATCCCAAATGGTGCGGGGCAATGGAAATTTTTTGCGTACACGATATTTATCGACGGGACCTTGAAATTGAAAATCTATATTTGATTTTGGTTTTTGTCGGGAAATTACAAAATTTTTCTCTTTCGAAATGATTTTGTGATAATTTTTACATACCTAATGGTCGGCCGCGTAATTTTTCCGCTTCATGATAGTGAGCTTCGAGCCACATTGCTTGTAATTTGCCATGGGAATTTTTTGTAAATTTATGTCGTTCGAGTATTGTGTACAATTCTCTGGAAAAATACATTTATAAATTCGATGGCAACAAAAAAAAAAGAAAATCTTACCTAAAATGACCGGTGTGATATGCAACAATCGCACGGGCACGTAATACAGCTTCGCTATTTTCTAATTCCCTAATATTTGGATGGGCTACGGGTAAACTCCATAAAAATCGAGCTAAACGTTCTATATCACCGGACTCTTCAAGAGTTTCGCAAACAGTCGCCACTTGGGCGGCCGAAAAATTTAATGTTGGCAATGCAAACAGTGGACTAGGCGCGATTATTGGATGCGGACTATTATTATTATTACTATTACTATTATTATTATTATTTAAATTATTACTATTATTTGACGACGATTGTAATGGAGGACTTGGTGTACTACCAGATGGTCCCCCACCTGGTGATGGCCCAACGGCCATTGTTGTGGGTCGAACCACCGCCAGATTGATAATCGTTGGTGGTATTTTGAGTCAATTTCAAATCCGTCTCTAGATATATATTTACCTTAAAGTCACTCAATAAATTCACTTTCGAAACACAAACACGCACGCACTTAAAATTATCGCTATGCACATATTTATATTATTATATAAAATCACATTTCACTTTTCGTTTCGTTTTAATCACATTTCACGCACATATACATTTTTTTTTCCGTTGGTTTGTTAATTTCTTCCATTTGTAACGAACACAAAAAAATTTTAAATTTCACTCAAAAAAAAAAAACGTTAATTCACTGCAATGTATCACTAATTATGCTTTTATATATATAAACACACACACACTATACACATAAAATACATAACATATGTGTATTGATTTTTAAACCGTACAATTTGACCGACGAAAGGCTACTGACTTAAATAAATTCCATATAAAAATCATTCGTACACACAATACAATGCCACTGTATATAGATACGGTCGGTATATTAAAAAAAATAATATTAAAATAAGCCAACGGGAAAAGAAAGCAACTGATTCGTTGTTTTCCACGCCTACTTTGAGTTTTTTTCATCGTTGTTAACGTTTGTACATAATAAAACAAAAGAATTAGCTTAAAGTAAGAACGCCAATAAAATGTAGTATTATATAGTATACAAATAATATATCTTTCTCACTCATATCAATCGATCGATGCGCATATTTTGTTCCATTTCATATTATTAGCGCCTTGATCGTTCTATCTCTTTCAACAGCCTAGGACGATATCCATATCGGAACGTTGATACGTTTTGTTGTTGTATTGTTATTTATCCGTGTATTGTACATTGTATCAATGATATATATATATAAAGAAATGGGTGGATATCGAATAACAAAGTAAAATAAAAAAATAGGTGTGGTTGATATGAGACTTTTGTATATAACGAATCTCTAACGTTAGTCGAAAGTAGATGGATTCTAATACACATTTTTTTTTGTGATTATTATGTACAGTGTACGCAAATGAGATGAGTTAATAATTAATTAAATTTTGTATACACTCTAATTCGGTGTGTGGGTGGTTTTCCAGTATATAATGCGAGTATCTATATAGATATAATTTCAACAAGATATTAGTGATATTTTCACTGGTTAGTTATGCTACTACTGCTGCTGTGTGATTGAATCTTCTATATTATGTACGAATATTTTTGGTAAGAGTGTTGTACACCCGTATACCATATGTCATTGTTTTTGTAATTTTCATTGATTTTTCCTATTTTTAGAGTTAATGTGGTGCTGCAAGAAATCTGTATAGGTATACATGTTCGGGAAATTTACTATTTGGTTTTTGTTGTTGTTTATTATTAGAATGGTGAAAGCATATAAAACATAAAAAAAATGGATTTTAATACTAAACCGACGGTTTGTTTTACGGTTATTGTTATTGTGTGGACTGTGGAAGTTTATATACATGTATATATATGAGCGGAAATATGTCGACCGGATATGATGATAGTTGGTTTTATGGATTGGTTTTTATTATATACTTTTATGTTGTGTGTGTGTGTGTGTGTGTATTTAATGAGAAATGTTGCAGTTCTGGTATTTAAAGATTTAAACGCGGTATGCTTTACGAGTGAGGTTTGACCAATCTGTATCGGCATTTCATGAAAAAAGGTTTAGCTATGCCTGAACCTAACTAGCTATAATTAATCTTGATGTTGTTAATTACTTTTGCAGTGTTGAATGTTTTGCTTCGCTAGAATTGAAGCATACTTTTATAAAAAAAAAAGTAGGACATTCGCGCTTTGTATGCCTTACGTCAATTTCTATAGATACATTGCAAATTCCGACAAGCTAAAGTGTTACGATGAGTTAATTATCCGATGTCATGTATATGGGTGTGAGTGCTGGATACTGACGGATGAGTATAAAAGATGATTAGTGTCATTCGAAAGAAGATTCATGCGCAATGATATTTGGCCCCAAACGCGACGATGACAACACTAACCGAATTCTATTCAACCACGACATAATAGGAGTTTAATGAAAATTCCTGATGCCATTATCATGATATCAAGGAAAATGAGTATACATTGGCTCGGTTACGTTCTACTCATTCGTCTTGAACGACTTGACTTCTTTCGGTTGCCTCGGACCAAACGAAGAGCAAACCTGAGATTGAATCCGATGTCTAGTCCGAAATCTAATCAAATCTAATCATATCTAATCAAATCTTATCAAATTTAATCAAATTTTATCAAATTTAATCAAATTTAATCAAATTTAATCAAATCTAATCAAGTTTAATCAAATCTAATCAAATCTAATCAAATCGAATCAAATCTAATCAAATCTAATCAAATCTAATCAAATCTAATCAAATCTAATCAAATCTAATCAAATCTATTCTGATATATAATCAAATCTAATCAAATCTTATCAAATCTAATCAAATCTAATCAAATCTAATCAAATCTAATCAAATCTAATCAAATCTAATCAAATCTAATCAAATTTAATCAAATCTAATCAAATCTAATCAAATCTAATCAAATCTAATCAAATTTAATCAAATCTAATCAAATCTAATCAAATCTAATCAAATCTAATCAAATCTAATCAAATCTAATCAAATCTAATCAAATCTAATCAAATCTAATCAAATCTAATCAAATCTAATCAAATCTAATCAAATCTAATCAAATCTAATCAAATCTAATCAAATCTAATCAAATCTAATCAAATCTAATCAAATCTAATCAAATCTAATCAAATCTAATCAAATCTAATCAAATGTAATCAAATCTAATCAAATCTAATCAAATCTAATCAAATCTAATCAAATCTAATCAAATCTAATCAAATCTAATCAAATCTAATCAAATCTAATCAAATCTAATCAAATCTAATCAAATCTAATCAAATCTAATCAAATCTAAACAAATCTAATCAAATCTAATCAAATCTAATCAAATCTAATCAAATCTAATCAAATCTAATCAAATCTAATCAAATCTAATCAAATCTAATCAAATCTAATCAAATCTAATCAAATCTAATCAAATCTAATCAAATCTAATCAAATCTAATCAAATCTAATCAAATCTAATCAAATCTAATCAAATCTAATCAAATCTAATCAAATCTAATCAAATCTAATCAAATCTAATCAAATCTAATCAAATCTAATCAAATCTAATCAAATCTAATCAAATCTAATCAAATCTAATCAAATCTAATCAAATCTAATCAAATCTAATCAAATCTAATCAAATCTAATCAAATCTAATCAAATCTAATCAAATCTAATCAAATCTAATCAAATCTAATCAAATCTAATCAAATCTAATCAAATCTAATCAAATCTAATCAAATCTAATCAAATCTAATCAAATCTAATCAAATCTAATCAAATCTAATCAAATCTAATCAAATCTAATCAAATCTAATCAAATCTAATCAAATCTAATCAAATCTAATCAAATCTAATCAAATTTAATCAAATCTAATCAAATTTAATCAAATCTAATCAAATCTAATCAAATCTAATCAAATCTAATCAAATCTAATCAAATCTAATCAAATCTAATCAAATCTGATCAAATCTAATCAAATACAATCAAATCTAATCAAATCTAATCAAATCTAATCAAATCTAATCAAATCTAATCAAATCTAATCAAATCTAATCAAATCTAATCAAATCTAATCAAATCTAATCAAATCTAATCAAATCTAATCAAATCTAATCAAATCTAATCAAATCTAATCAAATCTAATCAAATCTAATCAAATCTAATCAAATCTAATCAAATCTAATCAAATCTAATCAAATCTAATCAAATCTAATCAAATCTAATCAAATCTAATCAATACTAATCATATCTAATCAAATCTAATCAAATCTAATCAAATCTAATCAAATCTAATCAAATCTAATCAAATCTAATCAAATCTAATCAAATCTAATCAAATCTAATCAAATCTAATCAAATCTAATCAAATCTAATCAAATCTAATCATATCTAATCAATTTAATCAAATCTAATCAAATCTAATCAAATCTAATCAAATCTAATCAAATCTAATCAAATCTAATCAAATCTAATCAAATCTAATCAAATCTAATCAAATCTAATCAAATCTAATCAAATCTAATCAAATCTAATCAAATCTAATCAAATCTAATCAAATCTAATCAAATCTAATCAAATCTAATCAAATCTAATCAAATCTAATCAAATCTAATCAAATCTAATCAAATCTAATCAAATCTAATCAAATCTAATCAAATCTAATCAAATCTAATCAAATCTAATCAAATCTAATCAAATCTAATCAAATCTAATCAAATCTAATCAAATCTAATCAAATCTAATCAAATCTAATCAAATCTAATCAAATCTAATCAAATCTAATCAAATCTAATCAAATCTAATCAAATCTAATCAAATCTAATCAAATCTAATCAAATCTAATCAAATCTAATCAAATCTAATCAAATCTATACATAATCAAACCTACAAGTTCCTTCAATGCCGCTATTGACGAATGCAATTTCAAAAATTTTGCAATCGGTGCGCATGCAACTACGAAATTGGTGGGCCGCCACCGATCAGAAAATATTACATTCCGTACTGAAATTCAATGAAAATTTACAAAATGACTTGTGGTGATTATAGTGGGGATTTATTCTAGCATCCAACATTCGTTTAATTTACCTTTGCAATCAATTTCAACGAAGAACCAACAGCCTCCGCAAGAAAATTATTTTATCACAGATTGCTCAAATTTATGATTCACTAGGTCTATTCGGGATCAATCACTTCTTCAACATTTGCATAATAAGGGACTCAAAAGGACAATCGTACCGTACCTATAGAATTATATGTATGATAGTGCTTCTGGCATAAATCACATACAAAATTCACGCTGCATGCTGGCCGAGCTGCCATGTGCTATCTACCAAGAAAGCACATGGCAGCTCGACCAGCAATCCATATCAGGTTCAGATTGTGAACTTTTGGTAAATATAAATCAAAGCGCTTATTTGCAAAGACTTTACCATACTCACCACATCCAGCAGATAGGACAAGAGGCGGTATAGAGTAGGATACAAAATAGAAATCCAAAGCAGTACAACTCCCGCGATTTCCAAACAGAACACCACTCAGTCTAAAAAATTAGCGCCTTCCAATAACGATAACAAACCGCATCATTGTCAGAGCCGGATGGTTAGCAAGAGATTCGCATGGGGGCCATAATAAAGCAGCCAAAAAACAGAGAAAGGCCACCTAATGCACAACACACCATCTTCTACGGTTTTATATATCCCAACTGTGTGCAGCGCAGATGAAGAGCAAAATCCATCGTATTACAAATTTGACTTAGGCTTCATTAGGCCGATCCACTTGGAAGGTGGAGTAAATTAGTTTAACCGGATCCGGAGTGTGACGTCCCACCTCAATTGACCTTTTGCTATAGGAGCAGATGTGTACAGCGACTTCATTACAAAAATTATCAAGAGAAAACCAAACACAATATAATCCATGCTCAGCTTGTTCACTTCCGCAGTTCAACCCAAATCAATAGAGAGCAAGAAGCAGGTTTAGTCCATTTGGGTAATAAATTTGAGGAACCTATGAAGAAATTCTGAAAGTTAGAGTAGATTTCAAGTAGCACGCATGCTGTCCCGAAACAAAGATAGGTGATATTTTGTACAAGGTTCTTTTACGGAATTTCAGTTGGATTTATTGGGATTTTCTATAGACAGTGGACATTCCAACGTTTCTCATAATTGGAGTAAAATCAAGTCTTGATTCAAATTTAAAGAATACTTGATTCAAATTTAAAGAATATTACTGGGGCTCGAGATTACCAAATTCTTAAGGTAGAGAACTATATAAAGCGCAGGATTTGATAGTTGTATCGCGTTGTATTTGATAGTTAGAGTATCTTGGTGCTGAACTTTTTATTCAGATCTAGAGTTCAATTAATCAAACTTACTGTTCAATTGGAGTCATTATGGAATTTAGAATCCCACTCCGGCGAATTCTTCGATAATGTTTTACTCTCCTCAATTGGAATACTATCCTCCTTTACCGATGGTACTTCTAGAAATTGTACTTCTATCGCTGCTGCACTTTCCCAGTGATGATGTTTATAGTTTGAAGAATTGCAAATCTTGCGGTATTGCCGTCGTCGTCTTCTGAATTCTTGCTCTATTTTTTGTTCTATATTATCCAAAAGAGACCCAGTGACCATAATGAAAGAGCGGACTATTCATTCTAGTGTAGGCTACATGCATCAAAAAGATCAGTAAAAGTACAGGCGAGATCCCTGGTTATAGTGAGAAGCCGGCCATTTCGTATAATCAAGAGTAAAAGATAAGCGTAACGATGGACACTTCTATATAAAAAACAGATTCTTCTTAAAGAAAAGAGAGATTCCCCACCATATAGACTAACCCTTAATTAGGCAAAAATAAACAAATTACAGAAAATACACTTACCTTGGTGAATACAAATCCAGCCTTAATTTTATCGGGAAGAAACCTGCGGATGAAAGAATTGAAAAATGTTAGCAAAAATGGAAAATAAAGGATCCGAAATTCAAGCTTTGCAGATATGAAGTCACTGGATAAAAATAAAACATAACATAATGATGCATAATGAACAAACATAATTATAGTTTGAAGAGTCAAATACAACAAAAGGCGCTCAAATAAAGATAAAGTTACTAATAAAACTGAAACGAGACCACTATGAAGCTGCTAATCGACCTGCTAACCCAAACAGTCTAATATATGTTATAACCCAATTTTCATTTTGGTGGTGAATGTCAAAACGCATATTCGTAAAGGTACTTAACCCATATAGGATATGCCATAAGCTTGGTGACCCCATCATTATATTGAATATATCGAATATTGAGTTTATCTAATTCCGTTTCCCAAATCATCTGGAATTTTTAGTGACTGCTCGTTCCTTGTGCCAATCATAGCAACTCAATAACCATATATATGTGAAAAGATAGTTTATATATATATATATATATATATATATATATATATATATATATATATATACATATATATATATATATATATATATATATATGTGTGTGTAGTTTCGTATCTGATTTTAATACCGAAAACCTTTTAGATTGTAAGAGAAGTATGAATCTAAACTTAAGGTAACTGGAGCAACCTTCTTTAAATTGTGTTGATAGTTGTACCCATTCGTTAAAATAAACTTTCTAATAACATGCCCTTGCACATATTATCTGTTTACATAATTAACTACAAATGTTGTTCCCATATAAATTTACGATATATCTACGCTATATTCAATAAAATGACATTTACCAGCGTCGCGACCTTTAAATAGACTATGTACATGTGTATGTATTTCATAAATCAATCAAAATTTCGATTTTTATCACAAAATTTTACATTTTTCTAGCTTAAATTATCTCCTATACATAAAATAACTCTATAAACATATTTCCCATCCCCATCAGGGATCGTACATTTCATCATCATATCGTAATCATCGTCATCGAGCTACAATAAGCTAAAAACGAAAAAAAAAATTAATTAAACCACATCCTACTTTTATATATTGCTTACACGCTTATATACATATGTTAGATGTATCGTTTCATTATAATCTCCGCCTACCCCATCGTACATACTATCGTATATAAAAAACGAAACAAAATAAAAAAATCTCGAAATGGATACAGTATTGATAAGCCGTGCAATGTTGACATCGGCTTAATCCCGAAAATTTCGCGTAATTTTTACAAAAAAATTAAAACAAAATAATTGTCTTTCCCTACAAACATCGACTAAAATTTTACATTTTTAATTAAACCGTTATATAGTCATCTCGCTTTAATGAAACTTGCGCATTACCGAGATCAACAAAACAAAACGAAACCAAAGTAACAGAAACGTTTCGATTTCGATCGTTTCATTCGGTTTTTTTTTCTTTTTTTGTTTGTTGTTGTTTTGGTTTTGTTTCATTTGTAAATGAGATTAAAGTGGGTTGGATATTAATTTCACCGTTATTGATATATTTTTTAAGAGCATGAGCGTACCAACAACAAAATAGGTGTGGTTGATATAATATGTATATAAAACTATACAGGAATACATTCGAAACAAAAGATATCTACGCGAAAATGATAGAATGCGAAATGAGATAAATTTTTTATCACTCGTATTCTGATACTAGAGTGAAAACCATTTAAGTAGCGTATGTCATATTTGTTACACTCGGGGATATTATCGTTTAATAAGAATATATATATAGATAATAAAGACATCTAGATGTTTTATATACAATATAGATTGTCACACGTCAAGTGGCGCCATAATATATTACGTTGTAATAAGGTCAAAATCAGAGTACACCAAAAATAAATTTTCGTGGGTAACCTCTAATATATTATGTACCATTATATCGCATATGGTTTAATTTAAAATGTTAATAACTTCATGCTGTTCAGGGTATATTATATATATATATTCGTTAACATAAATATCGTATTTCATGTGTATGATGTTTTTTTTGGTTTTAGATGGAAATTTATAATTTGTTCAACTCTACGTATACCATACCTCTGACTGCGATGGTTTTGATGGTTAATACTTTAATTGAAAATCTGTTAAAATACGATGTGATTTTGTATAAATACACACCTTCGTATATATATGTACATAAGGTATATATAGGCTCCCTACTAAATTATATGAATGTTTATAGATATGGAGATGAAAAATACGATGATATAAGATGATTGACGTGCAAGCTTTAAGTCGCATTAAAAATGGAGAACCTAAAACCCCAACCAAAATTATTCTTATAAAAATATGAAGAAGACTTAAGTGAAAAGTTTTTATTTGGTTAATGTATATATTATAATGATTTGTTTGATTACACTATATATAGGAATGGTATAGGGTGGGCTACAGTATATACTCGTATATATACATCTTTATTAAGATTTTTCTTAAGGCGATGCTCATGATTAATCCGTATTATTTACGATTGACTGTTTGGTACTTAGTCAAGATGTAGAGCTCTGTTATGCTTTATAACCTAACTGATTCTTTATATGCATCACCCAGTTAAACGAGCAGAAACTTCACAAAGTTTCTGGAGCGCTTAGGAGCTTTTGGAAAAGGTGTTCACGGAGTTTATATAATATATATAAAATTTAATTGGCTCAGTAAAGGAATGTATTACTGTCCACAACATAAGTGGAAGGTAACTGAATGTGGAAAAACTCATGCATTTAGCATTTCTACAAGTTTCACGAATTCGTCAATTCAGACCATTACTCATTAGCGGGCATATTTACTTATATTTTTTAAAAAAAAACTGAGTTAATACTGACAGTATAGTGAAGGTAAAAACTGAATGCAGTAAAGGTGCATCATTAAAGTATCTATTTCTAGAAAGGAGAGCAGGATATGTATATATTTGTCACAGCTATACCAGCTTTTCAGGATCCAACCGAGGTATTCTGACTACTTTGAATGGTGATTGAATCGATGTTGTAACTAATCCATCCACCAATAAACTCCAACTTACACTACCACTTTGTAAGGCGTTCGTTGTTGAATGTATAAATCTTGATGGCATTATTGTTTGATGAGCCTTGCAACCAAGGATCGCTGTTAATATCGCCAATTATTTTATGATTTGTCAATAAGTGTATAAATGGACCATCGGTGCACGATGATTGTTGATGACCGAAGATTTGTTTTTGATACTAAACCACCATTTGCCGTTTTTCAGAGACTGTGTTTTGCCGTTTTTTTGATCAAGGTGCCGATATCATTGGCACCGGACCGCCGGTCATTATAGTTTGTCTTCATAAAAGTTGACAATACTCGCCGTTGTGAGATCAAAACAATGGTTCTAAGTGGTTCGGAAGATCTCTTTTAAGATACGCGGGACGTTCAAGGTATCTTTACTTAAGTTTACTTTAAAAGTTAATGCAATAAAAGCTAAAATCACACCGACTATGGCAGTGAAATGAAAATTAAATAAAACCATTAAAACTCTGAATTTGATCAAACTCTGAATTGATTGTGCATGTAGATCCAGCATTGTCTGAGTAAACTTTCACCAACCAAAAAACCCCATTACTCGCACTATGGCAGGTAAATAAGCAACGCAATATTATAGTATATTGCCGGATTATATGAAGAATGATAGTATATTTTAGAAAGCTCCGCAGGTTATGTTATTCTCGGAAAAATGATCAAAAAATTACGAGATAAATGAATAAAATTCACAACTCATAGGTCTTCAATGCCTGGCAAACACGAAAAGAAGGTCGCGTAAGCTTTGTTCCGTTATGTCTTCTTCTAAAAGTTTCAAAATTTATTAAAAAAATCTTACAAAAATTAAAACAAATGTTATCTGAATAGCACATTATATCAGGCCGTCAGTTGGGATTTTTGAACCGGCATATAGTAATGGGGAAAAAGTGCATAGAATTCAAATACTTTGGGTTTCATTTTTATAGAACGTTTACTTGGAGAAAGCACATACAAATAAAAACAAAATTTTCAAAAATTTGCTGGCTGGTTGGAAAACGATCAAACCTGTCACTTGGTTGCAAAATTTTAGTACATACAAGTCCATCATAATCCACAATCCCTAAAAGAACTTAATCAAAAATACTAGTAGTATTACAAATTCTGCGTGGTCTGTTTGAAATGACAACGTCATTTCAAAGAGTTATCAAAGAGTTAAAACTATACAACAATTTGATGAATGACTCGCATTAGTGGCTCATGGCGCTTGTCAAAAACTATAACAATATTAAGTTTATTAATGTTTCTTAGCTATGTCGAAGAAAATCGCGTTATGATACTTTGCTGTTAAATTGACTTTATCTATATCTGTTACTGTTTATTAACAGTCTTATACGAGCTCCTCCAGAAGTTCGATGACCGGTAATGTATAGAGTTTTTGGAGTGATCATTGTCACCTCCTTTATTTGTTGCAGTAATTAACTTTTCAGTCCTTTTTGTTTTTGACAGATCTCGGAAGTAGAATGAATATTTGATTTGCTGTTGATTTTCGATTTACTGGAGAAATGTTGGTAATAGTAGTGGGTGAATCTTGTGATAGCTTGCCTGGCTGGTATGGTTATGGCCCTCTTATTCAAAGTACAGCAAAGCCTAAGATTAGTATCTATTTGGTATTTTTAATCGAAAATGACTGTTGTTGATAAACAATACTCATGGTATGTTCGGCTTGTACTGAGCATTTATTTATTTATTATTTATCTATTATGTAAAAATATACAAGTATGATTTATAAAAAAAAGTGATTGATCGCCACACAACAACACAGAAGGATTCTGTGGTTTAGTCTGTCAAAAGCTTTCGAAAAATCTGTATAGGCCACATCAACTTGGCCATGAGTACCCATAGTTTTGAAGTCATAACACGAAAAAACCATCCAATTATAGTAATTGTAGATTTGCCTTGAGTAAACCCATATTGACGAGAACGTATCCTTATTGCTATAAGACTCTCTAATCTAGATTTGAGCAAATATTCAAAAAGCTTTGGTATAGCTGAGAGTACAGAAATCCTTCTATATAGGACTGAATATTGCTTTTTCTTCCAGATTTGAAAATGGGGACAGTAAAAGAATTTTTCCTAATATCAGGAAATACTCCACATGAAAGACTCGCATTAAACAGATAATGTAACGGTTTGGACAAAAAAAGTACACATTTTCTCAAAATCCGTGGTGCGATACCATCTGGACCTGCTCTTTCTGCGATATCCAAACCTTGCTGTCCTTTTATAATATCAGAGACCCTATAAGTTGCATAATGGGATATGAGTTGTACGATCATCTAAAGTGTAAGGAACATCCGAGTTATCAAAACAATCTTGGAAAAAATTGGCAAACGCATCACATATTTCCTGAGAACTAGAGTATGAAACATTATCGCAAGACATAATCCTTGGATAGCCACGTGATTTTCTTTTCAGATTAATATATGCAAAAAACGTTTCGAATAAATCAAAATTTCATTTTCTTTCTGTAAAACCTCCATTTGGTAAAGAAATTCATTAAGATATTTAAACTCATAAAATACGATATTTAGTTTTAACAGAAACATCATTAGAGCGCTTGAATATTTTAAAAGCTCTATAGACTTACGATTTGCTAGATTTTTTAACCGCCAATTGAACCACAGCTCCGCATACGTCATTCCACCAAAACCTACAAATAATTCAAAACCACTCATTACGATACAATAAAACTTTATTACAGCATCCGAAATGTTCAATAAGTGTAACAAAGATGTCCAATCAACATTATCAAAATAGAGGTTTAGCGACGGCACATCAGCATTCCTGAAATCATATCATATCATATATCAAATCTAAATGATTGATGTTTGACTCTTTAATAATGCTGTGATATGTTTATTGTTCAGCTTAAGATTCTCAATTTCCTCTTCATACTGTACCGCGTTTCTGTCATAAAACACTCCAAATACGCCACTGGCTATATTTTCTATTATGCTAAGAGCTCCACGTTTACTTCTTCCTGATTCTTATTTTTGATGATGAAGTAGTTTATTTTTGTGTTCCTTTTCTAACCAGGACATATATTTTTTGTTGTTGATTTTTTTTGTGAGATTAGAAGTTGTTTGGATATAACTGTTGCTCTGTTGGGTATTGACTGCAATTAGTAATATTAATATAAGTGGTGGTTTTATTCTCTTCCAATTATTTTGCCAGGTTTAAATTAACCTTCACAGGAAACCAACTCATCTTTGTGATGGGCTCTAAAAGATTTAATTTTTAGGACCCATTATTGATACTTCTTTAGCTAGACCATCATATCATGAATGAGTATGTTTTATGATTCCCATTGTCAACTTGGTATACGTGGGAGGTTTTTATCATTTATTAGTACACATTTATTGGGCAGTTGCCCAATCTCATATACTAGGTTCTCACTAGTTAAGTAGACCTTAGATTAAATTTTCCAAAATCCCTGCGGGCCATTTTTGATAGTAGATGGATTACTGTGGCGTCGGTGATAGTAGAGCTTCCGTATATAATTCTCCAAATCACTTGTCAGTGGAAGTAATAGCCTGGAATTTATGCCTTAATTTGTGTTGGACTGTGCTGAATTCAGCATAAGTCAATGTTGTTTCACAAATGATTTTTTGTAAATGATGGCTTTTTGCGGTTAGTTTGACGTCATATTCTCAAACTTCACTTTAATGAGGACTTATGGATCATGCATTTAGTTTAAACTGAGGCACCAGGAATTTAAATTCGAATTTTATTATACTATTTATTAACTAGGGGAACCCCCAAGCCGTCTTACAGCTTAACTCCGGGGAGTTAAACCTGCGGGATGAAATGCCATGTTGGACCATAATTAGCTGCTTACTGTGCCGCAACATATTGGTTTATTGTATAACGAACCTAGTGAACTGAATTGTTGCCAGGAAGACTGCGGTTGTTAATCCACTAGCCACCTCAAAGTGAATTGCCTTATTATAAAAAAACAAGTGAATAAGTCGATACTCTTTGTACAATTTCTTTCCTCTCCCTTTAGATACACGGTTTGAAAATGTTTTATAGTAATTAGAGGAGAGGAAGTAACTCTTGTTTCTAGTAATATAGCTACTAATTGTTCTTATGTCGCTCTCGTAAATCGAAAACATCTTATGCAGTTGTAAATCGTTTTACAACTGACCATATAGTCGTTTACCATTCAGGATCCAATTATATTTGTATGTAAAGTTGTGATAATGTCGCCTGTATGTCTCTCTGAAGAGTGAGTTAATATGCTTCTTGGGTATATAAATGGTTTTTAATAAATAAAATTTTTAGGCTTAGATGATTGTGCCCGTACGTAAGTTAAGATTTTTGTAACGAACTTTTAGAACCATCTTCGTTCATTCTTAATCTTTTGTGGATGATTTATATTTCATTTATTTAAAGCAATGAAAAAAAAATGATTTGTCATGACTTGCCTTCTGCTTCCGATAGCACAGTTCTTAATCAAGTCATTGCGGCCTTCCTATTTCCTTGCGGATTCAGTCCAATGAAAGCCTTAGTTGTGTTACTTTCAGTGGTTTTCTAAATGTCCAACTGCTTTGAGATTCTATGCAGTTCAATGTTTGTTGTAGTGTTCGGCCACAAGCATTTTAATATTTTACAAAGACACTGATTTACAAACAATGATTTACACACGAATCAATCATTCGTCTTTTACTTTTGCGGGACAGGACAAAAGTATTCCAGATTATATATGTAACATGTTAAATCGATATATCTGGCTTTCTTTATGCAGTTATTTTTGCCTTTTTCTGTCCCACCTACTTTTGTTATTATACAACCAAGGTACGAATTCGTTTATATCTTCAATTTGTTGTTATTTGATCATCGTCTAGGTTTGATGATGTTTATCTTAAAACCAACTTCGTTAGCTAGGTTTGAATGCTTTTATACTTTTTGCTGCATGTAAGATAGTTTGTTTGTGAGTATAAGCATATATCATCTGCGTAATCCAGATCATTAAGTTGACCTGTTAGCCCCCATTGCAGCCCACTGGAACTCTATTCTTTATATTCAGTGATGATTCGGATTCAGTAAATTAGCGCAACTTCTTCCTGGTCTAAAAACAACATGTTCTTTTCTTAATTTTGCATTGCTTACAGGTAGGACTATCTCAAAAATTATCATTGCTATAGTATTTTTATTAATGTATTGAGAAGGGAGATATCTTGCCAGTTCATCTTCTTTCTTAGGTAACCTTTTTTGTATAGAGGGATCTTAATTATTAAGCCTTCAATCAGAAAGGTATTTAAGAAGAACTCCCTACTTTTTGTATTAATAGTGGTAATGCGCTAGCAATTTTAAATATATTGCCTTTGAATATTTTCGCAATTACATTTTCTATTCCAGCAGCTGTATTGTGCCTTAGTTACTTTATATGACACCTTTAACATCCAGTCTCGTTGGTGTGGATTTTACTTTAGTTTCGTTATTGGAGCCAATTTATGACCAGAGATTTTTGCTACTGTTGATGACGGATTCTTCGAAATATTCTTGCTATCTCTTAAACTACGTGGTTCATCAGTTGTTATGACTTGACCAGAGGGATTCCATACCGGAGTATGTTGGTGCGATGTTTCCAGTAACCTTTCGTATACACTGCGGAATTTTGTTCAATTGTTTTGATTTAATGCTGTCTCCTTTTTCAGTATCTATCAATCTATTTGCATTCAATTTCTTTCTACTTGGCTTAGTTTATTTCACTGCGGATGGCATGATTTAATACTATGAGCTGTTACCAGTTGATGTTCGCTGCGAAAGTGTCCGCCTTTTATAATTTTGACATTTTGTAGAGTAATGTGAGAAATTTACGATGGTATTAGTTTATATACGTTGGTTGTTAGTTCGCAGTGTTGTCTGTTCCAATTTTTACATTGACGTTCGTCCTTGAATTATTTGAATTTAATTGAATTCCATTCCCTCAATGTTCTCTTCGCTTTAGCAGTTGTTACTGTGTATATATAATTGTTCATCATATACGTCGTCTCTTCCATAGAATATCATCTAATTGCCATTATTGCTTGTATTTATTTCACTACTATATCCTTCCCACTATTTTTATTTCACCATTTTTAAACTTGCAAATGGTTGCTACTAGTTAAAGATGGTATTGGTGAATGAAATGCTGTCTCTTCTATCTTATATCTACTCGGCCTCCATATCTTTCATTGATGCCAGCGATTAATAATTGAATCATTTCATTTTGTAAATATATGCATATACTTTATGAATCAGTTAGAAAAAATCTTGGCCAGCTTTCATATCGGCCCGTTAGCAAAATACTGGCCAATATCTACTATAATTTTGGATCGTATTGCTCTTCTTCAATGATCTATATGTGTGCAACCCCCTGAATGTGAAAACATATTGGATATAATGCGCTTTAAGTCAGTCTATATATACATACAGTTGTGTAGTTTATTTAACTGCGTTCTTTTGTTTTCACTCCAACTTGACATTATTCTTTAATTGGAACACCCCTCGACTATAAAGCGCAACATTAATACTAACAACAACAACCAATATACAGTAAAAAAAATATGTTTCGAATACATATTTTGTAAATTTTATAAATAAATCACCCTTTTAACTCTGCATATACCGGGTGCATCACTTAGCATGAAACAATATAATTCTATATGGCAAAGTAATTAAAACCATTTGTAATTTCACGATTCCAATGCAGATGTGCAAATTAAACCAGTCACTCGGTTCTATGTACAACAAGTCTTGTATTTTGTGTCGTCTTAAATCGATTTGTATGTACAGTGTACACTGTTTATTTTAAGGAGTATAAAATATCAACATATAAATCGTAAAAGGGAGGAAAATAACACCATCATCATCGTGATGTTGAAGGATTAGTTGATTAAGAAAAAAATTTGATCTTTGGAAATTTTGTTTTTTTCTTATTGAAATTCAATAACCGTGAAATGTCTGTATAATAGATAGAGTGAGGTACAGTAGTTTGATTTCTTAATAAAATTACTTATTGAGTTATTATGTCTATAACGGTACAAAATTCAATGATATATAAACGGTGTCAGGTGGCTAATGACATAAATGAGAAATGTGAGAAAATCGATTTACGCAAAGTAACCACAAGTTACACGAGTACAAAGTAGAAAAAAGAAGTTTCCCATAACAAAAAGTCAAAGCTCATAATATAAGAAAATTAATTATTCCTAACACATTTCCAAATCAAAAATAATTAATTTAAAATTCCATAACTCAAAAATTGGATTGGGTTTTTTTTTTTTAGTTTCTTCTATATCGCACGTAAAGGTACAATAAAATAATTTCGAAATGAAGATATAATCGAAGAGTGTATATAAAAAACAAAAAGCAATAAGAAATGTTAACCAAAACGAAGGAAATCAGCAGCAGTGGTAATGCAGAAAAAAAAATTCACATAAAATTCCAAAAATATTTTTCTTCTTTTCGATAACGTTTTTATGTACAAGTCTCTCTCTCAATATCTTTAAGACATTTGTGACTTTTTATGACGATTTCGATTGTTTTTTTTGTGTCATCGCAACGGAAAATATTTAAGCGCATCATTGTGATGTGATCACATTAAAGTTTATTCATTTATATAGTTTTGATTTTATTGCTTCGTTTGGTTATTTATTTAGTCGGTTTGGAATTATTAAGAGGTTAGAATTTTTTAGTATTTATGCGTGATGAATGATTTGCTTTTGATCATTTTAACTTAAGTATAATGCGCCTACTAAACTGGATCATCCTACTCTGTTGTAGGCTTTTCTCTTTTACTCTCCCCATGTCGTACCTGTATAGTTTGTGGTCTTCCGATACTTTTCTCTTACCTTGCGGGTTCCATTCTAATGGCATCTTGACAATGTTTCTTGATAGTTTTCGAAGTTTGTCCTATCCATCTCTATTTTTGTTATTTATCACCTGAAGTATTTATTCGCAAATACCTGGGGTTTTCGTGAAATTTTCTGAGTGTTTTTCCATATTTTACTACCTTACATAGTAATGTACTGATTTTACACGGGCACTGAACATTCGTAGCTTCAGATCTTGTGGAGCATGTTGGTATTTCTAGGTTTTGTAAATCTTTTGACTTATATCCTCATCAGTGTGTCCTGTTTCTGCCATTGTATAAGCGAGGTATGTAAATTTCCCGACCCCTTCAATGTTTTCTTGATTGTTGTGATTTGGTGTATCAATTCTTGCGTACAGTCTTATGGCCTTGATTTTTGTGATGTTGCCATTTTGAGACAAACGTGCTGTATATATAACCATTTAGTAGCTCAGCTAGGATGTTGTCCAATCCAGCAACTTTGGTTTTCTTTTACTTCCTTTTGGTACTTATAACTTCCTCCTTCGTTGGTAGATGGGTCGGTTGATTGTTTCTTTATAGTTTCCATCTGGAAGTGCATCATTCTATTCCGTGTCTATGTGGTTATCTTTTAAGAATTCTCTCCACCTGTCTAGCTGTTGATTTTCAGAGGTTATATAGTTGATAACTTGTGTATGTGTCTGGTTGCTGTAGCTTCTTCAGCTGTTTCAAGAATGTCTTCAGTGTATTTCCTGCCATCACTCGATGTTATTTTCTTCACCTACCGAGCTATACCTTCATATTGCCTATTAATTTCTGCCGTGTGTTGATGACACAATTGTTGCTTAAGTAATAATGGCGTTCCTCGAATTTTCTACCAGGTATCATCTCTTATCCAGAGATTATCCAGGCTCCATCATCCCTTTTAAGTCTTTAATTGATCTCGATAATTGATTCCTTTTTTACTTCTTTAAGAAAGGATTTGAGACTGTTGGATGAATTTTTAAAAATTCATTTGCTATCCAATATTCGATGATTTGCTAGTTTTTACGTGCTTCTCGTTTTTTTCTTACTAATTCTCTATATGCACGTCCTTTTTTTGTTTACTGAGAGTGCTTGCCTTTGCAGCAAAGTGTATTATTTCATGAATTTATTCCAATTGATCTTCTAACTGCAGAGTATTTCTTATTGGCACCTGCAGATTTATTTTTTCCTCCATTAATTCTCGAAGAGGACACTGTTTGTTTGGGTATTGATTAGTCTTGGTTTACTTTTACTTTTTATACCAGTTTCACTGACTGTCATGATAGTGATCCGATGCTTGAGATTTGCTGATTTATATGTGAATATAGTTCTAAAATACTCCTTTTAAATATAGAAGTCTATTAGAACATTTATAATAGATTCATCTCTAAGACAGTGCGTCGGTGAGCCTTTTATATCCGCCTTTTATAGAAAAAAATCTCAGTTTTATGTTTCCCTGAACATTTTTACATCTCGGACCTCGATCGCCATACCTTTACTTACTCTTTAATGCGGGGTTGTTTTACATCAAGGCTGCTTTAAACATATCTTTGTTAAGAAACACTATCACATAAAAAGATGAAGATTTCTTTTTTTAGCAGTATTTGCAGCATCTATAGTATTTTAAGACCCTTATTTTATAAATCTTTGCATTTTTTAGCGCTGTTAACTTATATTCTTTGCCAGTAATGGATTTTGTCAGTGACTGCATTTCTGGGTAACTGATTATGCCTACAATATTTTTTATAGTTTTAGTGGCTTTTCGTTTGATTGCACACGTTTTGGTGAAGTACTTTTGGTTGTAAATGCACTGCCTTTTGGTTAATTAACATTAAGTTGAACCGGTTTTGGTTCGATTCTTGCACTTTCGCTATACTTTTAGGTTGTTTAGACTCTAGTGACGATTCAACTGTTTTTCTTACTCGTCCTGGACATTTTTTTTAGGATTGATACTTTTTTTAAAGGACTAAATTGTTTTCCTACCTAAATCATTCTCACCTCCCATGTTGAATTTCTGTGTTTCACAAGCCTGTATTTCACTATATACTTCCTGGGAATCATTTTTAGATTTTCATTTCCCGTTATAGTCAATTTCTTGGCTTAGTATGTTGTTTCAGTTGCTGAAGGTCCCAGAATTTCAAAAAAAATGTTTAGGTGTACAGTCTTTTACCTGATCCAGCTGGTGGTTTCAAGTTACTCCTCACGAGGAAGTCAAGTTTTTGTTTGTTTGAGGTTGTCATATTTTAATAAGTTAACTCGGTTTAGCATGAATTTCTCTAAGATTTTGGAGATTACTAGACGTACCAAAACAAGCCCATTCAGTATCTATTTCAACTACTTTCTATTAATAAGGAATTCATTTAGTCAAGTTTTCAGACCCCATTCTCAGAAAGTGTTTTAACTATATTTCAACTGTAATTAAATCATAGCCTGGTGATTTCTTATACTTATAGGTTATGATTAATTTTGTCTTTCAATTCCCGTACTGTTACAGGTATTTCTCTACATATAACCGTCATTATATACTGGGAATAATTTTTCTATTGGTGAAAGCCTTACGGGTGATTGAAATGTCTCTTTAAGGTAAGATGCAAAAAAAATCTGCTTCTGCACTTGTTACCTTATGTTTTCGGTTATTTTTATATGGGATATTTGATCATTTAGCCTTTTGTTACTTTCTTTAAAGAATACTTTGCATCTTTATTGGAAGTAAGACTACAATAGATCCAGGTTAGCCTATTCATTTGTTAGATTTCTAAATCTGAGCTTAAGCTTACTTCATTATTTTCTAAAAAAGCGTGGTTTTCAGACATAATACTATCATATTGGTTTTTGACATCAAAAAACTCGCAGTTATATACTGGGCCAGTAAGTTCCTACACAAAATATACACAAGCACACTTAGATGTCGACAGATGGCAGAACAACTAAACAAATAGGTAACTATAGCTGGTAAACAAGAAATTTCTATCATCCCTCCAAAAATCTTATAGGTCTGCGCAATGATAGGAGCAGACATGCACAGCAATTACCAACTATAGTAACCCCACATTTAAATTGCCACATTTAAATGGCTTTTAAGCTGAGAATTGAAGCAATCGGCGAATGTTTGGTTAAACGCAGGATGACAAACGTGCAGGTTTCAATCTTTAAATTAAGATTGGTTGCGGTTTGTCTTTCAATAATAAACTGCTTGCGTTAGCGTCGGATTACTTTGTATATACGGACCTTCGTGCGGAGATTGTAAATCTGGTTAAAATGTATCCATCAAAACAACAGGAACAGCAAAGACGCATAGTGGTCCAAAGATTTTGGAAAAAATATGTCACTCTATGCGATTGAATATGTGTGGAGATGTAAGAATGAGGTTTTGCATGGCGTAATACACAGCTGATTCATGACTGTGTTTTGAATAGGCAAAGTATAAGGAGAATTTTCTAGGAAAATCTAGCCATGAAATTTAAGAAATTGTCCGAAGATAAGTTCTGCTGTTGAGTGCAGTTGGTGGTAAAATATTTAACCATACAGTTTGTTTGTGGATGATATAACGATGTCCTAATTCAATATTAGCCCAAGAGTTTTGTTAACTCGGTGAAAAGTTTCGACTCAAATAGTGACCCTTGGTTGGTGGTTACATTTAGAGGAACACCAATCGGGAAATATAGTTCTTGACAAACGTAGAGGTATATAGTTTTTATAAAAGTTTTAATTTGGAACCACAGAGACGACGTCTTGAGATAGAAAGTAAGTTTTGTGTAGCTCTTAATCTTGTTTTGCTGCCTGAATAATGGTATTGTCGTGTGTGTCTACCACCACATTGCCTTTGACATGGGTGTACTGTATATCCATTGAAAATTAATAAATCAAATCGAAATAACGCGATTGTCGCGGATTCCTCTTTGTCTTTGATTGGATGGCTCAATTTAGTTATACTAAATTTCATATAAATGAGAGGTTGAACCAATTAAGTTATGTTAGCCAATTCATTTTTTTAACAGTACTTCAAAATACTATATTCGGTTGGGTGGTGTCTGAGCAAGCCAATTATTTGAACGAAAACGTCCAGATTTCTATATAATCTTTATTTCTAGCTCTCGCTAAAAATAAAGATTCAATATGTATTCAAGATTACGGAAATTTTGGGATCTTGATTCATTTCAGAATGTAGAAAGTATTTTGTCGCTAGAAAAAATATTTTGTTAGAACCATTTAATGAAACCTTTAGCCAGAATAGATATGCCGAAAAATATTTAATAATATATTTAAAATACCACCCAATAGCTTGGGACAATCTTAACATCTGCAATTTAAAGGCTTAGTGGCGTTGAATGCCGTTTCATCAAGAATCCATCTTTCGCAAAGTTATAACACGACTTCATGAAGGATTATGAAGTTCTAAATCATATGGTCAAAATTCTTGCTACCAAAGCACTACAAAATGAATTCTATCTACCGAATCATAGCGTCCTCAAAAATGCAAGTCTCACTAGTAAAACAAGTGTTGTATTCGATGGATCGGTCAAATCAAGCATAATTATCTCCTTAAATGATTGTTTAGCCACAGGTCCAACTCAAGCGTATACCATTCTGCAATTTCTGTGACCCAAACTGTATTTCTCTAAAAGATACAAATTTCTAGAGTTTATAATTTGTCAATCAGATCCATCAAAACCAATCCGTCATTTTCGCTTATTAATGCGGTAACTTACGGTCTCTGCGTCATTTTTAGCTATAGTACAGAGCAAATTTGTCTGGATGCATATGTAAACTATATGAGGCCACAGTCAAAGATAGTTATCCTTTGTCATACATAAATAGAATTTTAGGTCAGTTATCCGGCACCAAGTATTTGTCTTGTTTGGACCTTATATAGTGACGCTTTCTGGCAAATCAAATTGGATGTCTGCAGCCAGCCAAAGACGGCTTTTATTGTACCTCGTAGAGGATTGTTCCAGTATATACGAATGCCATTCGAACTATGCCATTCGAACTATGGACAAGATTCTCGAGGTGGTTTTAGAGCCGAAAGTGTTTGTTTACCTGGGCGACGTAATCATCATGTCGCAACCGTTCGCAAAACATAAGAAAGATCCGGTATCTAAGATATATCCTGAATAAACAGGGTTAAGAGTCGATTCTGAAAAAATCATGGGAATCCTAAACTTTGCAACACCAAAATCTGTTAAAAATGCACGGAGACTAATCGGAATGGCCGGTTGCTATATTTTGACGATTCATATCCGATTTCTCGACCGTTATAGCACCCATTACCAACTTATTAAAAAAGACTGACAGGCAGAAGTTGGTATGAACATCGATGGCCCAGGTTGCTTTTACCCATTTAAAAACGTTGCTGGTATTTGCACCAATTCTGGTAAACCCAGACTTTGGAAAAGGGTTCACCATTCAAACCGATACTTCTGACACTGGGATTGTTGCCGTTTTGACAAAGGAAGTAAACGATAGTAAACGTGTGATCGCATATATGAGTCAAAAGCTTATTTCAACGCAGCGTAAGTACCCGCAACAGAGCGGGAATGTTCGGCAGTAGAATCGACAATAGAGAAATTCAGAGCTTATTTCGATGGAGTAAAATTCAATGTAAAAACAGATCTTAAAGATCCCGCATCAAGATTGGCCCGCAGCGGGCCATGCAACTACAAGGATTTTGAGCTACAGCATAGGAAGGGTTAGCTTAACTTAGTGCCCGACGCCTTATTCCGCGTGGTCAAAATATCATAAACGACATATCAGAATATGAGAGTATCATAAACGACGTGACGATATTTCCAGGCAAGTATCCGGTTGTGTTACTAAAGCCGGTCAGAAGAGCGGAGACGATATCACTAATCAGTTACTTGGAAGAGAATGTTATCCTGGTATTTAGTGTTCCATCTACTCTAAAATCGGACAACGGTAGTCAATTTATATCTAAAAAGTTTGAGTTTTTTTTTTGCAGAAGTATGACGTGAAATCGTAGCGTACTGTCAGCTATTCGCAGTTATATAAAGGATGATCAGCGGATTTTGAATGAAAATATTGGGCAAATAGCTTGTGCATTAAGGACAACGGTGCATGAATCTTCGTGAGAGATTCCTTACTTTGTGAATTTTGTTAGAAATATGGAGATGGCTGGCTCGCGCTTCACATACAAGACAAAAAAAGAGCAGTGTCAAGATAGGAAAGAACACGCACAAAACATGTCAAAAATACATAAAATAGTTAGAACTTGCAGAAAGCGTAAAAGCAAAATGACAAAAGATATAATTTGCGAGCACTTCCAATTGAAATCGAAGAGGGTGAAACGATTCTGAGAAGGAATTTTAAACAGTCCAAGGCTATTAAGGGATACATTAGCAAATTCGACTTGGCGTACGAAAAATGTCGGGTTGTGAAGAAAGAATGCACCAACACTTATTGGAAGCCATAGACAGTAAAAAAATAGGTAATTTTCATGCGAATGATCTGCGTCACTTCAAAAGCCAGCACCCATAGGTTTGACTTATGAAAGGTGTCATCCTAGAGTTCAGTTCAAATAGGATGTAAAAATTGTTAAGGTATTCATCAAAGCGTATTGATTCTTTCAGCGGATCATACGATTTTGGTATGAAAGAAATTCTGAAATTGTTTTACGTTCCGGTAACGAAGAATCGTACGAAAATTTTCTTAAAGCCCATTTTGGCTTTATGAAAATTATCGTTGTTTCACTTGCGGGATGTAATGTGACGTTTCATATGATGATAACACAACGAGTATCATGAACGAAAAAATATATATATATATAATGCACAGAGCATGAGACTACCAACTTAGAACGGGCAACGATTGTTGTTAATCCTCACTTCCAAGTTTTAATGGTTCCACCATACTAGCTGTAAAATGATTAACTCTAGCTGCAAAACGATTAATTATCGGACCTCATATCTGTATAATTATGTGACCTCAAGACCTCAGGATCCTGATGGACCTCAGGATGAATTTCATTGCCTCATAATTTCTGCAATTTAGTGACGTCAAAAAAGAATCGGTTTAAAAAATATTTCCTAAGAATCAAACCAATTATAAGAATCACGATTGGCTGAGTGAACGAGATGTTCTTGCCGCCAAGAACAATAAAGACGTCTAAACGAACTGAACAATATTATTCAGTATAATATTCAAAGCTCATACTGTCTCATACTGTCAAAACTGTTGTGGAAGCAAATGAATCCGTTAATTATCCAACAGAATTTATTTTTGAATTCACAGGATCTACCATAGGAATACAACCACACGCACGTACTGAAAATCGAAATGCCAATTATCATGTTATAAAATATCAACCAGCCAAAGCTTTGCAGCGACACGAGGCTTGCAGTAAAAAAATTAATGAGCAATGTTGTAGAAGCAACAATATTGACAGGACCATTCAAAAGTAAAGATGTCTTCATTTCTCACATTCCTATGCTTCCAACGGAAATGTCATTTCAATTTAAGAAATTACAATTCCCAATTCGATTGGCGTTTGCAATTACCGTTAACAAAGCTCAGGGTTAATCTTTAGAATTTTGAATTTTAGATCTAGACACAAATTGCTTCTCATAAGGATATTGTATTAGAAACGTGTTTTTCCTTTTTTTTCTTTTCGATTAAACCAGATTGAGCCAAAGCAACGCATGGGTGGGTACAGCTAGTATGAATATAAAAATGCAGGATAAAAATAATAAATTAAAAGAGGCGAAACAAGCGGGTCACTTCTAGTCCTGCTGAGCTAGAAATTGTTAAAAAAAGGAAACCGTTATTTCTAGCGCTTCTGTGGTAGACTTTGTTCAAAAATATAAATAACGTTCCGCATATAGTTTAGTTAAAAAAACCATCTCTTAAAATAGGCAAAGAAAAATAACCCGAGAATAGAAAGCAAAACCGGATGCTTACTGATTAAAAAGATGGCCAAAGCTATGCTCAAATGCTTTGTAAGATAAGGAAGAAAAATAAAGTGTTCTATGGAAGAGAAGAAGGTAGTACATAGCCTGGAACCAAAACTAATCAGTAATCGGGAAACTAGATTGTTGATCTTCTGAATGTGCACTGAAAGAAGCCACCCAGAGAGGGGAAAATCTCTGGATGGAAGATATATGATAGTTCAATATAGTATAATTATAATCTTGATACACCGGACAAATATTGATGTCGCATATACGATTTAAAATTTAACAGTTCAATTCCATTTCCCAGATTATAATGCCCGGATGTATAATCCACCCCATCATATTATAATGATCGCATATACAATCCGTTACAACAACAACATATTAAAGTATATATGAGAATCAAATATATACATAATATAATTACATAATTAGTTGAATAATCATTCGTATTTATTGTAATTTAAACATAATTAAAATTTAGTTTTGTCATTACATTTTTATATAATCAAAGTCAAACTAATCAACTTCATAAACTATATATACGTGTATGTCTGTATGTCTGTCTGTCTGCTCTCATATATACATAGTATAGAACAACACACAGATAGATATAAATTAATAATAATTAAAGGAAATCATATTATTGCCATCAACAATAGCCCTCTGATCTCGATATATGTAGGAAAAAAAAATTTATCTCATCGCGCGCATCAGCATCATACGACATTAGAATCTCACAATTGAAATTTTTTTTTTCAGTTTTAAATTGAATCAAATTTCCTTTTTATATAGAAAATTTGTTCAAAACTAATTCTTAGAATCATTTATATTGTTAAGGGTGAAATTTGATATGTGAGTGTATAAGAGTGTGGAGAAGGGTGGACGTTCTCTATATATGTATAATATATAAACTATTTAGTTGTTTTGCAAAGGGTATTACAATAAAAATTAAATAAATTATTAAATTGAAATATAATGAGATTGTCTAACATGCAAGATATTATGTTGTCTTACGATGATACATAAGGGATGTTATACAATAAACCAATCTATCCGATACACCATACGCAAAATTACGTAAACTTAAACCAAATAAATCAAACTGAATTGACATCAAAGTAAATATTTCAAGTCTATATAGACAAAAAAAATCGCATAAAGGTAAATCGATAGACAAAATCATTACATAAATCAAACAAACTGTCAACGCGCGTACTCGAAATCAAATCAGTTTTCTCTAATATATCCTTGAGACTTAAAATGGCTTAAGAGTATACGGCGCGCACAAATTACGTAAAAACTTAATTAATTATTTTCCGTATATAACTCGGTGTGTTAATTAATTAATTGACTTAAAATGTTGTTATACTTGAAAGTTAACGTTTTGTTGTCAACACGTTTATGTATACAGTATGATCTGTAGAACCATATGTGTATTAATTTAATTGTTTTTTTACATAAGTGTAAAGCTTAACATGCTTTAAGGGCTTACTTTCTCATTTATCTTGAAGATTGTAAGTCTCAACAACAAAAATAAAAAAACAAAAGATTTGTCGCTAGTGATCTGGAAAGTCAATTTTCTTCTCTGTGTATATAGCACTTTACTATACATTATCACTTTATCTGTATTGACTGTATAAAGTTTTTCCAATGGTGTTGTACATTACATTCATCTACCTGTGATTGGAACATCAATAAAAAATTGACCTGGAACTCGCTCGAAACGGCAAAGATTATCTGGGTTGATCGTCGCCTTAACTGCGGTTTCAGGATCTTGCCTCTTGACGGTTCCTTATATATAGTTTGTGGATATGTTGGCTGTGAATTTTTTACTCTAGTTTTGTGAAAAACTTTTGAATTGATGATCTCGGATGACACATGTTGATCATCACTTGATCACAGTTGATCAATGTAACGACAGATGATGTTTCCATTTGAAATCTAGACTATGAGATAATTGCCAGAATCCATTTAGAATATGCCACGTAGTCGCCATGCCACGGCTAAATTACAGAGCTGAGTATAGGCATTATTAGATATAATATGGTGGGATGGGTATTGGAAGATCTCCATCTCAAGAATCTGGGTAAAAACAGCTCCGTATAGAAAGTACGGAGCGTTCTGAACCAGAAAACGTCATCTTGACGATGCAACTGATAATGTTGTAATCACAGAACAAATTAAAAGCCCGAAGGACAAAAATAAGCGAAAACCAATAACTAGCGTGGATGAAGTCAGTCACTTAACTGATGCGATTAAAGCCCTTGGAACTGAAATTAAATCTTTGAGCCAACAAAAACCAAAGGAACAAGAAAATACAATGGAAACCAAATAAGGTTATCAAAGAGTATATACCACCCAGGATTAGAAATTTAAAAGGCCAGCAACGTCAGTAATGTCATTAAAATTGAGACCTCAAAAACCAAAGACATTGAGTTCTTCTTAACGAGCAAAGACTTGAAAAAATGGGCTAGTACCTACGCTACCTGAAAATCAATTACCCAGAATCATTGTGTCTGATGTGGACCGCATCGAAAAGTTAGATCAACACAGCAATTGTAAGCCAAATTAATGGTGAAATCACAGAAGAAGACCTTAAATTTGGTTTCAAGACCTTAAATTTGGTTTAGGGTCTTCTTCTATGATTTCACCATTAATTTGGTTTCAAAAACTGGGCCCAGAAACCACCAGGTCGTCTTGTGGGTCATTAAAGTTTCGACTATTCTGAATAAACGCCAGGGTATACAATTTGAGTCTCATAATTATGCGACTCAAATTGTGTATGTCTTGCGAAGTAAGATATGCTCTGGGTAATTTTTATTTATAATCAGGATCTACTTCCAATTCTCTGATGCACCAGTAGATTACATAAGCTTGACAAAATTATGGAAGATCTCAAAATTCACCTTAATTATAATAAATGGCGACTACAATGCTAAGTCCAAACTTTAGCATAATATAAGGACACAAGCGAACGTGGAATCCATGTTGAAGTATTTGTTGCTAGAAGAGGCCACTTTGTTATAAACAGTAAAGGTCACAGCCAAGCACTTATTGCCACAATGGTGAATCAATTATTGATGTCACACTTATAAGTGGTGGGTGGTTGCGGAATTTTACCAACTGGGAAGTAAAAGAAGACTAAACTTCTCGTGAGCACCGAGCTATATTGTTTTATTTTAAAAATATCTAAGAGTTCATAAAAGCAATGAATAAGGCAAGATTTCCCGATATGCACATATGCACTTAAACGTGGAAATTGGAAAAAGCTCAATAAATTGTTGGAAACAATATGGCAAGGATGCTCGGCAAACATTACAAGCACATCCAATGGGGATGTAGATGTAATCGAAAATATCATTCCGGTATGAATACATGAGCAATGTGACCAAGACCAGCCAGCTTAGTCTGGAAAGATTCATTACAGAGCATTCATTACTTAAAACTCCAGAAGCCTTAACGCAAACAGCGATGACCTGACAACTACGAGTTAGAAGGATACCACAGAATCTTTGTTGAGTGCACAGCTTTCTGGTGACAATGTGACAAGTGATACAGAAGCGCATATAGATCTAAGAGCGCATAGATTTGAAACTGTAAGAACTTGCGGCAAGGAAGAATTCAGAAATGATAAAACCACAGACGCAATAATATCATTAACAAAGCACTCGAAATCGAAAGTATTGAGGTCGAATTGATGCGAAGAGCATGGCCTAGAATAATGCCCAGTATCACACGCTTCCTGAAGGAGCGTCTAAAACTAGGAGTTTCTCCGAAAGCTTGGAAAAACGGCAAAGTAATTTTCATAAGGAAGGGTGGTGAAAGTGATCCAACCTTCCAAAATCCTATAGGTGAATCATGCTACTACTAGTCTGGAACAAATTACTGAAAAAAGTAATAATTGAGAAGTAGGAGGTACAGTGAAAAACAGTTCGTATTCGCAGAGTGCTTCATAAGCTGACAAATTGAGTTGTCACCATCGAAGAACATAAATAAGTGCACAAAATGGAACCCTTATTGATATTACTAAGGCCTCCAGAGCTGTATCAACAGATGCAGCTCATATGGTAGCTGGTGTGATTTCAATCGATATATTGCTATAAGATAGAGTTATGCAAGGTATAAATTAAGAAAAAGGCTAAATGGAGTTACAGAAATGTGATATTGCAAGCTTGACAAATTTAACCAAACCTTATCTGCGAAAAATATGGAACCATTCGATGAATGCAAGGACAACTTCAAGTTTCCTTCTAAACATCGAAGAAAGGTTGGATAAAAATCTTCAGCTTATAGTGCACCATTAATTCAGATATGGACGGATCACGGCAAAATAGCACTCTACCTTAAAATATTCTATTCTTCGCACGTAAACCGTCAAAAGATAATGATGCCGACACGTAGTTGCGGGCTTAAATCTCGGAAATTTACAAATTAATATTTTTCCATTTTGTCTTTATTTCCAAACTGATTTTCACGTTCTTCATCTACCTTCTTTCAAGCGAATAAGCCCTACATCGCATCATTCTTGGGACAGACTCTGCAGTGCCGATTTATCGGGATTCATTAATCCTAAGGCGGTTTGTGGTCACTCAAGGTTATAAATTCACGAACATAGACAAAATAATAGAACTTCTTAATTAATGATAATTATGGACTAAGCCACTTTATAAATTTGGGAATATCGACGTTCGGTGGCTACCCTGATGCCATATAAGGAGGCATCACATACTAATAGTATTGCTAGCAATCTAACGACATTAGAACATTGTTTGTTATTTTAAGAGTAAAATGCCGCTCGTTGACACTTTTCTGCTAATCAGTGCACCACAACCACTTTATGTTTTCATGAAGAAGTTGATGTTGTCATAAGAAAGCTGTACAAATTCTGAATTTAATTCATTGGTGGTGGTGAATTTCGGATGGATTTATCCTTGTCTGTGGTAGGATGAAGACCACTAGAAATGATTTAGTATCCCAGGAAATCAACAACATTAAATTACAGAAGTTCACTGGCAGAAAAAGCAATGGCAATAACAAAATCAAAATATCGAAAGATCCCTGAAATTTCACCAAGCTAATTTTGTATAAAGTTTTGCAAAATAACTGGTACCGTGGGTACTCTTAACTGTAGGCGCTTAGATCTTATGGCGGAGTATTCATTAACCATATGTTTTTGATATGAAACAAAACCAACTTGACTATAATCGACTCCCTGACATCGTAGACAACAAATAGATTGCTGGTGGAAGCGAAAGTACGGAAAACTCTTTGTTGACGCACTACAAATACGTATACTGTTTCGTCTCATTTAATCACTAAGACGATCAGTGTTATCCGCTCACTGTAATCGAAAGACAGTAAAACTCCCTATTGAAGCATCGTTTGCATCTAATTCATTTTCAATAGGTTCACAATGAGGTGGTAACCTCGTGGTGACAACAGAATTGGATAATGTTTGAATCCATCTTCAATGATTCAGGCAAACCGCACACTTCTCCAATCTTATTGGAAAATAGGTGTACATATAATTTTAGCGGCTACAGACAAACTATTTCCTAAAAAATATTTTCAATGGTTTAGTTTGTTCTGCAAAGATGTTTGAAAGTTATCAGAGATGAAAATATTCGACGACAGAAATTCCATTTAATTCAATAAACCACATTTCAATTGATCAAAGTTGAAATTTTGATCAATTCTCAATCTAATTGTGAGATTTTATTGTAGTTTTAATATTTTAAATTTTTTTTAATCAAAAAAACAGTAGGCGATGATTATGAACTCCTTTGTTCAAATGTTGAAAAACCAAAATATTTTCATTAGTTTTGAGAAATTGTTTAGATTGTGTCAGTGAAGTGAAGCAAACATTTTAAATAATTTAAGAAAATTATTATTATATGAAGTCATATTTCTCATAGGTAAGAAGTTGATATTTATTTTATTTATTTTACGGATTCAACACGAGCTTCTATTGAATATCGATTCAGATTTCCAAACGGTCGCATGCCTGACTTATAAGAGTTTTTACAATTATATTCATAGATGTCAGCGAGATACCGCATTCAGTATCACCAAATCATTTGAATGCACACAAAGAAATACTTAGTATAATGTAACAGCACATCCATCTATGTATATTAGCACAAGGAAGCTCACTTTACATTTAAAAGTTGATTAAAAAGCAATTTGAAAATGATATTTTTGTGAAACGCGTTCTATGGGTTTGATCCCTGAGTGGGTGCGTGTTATCTATACAATTTCACGACAACATTCTTGGCTTGTCATAGGAGGCAACTAAACAAATGTTGGATCGCTAGACTTGGTACCCACATCAATAAAAAATTTCACTGTAAAAAAATAAACAAAAAAAGGAGGTCGTAACCGTGCTATTAAAACCCCATAAATATAGGCTTACGGTTTGTATGTGGAACGTGCAGTTGATGAAAAAATCAGGCGCGCTTGATGACACTTATATCAGCCATGAAATAGAATCACTTGGAAATCGTTGCTCTCCAAAAAATTCAATGGCCAAAAAGTGGAAACCATGTGTCTTAAGGCTACACATGGCTTTACAGTGGAAATGACCTCGGCAAACATGATGTTGGTTTTTTTAAATAAAAAAAGGCAAAAAAATGAATAGACGCGTTAATTAAGGATAGATGGCCTAACAAAACAAAGTGAATAGATAAAGTTTTTTATTTGAGAGTATAAAAAAAATTCATAAAAACAAGGCACGGCTGATTGGCAATATCGAGATTTTTTTGCCTGGAGGTGATTTCGATCAATACGTGGTCAAGGTGGTGCGGTTCTTTCTTATTGCTAGTGAAAAATAATACAAGAAAAAGTACCACTATTTTTATTCATTGAACCAGAGACGTTCGACATTGTGACGAAATTACAGATCGAGGTTAGAATGTAATTTTAGGTGAAAAAATTATAATTAAAGGAAAAATTCAGGTAACTGTTTGCGTACGAGACGAAGTTTTCAGTTTGGAGTTGATGGACACTGTTGGTCCGTTTGTTCCTATTACGAGACGTGATTATGGTTGGAATTAATATATCAAAATTGAAAAAGTATTTTACTAGCTTTTTGGAGGTAAAATAACAAACTATGATGATGAACACAGCTAAATAAGGATTCGTGACATATACATAAGGTAACTTATTTATTAAATGAGTTAAAAATGGTGGCGCCCAAAGTAATTAATGATTTAAACTGCGATTTGATAATTGAGTTTGAAGCCACAAAACTAATCAAAGCAAATACCTGCTTGCAACATTTTGTAAGGCGTATAGTGTTTTGTTTCATATACGGGTAAAGTTAATAGTGAACTGGATTGGTTAAAACATATTATACCATCAGTCCTAAGTCCTGACATAAAATGCAGATGATATCTATTTAATTGAATTTTATATGGGGATGGTGTAAAAAAATACTAGATCTACGTATATGATTATCGGTTTACGTTGGTCTCAAAATCAATGAGACTAAAACAAAAAATATGATCACAAATGTAAGTCCAAATCGGTATGGATTTAAGTAGTGGTAACTATACACATTTAAGGACTGACGATTTTACGATGCCTCGAGTCTCTTGTCACCCGTGCCTACGTTCGCTGCTAAAGTCGAAATACCATGCAAATGCCGCAAAGCTGAAGTTGTACAAGGTGTTGATCAGACCTGTTGTCATGTAAGGATGTGTTCAACTCCCGAACACTGTCGTATGAGTATAAAATATGGCTAATGCCGCATTTAAAAAAGAGTCATATATGCTTGATTGGCCCAAAATGAGACTATATGATGATACTTACCAGGTTCTCTTCAATCATGGAATAAGAAATTTTATGAAAATTGTAATGGCGTTCATGAAGTAAAAAGAACGCGAGAGTCCTGGCTTGCTTACTAAATAAATACTTGAAATAATTATAATAAAAAGGGATTTGTCGGGATGTGTGAACAAAGGCAAGATGATTCATAGATAAAGACCTATATTAACATTGGCAGTGACATTAATATTTATGAATTGTTGAGACGCTTCTGGGAGATTTAATCAAATTCAAATTTTTTAAAGATTATTTGCACTATATTGAAAACTTTGAAATGAATGTTAAAGGAGATGGTAATAGACAATTAGTCACAGTTCCATAAGACAACACACCTATTGATTTTATGCCTTACAGAAAAGACAAATAAACACCATGAAAAGACCCTATGACCTTCGCCACCACTATATATTGAAATAATGAGATAGTATATATTTAATTCATATGGAACCTGCTTAATTTTTATCAACAAAGAGGGTACTTTTTATAGAGTTACACAAGTTTAAATCATAATAAAACAAAGAAATATATTTTTTATATTAATGAAACGAACTTTATTAGATAGAAAATTTTATGAAATTAATGTTTAAATATTATTTCGGCCATGTGGCCGCCATGGCTGGCACGTACAAGGTGCAATCTGGAACACTAATTTTCGCAAACTTTTCGCAGCATTCGCGGCCGTATTTCACCAATAACTCTTCGAATGTTGATTTCCAGGTGTTCAATTGTCTCTGGTTTATCGACGTTAACAAGTGATTTTACATAGCTTCAAAGAAAATAATCTAATAGGGTTAAATCACACGATCTTGGCGGCCAATTAATTGGAAAATTACGCGAAATTATTCTTTTATCAAAATTTTCTTTGAGTAAATCAATTGTAGCGCGCGCTGTGTGGCATGTGGCTCTATCCTGTTGGAACCACATATCAGTATCAGATTAATGCCAGCTAATCTAGGTACGAAAAAATTTCTAATCATGTCCCTATACCACTCACCATTGAGTGTAACATTCTGACCATCATCATTTTTGAAGACATAAGGCCAATGACCCCGCCAGCCCATAGAGCGCACCAAACAGTAATTTTCTGTGGATGAAATGGTGTTTCGACAAAAGCATGTAAATTATCCTCACTCCAAATCCGACATTTCTGCTCATTTACGTACCCATTCAACCAAAAATGGAACAAAATTTTGAATGGAAATTCAACATCAAAATCAATTTATGCTTCAGTCCCTTCGCCAAATTGGCGGCGCAACGGATGGTCCTTTGGCTTTAACTCCTGCATAAGTTGAATCTTGAAAGCTTTAAGCCAAGATCCTTTAGTGAAACCTTCCATAAAGTGGAAGGACACAACCCCAGTTGCTGAGAATGGTGACGAATTGATAGATTTGGATCTTCTTCAATGCTTTCCTGTACAGCAGCTATAACTTCTTCAGTGCATACTGTTCGGTGTCTCAGGAGATACAAATTATCATTAAGAGTAAACGTGGTCCGAAAACGATCTATTGTTATTCGAATTAGCGGCTCTGAAGGACGATTAAGTACGCCATTAAATGGACGAAGTGCACGATAAGTTTGACGAACAGAATCATTATTTTGATAAAAAATTTCAACAATTGGCAAGCGTTGCTCTGATGTAAGTCTATCCATAATGAAATGTTAAACCAAACTAAACAAAAAGCAACTATTAGCTGTTAAATGGGTTGTCAAATAAAGCAGTGTTGCCAACTCAAAGTTATGAACCTATAAAAAAACACCCTAAACATATCGCAAATCAGTGAGAGCACAACTTCCCGAAATACGACAAAATCATTCAGAATGAGTTTAAGCGAAGCGTTAATTCTACAGAAAGATTCGGTAGAAATTATGAAGCCTGCACATTTTAAACTTAGAAAATGGTCAGCTAATCATACGGCTTTACTAAAAAAATTACCTGAGAACTCTGCGCGAAATTTTGAAAGGTATTAAACTGATTGCGATTTTTTAGGCATAATTATGTTATTTACCTTCGTGCAATTTATTCAAATTTAAGAAGGGGTGTGTTAAGACCAAAAAGCGACCACTTTTCAAAGCATCGAAGCTCATATATTCTATGGTAAAATCCTGTAACTACTTCCATAAAGATTTGATTTCAACAATTATGAAAGTCTCCTGAATATTGGACTAAAATTTAGACGTAAACTAACACTAATTGAAAAGTTCGAAATTGAAATTTATGACTTTTCCATTGCGCCAAATGATACATTTTCCATGACAAGAACAGTGTTTCTGGATAATGATGTGAAAAAGACATTGGTAGCAGCGAAATCAAAGATAGCACCTATTAAAACCAGAACAATCGTAAAATATGAATAGTGAGCTGCGGTCTTACTGGTAAAATTATTACAGTCAACATTTAGATCGTTGGAGTTAGAATTAAAACGTCTTATACACAGATCCAACAGCAGTCTATCCAAACAATAAAAATGGCGCTGAATTCGCTTCAAAGGGAATATTACCCTCCGATATAAAAAATTGCAACTTATGTGATGGCAAGTACCAACTTGGCATACAGACAATATTGTAGATGGATAGTTAATATGGCATTATCAGAAAATTATCAGAGTCATAACTCGAATTAAGAGATGGTCTCATAACTCCAATAAAATCATTATTGAAAAATTAACAGAATTTTTTAAGCTGACAAACTCAAGGTTCGCTGTGGTCGCTGTGGATTGGAGGCACTCCTTTGCCTCGTAAACGATTTTTAAACGAGCATATGCTATCTATAGAATTCCACCACAGCAACTTTGCCTTGTCGTAGGAGGCAACTAAACAAAGGTTGGAAAGCTGGGCTGACTACCCGCATCCTTAAAAAACTTAATTGTTACATTTGGTTTTAGAGACTAAACCGCAATGATTTTTAGTACTTATGACCATACATTTGAAGTAACCGTGTGGGCGAGTGTATTAACGCGCGTCTTATTGATGTTACTGTGTTTTTTATGCTTTACATCCACTGGCAAAGTCAAAATACCAAACGATGCATATAGAGAAAAAACAAACGATAGAATAGTGTCTGAGAAACCGGCCTGCGTTAGTACGGGCCATCAAAAATGTGTCAAATCCGTTTTATTGTTATCATAACCTTGCATCTACCCTTCGCTTGAATGTAAATAACGAAAAATTGTTTTGTAGGGGTAATTCGATTTTTATATAGATATATTTCCGAGTTGAAAATCAAACCAAATACGGAAATGTTTGGTGTGAAAAACAATAAAATTTCGATAAATTGCTACAGAAGGGATTTAATTGTGCATGATGTTGATAATCTTCTCTCGAACAATTTAGAGATTCTTATCACAAAGTACTCATAACGATAAATATTTTTTTGTCACATTAATAACTGAGTAGGGTCGATTGAGTTTTTGATGTATTATGTACTCGTCTGTACAAGCATCGTATATATATTTGTGAGTAAATAACTCGTCTATATATTAAATTGATTTTCATTGTTTATCTAAATAACTATGATTTAAGATTTGATGGACTTGGACCATATAATTATTGTCTCACAAAAATTGACGTATTTATAAACAAAACCAAAAAACTAAAATCTTCGTTTCCGGATTAAAAAATTTCATCTCTAAAATATTCTTGCGTCTTCTATTGTTATATGATTTTCTAAACCGTTTCTTGTGACAATATATATACGAGTATATTTTTATATATAGAGAGATGCTGATGGTCAGTAGATATATCATTAACAAATATGTTCTCCATTTTTTTTTGTCATAATCATCATAATTATCCGGATAAAGCAAATTAGTTTTGTGTTACACTGAATTGATGAATGGAAATATACGCAGGCCATAATAAAGTAATAATTCGCATGCTGTGCGACCAGATACTCAGTATATATACATAATATACATACAAATTTTATATGGTCACAACATAAACGGCATGGGGTTGGAAATTCCATACTTATTTTTATCACACTGTATATATGCCTCCACGGTACGAAGTAATTATGAATGAAAATTCTTCGTACTACTTAAAGACTTTGATGTTTGTTTTATGATTTGTTTTGGGTATAAATAGCAACTTTTCGTATTGTTTGTTGGCAGATTTTGTGGTTAGATTATAATGAGGTGATTATTGGTGGGGATTAAATTGAAAAATAAGGTTTTTTATGGTGCTGGAAAATTTAAATGGTCAACATCTGGTTCGGCTTTAACCTGTTTAATGAAATTTATTTTGTATATTATTGTAAAGATCTAGAGGGGTATGCTATGAAACTTTAATAAAATTTGAGCATGTATAGATAAAGTGAAACATGTACCAATACCACTAATGTATAAAAATCGCCAATAATATATAGCTGATTTATAAAAATCGCCAATAAAATTTATAGCTGATTTCTTTGTTTGCATCATTGGCAACATAACTTTAAAGAATTTAAGATTTATTAGGTTGGGTCGTAAAAGGGTAGTTTTGGTTGTTGTTGATTGCCTCAGAATGGTATTCATTCTCTATGACTTCTCTGGTGGAATTAGCCTCTTTCGCTTAGTCGAAACAGTTTAACAATTTTTAAGTTAGATATTTAATGTTAATGGAATTTAACATGTGGGTAATGTACCAATTTATTATTCATCGAGTTCACACAGTTTCATAATCGTCTTCTTATATACGCAGTGTTCTTGGGCTTAACTGTGACATCCCTTTCCTTAGCTTACCGTATATCTGCGATGAGTGAGCAATGTATATTTTAACTCTTAAGAGAATTACCTAATAATAAATGCACTGGAGTTAAGTGGCGGTTATTCTAATTTACCCTCCTTATACATTTATAGCTTTTTATATACCCTAAAGTGCTAAAATAATTGCTACGCCACTTAATAGTTGTGTCATTATGGTAGTTGATAGGCAATAATAAAATCCTCTGTGCAACGCTAATCACTAATCCAATATGATTGGTCTTTGTTACCATGCCTTTAAACAAGGCAATGAGTCAAATTATACACCTTTTGGTCTCTGTGTTTTATATTCCTTAATTAGATGAATTCTGCTTAAAATTTATTTCAGTAGCTCAGTTACCCATTAGTTCCTCTGTAATTTTTCTTTTGTTCCAAACAAGTTATGCATTTCTGAATTGCTTTACTTACCGCATTTACTTGCATTTACTTACTGTACTTCCTATCATTCAATTCCAGTATTAATTTCTTAATCATCCCAAAGTCAGTTGCGTGCCTCGCTATGTAAAGTATTGTGATATGCTTCTTTAATAAGTTTACAAAAGATTCCGCTGTGTGTTTTCAAAATTATGGGTGGTTTTTGAGACATTAAAAGACTTAAGCTATGCAGCCGACTCACCACAAATAAAAACCCATTTCTCGTCACATTTTATAATTCATATATATAGCTTCTTAGATTTGTTTAACTGTTTACGTGACTATTTTACAGATAAACTGTCAATATTTCTGCTGCTTTCAGTTGGTAAAAGCTTATTGTGATCCCATGTTGAGAAAGTTGTGAGTTCCACATTACTACCTACAGGAAAGTGTGAAATTTTTCAATGTAAACAATGACAGAAGAAAAGGCCTTGCACCGATACGAAGTGTTGTTGCTCGCAGGATGCTGACTTGATAACTCACTTGATGCAGAATATAACCCATTGTGGGCAAGGATTCTTTTTTTACTTATATAGCGAAGAATTTAAATGTAAAGTGCGGGTGGATATCTCAACCGCTGTCATGGATTGGAAATTAAATAGGTCAGTAATGTAAGTAATGGCATTATTATAGAGACTAGTAAGGCCAAAAACTGGTAAGGCCAAAGAGGCTACTCTTGTCTCTTCACTACTATAGAAAAACTGCTTATAGAATAATTGTTTATGGTGCCGACAACTAAGAAAAGCTTAAGGATATCAAAATCGCAATCATAATTCAAAATAATTAAATCAAAGAAGAAAAACTTATGCTTGGTTTAAAACCGGGCCCAAAAACAACAAGGTCGCACATTATGGATAATCAAAAAAGCACGTAATATACATTACTGTTCAAACGCAGAGCATATAAAGGCTGTAGTCTTTATATGCTCCGAGTAACCGACTACAGTACGAGTTTCATGTTGCCTCAAATGCCGTGCAAAAGGCAAATTTCAATGTAATTATGGGTAAAGCATACCCGGCCTTGATAACATTGAGGTCAAAGTGATACAAAGAGCATGGTCTATAATAAGATCTGGTATCATACGTACCTTGAACGACTTTCTAAAAAGCGGAAATTTTCTGAAGACATGGAATAACGGTAAAGTAATTATCGTTATGGGAAGGAAGGAAAACGAAAACCCACCAACCAAAGTCCTATAAGGTAATCATGCTACTATCAGCCTTGGGTATCAGTTACTCGAAAAACTGATAAATAGTAGGTTGATTTGTGTTCTAGGGCAGAGTGGCAATAAAGCGACAAACTGTTCGATATTCGGAGAAAATTTCACAGACGAAGTATTATTTGATGTATCTGGCGCTCTCAACAATGTGTGGCGTTCTCGTGTTATTACTGAGTTAAAGAAGATTAGCTACTCTATCAAACTTATAATGAATCATAAATAACTATGCTGAGAGGGGCATAGAAGAAAGTGCAAAAGTTAGTGGGCCAATCATTTACTAATCCGAATTCAAAATTGATTACAGAAACGAATACTAGAAGAAATAATTCACACAGACAAACACAGACCAATTATCCAACAATGAGTTTTTCGAAAGCTAAAAACTGAGCATAATGCTCAAGCTCAGACTCTAAACAACTAAGGCAGCCATCAGTATAGAACAACAGTGGAAACAAGTCGAGGACGCCTGTATCGAAACAGCTACTAACACACTCGGGAACCAAGAATAAAGACGCAAACCCAGTAATCATTAATAATACTTGGAAAAATATTGAAGAACGCCAACATCTCAAGTTGCAAATGTGCAAACAAAACACATCAGAACTGAAACATCAATGCGTAGATACGGCACGTGGAATAAATAAAATGGCAAGGCATGATCGTAGAAAATACACTGAAAATATTCTCAAGGCAGCAGAGGGGGCTGCAGCAACAAGGAATATGCATACACTACTTCAATGCGTACGACGGACCACTGAAAAATTCTCCAATATACGACCAATAAGGGATGAGTCTGGTCAAATTTTAACAACAGATGAAGAAGAATTGGAGAGATGGAAAAAATATTTAGGAGGGAACACGACCAACAATACACAAATCTTCGAAACTAGCAATATCCATCCACTAACGGAGCGGAAATTAGCGATGTCATTGCCGATGAAGAACAACAATGCGACTGGAATGGACAACATACCAGCTGAAATCTTCGAAGGGGACATATCCAAAAATGTAAGTACTTTAACACCAATAACAACAAAAGTATATGGAATTCCGATAGAATACCGCGAAAATAGAAACAAGGAAATAGAAAATAGAAGAAAGAAACTAGGTCTATAACGATCCCCAAGAAAGGTCACCTGAGAGAATGCCAAAAAACGGCCATGCATATTCCTTCTATGCATATTCCTCCTCGAATCTTAGGAACGAGCTGGCTTCAGACCAGAATGAAGTTGCACTGTTCATATCAATACAACACGCAAAAGAAAATAGAAGAGGTTAATGATATCGTATACCTTGGTTGAACACTAGTAAAAATGGGTAGAACTGATGAAGACATCAATAAACGGATCAAAAAAGTCAGAACAACGTGCAACACGTTAAGCCTATAAAACTCATCTGTCCTATCCCATAACACCAAGTTATAAATTTTCAATTCATGTTTGATATCGATGTTGCTCTATATGGCTGTGAAGCCTGAATGCACACGCAAATGATCAATTAACAAGATACAGGTGTTTGTAAACAAATGTTTTATGAGAATTTATTGAGGTGCTTCTGGCCTATCAAAATTACAAATGTTAAGCTCCTAATGCAACGCATCAAACAGGCACTCAAACCGAAATTAGGAGACGCAAATGGAGCCACAAGATGAGTAGAATCCCCAAGAAATGAGCAATGTTGGGATGACCAATTGTAGCATGAAAACAAACGACGCTAATTGGTTAAATCAATAGCGTCTAACAAAGTTTGATGGACCGGTCTTTAGTAGATGCCCTATGCTCATTTGGAGATAATTGAATAAAGAAAAAAATAAAGAAATCAGTTGCGAATGATAATTAGATAATGCTCTTTTCTGGCAGCTCTGTAGACGTTTCAGAAAATAGTGCAGAAAGCGCTATCAACAAAATAACTTATTCAACAAAATAGCTTATTAGTGTTGCAGCTTTCAAACAGAGCTTTCTTCTGCTAGAACAATTCAAAGGAATGCCCGATATCAGAAGACCATCTGTGATGTCTTTGAATGCAGTCAAAATTAAAACCACAAAATGGCTTTGGGTTGATTTTGATGAAAATAGAACTTTAATAAGTCCACAAAGAGGCAAAAACAAACTTCTTGGTATTACAAAAGCTTCAGAAATGAATAAAAAATTTAGTTCTTGCGTTAGCCGATGCAATACCAGTTATTAAAAAATTGTTGCGAGAAAAGGTAGCGAGGCTTAAACTTAGAAAACTTTAAAATGTGAACTACGAGAACGTGGTATTAAAAGCAGAACAAATAGATGCAAACCTTTCTGGTTTTTTCAACAAGCAGATGTGAAAAGCATCTATTGCAATATGGCAAGAGGGATGGAACAATTCATTAGATGGAAGAACAACTTATAATTTTCTTCCAAACGTCGAATTAGAAAAGTCAAAGAAGTGCACCATACACGCTTATTGCACCATTTACGCAAATGGTAATGGGGCATGGCAAAAAAGCATCCTACCTGGGAAGGTTCCACTTAAGCGAAACGAGCAGCTGTGAGTGCGGCCATCATAATGAAACCATGGACCACTTAACTTCCTTTACAGCTGCAATCTTTTTGAAGAAGAAAGCAAACAATTAATAATGGAGCTAATTGTAGAGTGGCCATAAACGACCTATGGCTATAAACGTATACCGAGAAGAGTTAATAAGTTCAAGCATGACGACACGAGAATATAAATAACATGAACAATGACAATGTCTTTAAATCAACAATTACTTTGGTGATATGCAATCGCTATAGATGCTCGATCGGATATATTTTATGAGTCATGGTGATACACTTCACCTCAGAAGCACACATACGCATTATACGTCATGGATATTACCCATTAGGTATAAATATGTATATCTACACTAATTCCACTTCGATATAAGTTTAAATAACATATATAGACATACATTAACTAATTAAAATCTTAAATATCTTAATTATGATCGCTGCGATGCGAGGATAAAATGTATAACTGATCAAATTGATTAAATTATAATTCCAGTAGCGCTAATTTTTTTATTTATTTCTACCTCGCTGTTCATTTTTTGTATACTCAACATATATTATGTGTGTGTGTGTATATAGGCGAGCGGATAAACATCAAACAACATAAACATAATCGTTCATCTGTATGTCCATGATCGCGCATCATATATACGCGGTGCGATGATCATTAGCCACGATCGTTTCCATTCCACATCCCAATCTCTCTCGCTCTTTTTCTCGCTTTACATACAAATAGTGTTTCTATCTCGGTTCTTATTTATATATAGGTACTTTCGACTCTCGAGTAATCAATAATTTAATTTTAATGATCATTGAACGTATCGAATTGTTTAATTAGAAAAATAAATAATTACATTTCGATATATGTATATTCGTATTTACGAGAAGTACATATCGCGCATGTATCTACAGATTAAAGGTGGATATTTTTCACGGCTATTTTTTATTTTTTATTTTTTTATTTTTGAGACGATGTTCTTTAAAATATATTCATTGAATGTTAATTTTGATTTTATTACGGGTTTCAACTTTCAAAGATGTTGTACTGGGAGATCATATGATTGACTTTGACTTTAAAATTATTTATTATTATTATAGTCTATAATTTTTTTTCTTATTTTGTCTATAGCGAATTATAATTTAAAGCAAGTGAAAAATATTTCTATGTATCTGCAGACGCCAGTAACTATCTTAATCCTGTGTATAGACCATATCGAAGTTGTTAGTTTTTTTAATATTTTTGGTACAATTTGTTTCACTTTATACGCCATCTTCAATATATAAGAGCTATCTTAAACATGAGAGATATAGAATAGAAACACTTAGAAAAACCACTGGACTTATAATGCAATGCACAAGAAGTTCATTATGCGTATACATATTGCCACAGAGAGCTAAGATAAACGAAATGCCATGGAAAACACTCTGTGTCCTGTAAATAGTTTTAGCATGATTTTATTGTGCCATCTGAATTATGATATAAATTGTAATGAGAGAAGACAGAAGCAGCACTGTTGAAGTGGGAACTTGATTTGATGAACGCAAAACAGAAGTGATAATTTGATGTCTATATTTTTGACGGAAGAGAAAGGTACCTTTTGGATAAATATGGTTAACAGATATAGCGGGTGCCACTGCGACGTATTATTAGAGTTATATATTCAATCGACTACACGTATATGCAAAGCGACTTCTTGATGATGGAGCGAAGAAATTATTAAAAACATAACATCACCCATCTAGAAGAAACTTTTTGGTCACAGATTTCGAGCCAGTTCAAAGATCTCCTGCAGTTCAAAGACCGATGGCGGACCGTAAAAATAAATTAGGCAAGAGTTTATTACGTGATAGCAATAACGAAAGTAGAGCAAATCTAACGATATAAAATATGCAACAATTAAATTCGAATATTGGAAGAACTACGTACTTTACACTCTACTTTATGGTTCAGCAAAACAGATATTAAAGCCACAATTCAATAACAGTCAAGCAAAACTATATCTAAATCGAAAAACTACTTAAGCTAGAGAGACCAGAGAGGATATCCATACATGAGTAGAAGCCGTAGGTATTATGAGTGCAACCAGTTTGGTTATAATCCATCCGTATAGATTTGTAAGTAGGGGTACACCGCAAGGTGGTGTATTATCCCACCTTCTTTAGTATTTGGTCATAAATGACCTGTTACTAAACTTGGAAGGGACTGGCTTTAAAGTGGTGGCTTATGCAGATGATGTTGCTATTGACGCTTTCGGTAAATATTCTTATATCCTCAGAGATATTATGCAGAATGTTTTCGGCATTCTAACTTAATGAACCAATAGTTGTGGTCTTAGTGTTAACCCACTTAAGACTGAGTTAGTTCCTTTTTCCAGGAAGTACAAACTTCTTCGCTTTGACCCTCCAACTCTCAATGGAGTTTAATTGATCTTCACAGTTAAAGTACAATTCTTAGGTCTCATATTTCGATTATTAAACTAAGCTGAAAGCCTAATATTCTGGAAAGAGTTAAAAAAGGCTACGATAGCACTCTACTCCTGTAAAAATGCTATTAGAAACGGATGGGGGCTTAAGCCTCATATTGTGTATTGGCTTTATACCTTTGTAGTTAGACCAGTTCTAATGTTTGGTGGCCCATCTTAAATACTGTGGCGGGCCAAAAGTTGCTAATGAAAGTTAAAGAACCTTGTGTATTATCACTTAGAAGCACTCCTGCTCAAGAACTAGAGATTCTCTTTCATCTCATCCCTCTGGATATCCTGGCTAAGCAAGTGGCTGATAGTACAGCCATAAGGCTTAAATCAATTTCCATGTGGTCCTGTAACGAACAAAGAAATCCCTAAATCAATTGACTACACCATCTCGACATCATACCTCGAAGTTAAATTTATAACTGATATTCCTTCTAGAGAGAATTCACTGGGTAAATGGAACAGTTTTAAAGTCAGGCTTTATTAACTTTTTTACAGATGGTTCGAAAATTGATGGAAAGGTCGGTGGAGGAGTTTTCTGCGAAAAACTAAATGTAAATCTTTCTTTCCGCCTCCCTGATCATTGCAGAATTTTTCAGGCAGAGCTTATAGCAATCAAAGAAGCCATAGACTGGATGAAGTATCATGTAATATCTGTAACAAATATTGGCATTTTTACGGATAGTCAGGCTGCTATTAAAGTTTTACAATCAGGCTTTATCACGTCAAAAGTAGGCCGGAGTTGTCTTTCATATTTTAACGAGATGGCTGAACAGTTCAGTATCCACTTTTTATAGGTGCCAGAGCATTTTAATATTACGGGGAATATGAAAGCCGATGAACGCGACAAGGTATCACTTACTCCATCTTACTGTGCAAGGTGAACATTGAAGTACCACCTGCTACATGCAAATTGCTCCTTAAGGAAAAAGCTCGTAAAATTACAAACAATAAATGGGCAAATTGCACCTCATGTGTAATTACTAGGCAAATTTAGCCTAATCTGGACTTATAAAAGTCTAATCAGCTAATATCTATGCAACGGCATAAAATTAGCACAGTTGTGGGTCTCATTACTGGACACTGTCTTATGGGAAAGCATGCCAGCAGACTTGGTATTTTGTTTCATGATTACTGTCGAAGCTGTAACGACGAAGAAGAGAAGGCAACAATACTTCATTTGTTATGCAACAGACTCAAGTTTTGGGAGCTCACCTCCTGTGTGATCTAACGATCTCAGTAAATTGAGCGGTGGAGATATCTACTGCTTCGTGAGAAGCTCAAATTGGTTACAGTTGGGTAGTGCGGAGAAGCAATTTCTGAGGTAAAGCTAAGGCTACCATATGTGTCTATGCCTCGTCCTTTAGTTGGGTGGCCACATTAAACTAACTAACTAACTTGGTTACCTCGCGTCAAAATGTTCAGCAACTATAGTTAGGATCAAAAAAATTACTTGTGTTGCAGCATAGTCTTTGTCCAAAACTATTTGTATCGATGGTGTTAAGGTTACTGCGCCAAGGTAAATAGGGGCAGCGACACGTTTAATTTCAAAGCAAATGTGTGGTCCCCAGAGGTTGGTCGAGTGCTAGCTTCTAAAAAAGTTGGGTTAGATAAACTTAAGAGGTAAAGGAGATTGACATCATTGTAGATAACGAAATTTTCGAACCGTATTCCATGTGGTAAATAGTGGCCTACCACAATTTGATGTATTGTTGGGAAAAATAAATAAGTTTCACTTCAAATCAACTGTGGTCGATGAACTAATTGATAAGACAATAAATAGTGAGATGATAAATAAAGAGCTAGTAAGTGCTAACATTATCTGTAGTGCTAGTTGCTTTGGATGAAGAGTTGGTTCATCAGTTGAGATGTGTTTTGAATTTAGTGCAAACGAATGGCTTAATAGGAAACTTTAAGGAATTTGTCGAAAACTATTCCATAGTGGCCAAATTATTATCTGACTTGCTATGAAAGGATGGTTTCCTTTCAAGTTTGGTCATTTAGTAACATCGCAGAGAGGTTTTATCCATTATCACGGCAATATAAAAGTTCTGAGACTACCTGCTCGATATATAACATTTAAGATTGCCACGGACTATACAGTATTCAAAGAGGCAGTGGGCAAAAAGTAGATTTATTGGAGGATTGCAAGATAGACGCTCTACCAAGAAATCTTGTGGTGATTATGATTCATGAAGACGTATAGTTAATCGCGTAATGTGGCAGCGCAAAATAGTAACGCTAAAAATCAAAAACTTTGAAGCTTCTGGATTCAGGTCCATATAAACAACTCATAAATTTTAGTGGTATTCTTTTTCAAGTAAAAAAACCGACTGCCCCATATTACCGTGAAATATGCAAATCGAGGTAGTAAAAAATGCCACGAACAAGTGCACTTCCACCGAAAGAAGACGAAAAAATTTATAGAGAGGGAGGGGAAACAAGATGGTACCCTATTCCTAAAGAAGAACTTCCTCTTACTATAAATCACGTCGACGACTTGGGTCACTTAACAATCACACGTAAATACAAAGACATTATTTGCGTTCAGTTTAAGTTTTGGGCTACAATACATTTAAAGGGTGGAACTGGGGCCATCTATTGGTCTGTTTTTAAATTAAAAAATATAGCGATAATTTTAATATAACAACGCTTGAAATTGATAGCGCCTCAGTCTGATGTTTTTCAGCACGAAACAATCATAACTTATCATAACAATCATAAATGTTGTGATGTGAGTTTAAACAAAAATGGGTCGTGAAACGGCTCCGAGCGGCACAGCTGTAGTGAAATTCGTATTAAAAAATTTCGTGGGGAAGGCTTGATATTGGATAACAGAAGTGGTTTCCGAGTTTGAACAGTCCGAGATTATTGCGGCTGTGGCCCTTAGTGTATGACAAAATTCATTGACCTCAACTAAACGCCGGTTATAGCAACTGGCCATTAGTCGCACTGGCCTAATATGAATTTTGGACAAAAATCTCAAAATATTCACCTACAAGGTCCAGGTGACTCAGCGCTGAAAGCAAATGACCATCCGCTGACGAAACGCTTTTCAATCTCGGGGGAGATGTAAACATGCAGTACTCCCAGATTTGGGGTTTGGAATAGCCACACGTAATCGAAAAGAAGCCAATGCATCCACCAAGGGTAACAGTTTGGTATGGATTTTAGATTAGGGGCATATTTGACCATTTCTTCTTCAAAAACCCAGCTGGGAACCTCATTAGTCTCAATGGCGACCGTTAAAGAGGCATGCTAATCATGTTTCTATGGCTTAAACGATTCTATGGCCTTATGAATGTGGATGCCTTTTGGTTTCACCAAAATGGCACCACATGCCGTACATACTCACAGAAAACTGATCTTTTGCGCCTTAAGTTTAGTAATCGAATAATCAGTAGTTTCGGAGAAGGTGATGGACGTCGTTAAAGAAAGATATTATGCGGATATTCCAAAGAAAATTCTAGCTTTAAAATACATAACATTCTTGTATATAAAATTGCTGAGCCAAGATGGCAGAGGAGACCCGGCAGAGGGAGTCACATAAATGAAATTGTTTTCAGTTTTAAATCGGAGACTTCAACCTTCACAATAAAAAAAATCCAAAAAATTATTGATGCATACTCATGTTATAGCGTTTTCAAAGCCATGCTTTTAAATAGCCCACTCTTAACTTCTTTAGAATTTCAAGGTAACTGTCACAACAAGAAGAGTGTAAATCACGCAAAATGCGTGGACGATCCTTGTAAATCCATAACAAAAATTCACTAACAAAATAAACGAGAGTTTAACCGTAAAAGGAGAGATGACACTGGGTTTTTATCAAAAAGACCCAGTATGGCGGTTGGTAAGAAATTGGACCAAAATAAAACTTCTACAACAGCGCAGAGTACATATATTAAGTTATTTTTCGTCGAAATGTCAATCGGAGAAGGCTCGGAGGGAGAAAATGTTACACCGGAGCAGTCAAGAAGAAAGCAGCCACTCCAACTAAATTACTGGGAGATCTGAGATCTAACCGAAATGATGGTCCTGAAGACGGTCGAGTGGTGTCACATTCTGCTACCATATTTGTTGTAGATATTGTTATATAAGTTATTATTATATTATTATTAGTAGTAGCAGATCTTATATAACTGTGTATTAAATGTGCAAAAAACTAGAGATATTTCTTCATAGTCTGAATATTTAGACGCTGTATTTAATTTCACCTAGCAAATCTTAGTTGGCAGCACTATAATATTACCAGCACAGCATATTATGTGAATCAATAATCATCAAACAAAAACCTAAATACCTACAAAAGTAGTGAATCAAATTATTGTCAAAAGACTTATAATTATACGAGAAGCTAAAGTGTCAAGTCATCTGTATAATCATTTAACATACAAAAAAAAGTTTTACCTTATTCTTTCTCTACTTGTAAAACTATCTTTAACATATATTTAGATACCAACTATGCTGTGCGAGTTTTTTATGCTACATAATTTAAATATGTAATTATTTTCTAATTAATTTGATTTCTATATGCATATATGGCTGTATCGAGGTACATTACTTATCGAATTGAGCAAAAATAACGGCAAAGTTTTCTATCGCATACCTGCGCAAACATAAATTTGCGATTAATTTGAATTGTTAAAAAACGTTGATGCATTTTCATTCAGCATAAATTTGTATATATATATATATATATATATATATATATATATATATATATATATATATATATATATATATATATATATATATTTATATGTATATAAATATATATATATATATATATATATATATATATATATATATATATATATATATATATATATATATATATATGTATGTATGTATATATATATATATATATGTATATATATATATATATATATATATATATAATATATATATATATATATATATATATATATATATATATATATATATATATATATATATATATGTATATATAAATATATATATATATATATATATATATATATATATATATATATATATATATATATATATAGGGTGTCCCAGAAAAAATGGATAAGTCTGAACCACCTCGCAGACTAGTAAATGTTGATTTACATGTACCACCAACTCCAAGGCATTCTTCCTCTCGAGTAACACCCTTGAACTCTGATGAATACGCGGTGATCCGGGAGACACACTTTAGGGTATTTTTTCCTATAAAGGGCTGCAAATGTATTTGATTTCCTCTGCACTCACCGTAAATAAAATGAATATTTGCATATTCCTGTACTGTATATACATCTGGCATTTTGATAAACAAACTGCAAATCAGTATATGCAAAAGGAATAGTCCAACCAAATAGCGAAATGAAATATTTTTTCACCACGTACGCTTAAACTTTTACAAAAAAAAATTTACCACTTTTCATGATTAAAATTGAAGTTGAAAATTTTCCAAAAAACTACATCAGCCACTCATATGATTTATTTAAAAAAAAACACAGAAACGCCATTACAGACACGCAAAGTAGTGTGAAAAAAATCGACATTTAAAAAAAACTGTATTATCTCAGGTACTACCTGGAAATTTTAGCTTAGGAGCTACATCCATTTGAAAAGTTCTCATATACTAATAACATTGAGACTTTTAAATTTGATCGGATGACTTTGCGATATAATATTTTAGGTAGATTTTCGTATGGAAAATTCAGCAATGAAGCAATTTAGCCAGTATTCGCATTCAACATCCAAGAATAATTTCCAACTGTTCAACATCTCTGTATTGATGCCTGCGTGTGTATACTTCACCAATCAAAATGCCTAAAATAGAGCTGAACAACCACCAAACACAACACTCATTGCCGTTTTTCTATTTGTGTGTATTCGATGACTTCGTTAAAACGTTGCTTTATATCAAAATGTCCAAAAACTACACGTAGAACAATTCGACAAAAACGTACGTGAAAATAAAGCGAGATGCAATTGTTCCATATAGTATGGTATACCTATAGTATTCCATATAGTATGGTATGTTCGTCGGGTACATTAGAACCTGTATAAACAGTGCATCCTAAAACCCCTGAGTATTGTTTTTTGCAGTTGTTATTGCATACAATTAAAGGACCCATCGTTAATTGCATTGAAAACTGTCGATGGCGTATAAACTGGCAAACTTTTGTCTCGACCTGCAAGATAGAGATCTAATGCAAGAACAGCAATTCGACGTAAACCAGCGAAGGCAGTTTGTATGGAAATTCCCAAAAAAAAACTTAGTTGCAATCAATAAAATGTGGCACAGACAACAAAATTCTGAATGATATAACACTCGCAGTAGAATCATCAAGAGCTGCATTAACACTCCTCGATGTTGGAAAAATAGCTCATTCAGTACTCCACCTACCCTTGTATTTGAACCAGATGGAAACACCAACCTATGTAACATCATCAATAATTCCGTAATGAGCACAACCCTAAAATAGAGATTTACAATGGAAAACCAACCCATGGGGGGACTATTATGCTTCTTTCAGGTCCTTTTTACCAAACCTCGCCCGTTATACCACGATCAACTCATTACAACGATGAGCTGAATGCATGCTTGAAAATATCTTATTTATGGAACGAAATCGAAAAAATTCTCTCTTCCAACGAATCCAGGCATTTGCTAAAACAAGCCTCTTCCCAAATATTTTCTACACAACTTTTGGATATTGGATTCGGCAAAATTTATTTTTTTTTAGTTTTTTATTCCATGCAATCTGTTTTGGGGCCGAAGCTCTCCCAACTCTTTCGCGGTTACATAACGTCCAACTTTAAGCCATTACTAGCCAACTCGAGAACGCACGAATACAGGTTCGCAATTTTTATATATCCATCTGCATATTGCATTACTCCAGCCAGCACGTACTGGCATGAACGATGGTTCGGCCCATCGATTCTGCACTCCAACAGGGAGTCATAGTTGTGTTCATCGTCATCACCGATCGTAATCAGGTGCTGAAAAATCACTTTTGCAACCCTCCCCCGTTGGGATTCGAACCCGGTACCTCCCGTTCCAAACGTCGCAGCTTTAACCACTGCGCCAATTGCTCGGTATCGACAAAATTCAAGATCGCACAACAAATGAGATTTTATTTCCCCTAAACTTTTGGCAAATGCAGCCAAATATTCAAGCCATTAAAAACAAAATATTCCTATATTTTTGAACAAGTAACAACAAAAATCCCGATTTGCTGAAAAAGCTACATAAACAAACTTATTTGGAATTGCCCGGAAAAATAATCAAATACAAATCAAGTAACACTGTAATGGATGAGGAACAAGCAGTCATTTACCTAACTAAATTTATAAATTCAATGAAGTCACCAGCAATGTTACCACACATATTGACGTTGATTCACGATTCAGTTTTATTTGCGTCTGGCCTTCGCAATTAACATAAAAAATGCACAAGGGCAGCCAATGACTATATTTCTGGTCTAGATTTACAAAATGTATGCGAAGGCTTTTGTTTCAGTTGGTTTTTGGATTAATAAGTTTTCAAAAATAAGTTTTGTATAAGAAAATTAACAAAACAATATCTCATATAAATAAAGCGTCCAACTAAGTTTATCTCCTAAAGCAAAAAAAAATCACCTTACTATTGGTAACTTGAAAAATTTCTCTTTGAGGAATGGTTAAAAGAAGTAAAAAAAATCCAATTAAGATATGCACAGACGTACTATAGTTTAAAACCACTGAGCAAAAAATTTATTTTAATATTAACAAAAATACAAACTCACCCAACTATTTAAAGCACACCTATACAGTTAGAGTTTTTACCAAAAATTACATTCAATCACACAAACTAAACCATGCACAACGCAATTTATTTTATTTTTTTATTTCAATTAGAAAAACGACCACTATCACTAAATATTTCACTATTAGCACTTAACTTACACTTTACACTTAATTTTCACTAATTTACAATAATTAAATCACCAAATTTAAGTAAACTAACTTTGTACATTTTTAATTTATAATTTTTTTAACTCAACTACACAATTACACAGCACAAAGTGTTTTGATGTTCTGTATGTACGATTTTTTGTTACCAAGCTTTGTTCTAACTGCGTCGCTCATCTAAATAATCGTACGAGATGACAAAATCAGGTTTTACATAAACCAAATAGATTAACCGGTTACAATTATAGATAAAATATTTAATCGTCAGGAGTGTTTGACCTTTTTTTTTATAAATATTGTGCAATGCATCGAGGAAATTTATTTTAATGCATTTACAAATTGGAGGTCAATGTTGGTTAATTGTTTTTTCCATTTTGTTTAGATTATAGACATTGAATCAACTTAAATGATTTAAGAACAGATGAAAGGAATTCTTTGAAAGCTATGACGTTTCGTTATTCCTTAAAATGGGATAATCATGTCCATAAGTCCGATTCGGTTTCAATATTTGCTTTTACAGTAGCAGCTTTTTGTATTTGGATACTGACTGTTCTGTTTGAGTTTAAGTGTGTGATTTTTCTCTTGATTGTCGGACTATTTTCCAGCAAAATTAGCATATTTTTCGTCGACAGGTTTTGTATTGTGTTTGGACACAATTTCTTATTGTGGTGTATGTGCAACTCGTGTACAATATTTTTTTGTTTTTTTATTGTTATTGCTTGTGTATCGCTTTGGTCAATGTTTTTTTTTTTTTTCTGTTTTGGAAATTTTATAAGTATTGGGAAAAAGCGGATGAATTTTAGTTTTCCTTTGTGACCTTAAGTTGCAACTTAATTTATTTTTCTTTTTTCGTTGGTTTGTGCTTGTGATTTGATTTGGTCTTTTCACAATTAGGCATACAGAATACGGTAGTTCCCGTTGGGGTTTTCATATGTTTAAGGTGGTTGCTCGATACTTTTTGTTTCGTTGAGTGCGAGGCTGCTGAAATTATTTACTGAAACGATGTAATTTTTTTCGCGTCGTTTGTCGTTTTTTGTGAACGTTTTTGGTAGCCGCTTACCTTTGTAAGCACTACAATTAGTGAGCACTTTCTAAATATTTTAAAGCCCCGCAAATTTTTATTTTTAAACTAATTGTTGAGTAGGAGCTGGTTTGAAAATATAGATTAGCGGGGCTTTAAAAATTTTCGAAATTATCGTCGTCAAAAAAGGGGTGGTGGAATCTCAGTTTGAGTAAAAATGACATCAAATCATTTGACGTCGCAAAATCATCTGGTATAGACAAGATTTATCCTTTGTAAATGATCTTGAGTACGAAATGTGTTCAATTTTGTTTTCTGGCCAGAAGGAGTTGTTTGTTACCATAAACTTTACACAAGCATCGTGAACGATTTTGACTCCAATTTTGGACTTATAGTGATGTTCTAAATCATTTTCCTTATGGTCGAACTAATTTGTTTCATTCATGCATTGATCTTACTCTCACAAATCGGCTCGATAACATTTCTCTCCGATTAATCTGCCAGGGGTGTCAGGACATGATCCAATATATTATTCATATTACAAACCTATCGGCCTTTTTTATGTTTTATATTATCGTAGTATTGACATCGATTTTATTCATACTCACGTAGCCGTCAAAACATGAGAATTTTTCTTAACTGCGCTTCTATTGACGAAATGGTAGAAATTCTGAATTATGTAATTTTGAAAATTTTGTTTCGTAAATTTGTGCTTTGTACCCTTGGTTCTTGGTTTTGAAAATTAAAAAAAAAACAAATGGCTTATAAGAAATCACGATTACTCATTTAGGAAAATTGTCTGTGGGCCTAAAAGGACATTTTTCATTCAACTATACAGGAAATCGTTTTAATGGTCAAATTGAATATGCTAAACGAGAATATTATAAACGCACTAAAGAGTTACGCTGAAGTTTATGAAGTTTCATGAAGTTTCGGTCTCTGATAATAATGACAATCCGTTTGAAGTTAATTTATCAAGCAGATATTTTCCATCTTCGATAAACTTAACACCATAGCTCAAACATGGTTTACTGAAATTCCAATCATGTTTCCAGATAACATTTTATTATTTTTATAAAGTAACCATTGATGAAACTTTTCAAGTCATTGCCAGTGTTAAATCTAACGCTCTTGGTAGTGATCGACTTCCACTTAAGTTTATAAAGTTAATAAGTTAATTTGAGTTAACTGCTTCCTTTCTAACGCAAATATTCAACCAGATACTCACTACATCTGAGTTTAATAATAACTGATCTAATAATTCCACTCCCAAACACGAATTAAGTTAAACCTATTGAAAGATTTGTGCCTGAACTTTTTAAAGCAGTCGAAAGAGTGGTTTAAAACCAAATAAATTTTCATATTGCATCTAATAAATTACTTTCGCCTTTACAGTCGGGTTTTCGTAAGAGCCACGGTATTAGTGCTCAGTACTATGACGGCCTTTCTCTATATTAATAATAATAATAAAACGGTTACCGAATCAATATTCCGGCTCCATCGGATTCGATCACGGACATATTCTTAGTATTTTTCTAGACAAACTCGGTAAGTGACTGCGTTGAACCCTATTCTCAAAAAAAGAAATCTTTTAAATTGATTACAAATTATTGGAGAGAATTTCTTTGGCGGAGGAAATTTTAGCAGGAAACTGGATCCACTTGAATTATTCTCAGCTTGCGCTGGTCTCATAATCAATGGTGGTCAATCTAACCACGACCATTGGTACCAGACGCACTTGATTCTAGTACTGGAGACGTCTGAGTAGATAGCCACCATTTGGCAGGCACCGAGGTCACTGTTGGTGACGATGGCTTCTCAGGGTAGAGAACAACTTGTCTTCTTCGGGCTGTCTAGAACAATACGAAGAACAAACTCGGGCTTGAATCTGATGGAACCAGAATATTGATGAGGTACGAGCCAGCCATGGCCTGTATAAATCTAATTTTATTTTACAATTTTTTGGCCGATTCGGATGAAGTCCTCCTTGATATAGTCATCTAAAATCCCAGCAGGGGAGTGATTTACTCCAATATTATATCGTATTTTGAGTGATCATCTGTTTAAATAATGGGGCTTTCCATTCAATCGCAGGCAGTTAATTTCAGGCAATATCTCAACTTGAACTTGAAGGAGGTGATACAAACGCTTTAATTAATTTCATGAAAACGTGAGTAAATATGACCTGTGAACTATTCACGCAAAACACCAAACGTTATATATTCGATGTGTGGCAAGTAGCCATATCTTGTTAGAACCATTGTCTTTGCCAACAATTTGTCTCTATCAACGGTTTCTTTCCAAAAATATGGTTTGGGTTTGGTACGACAGTCCGTTAAGGGGTGACCTCTTGGTTCATTCTGAGAAAAAAACGAATTGCTGAAAAGGATGATGGGAGCTAATTTCCTTTGAAATACAGGGTGTTTATAAATGGTTCAGAAAAAAATACACATACAAATATTAAACTGCAACTTTCAAAATATTACCGGAGAGTAACCAGCTTAGTTTTATATGACTGGTAATTATATATAGGTTTTATATTTAAAGTCTAAGTAGTTATCTAGAACAAGAAAAAATATAAAACATAAATATTTTATTTTAAAATATATAATTGGGTAAAAGTACGACATGGAGTTATTATGAAGGTTAACCAAATTTCCTCCTTATGATTTAATACAGGCTAATAGCCATTTAAATATGCTTTTGGTTATTTATATTTTAAGTATTCTTACCTTCTTTGTTGGACTTAATTGGACCATTCGTCCAATCCAATTATTTGGATAATTTTCGTTTAACCAATGCTTAACATTTAGACTGTAGTGAGTAGGAGCACTAAAATATAATTAAACGAAATGCCATCATAATTTTATTAATTTTAAGTTATTTTGAATTTTTGATTCACAACACTGACACAATACTATACAGTTTCTGAAAGCAAATGAAAATATTTTATTTTTGCTTCTCCAATATTTAAACAAAGGATAAGCATCGCCTACTGTTTAACTGATAGAAAAATGTGTTACACTATTGACACTAAAACATCTCTTGATTAGATTGGGAATAAACGGTATACGTTCAAATATGGTACTTGGGTACAAATAATGTATTATAGAGTATTGCAGAAAACATCAACGCGAAATAAAATTTTTTACTTTATAGCTCTCAATAGTGGATGCAGATGCCATATAACCATTTACATTTTCTATATAGCTTAGAAATTACTAATCAAATAAAATAAGGTTGTTGCTCTACGAATAATATTTTGAAAGTAATCGTTTAAATATGTGTGTGTGTACTTTTTTTCTAAACAAAATTTGGACACACCTTGCCCATCTCAAAGAGTCTCAAAAGTAGAACACCCGCCCCTCCCATACTGAATGCACCAAAAGATCATCAGTTAACGGAATACCATCCCAAAGCATATGCGGATTACCATATCCCCGCGGACACTCTGATTTATGTGCTCACCATTAACCATTAAAGGCGGGCTTAATTGTTTTCTAGAAGTAAATCCAAAATGCACATCAACCAGTCCAATTTGAGCATGTATTTGATATTTTTATTAGGTAGTAGAAATATGACTCAAGTCAGAAGAAAATCGTAAGAATTTAACTTAAAAAAAAATATTAAATTATACATATAATTAAAAATTAATTATAAAATTACATATAATAGTTATCAAATAATTAAAGTTGGTGTTTTTAAATGTAAGTACGTAAAAATAACAGATCAAAGTTGGTTCGTTATCCGCGATCACCTCCACCTCATCTTTTTTTATAAATTTCTCAGCCGGACACTTCGGCTAGGTTTCGGGAGCCAGACGCGTGCTCTTGGCCTACGATAGGAGCTTCTTTCCAACTGGCCACATCACGTTTAATTCAGGTTTTTTCTATAAAGATACACAGATCTTTCATCCAACCATGTATAGTTAATTTAAAACTACCCTGTTGTGATTATGCATCTCTACAGGACAGTAGAGATCCCGGATATTCTGGAGAATATCAGAGAGCCAGAATTAAATGAGTTAAACACTGATTTACTTATCTTGTAAAGCAATGAGAAACACACAGCATTTTATAACCGCGATGATGATGTTAAACTCATCAATCAAAACACGATATCATTTGAAGATAGATTGCTATAAAGTAGAAATTTCTAATTTATCCGGGTAATGTAACGTTGACAGATAAAGAAGGCATTGATATGGCTTTTCAAAGATACAAGCCGCTTGCCTGCTATATTTCTTTGGTACAGCCGTAAGTATGTTTATGAAGACTTGAAAGAGTAGTTAGAGTAAGATGACACTAGTTAGAGTAAAACTAAAGTAATTATACAGTTGTTAATCTAATCTGTTTATTTTATTCCATCCAAAACTCTATATAGTTATACGATTCTGCGTAATGTTTATCACACTTCCTCAAGTAATACAGCAATTGTAAAGAATTGGGTTAAATAACAGTACCATATTCATCATTATTCTCTCGAAAGTCATCAGTCATATTTTTGAATCATTTGTCATTCGATCAGCAATATAGATCCGACGATTAAAAATCAAATTTTTCTTGTAATTTTTAATTTCAAACTATGAGTAACCACTTTTGGGTCTCATTTTGACTATACCATAAGCATCACTTCAGATTATTTCAATGGTTACGAAACAAGTCACATGTCTAGTTACATGTTTACCCAAGTGACTTTGTCTTCTTAATGCCAAAGCATAAATTTCCCATCCTTTCCTTCACCCATACAGCTTTTGCAGTAGTCATTACTTTCTAAAACCATCTTTCTCGCATGTTCAAGAAAAAGGCTGTATCTATCAGGTATTAGGTCCTTTGGGTTGCCATGCGAGGCAATTTCCGCTTTCGGAATAGAGACTTTCGTCTATTTCTAAGAATAAAGACCGGCTTTAAAAATCCCCTCAAGAATTATTTCCGAGTTTTCTAAATTGTTCACTGGTATAGTCCGATATAGGCAACCTGATTTAAACAGCTAGAACCCTTTTTTCGCCCAAAGAATATTCTCTGCATTATAAACTCCGCCCACTCGTCGAATCTTCCAGTGAAGTGGGTTTCAGTTAAAAGATCCAAAGGATTCGAGCTGGAAGCTATAAGCCGACAATTCTAATTCATTTTCTTATAAAGGGTGTTTTTTTATAGGTTCACAACTTTGAGTTGGCAACACTGCTTTATTTGAGAACCCATTTAACATCTGATAGTTGCTTTTTGTTTAGTTTGGTTTGATATTTCATTATGGATAGACTTACATCAGAGCAACGCTTATGCCAATTGTTGAAATGTTTATCAAAATAATGGTTCTAATAATCGTCCTTCAGAGGGGTTAATTCGAATAAAAATAGATTGTTTTCGGACCACGTTTACTCTTAATGATAATGTGCATCCCGTGAGTCACCGAACAGTATGCACTGAAAAAGCTATAGCCACCGTACAGGAAAGCATTGACGAAGATCCAAATCAATCAATTCGTCGCTGTTCTCAGCAACTAGGTTTGTGTCCTCCACTTTATGGTAGATTTTACGAAAGGATCTTAGCATAAAAGCTTTCAAAATTCAATTTGTACAGGAATTAAAGCCAAACGACCATCGTATGTGCCACCAATTCGGTGAATGGGCTGAAACACAAATTGATATTGATTTTGAATTTCCATTCAAAATTTTGTTCCCCGATTAAGCCAATTTTTGGTTGAATGGGTACGTAAATAAGCAGAAATGTTGGATTTGGAATGAGGATAATCCACAAGCTTTTACGAAACACCATTACAGCCACAGAAAATTACAGTTTAGTGCGCTCCATGGGCTGGCGGGGCATTGGTTCATATGTCTTCAAAAACAATGATGGTCACAATGTAACTGTCAATGGTTAGCGGTATAGGGACATGATTAGACATTTTTTTGTATCTCGATTAGCTGGCATTAATCTTGCTGACATGCACTATAATTTATTTACTCAAAGAAACTTTTGATGAAAGAATAATTTCGCGTAATGTTCCAATTTTTTGGCCACCAAGATCGTGTGATTTAACCCTAATGGATTATTTTTTTAGAGTTATGTAAAGTCACTTGTCTACGTCGATAAACCAGAGACAATTGAACACCTGGAAATCAACAGTCGAAGAGTAATTGGCGAAATACGGGTGCAAATGCTGTGAAAACTTTGCAAAAATTGGTGTTCCAGATTGCGCCTTGTACGCGCTAGCCATAACGGCCACCTGGTGAAATCATATTTAAACATTAATGTCATAAAATTTTCTATCCAATAAAGCCCGTTTCATTGATATTAAAAATATATTTCCTTGTTTCATTATGATTTAAACTTGTGTAACTCTATAAAAAACACCCTTTACATATACTAGTTGGATTGGTGGATGGAATCTTTCTAATATAAAAACTTATAATGACCAGAGAAGTCAGTTGCTCTAGTTTGTTCTTCCAAAGTTACTGACCATTTTTCGGATAGCATGACAAAAGTTGAGATTGTAGGTTATAGTGGTGGTCAGAAAAAAGATTCAGAAAGTTTACAAAATTTAAGGTCACATCCGGAACCTCTCTTTTATTTCTTGTGATAAATGTGGATTCTAGCCCAATATATTACTATTATATGGTTGATATTTGTAGTGCACAAATCTTTCTTAATTCCGCTTTCGAGGACCAGTTTCTCCAGATTATACGGTAAAACCTCTTCTTCTGATCTTTATAAGCAGCAACCCACTAGATTTTTTCCAGGCTGTCCGTAGTTACATCACCATCGCTGTATTGAGAAACGAGTAAAATAACTTGGTTACTTTTCTCGGGCTTGCAGGATTTAAGTCTCCTATAGACTTAAACACACAGTTGGGCGTGTAAATTACACAATGTAATTTACTGGGTTTTTTACATGTAAAATGTATGTAAAATGTAAACGATTATTTTATACATACTGTAAAATATAAATCAACTTTTTCATTACAATTACCGCCATCTGTTACCAAATCTCTTAATTAAAGAAAAATTTACTATATACTACAGTGTAGTGTATTTGTGTTTATTTATTGTGATATTTGTACATATGTAAAAATGTAAAATAAAGTGCAAATTTCCTATGATAAGAAATATTTTGACAATGAAATCTTGACACCTGCTATCAATAAATGTAATTTGATGAATGCTTCGTTTTTCGTGAGAGGAGTTAGCATATGGAATTCCTTGAATGGTAACTAACTGCTGGGTTTCAAAAATAATATTTTTCCCAAATTTAATTATTAATGTATTAATCAATTTATCTAGTATTAATTCTATGGTAAGGTTAGTATAACGGTTTGCAAACTTAGGTTATTGCTGCAAACTTAGGTTATGAAAAATTATTAATTGTAATTAGAGTAAGAAAAATTAAATTGAATTAATAAAATTCACTACAGTTCCACGCTTAAATTCGATAATCATATTCGCTACCTCTTTACTACACTGGACATCAAAGGCATAATGCATAGGCATTTTATCGAATGGATAGAATAGGGCTAGCAATTTCAGGCATACATTTATTTGATGAGGGTGAGACGGGTAGTGATAATTTGGTTGATTTTGTCCTGTTTGAAATTAATAAAGATTTAAATTTAAAAGCCAGTCAAACGAGTATAGATTCACTTCATTCATTTCACTGCAGAGAATTATTTTATTTATGATTAAACGTCAAATTGCAATTAGTTTTCCGCTACATATCGAAAGAAATATGCACTCTTAAAAATATTTTATTTTAGTTTATTCAAATGTAGCTAGATGGCACTATGTCACTAGTTGTTTATTTTGTCGAATATAAGAACTAGTTTAAGACGTAAACAGATGGCATTGTAGAAGGATAGATGATTTTTATAGTCTCAATGTAGATAACTAAAAGTTGAAAATAATTATGATTAACCATTTAAATAAAATGTTTAATTGGATTTTCTAATGCAAGTTATTCTTATAAACAAATGTTTGTATCATTTATTCAATATTTTAAATTATTTCTGGACGGATTCTCGTTTTTTAAATATAATTTACATATTTTTGTAATATACACATTTTTTTTGTAATTTACGTTATTTACATGTAAAATGGAGAAAACGTTTTTTACATGTAAAACGCCCAACCTTGCTTAAACATGAGTGTAAAATATTATACAGTTTCATCTGGAGGCCACAGATCGTGTTATTATTCATTTAAGGTTTCTGGATTAGAACTTAATCTCCACCTGATTTAGTCAGTCTGAGGTGAAGAGATGCCGAGGCATGGTGTAGGACAATATGAAGTTAGCATAACCTTTTCCCGATTATCCACTTGATTAACCTCTCTATATGGTCCTAAGCACGCTGGCACTTCCCGCAATGCCCTTATAGTTGTATTTGCTTATTCCTCTATTAGACCTGACGAGTCATCCTTATCAAAGCCCAGGTTATAAAGCACTGATCCAGGTCAAGCCTTTAGCCATGTAGTTAATTGTACTTGGCCCGATTGCGATCATGCATCTCTACAGGACGGTGGGGCTCCCAGATTTTCAACAAGGACTTTCAAAATGACGGAAATAACTGCGAGTTACACCTTGTCCTACTTCTCTGTATCATTTCTTTCAAGACGACTGAGGTTATTCCATTATTAAGTGACGTTTATTATATGGTCTAAATATAGATACGAATGATACTGTGATAAAGTTTCAAAGATTTTATCCTTCACCTAATGCTTCCCAAACAATATTGTAGTTAATCAAATTTTAATTGAATATCATTAAACCAAAACTTGGCACTGTCAATCGTTCTTTACCCAATTGGATCGTTAGCAGTTCAACAATATCAAATTACGTCGCACTTGAAACAAATTCAAAACATAAGTTTCATCTCATTATTGTTGTGGTTAAGTATATATTCTACATAATATAGACACTCACATCATGTATAACTATTTATAGTATTTTTGCAACAAAAAAATCGTTTTGTAAACTATATCTTGCGATATAATCGTTTAACAAAGTTAATAATTCGTGACAATATCTGTTTGTCGCCGCGCGCAGACACAACACAACGTACACGTATGCATGTTATAATACAACAACACAAAAAAAGATCAATCAATTAATAGAATTTTTATGATACTTTAATTATCCCTCTCGAATGACTTTGCGAGGCGCACATATCGTAACAAAAAAAAAAAAGTTACATAACTGTATATAGACGATCATTTCAAGCATATATATAGATACAGCAACAACAAAAAAATTACAAACCGCGAATTCACCGCAGCAACAAAAAACCGATAAAATTCTTTAAGTTTTCCGCCTATTTGTATTTCGTTTTGTGTCAACGCACAACACAACAGTATATATAAACGAAACGAAGGAAAAAGGAAAATTCCAAAATTCCTTTTAATGATTTTGACGATGACGCTGATAATGACATCAAAAATTTTTTTTATTCATTTTCGTATACGCGATAACATATGCTATGCTTCAGCATTTACTATGTATTTTGTGACTTGTGTATATTTGTGAGTGTTTGTGTGTTTGTTGTTGTTGTTGTTGTTTTCAGAACGATATAACATGCTGCGGATGAAGATGAAACGATGGCAAAAAAACTCTTAAGAATTAAAAATAATTTCATGTTGATTGTTAATTGTTCACGTAGAAGTAGGTGATTGGTTTTAGTTTACAATTTTTCGTCGTGTTTTTCTTTTTACGCTTTTCCACTTATGCGTTAAATTTTTTTTTTTTATTTTTTTTTTATTTTTTTGTATGGGAATTTCAATTAAGTTATTAAAGTGTCGTTGCTATGCTAAATGCTTTTTGATGCATGATGATGATGGAAGATTACTTAATACATGTCACAGTGCCGGTTGATATACTTGACATATGTATATATATAGAGAGACATGTTTTACACGAATGTATGATTCCAATACTGGCTACATGTATTAATATCGTTAACGCACAAAAAATCGGTTTCATGCGACAATTTAAAAAATTTACCTGTTGTTATATGTACACAATTGCTGTTGATTGTTTTACCTTTGCACGACGCCGTCAATACTGAATATATATATATATATATATATATATATATATATATATATATATATATATATATATATATATATATATATATATATATATAAATATATATTATGTATACACATAAGTGCAAGGTGCACGAATTAACTAACACATATCGCAAGCAACCAACGTGAAACATTTATTGGAAAGTGGAAAATTTTTGTTGTGATCGAAGTAAATCATAATACTGTCATACTTATTATAGTACATATATATGAAAATCATTATGATATGCGGTTATGAAATATTATTGACGTTTTTCGTCATTAGTGAAACACTATATATAGTATGTGTATCAAATTAACGCAATCAAATAATGATTTAGTGCTGTAATTGTACCGAATCGGTTGCATGGAATATGATTAGCAGCCATTTATAATTTTATACTTTGATTTACCAATCACTATACCAAATTGGGTCTTATAATTTATGATGGGCTGATTAAAGAAAATTTAGCTTTTAAGTAGTTCGAAATGTGAACCGTTATCCTCATTTATATTGTGAATGAAGGCAACTTAATTATACTCGGGCTTTAATTATTTGAATATGACTTTTGGGGTTTATTCAAAAAATCAAAATTAATAAAATTATACGGACAACGGAGAAATACTTTGGATCAATACTAGGAACAAGAGTATCTGATTCTCAAAATTATATTAAACTATTTAGCGGCTTTTGAATAGATTCTAAAGAATACCAACCATTAAGTCAATATATATCTGACCGATTTTTATATGTTTCGCCAGTCCTGCCAATTTTTTCATTTATTAAATTTAATGGTTCTACGATTAGATTGATCAAAAGAATTATTAAAGTTATCATTATTCATATTTAGTTGTCAAGGCAGAACCAAGGCAGCCCTTCAAGCAACAATTATTTTATACATATTTTATACTCATACAGTTTTGGTCATTGTGGTTGGAAAAAACTCCCGAACGTGCAGTCGCTAAGAAACCCAGGCGCGCTTGATGACACTATATCATCGATGAAAGAGTTTCACTTGAAATTCGTTGTTCTTCAGGAAACTCGATGGCCAAAAAGGTTTTCTTCTTGGGCCCAAGGTGGAAAAGGCTCTTTAGGATTTCAAAACAGTTGATAATCGTATGGGTACGCTACGTTTACGCATGCGACTACCCAACCTGTCAATCATTTGTGTTTGTGCGTCCACTTATGTATAAGCCAACCCAAAGATAAAGACTCATTCTATCATGCAATAACTAAAATAAAACCATTCCCTTGAGGTTGATTGTTTTAATTCGGAGCTCTTGATTTTTGAAGGGGATACTTTCTAGTATATCTTTTCGACCTTTTTCGATTAGTGTAGCAAAACGAAGATATGCTTGATGACTGGAAAGTGACCGCGTTGTGCCATATCCTTAAAAAAAGAGATCGCTCTTCTTTCAATTAATTTGAGGATGATTCGTGACGTACATCAGGTGTTCTTGCAAATATGACTCAATCCATCGAGATAGCTTACGGATTGCTTTGCAATGTCTGGGAATACGTAAATATGTACGTTTATGAAAAATTACCATAATGCCGTCACAATGTTCTGTCAAAGTTGAAAACAAGCTATCAGTTATTTTTGCAATTAGCACTGGTGTACGGCAAGAAGATGCTCTGTCACCGATACTCTTTAATCTCATGTTAGAATTTAGCTTTTGAAAAAGTAAATCACCTCCGGACAACATCTTCTACTGTCAGCCTCAACCAGGTTCCAGCATATATGCAGATGATATCTGTGTAATTGAATCGAATGGCAATGGTATCAGTGAATTAGATTCAATCGTACGGTTTTTAGATTTCGTTGATATCAAAATCTTTGAGTCCTAAACAAAATATATGTTCACTGGTTTCAGAGGCCAATACGCAATGGATTTTAGTAGTGGTGACCACACATTTAAAGGAGTGCTGAGTTTTCGAATCTTCGGGTCTCTTGTCACTCAGACTGCAACAATGGCCTGTAAAAACCGTTTTATTATTATTGGCACCAACAAATTTTGTGTATTATGATTCTTTGGTATAAAAGACTCTAATTTAAATGTTTTGGCTTGATTTGGATGTTGCACGAAGTTTTAAATGTTAGATTGAAATAAGTAACTGTCTTTGATGTTATGATTATCTGTTAAAGCTCCAAAGTCAAAAATTTTAACAGAGCTAAATTGCCTTTTGTGTTTTTATCTGAGACTATTAGGAAACGCAATAGCAGTTCTTTCAATATTTTGTCTTTTTTATGAAGTAATTTGCTATTTAAAGCAACTCAACCTCTGAAATTTAGGAAGTGTTTGAAGCTTAACAAAGCGGAAAGACGCACTTATACACATAACACCAATTGTGGTTGACACTGTAGATAAGGAATTCATTCAGGCCAATTATTTTGTAATGAATGTTGAAAGAGTTGACTACATGAAAGCTACGAGTTGCAATTTAAAGTTACCGATACAGACGCAACAATTCATCTAATTCTCAACAATAGGGAGTGATTCTGAAACACTTAGGTTTATAGTTTCGAATGCCAATGAAAAAACGGAAGAAGTAAAATAATATATTACTTGGAAAGGTCGAAAACTTTTTGTAATACAAAAAATCTACTCTAAATTTCCAAAAGAAAGTTTCAGTTTCTCGGATAAGATAAAAAGTATTAGGACATGAATATTCATAGGAAATAGTTAAAAAAGAAACCTCAAAAATAAAAGGTCAGCAGAAAATAACATAACAGAAACTTAATTGATAAAGCAAAAGATTGTCACGGAAACAGAGATGCCAATTCATTTACGACCAAGAAGCACCTCAAAACAGGAGAAACAGAATCTAATAATTATAAAATTCCTTAAGCAGTCGAGAAGTATAAACATGTTGATCAAAAAGAAAAAAGGGTAAGTATGAAATGAAAAATGATAGGTACCTATATTAAGAAGGGGAAGTTCAAGAAGAATTATGTTAAAAAATTGCAGTCTGTGTGAGTAATGGGGCACACATGTTCAATGCTATTTGAATTATGCAACACCTTAGCAATATTTTTACGATTAAAGGAGCAGCACAGAGTAGCATGCTCATTAAGAATGGATACTTAAAACAAGCTTGGGAACACATGGGTGGTCTGATAATTATAGTAGTATGACTAAAGAGACGGAAATACTTATAAGAACAAGTCTCTTGTAAGAACAATAGAGGCCATATGATAGTCAACAAGAAACTAGCTAACATATTCCATATCATTTTATTAGTCAGAATGATGGTCATCAGTAAAAAAATGGAGCATCATTTAAATGAATAGTGGTTGGTGTGACGAGAAGATTACCCAGCCCATATTATGGCAACAATAACTATTTCAATATTCCTGATAGCATATCGCTCGTATTCCAGACAAAAGTCACTCTGATGAAAATGAAAAAAATTCAGTAAAAGAATGGCCAAGATACTAGAACTTCTACAAAATACTAAGCAGCAATCAAAACAAATCCAATCAATAATGTGCCACCAAGAAAAATAGTTACGTATATTATTCCGAGGCACTAGCAGATTCGGAATAAAGTCACTAACGAATATAGGGTCGTTTCAGTACTTGAGGCAGTTGAATCATCAACTAAAGAGTGATTTTGAAAAAATAGATGATAACATGAATATTTTTAAAGATAAGGTTGTTCCATCAGAAGCATTATGTGGCTAACATCTATAGTGACAGTGTCTCACATCAGGTGAAAACATGAATTTGAGATGAGCACTTACATGTTCGAACGGACAGGCTTAAAGAGGAAGGAGAGGCACCGAGTTTGTTAAAGTTATGTATATACAACATACATTTATTAGCAGTTTAGCATGATACGGCAAATGTCAGAAATGAGATAATAATCAATGCACTTTTCTTTGTCGCGCCAATGGCCAAGATAAAACAGCGATTCACAAGGGTATGTATAGATAGACCCACCCAAAAATGGAATGATTAAATTTATTAAAAGTCATGAACATAGCGAGTGCTGACAGTCGATGAAAAGGAAGTTTTTTTTAAAGAGGTATATAAATGTAAAGTGAAATAAAAACATAAAAATAATGTTAATATGGTCATAGTAGATAATTTTTTGTCATTAGTGATTAAACATGATTTTGGAATTTGTGTAGATGGATTCTACAATTGGATCAAATAGAGCGCAATCGGGAAGTACAATTTACATTCATTTTATCGAACTGCTTCCAACCAGTTCAACGTCTGTGGTTTATCGGCATATATATTCATATTAAAATTGCAAAACATTGTGACCTCAAATCAACTATCAACTGCCAAATTAACAGTTACTAGGAACAGTGTTATCAATTCAAAAATCGAATTTAGAAAAAAAAATACTCATTATAGTGTATAGCAAAAGCTACACTATGTTCTAATATGTTCACCAAAGTCGATCATCGAATCAAATTAAAAACTTAACTCAATTTACCAATCACTTCAAGGCATTATATTCCGTCGATATAGGTAGACCGATATATTGTTAATTTACAGTAAACTTGCAACATATCGAAAAAATAACAAATGAAAAAATTTCATCTAACAACAACAACAATGATGACGTCTATATATAATATATGTGTCGAGGGAAACTATTATAACCATTTTCTGATGGCGCCTTCAGAAATAATACAACAAAAAATTGTTGAAATGCCAACAGAAAAACAGGAAATCCGATTAATAGATTTTCAGATTTTTTCTCGTTTATTTTTTTATTTTTTTTTTTTTTTTTTATTTCGAGATGTATTTTGACAAAGTACAAATTGATCCAAAACCATAACGAAAGTGATTTTATGTAAGAAAAAATATGTTATATGTTTGGTATCATATTTCATATATATTGAACTACATATACGACGAGATCGAAATATAATTTCATCGAAAAGACCTATGTGCGACTATATCTTTAGTACACGTGATAAATACGATAAAAAGTTGTGTAGGTCGATCACGATATTGACATATCGATCAAACTCAACAAAAATGTTGATCATCAAATCAAATATTATTTACAAATTACATAATATTATATAATATAGGGGAGGAAAATTAAATATGATTTTCATTTCAACATCATCATGGGAAGAGAATCATGATGATGATAATGATGAATTAGAAGAAAAGAAAACAAACAGCACACAACAGACAAAATGATATTTAAACTCTACTCTATAATACCGTACCTAGATAACTTGATACACTCAGATAAAAACTAAAGACGATATGATTTTTCAAGTTGAGCGCAGATAAATATAATAGCGCATAGCATAAACGAGTATGTATATATACAGCATATATTATATGAACGAGATGAGATGGTACAGTAGGAACAAGAGGAGAAATAATCGATTTGTTTGTTAAACAAAAGAAAACGTTTTAATGATTTTATGATGATGTTGATTCAACAATGTATATATATATATATATATATATATACATTCGTTACATGATGATGAGGATGATGTTAGGAGTTGTTGATGATGGTCTTTTCTATTTATAAACACTCGTCTACAATAAACATCTCAATTGTACTGAAGTATATATACAGAGAATATGTATTTATTATAAAAAAAAAAAATTCGATATTCAAATTATTCAAATATGTTTTATGAACTGTTGTATTTGTTAATAGTTCGATAAGTGGCTGACTGCTGTTTTCGTTATTTATTTGATTATTTATTTATTCATTGTTCTGTTGTCCGATTAATCGTTATCTTCAATATAAATTTTTTTTTTTCGTGTTGGGAATTTTAAATATTTATTATTGTAATTTGTACCATTTTAGAATGGGATTCGAACGTGCTTTAATATACATGGTGAAGGACACCGAATGTCACGTTTGTATTATGTTGGTTTGTTAACTTGCTGGAGTAGATCCAAAACTTTTCGCTTGGATGTTCTTGATAACAGCCAAATTTTTTTTATGTTCAATAATATTACAACTCAGGTCATCTATTAATTTGTCTCGGTATCTTATAGTGAAGTTTGCAGCGATATTATACCCGTTAGTTTTTGAAATTTCTGGACATCTTATTCTGGAATCTCAATTCCAACGGATTTTACTTTATCCAACGGTAATTTACTTTATCCAACGGATTTATTTACTAACATTCTTTAGCAATTGGTCCCTATGTAAGTTATATTAATATTATAGCTATCTAAGTACAGCCTCAAAGCAGGATAAGTATAATATCCATATGTTTAAGTCCATAAAAGTTGTATACCTTGTTTTTATAATAGCAACTTCTTGAATAGCTCTGGATATCTTCCATTTCTTCCAATATATTTTTCTATATTTAATGTTAATTTCATCTTCTTTTTTTTGACATGCTCTTTCTATTTTAACTTAGCATCAAGAGTCTTGCCAAGATATTTAACTGCCTATTTATGGTGTTTGTTAGAAATTAAGCTCTATAATTCGTATCCAGTTTTCTAGGTTTTGATCATTTAAGTTAACGTAACTTGTATTTTTTTTTTCATTTACCTTATTGCGCTTCTTTTTAGTTCAGTTACTTACAAGGTTCGTATTCATTTGCAGTTTTTTAATTACATTTTCTGCATTAGTTCCAGCTACTAAAATTGCAGTGTCATCCGCGTCATTTCTTTAAATATAAATTGACATAAATTGACCGAAGAAAGCTGGAGCTCTGTTAAATAAAACAGAGTTGGGCGACTAATTCCAATCTGAAGTTTTAAGGCGCATAAAAGATAAGGAGGCAGACGTACTTGTCATTGTAGTCGATCAGCTACATGAGGCAGTTCCATCACATGGTGGGCACTGTCCTCTACGAGTTAAATGTCATGGATATGGATCACCTACGAGCAAATTACTTGTATGCTCGTTAAGACTAAATTCCAGACTAAATAGACATACTCAAACTTTGATCACCTAGTCCAGTGACTAGAAACAACCGTTTCCCTAAACACAAGGCTACGTGTAGGAATAACAATTCCCCAAAACTAGTAGGTCCATCGGTTGACGCGGCTGACCATAGACCGAATTACACTAGCCGACTATGCATAACGAATTGTCAGAACAAATGTTTCTGAAAGACACTGGCACTGATATATCCGTAAATCCCTATACAACTTGTATAAATCACAAATCAACACCAACTTAGTTTTGGAAACCGCCAATTGTACAGCTATCAATACCTATACGGAAGCGAATTGGTGCAAATAGATATTGGCCTCAAACGAAATTGATCCAGCCATACAGCAGTCGATCAATGTGTCGCTTCACCCAAGAACTTCTTGATTGCAAACGGGTACAGCAAGCTATTACAGAAATTCTCTTTTTTAACAGTTTCACCGAGTTGCAACTCGCTCGTTAGACACAATGTTGTACACCACATAGTGACTGCAGGACATCTGCCAGTGTCCAAATATTGGATCCGATCCAACACAAAGCGGCCACATAGGGATTTGGATACATGATCCAACTGGGAATATGTCGGTAATTGGCAACACCAGTATCATGTCCATTACACTTGTTTAAAATCAAGACTGAAGACCATATGTGGGGACTACCGCACGTTGAACATGGTAACGGTACTTGACCATTAACTGATTTCCTACATTTAAAACTTTTCAAAGCGCCTATAAGGGTGTAAGATATTCTCGAAAATCTACTTGGTCCATGCTTATCATTAATCTCAGTTGCGCCTGAGGATATATTTACAAGAACGCAATCACTAAACGCCATACTTGTAGCCTCAACTTTGAAGGAACCACACATGTTTCACCAAGAATCAATGTTTCTGAATTCGAGGTGAGCATCAACAGTTCAAAATACATTTTCGGCATTACAGCTCCCTATAGACTACCTTAGTAACAAAATTATCCCAAATAGTATTCTACCGTTCATAGGACGAATAAACGCTATTCGGACATTTTCATGCAAAAGTTTTGATATGAATCAATTCGCTAAACCGCAAGAAGCTGACACGAAACTTCAGGATATACTTTCTGGTTCCTTAAAACAATCAAATTCCACTTGGAAATTATAAAAGCTTAAATTAAATGATTTAGCGATTAACTGCGATATTCCAACGGGCAGCAACTGTCCGAACATTGAAGAACCGATGCGTAAAACCATTTTCGACACGCACTGCATAACATTTCATATCCAAGCATCCGAGCCATTAGCAAGCTAATATCTATTAGATATTTCTGGCCCAGTATGAATCAGGACGCAACCTACTGGGCGAAATCCTGCTTATCCTGCCTAAGATAATTTCCACCTTCTAATAGATACACTTACTTACTTATATGTGTCGATCAATTTACACGATATTATTGCCCAAACTGTTGTCGTGAACTATGTCTCCAGATTTGTACCGGTTAACATCACCACTAATCAAGGTACACATTTTGAACCCAAACTGTTTGATCAGCTAACTATAGGCTTTTAGATTCCAAACGGATCCAAACTACCTCGTACTACTCCCAATCAAATGGCAAGGTAGAACGTTTTCAGCGCAAAATTTTACTTCTAACTCCTTAATGCAGTCTACTGATATTTCCTGTCAAATTTGTTATTTAGATTAAACCATCACAAAAAGCTATTTAGGCTTACCCCTACAGGTTGAAATCTAGGCCAATTTTATTTGTTACATTTTTTTAAGTGGATCCCACTTTAAACTCCAGTTTTACGAAATTTCTACTGACTTTGCTTTGCAGATCTATGACAAAATTGACCTTACCTACTTCGAGCAATATAAAGTCGTGGAATATATATAGAATAGCAATTTCGTCTCCTCCAGGTGAGGCGTTTGCTGTTTTAACATACTGATGGATGGTAAAATTAAAAATTCTCATTTCCTGTTTTTTTTTAAATATAGCTATGACATCTGTTATAGGGCTGAAGCACACCCAAATTTTTCACAGTTACTTTTTAACGTCTCACCTTACGCTGTTACCAGCCAAATTGAGGTTGCACAAATACAGGTTCACTTTGAATACCATCTGGGCATTGCATTGCAATAGTTGTATTCATCGTCATCACCGATCAAAATCAGATAATGAAAAATCCATTTTGCAACCCTTCCCTTTTGAGATTCGAACCAAACACTGCAGCTTTAACCACTGCGCCATTTGCTAGGTTGATTTTGTTTACTTTCTAAATAATATTAATTCTTTATAATTTTAAGATGATATCTGCTTGACCAGAATAGATTCTTTTGTGGATTTGGTCTTCTTTGCCATTTGATACAGTTTTAGATTTATACTTAATGCTGAATTATACTTAATTTTATTACCAGTTATATCTTAGCTGGAACTCTTTCACTTATGTCATAGATTAAGATATAAAAAGATGTTCCAATTAGAACAAAAAAACAAATAAGTGTCGGGTACCTCTAAATAAAAATTTAAAAACATTTTTTGGTTTACTGCAGAAAGTACAAAAACACATTTTTCAACTAAACAAAGAAAGTTTTCATTGTATAGAAAGGCTACTTGGTTTTATTTTTTATTTTTTCATTGCCGAATGCATATTTTACAAACCTTCAAGAAAATAATCAAGAAAGTAATCAAGAAAATAGGTGTCTTCTTTTTATTTTTACATTTTCTATTATTTTTTCTAGATATAAATATGTGTTACTTGTGTATGGGCCATCTTTATTATATCTTAATCTATGCTTATATATTGTTATTCCACTCCTTCTTATAAATTCATTTTTTAGTAGTCAAAACTTTAGATTATTTGCCGTTACATTAGTTCCATTTAAGTGGATGCTGTGCTATTATTTGCATCGGTTATATTTTGGAATTTTCACTGGAATGTCCTATTCACTTCCACGCAGCTCGCAATTATTACCCTTATTCAATTTGCAATTTCGAATCTGTAGTTTATCATTAACTTGGTTTACTTACAAAGATTTCAAAAAAAAGACCTCACAGTTTCCTTGAACACATAGTTCGCACAGACTAGAAATAAGTCAGATTCACTTAGTAAGTAAGTTAGTCAGAGAAGCAAGTCAGATCTAAGCATCCCTTATCGATCGCAATATTGGTATAGTGTTAATATCAGAAACAAACTTCACAAAAAAAAAACATTTCAAAATTAATGTGTATTAGATATATGTTACTAACCAACCAGATGGTAAAGCACATATTGCACATATTATACAGATGTATTGATCAAACGAAGACTGAAACACTACAAAGTTGAGAAATATGACAAAAATTACATCCAAGCAAGAAACATTTGTCTGGAGGAGGGATCCCGAAATTGTGTAATATCATCAGTATATTACCCTCCAAAACATGCAATAACATTTTATGCAGTAGCAGATGATGCTTTGAGTCTGATAATTGGCCAGTACTTATAAAGTCCTAAATGCCTATTGGTCCAAAGTGCTTGTCCGAGCAATTTCGTTGGTAATTTTAAGGTGTAATACAAATATTTGGCAACAACAATACGTCAGATCGCAAAACATTATTAAAGTCCCAACAAATTTTATTGGGCAATTTCTGTATAGTAAACCTCTACTAATCAAGTCAGCTGGCTTTGACTTCTTTTTAATATATCACCAACCACCCAACTTGTCCAAGTATATATTGTCCAGAAATTCGTTTTAAGAACTCTTCCATCGGTAGGAAATGGTTTTGCTATGCGGGTTAACGTTTTACATACGAGATATATTTAACCCTTGTACACAATGAAAGTAGTCAATGCGTCCAAATTTTATCGGAAAGTTCACTTATTAGTTAGGCAATTTTACGTTTATATTAATTTTAAAGTGGTCGACATGCAGAGTTTAGGCTAAAACCATAAAAAGTTGGACATCTGGTTCTCGTGGTTTATATGTCGGTTGAGTATCTGATGATATGTTTTAAAATGTATTTATCCATACCTCTTTTTTTAAGGATCATCCATGGGGCTACACTGGTAGTATAACATTAGCATGCACATTATAAGCAGTATTTTTATAACAATGACCAAAAAATCTCGATAGAGTAAAGATTAGATCCTGGAACCATTCCACCAATTTCTATGAATTTGTAAAATAATACTTTGAATTGCCAGTAAAACAGATAACAGCTTCCGAAATGTCCCATTTTTCCCTTTTGTGAAATAAATTGAGCAATTTGTTAGGATATTAAGACTGTGTCCGAAATCCATGATAAATACTTGTGAATGCAATTTTTTGCGATGAGTTTGGCTTTTAAGAAAGTTTTGGTGTGCGTCAAAAATTATCATAGCAACTGACCGTTATAATTTTGGTGTCTTCCTTTTTATCAAATAAATGTCAAAAATTTGTATTCACAAATACTTATCATAGGTTTCGGACACAGTCTTAGTCAAAACTTAGAAAATATTGGAAACTTAAACATTTATATCAGCAATTCATGGTTTAGTCACTGGTAAATATTTTACTGGGTTAGGACTACGAAGACCAATTGGCTTCGCCAAAAAAGATCGAATAAAATTTACATGGAATATTTTCATAGCTGTACTTGTACCTTTAAACCAAGGGTTCCGGCCAAATTCCACAAGAATTAAAAGAGAGCTTAAAATTACGATTCCTAAGAAATGGTGGCCTAAGATAAGGTAGAGATTTGCGAGGCATATTTCTCCTAAATACAGTAATAAAAGTAAAACTCTTAATGATCGCATTCTTGACAAAATGTCACTTTCAATCAATGCAAAATTAAGGAACTAAAAGTTATCTTCATATAGATCAGGAATAAATTGCTTTAATCTCATTAACTTTTCTCTTTTTTGATTTCGATCACGCACTTTAAAAGATAAATATAAGATCGAAATATATTTTTTTTTTTTGTTTTCCTTTATTTTGCAATGTATCTGCTTAACATTCAGTAAATTTTGTGTCTTTTTACATTGTCATGATTAAAGTACTTTTATCCATTGATAAAATCTCACTTACATATAATTAGTATAAATTGAAGCAACACATAAATTTTACTATTATTGATTCGATGCATTAGAGGGTTTAAAAATTAGAGTTTATAGTGTATCTAGGACCTAATTGGCAAATCAAAAATTTTGTTGCGTTTCAATCTTTCTCTCATCGTGGTAGTGAGAAGTTTATTCACTAGATCGTTTGGATGAATTGTCAATCTTGAGTGATACCTGGCACTGGAATTCCTAATTTGTTCCCGTATTGATGGGACCTGAAGGTCTCTGTGAATTATATCGTTTGACACGAACCATGGGGCATCTACTATGATTCTTAGAAGTTTAGATTGGATCCGCTGAAGAATGTCCAAATTTGAGTTGCTGGCCGTTCCCCACAGCTGTATACCATACGTTCAGATAGGTTTTATTATCATTTTATAAAGCAGTAGTTTATTTTCAATCGTTAAACTTGATTTTCTGCATATGACCCAATATATTTTTGACAGTTTTATTCCCAACTGCTCTCTTTTTGTCCATATAAGTTTACGCCATGTTAGACGTTTGTCGAGGTGAATACCTAAATATTTTACATCATCAGTTTGAGGTTTATTCTGGTTATTCATTTGTATAGGCGGACATGTTCCTCTTCGCATCGTGAAGGTAACATGTTTAGACTTAGCTTCATTAACTTTAATTCGCCATTTTTTCATCCATACTTGAATACTGTTAATATTCTCCTGCAAAACTTCTGTCGCTTTGATGGGGTCTTCGTGTGATGAGAGCACTGCTGTGTCTTCTGCAAATGTTGCAACAGTTACTTGTTTACTTGTAGGTAAGTCTGCAGTATATAGGAGATATAATATCGGGCCCTGTGGTATACCAGATTTAATTGGACGGACATTTGTATAAACATCCTGATGTTTTATAATAAAATACCTGTCATTTAAATACGATGTTAATATTCTATATAAGTCAAGAGGTAAGCATTGCTTTATTTTGTATTGTAATCCCACATGCCACACCTTATCAAAAGCTTGCGCTATGTCCATGAATACAGAAGAACAATATCTTTTTTCTTCCAAAGCTTCTTGAATTACTTGTACTATTCTATGTACTTGTTCAATTGTTGAGTGCTCTGGCCTAAATCCAAACTGATGGTCCGGAATCAGCTCCTTTTCCAGCAATATAGGCTTTAGGTGCTTAAGTAGTAGTTTTTCAAATAGCTTAGACATTATTGGTAGCAAGCTTATAGGTCTGTACGATGTTACTTCTTCTGGAAGCTTGCCTGGTTTTGGTATTAGTATTATTTGTGAAACCTTCCATTGTATTGGGTAGTATCCAGTTCTAAGTACTGCGTTGAATAAATAGGTAAGAACTCGAATACCCTTATCTGGTAGTTTTTGCAAAACTTTTCCTGTGATAAGATCATATCCTGGCGCCTTCTTAGGATTTAACTCTCTCTGTATTGCAGTGTTTACTTCAAAGATATACAACTTCGTGATTGTATGATTAATTTGTGAATCAATGCATTTAGAATTGCCATTGATTCATTTGTGAATCAATGGCAATTCTAAATGCATTTGAATGTTGTTGTTCTCTTCGTCCGTAGTTTCTGATGGGTATGGTTGAAATACTCTTTCGAAATGGTCTGCAAATACATCAGCCTTTTCTTCATTCTTTCTCGCCCACTGACCATTACTTTTACGTATTGGCGGAATATAATGTTGTGATTGTTTCAGCTTCTTAGTCGCTTTCCACAGTGAATAATCCGTGTTTTCTGTTAGTGAGAGTCGCGACAAATATTCTTGAATTGGCTGATTTTTTTCATTGAGCAGCAGTTTTTTTAACTGTTTGACCACCTTGTTTAACTTGCGTTTATCTTCTGTTAGTCTATATCGTTGCCATTGCTGTCTTAATTTTTTTTTGTCCTTAATCATTTTCTTGACAAGATTTGAATATTCTCCATTCTTTTTTTTCTCATTTTTACTGGTGTGGACTTCCAAGCTGCCGGCTGAATACATCCATTGAGATGTTCCACTGCTTGATCTTTATCACACTCCGTCTTTAATTTGATTTTTGTGTTTAGATTCTCTGTTACCTTTCATCTGAATTGGTTCCAGTTTGTTATTTTGTTGCTTAACATCGGTGGTTTCGGTGAACATCGGTTGTTTCGGTGAGGATCGAAATATGGCAAACATTTTGAGAAAAAGGCATCCCAACGAAATTAACTATACATATATACTCTACATATACATATACATATACATATATATATATATATATATATATATATATATATATATATATATATATATATATATATATATATATATATATATATATATATATATATATATATATATATATATATACAATACATATACAAGAAATGTGTCGTAAATCGGATTGCTAGAAATCAAGTAAAAAAACGGCAAAAAATTAACAAAAATGACATTAAGACTTAAAAAAGAACAGAAAGTGGCGACCTTATAGCTGACCATGCTAAAGAAAAGTCGAAAGGCTTAAAATGCTAAAATGAAAATTGGTGTAGCCAAGTAGACGCCCTATGCTCTTTCATGGAGATAAAAGAGAGAAAAAACTATTTGTTGTCAAGTTAGTCTATTTTGTTACCTTTGATTGACAAAACGAGACTTTTTGCTGGAAAAAAATTGTATTTTGTGATCTTCGATTGGCTAATTATCGGCCAAACTTTAAGGATCTAATCAACATATACTGAAGTATACCTAATTTAATATTAAGTTTGTTTGAATTATGTCCCAACGAATATTAACGATCATAAAATCACCCTACACCAAATTATCAATAATCATCATATACCTGCGCATTGAAACCTGTGGGAACCTTGTAAAAAATGTTAACAAAAATGGGTGGTACCCTAATAAAGCCATCAAATAAATCAGGTAAATTACTAAAAACCAATAAGAAAAACAAGAAAAAATTGTCGATCGCGATCGCATTTTTTTTTATGACATTCAATATTTTTCTATTATGTATATTCTTATAATGATCGAGTAAATAATATACAACATCTTCAGGTAATATCAGACCGTAACATTTTATTTTGTATATTGTCATAGTTAAAATATTTGACATAAAACATTTTTGTTTAAAGACAAAAACAAAAACAATAGATGATGATCATAAAAATGAAGTGAGTTATTTATATAGATCTTTCATTTATTTTAACGTTAAGTGCGAGTAGAGCAGCGAGAGGATATAAATTAAACAAAAGTAACATAAAGATATATAAACAGATGACAAAAAAAAAAGATGAAGATGTTGTTTATTTATAATAATAATAGTAATAATAATAATGATGAAGATCATTAAGTACAAACACTTTAAGTTTATGTATTAGAATGTAAACAAAACGGTTGAATATGATAATGGTTTCTATATATTATATGTGCGTATATAATATGTTTTCCGGTTCAAAATGGATGGGGATATCATTTTTATACGGTATAATATGTAGGTATGTAGGTATAAGTTTACGGTTGAATGTTATTTGCAAATTCTCAGTCTTTAAGTGAAATATGAGTAGTTAAAATAACTTCTATTGGTATACATTATGATCTTGGGTTGACAAAAAATTTTGATAAGCACGCATATACGGGAATGATCTTTCGAGATCACTTAACGCACAAGCAAATATGGTATACATATTTACATATATTATAGATATGGTGATATTTTTTTTATTTTGCATGACAGATGCAAAGTTCAGGTACAAAAAAATTAACATCAATATCAATTTACGAAAAACAAAAAACACTCTACATAATATCCATCATATACATAATATACGATCGTCAGTTTATAGATTTGATCTAATTAATTTGGGTCAGTCACATTATTAATATTTATAAATGTTTTGACATTCCCATTTTGACACATTTCATTAAAAAAAAAATACGAGCTTAAAAGATTCATATACGTAATATACGTATAAGTACACCAAGAATTACAACAACAAAATCCAACTCCTAAGAATAAAACCTGTCATTTCAAGTTTTCACCTATCATAAGAGAATTAAAAGTTTTTTTTTTTTTTGTTTTTATGTATTAAGATATCAAGAAAACTGTTCAATAATTTTTTTTTTATTTTTTATCTCGATTTTTATTTTTATTTTTTATTACTTTACGAGTACGTAACGTCGATGAATTCCATAAGACAGAGACTCTTTCAATATACTTATACGAGTTGGATATATAAGTAAGACAATGACATTATTATTTTTTGTTTGTATTATGGTTTGGCTCAAATATACACTTAGATGGGGTTTTAAATTTATAAAACTTCACATCTTTGATTGATTTGTGATCATAATTTTTCTATGCTGCTGTTTTTGCTGCGAGTTCTAATATTATGATTGAGACCATTTGGTGTGGATGACGTCACTTAATAATACATGAGTAAATGTTAAAAAAATAAAATAGAAATTTATAAACGATATATATATATATATATATATATATATATATATATATATATATATATATATATATATATATATATGTTTTTACTAAATATGTAGAGTGCCCTAAGTAACCCGGGATAATGTTTACTTGTGAATGATGGATGAAACCTTGTTTTTTTTTTAAGATTGTGAACGCGGAGTAACAAAAAGCGAGAAAATGTACGCTTTAGGCGAAAGTATACATATGCGGATATAAAATATAAAAAATATCTGTTAAGTAACCAATGAAAGCAACACATATAAACCATGTGACTAGCGTCACCAATCAAATTACTCGTATGCGGACAAAAATCTCCGTATTCCATTTAAAAACAAATTTAAAACATTTGTATCTCCGTTTTTACTTTATTTTTATTTTGCTTCTCATCATTATATCCGCAAACGTGTGATTTGATTGGTGAAGCTTATCACATGCTTTATATGTGTTGATTTGATTGGTTACTTTGCGGATATTTTTTATATTTTATAAACCACATACGTACATTTGCTTTTAATAAGTATTAAAAATAAATTAAAATATTTAAAGCAAATAATCATAATGTTTGAAGTGAGATAATTATACATCTCAATATTAGTGACTGAATCAAAAACTTATATAAGTGCGAATTGAAATATAATGATGGAAGCCATATTTCATTGAATAGAAGTAAACTATGCTATACCGAAATATAGATTACCGTCAAAAGAAATCTGGAGTATTATTGTGCATAATGTGCAATATTAATAATCAGTTTAGTGATCAATTTTACTTTGATTATGACAACTGCAAAAACTTAGGGCTTCGGTTTAAGTAGTAAATACTTCTATTGATTATTTTACCTTTCAGATATAACATGTTCTTAAAACTGTAAAAGGTCTAAAAAGTACATTTGGAGAACTAAAAGCTTTCCAAGCATTAGATCTAGTCAGTTTGTTCTGCAAAGCCGTTTATATTTTGGTTATCTTAGTAGTTCCTTTGCAAATTCATTGGGAGCAGTTTCCAATTTTGAATGATACTTTAAACTGTATATGCTTTTATCAGGTGCTTTACCGTTTTAATCTCTTTATCTCTGTGGAAGTGGATTCATTTCAAACAATACTACGTGGATACGTAGTATTTTTGATTGCGTACGTTGTAAAAGATATATATTTGATGCGCTGGTAGAGGCCCTTATTTCAGTTCCATATGTCCAAATGGGTATTAGGATCACCTTGTATATAGTAGATCTTTGAAATCTAGTGACAGTTTTGATCTAATTTCATTCAGCCAATACATTTTGGAGCATTTTATTTTTATTTGTTTGCACTTTGATTCAATGTGCTTTCTCCAAATCAACCTTCTGTATCAAGACTAAGACCCAAGTACTGAACGTTTGTTTGTTGAGGTTATGTTTGTTTGTTGAGGTTATTGGTTTTCATTCGCTTTTATGCGCCACTTTTTTGCCAGTACTCAATTTTGTAGTTGAGCTCCCTTGATACAGTTTGCGGATTTTTATGTTATATATAATAGCAGTATCATCGGTAAATCTTGATGTGCCACCTCTTCAGTAGTTAGTATATGTCAGCGATGTACAGCAAGCAAAGTACTCGTCCCAACACGCTTCCTTGTAGAACCCATGCATTTATCAGAATTAATTCGGTAATGGCTTCATTTTGTTAGATCTGGATTTTTTTTTACGAACAAGTAATTTTCAAGGACTGCATGAAATTTTTTTGGGAGTAGTGTTTTTATTTTTTATATCAGGCCCTCATGCCACATTTTGTCAAACGCTTGTGTAATATCCAAGAAAACAGCGGAATAGTATTTCTTTTCCTCTAGAGCTAGTTTGATTGCGTTTACAACTCTATACATATACATCTATTCTCTACAGGCTCTACAGTACTATGCTAGTGCACGAAACCCAAACTGATGATGGTCTGGTATAATGTGGTCTGCAGATAATATTGGTTTTAATTTTTGTAATACAAATTTTTCAAAAGTTTTGAGACTTTTGGAAGAAGACTTATATGTATGACGCAACTTAGGTTTCGTCCTTGCCACGCTTCGGAATCTATATAATTAGTGACGTTTTCCATTTTTTAGGGAGATAATCACATCTCATTATCGCATTGAATATATCAAGAGTTTTATGCATTTATCTGGTAAAATTCATTAATAATTTTTTCGGTAATAAAATCATGTCCTGCGAAGCTTTCTTTGGGCTTAAACCTTTTTAATAGTGGTTAACAATTTTCGTTTTAAATTTTATAAGATTTAAGATATAATCATCCTTTGGATTCGATATATTTTAAATTCTTTGATCTGCTTCCTCTACCAAGGCCCCTTTCAGAGCTTTAATAGCTTCATTTAATTTTCATTTGAATAGTAGAGACTTTTGGAGCTGCTATTGCCGCCTTATTTTCCACTTTTCTTGAATTAACCGCTTATTGCTAGCTGTTGACCTACTGACTCGGAACAGTTACGTTAATTTTTCTTTTACAACTTCAATATAGCTTCTGGTGTGAGTTGGCAGTTCTGCGTTCAGTGACATTTATACTTTTATATATATATACGTATATATATATATATATATATATATATATATATATATATATATATATATATATATATTTTATATATATATATATATATATATATATATATATATATATATATATATATGTATATATATATATATATATATATATATATATATATATATATATATATATATATATATCGGTTGATTTTTTTAGGCTGAAATTTTCAAATATCTCGAAAAACAAGCACTCTACGAAAAAAATGTCCGAAATTAAAAATTAATCATTCCGCAGGGAAAATACTTTAGTGCTAAAATAAGTAACCTCCTGCCCTCTTTGTAGATGGAGAGGAGGGCAACATTGAAATTAAAATAAGAACAAACATTTTTTATTGCAGATTCGGATTCTCTGGTTGAAATAAGTAAGTAGTTTAGTTAATTTTGGCCGAAATCTGCTTACCGGAAGGAGCCAAATTTTTTTTAGTTATTTATTTTTTTAATTTTTTTGTTTATTTTTTTAATAAAACATTTTTGCCCTTAACGGTTTTCTCATAATTGCTGTATTTTTTGAAATATTTAAAAAATTCGAAAAATTCCTATAAACAGCCACTTTTGGTTAGCCGATTTCCACCAAAATTAACTAACCTACATTTTTAGCCAAAGAATCCGAATCTGCAATAAAAAATAGATCTTTATATTTATTTGAAAGTTACCCGCGCCCCATCTACAAGGAAGACAGGATGATACTAATTTTTGTACTAATGTATTTTCCCTGCCAAATGATTAAATTTTGATCGTGGACATTTTGTTTATTGAGTGCTCATTTTCCGAGATATTTGAAAGTTTCAGCTTAAAAAAATTACCCGGTATATATCCCATTTAGTTAATTGCTTGTTAGACGTATAGGTGGGTCAACTTTTAAGGCATTGGTACTCAATTTGACTGTAATTAAAGGTCATATAACAATCGTATATTTGCGCATTGGTGTGGGTGATTCATTTTGATACACAAAAGTCTATAAGATCAGATATTTTCTTTCTATCTGTAGGCCAGTAAGTATATTTAATGCTCAACTGATTAAAATCATCAGTATATTGCTGCTTTTTAATTAAGTGTTTTGGTGGGCAGCAAACGTCCAAAATTACACAATTACCAGACCATTACTCTACGTAGATATTAGTTGCTTAAATTTGATCCTTATCACGTTTGTTTAGTATTCATAGTGTTTCATTCTTTTTTTGATTAAAACTGCAGTGCTTTAACTTCCGAATGTTTGGTGGCATAAACTTCATTTGCGGTTGCATGGATATTCGATTCTTCGTCATTGAATTGAAATTTTGGTGTTGGTGCGTTGATCTTTAGAATGATGCCTGGTATCGCAAAACTATTTTCGGCTATCTGGATATTATTGTTTTGTGCCGTTGTAAATCTTGAGAACATATTGTTTGGTTATAGTGTGACTTTAGAACTCGTTGCTCAAATAAACTGGACAGCCTCGGTAATTAGCAGTATGAGTATCACCACAATTGCTTCAATGATGGATCATTTGTTGTTTTATTACACTAATCGTCACTGCGATCGTAACAAATAACACAAACTTCGTTCAGGACACAGTAAGCATTAGTATGGCCGCATATTCTCGGCACACAATGCACTGAACTGTTCTGGTTTTCTTTGTGGGTTTCTTTACTATGATTTTGCGGTTCAGTAAATATTTAAAATATTTCATTATTTTTCACTTTTAGCCCACGTTCCATCATCATTTTTTATTGCAGGTATACTTGCGTTTTTGAGCTTTTTAGATTCTTTGTTGCTTTCCAGAGTAATTTTGGCGTTAGAATAATCGGCAATAATGAAATTGAACCCTATATTCTGATTAAATAACGAGATGTAGTCTTCTTTGTCTAGATTATGCCGCGGAGGGCAATATATTGAAGAAATATTGTCTTGGTTTCTGTTATTTAGTTGAATATTGATAGTGGCCACTTGCTTAATTTTTCCTCCAATTATTATTCCTTCATGGTATTTGCTGTTTTCTTTTACAAATATAATTGATCCTTGTTGCGTTTTTCCTGCTGGATAGATGGCATGATAACAATAATTCCCTCAGATATTGGGCGTATATATATTTTTCTATATTTAAAATTTTTGTTGCTCTAGAATTTGTCGCATTAGCCCATTTGCATTCAAGGTGACTTTTCTAAGTGTTTGATTCATTCCTATATACTTTAGTAAATGTTAAAAGTAATTTCATTCACTGTCTCATTATTATTTAAGCGCATAATTAGGGCTACTAGGATCCGAATGTTTGAGGTTCTATGCTGGTTAGAATCCTTTCAAGAAAGGAGCTATTGTTACCAATTGTGTGTTTCACTGCATGTATGTCTGTTTGCTGCACATTTGACGCATATCTAGCCTGCAATATCTGAGTGTCGTTACAGTTTTGACATTCTTTAAATTAAGGTATTATATGCAGTTGATTTTTAACGGTTGTATTCTGCCTCTCATGTTAAGGATGGCAAACCTTGAGGTACTTTATATTTGTACAAGTTGTACGAAAGCCCATAGCCATAACCTTAATTGGGAGGTGATTCTTATCTTAATATATAAACCACTTTATCAATTTTTCACATGCATCATTGTTAAATGATATAATTCTGTATTCTTTATCAGTGACTGATTTTATATGGTTTTCACGGTGGCATAATTGGATTTTCAATAAAAATAATTGGTGGTGGCGCGTGTGTTTTCGTTGTGTTTCAGCTATTTTGTCAGTGTTAAGTACAGGACGTTTTTTTGAATTTTACCATACTTTCCACTTCGCTTTCCATTTTTTGTTTTCTTGTCTTTTTTTATTGAAACCTTTAATTTGTTGCTCTCCTTGCTCGTTTTCATCAGTACACAATTTTTTAATTGTGTCTACCCATAGACTATATTATCTCACATATTATATATATATATATATATATATATATATATATATATATATATATATATATATATATATATATATAATATGTGAGATAATTGGAATTTCTAAAAACTAAATAATAATAGACTTAAAGCGATTTGTCAAGATATGTGATAAATCACCAAATAAACTGTAATAAATCTATAAACAGCGGGTGGCAGTATTTTTATTTATAAAATTGTGTGGTTGTGTTCTGGTCATTCGTTTTGGTCAATAAATTTGTATTTGATTTTGGTTTGTGTAATCTATCGCTGTTATTTAGCCACATGTGAATACATGTATACAGATTGCATATTAGAAACGGATAGGTTTTATGTCGTTGACATTGAGGTTGGATTAGATTTATTTATATACGAAAAATGTATTATATAGGGGATTTGAGACTAATCGGTTGCATATTACTAATCAATTGTATGAAATCGGAAATGATTATGTGTATCGCATAAGTATATATATATATATATATATATATATATATATATATATATATATATATATATATATATATATATATATATAATATTATATTTAGTATAATATATACTAGATTTACTTGTTGTAATCGGCAATGGAGCTGCCACTTAGAGCAATGCAAAAACTAATGGAGCCAATAGCTAAACACCACGAGAAATTGAATATGCTCGTTACTGAGAAAGAAGAACATTGGATCACGTATTTTATAGAACCGTATTTTGAAAAAATTAACAGAGTTTCAAACCACCATCCTTCAAATAACAACGAACATAGAAGGAACTGAATCGTATTCAAATTTCGACATTCGCTGGGGATTATCAGAAGTGGAGCAGGTTTCATAACACGTTCAACAAGCTCATCCATGAAAATACACAAATCAGCGATACCCATTAAATAAACTATCTAAAAGGTCAGTTAGAGGACGCTGCAATCAAAATAATCAACCAACAGATACAAAAACAGAAGACTACTGATTTCAACATATTTATATGCGTTGTTAAGTCAAACAAACTTAAACATGGAATCTGCAGCAGCACTAAGAAATCTACACGACACAAGAATTCACTGTTTATTAGCAGAGCATTATACATATGTCTTCATGGAGAAGAAACAATGTACCATATGCAATGGAAAGCATAACACAGGACTGCACATTGATTTCAAAGCAGATCCAAAGAGCAGGTATTTAAAAATTATTTAACAACGCTATCGGGTACGGTGATAATACCCACAGCTCTGATCGCATTAACAACAAGCGAGGAGAAATACATGCTCCTCCTAGCAATAATTGACATCATTCACTTTCATAAAGGTAGCATTATTTCTTAAGACGAGGGAAAAAAAAGTCAACACCAAAATATCAGGAATGGGAGGAATGGGAGGAAAGGATGTCGGAGTGTGCAATCACCATATCGATTTAAGTTTATCATCAAGGCATCAGATTAAATTTGAGGTAATGGTGTTTAAAAAATTAACTGACAATACCTGGAATTATAGACTTTGACACCAATAAATGGGAACATTTGCAGCACTTACAACATGCTGATCGTCAATACAACAAAGCAATACAACAAAGCCAACAGCATTGAAGTAATAATCGGGGTTGACTACTTAATTCTAAAATGTAACATCATTAGAGAACGCCTACAAGACCCAAACGCCCAAAAAACCGAACTTATGGTAGGATCATAATGGCTACAGGAAAGAAGACAAAATGACGTCAATGATCACAAGTAAAACAATTTGGCAACAATTAAATTTATTAATAGAAATTGATGCCATTCCGCAGGGGAAAACACATACCTAGAAGGAAGTGATCGCAGAAAAAATATTTGCTGAAACCACAACACCACTATACCAGAAGGGAAATGTATGGTGCACTTACCGTACAAGGTAGCACCAAGTAAGTATGCTAGGAGAATTTAGAATAGGAAAATTTTTTTTAGTCCATCTTCAAATGGCTGCTAATCCGTTGCTAGTGGGGTTAGGCCCGATTTTACGGTTTTATACGAAAGTTTAGGCAATTTTAATTATCCGAAATATCAATCCAAAAATTCTTTGTCTTAGTCCAAAAAAATTAAAATATATGGTAAGTATGTATATATATATATATATTTATATATATATATATATATATATATATATATATATATATATATATATAAATATATATATATATATATATATATATATATATATATATATATATATATATATATATATATATATATATATATATTAAACATAAAATGAGAACAGTTCCAAATATACTTTAAAAGTGTATTACCTAGTTTCATTTCAAAATATAGACGTAACGTAATAAAAACCATTGTTTACCTAACCTCTATATGTAAAGCATACTCTACATCATTTTCCACATATACAACTTTCCAAACAAAATATGAAATTGAAAATTGTTTTTCAATCTAACTCAATTTCAAAGAAAAAAAAAATTGTCAAAATAAAAATTATGACTGTCGTGTACGATACCTTTCTTACCAAATATAATATGTATAACCATCGTTATAGATATATGCATATATATAAATTTTCCTTTAATGATTCCTCGAGGGAAATTTATTTTTTGGTTTATTAAATTTTCTTTTATTTTTGGTTTAATCTACACAATATACATATTACAGTGACCTAAATTAATATCATTTTCAATTTTCATAACAACTGAATCAAAATAATTCAATTTTCATGAATTTTGTATATACCATATACATATACATATATCCACGCACAAATTCATATCACCCTACAGAAAAAATTTTCAATTTTTCCACCATGTACTCGTAGATACATTTGAATTTATAACGCAATTGAGATGCGATACCAAACCAAAAACAACAAAAAAAAGTAACAATTTATCCTATCTACTCCTTAATAATAAAAACGAATTTAATTGACTTATAATTTTTGTTGTTGTCATTGTTATGATTCCCAGATTTCCATTCTTTTAAGTTTATCCTAAAAATGAGTAACAATTTTCCAATTTTTTTTATGTAATATTTTTGATTAGTTTTCTTGTTTGACAAAAACAACAAAAAATAAAAAGGATAACATCATAAAAAAATCGTATATCGTTTGGCCCAGGGCCATTTTCGTAGAAGAGACGCAACAACAATCTTGTATTTTACGTATTATTATCCTTTCGCATGAAAGGATATTTTTATTATTTTTATGATGTTTAATGAAATCACAAAAATTAAATCAAACTTTTTTTTGTATCTCTCTATATATGTACTCTATCCGTTAGTTATATATCCACGTAAACACTGTGATTCGTAGAACTTGAAGCGCATGCTATATCGGGTAATGATAATAGTCCTAAGAATACAACAAGTGCAACCAATTAGCCTGGTTTGCATAAAATAATCATTTGAGTCAAAGTGTTTTTTACTTGGAAGGCACAGGAATGGTCCTACAATATTCAATGATAGTTATATAGGTGAAAGACTTGCTTCACAAATTTAATTCATGTTTGACCAACCAAATTTCTTAAATACAAAAATCAAATACATATTTATGTTTAATATTGCTGGCAATCTTGACAAAACTGCGATCACCAGGCAGACTGTTTATCCAGAGGTTCCGCGCAGCGATCACTGATTTTATAAATATAGTGCAATGACTCAAGTATAGCAGACTAAACTACAAGCCAATTAGAACGTACGTTATCAATAATAAAAAGACTTTTGGCATAGGTACGTAAGACTTGAAAGACTCCAAATATCATGCAAAACCATATTCGTTATGCGGACAGCCGATACAAAAAGAAATTTGATTGGGACATAGTTTTGCAAGAAGATTCAAACCGAACACCACATATCCAAAAGAATTAAATTTTATCGTTTCAACTCAATTCATGTCCAAAATTATAAGGAATTTATGAAGATCATAATACACCAAATTTGTCAGTACCAATAATATATTCAAAGTGTTAAAAACAATTGAAGTAGGTATTTAGGGAAGCAATCCTAGTCAATTAGATGAACTATTTACCATAGACTCTACTTTCCTCACTCCTGAGGATTTTCTTACTTGAAACTATACAACTAAGCCTACAAAGCAACGTAATATAGACATAATATTCACAGCTATAGCCAATTTTCATTTGATGAAATTTCTCGAAAGACATGAGCTTTTTTCAGATTTTTGATCTTTTTTAGAAAGATCATAAATATTCAATTGCAAAAAAATCTATAGCATAGATTAAGATATAATAAAGATAGCCCATACACAAGCAACAAAAGATTATAACTAGAAATAATAATAGTGAAAGTAAAAATAAAAAGAAGAAACCATTGTTTTTGGTTACTGTATAATGAAGGCTATTTGATTTCGTGTGTCTATTTCTCTATTCAATAAATATTGGTGTTAGCATGTGTTAGTGTTTTTGTTTATTTCCATTTATAAATATCTAGATATAGTAATTCATGAATCAAAGACGGCTTTGAAATGATTCGATACATTTTTATTTAGTTTTAAATCGATTTTTCCGTGAATAGTGTTTTTGTTATTTGTGAGTGCGAAATTTATTAATCTCGAAAAATTAATTAATATCCGGGTTCAAATGTTTCCCGAAAAATATAGACCAGGCTGGAGAGTGGCTATTGGCGTGTCAAATAGAATCGCATCCACTGTTAATAAATACAATGGTCAAAAAACGAATATGTAGTGCCCATTTTGATCCCAAGTTTATAGGGGAAACAGACTTACAAATATAGAGCATTTCCATCACTAAATCTATCGTCAGGTAATTCAAAGCACATTCCACTAAGATATTTTAATATAAAACCTTACCGTAAAAAATTACATCCACTCTTTCAATCATCCGATTTACCGTTTTTAGAGATCGCAAATTATGAATTTGAATGCCTAAATAAATCTTCAACAACTGCCAGTAAATTATGTAATTCATGCGAACGAGCAATCAAAACCGTGGCCCAATACAGAGAAATAAATAACAATTTAGTGATCGAAATAGTAAACCAAAAAGCAAGCTTTAAACAAAAGTCTATATAAAAATTAAATATCATAAATATCTTAATTCTAAAGCGTATACGCTAAAATGCAAAACTTTAAATTTGGTAATGAAAACTAAAATAAATGGATCGATTGACTTAATGAAAGTAGTGACCTTGAGCCTCTTTTTGAATCATTCGTGAAAATGTTAGTTGCTGCAAACTACTATAAACATTTTTATACAAATCTCCAAAAGCAAGTAGCCCAGACACTATATTTTAAATCTCCTGGCACAAATGAGATATTAATAGAAAATCTTAAAAGTGATGTAGCAGCTCTAGATGAATCCGTTAAGTTAATTTTCGATTAAATTAAAATCGAAATTTGACATATATTATAGACCACGATATTGGTTCTTTAAGAACTCGATTTAAAGCACCAACTGTTTGTGTTTTCATGGTTCGGGGTATATTTTTGCAGTGGAAATTTTTATTGAATTACTATGCAACGAAAAAAAATATTTATGGTTCGAATCTAAAAAAAAATGATCTATGAAAATTGGAAAATTTGTGATACAGTTGATTTAACAGTATTTGCGATAGTTTGAGATCAAGATAGTAACAATATAAAATGCTACTCAACGTTAAATGTTACATCGAAAGATGTAACCATTTTACTATTATAATTCACACAAAATATTCTGCCCTTATGATGTTAAAGTCTTTATGCAATAGTTAATTGAATGGAACGAAATATTTCTATCCAGATGGCACTGTTTGTTAAAGCGTGATTCAAAATTTATATCATTGGGAAAAACTGCAACAACAAATCTTTGGCCTATTCTAACGTCAAAACATATTTATCCGAATACTTTTAAAAATATAAGAGTTCTTTATGCCATTCCAATATATAGTAAGAGTGTTGTAGCTGGAATTAAACAGCAATTGATTTGAATAGATTTACCGACGAAGAACTACTTAGCTCTATCTTCATCAAAATCTGTTAAAGTTTCAAATGAGTTATTTGATTCTTGAAATAGTAAAGCATTTACAAGCAACTTACAAAGGAGCGAAATCTATTTATTGCATAGACGGTTTAGTACAAACAATCAGTTTGATTGATTGATTGTTTTAGAATGTAAGCCAAGCATTAAGCAGGATCTTCCGGAGTTGGCAGGACCCACCGTACATCCGTTTTTACATAAACTTTGAAATGTTTGAAACTTTGAAGTTTGAAAGATATAGTTAAATGATTGAGATCGACCCGATTCCAGACACCTTGGCGACCAATAGTTAGTAAATTATTTATAGAGTAGGGAAAAAAAGATGTCAGTAATGACAAAATTGGTCCTGTTTTCGGTAGCTAACATTCAAACCACTGTTAGCATAAGACCATCACAACGATAATGAACATCTCTGCATTCTGATATCTCTTCTAAGCATCTCCAGTGTGCCACCATTTAGTTTTTAGTTTCGATTAGTTTTTGCCTGAAATTTACAATTAATTAATTTATTACATCATTAAAAATTATAAAAATTTTAATATTAATTTGATTTTAAAAAAAATTGATTAAACATTACAAATCAATTGAGTTAACCATTTTATGACTAAAACGTCCTTCACCTTAAATAAACTCCGATGTAGCAAAAACCAATTTAAATCGCCCTCTTTTCCGAGAGTTACCTCTCTGTAGAATGAAATAGATTCGTCGGTCTTTCTTAGAATATTTAATAAGAATAAGCCTACCATATTGCTGTGTCGTTAATTGCAAAAAAATTAAATCAAAACAAATCTCTTCTTCCATCAGGCAATCGTTTTATGTGTCCAAGTGTCAAATACTCTTCGATGAATGCCTTGTATATGTCTCGTAAAGTAAATGGTTGTTATATTTAGCCTATTTTCAAATTGTAAAAACGTCACATAACCAAAAATAGAAGGTGCACAAATAAAAGGACGCCTTACGACAAATCAACCAGATCGTGTGAATCTCTCGACAAAATGTTTATCACATTGATCCAACGCAGTTACGATTTTGGATCCTTCTTCAATTTTGTCGAGTTTACAAAATCTTTTGATTTTATCAATGATTTAGTGAAAAGTGATGAAACCAATAGAGACACGTGGCATCCGGAAAAAGAAGAGTCGTTTGGTGGCAAAAAATGCTCAGATATAATCCAACCCAAAACTATATATTTTATATACACGGAAAGTTATCTCCTAACTTTACCTGGCTATAATTTTGAAAAACATCCCAATACTTTACTTCTGACAGCAAGATGTCTATTCTGACAGCAAGATGCCCATCTTATTTTGGTTATCAGTAATAATGGAGCAATATTCGAGAATGACAATACGAGAAATTCCAACTGGTTGAATAATTTAAAATCATTTAGTATAGTTGTATTGAACCAATAACTGAAGACCAATAATGCACCATTGATAAGCCTATTCCAACAATTACTGTTACAAAAGTTTTGTAAAGTTTTGATGCTATAGTCGTAAGTACCGCAGTTCTAGGATTTGCAGCTAGTTGCGTTTTGCAGTTTGCTGCAGGATAAATATTGGTGTGTGCGGTGAATAATGTATTCGTCATGCTGAGGATACATGCATATTGATAAATTGTTTTGCGAAGGCAACTGGTGAATTTCCAGATATACTAAATTTTCGTTGTCATCGAATTGGAGTTAGCCAAATAATATCAACATTATTATTTTGAGTAAGCTAAGGGTGCATGCTTTAAGCTCGTTACTGTCAATAGTAGGCAATAGTGGTACCGGTTTCAAATCCCAATGAATGAGGAAAAAATCCGTTAGCAGATAATGTAACCACTTGACGGGTAATATAACATTCACTGCATTCAAAATAAATTGCCTTTATTACTACTTTCTTAGAATTAGTTTTTAAGAGACATCGGCCAAAAATACTGTCAAACTGTTTTTGGAGCAGCTGATAAACCAAAAGATATCATAGAATATGGCCACAAGAATGGTTCCCGATCTGTTAGAAATAGTTAGAATAGTTAGTCCAAAGTCCGGTAATTCAGATTTTATCAGAATTAGAACTCACTCTGTTTTTTAACCAATGATGCTGAATTTCAATTGATTTTGTTAACACAATTGTTTCCATCATTTCTTCTAGCTCCAATGTTATACATTTGGGTAGCTTAATAAGCTCGTTTAGATAACGTAAGCTTGTCCGACCACCTCAGAGGTATTCATTTCTCTACATACTTTTTAACCTGACAATTATTTGTATTCAATAGGATACTAATGTTAGCCAACTCAAAGATAGAAATATATTTACAGCAATTTATTTGTGAATTTAATGCTAGAGCTGGTAAAAAATTTAACTGACATATGTGACCATATAGGCTTTTACTCATGAAACAAACTAGCGAGCGATAATGTCGACAACGAAGTCACAATTCATCTAAAACGCATAATGCAGCAATCTTTGTCAAAAGAGTCACCATTTGACAGGCGCAGATGTCGCAAGGTGCTGTAAAAACCATCTGATAGTATTATGCGTACTATACACATTATAATAATAATGGGTGCCAAAAAATAAAAAACAAAATTGAAACAATTGCTTTTTTCATAATTTAAAGGCCTTAATTATTCCTTGTAAATTGTTCTACCGATCATACTGTTAAGTTTCCGATTTAAGCATTTTGAAATCAAATTTTTTGTTTTAACAAATAATTTCTGCCGAATTGCGGGCCCTACCATACTAATTAAATTTTATTAATAATAGATATTTGATATTATAACAAAAAACAGGACTAAAAGTTCCGCACCTTGTGGGAAAATCTATTTTGAATCGATGCTGCGTAAAAAATTGGAACATTTTTGAAGTGGCCACTTTAAAAATTGTATAAAATTTAAAAACAAGTAATATCGACATACATCTTCGTACATAACCTTAAAACTAAATTATACATCGATCGTTAATTCATTTACATAACCCTAATCGTTTTATGTGGTTTTCTTTTGTTTTTCCATAAAATAGTGTACTGCTTTTGAATTTGCGCTTTAATACTGTATATAGACGTATATAATATTATGGGGTGACTTATAATCGATATATAAATTGTTAACTGTTACCGATTGTTAACTTTTTGTGTATTATTCTTAAGATGCTATGTACGCTTATGTATGTATACATTGAAATATTCATGAGAAAAATTAGGAAAACCAATTCGTGGAACAAATTGCGTCAATCATAATGATCGAAGTGTAATTATTATGTTGGTATTTTTTGAAAAAAAGTTTTGCGGCTATCATTTTTCGTGGTGGGTATACCGCGAGTATATATTATTGATGAGGATGTTTCTGACATTTGAAGAATTTATGTTTAAATTTATTTATGTGTTATGATTTATTTTGATTTGATTTTACATTTCCGGTACATACACGTATTTTAAGATTAATAATGAATCATTTAAATATAATTTTTAGTTAAATGTACATTAGTTAAATGTACAGTGTATATAATAAAATATATGAACGGAACATTTATAAGATTATTCATGTATTACCATCAGCATCGATAAAATATAATTCTAAACCCCAATTTACAGCAAGCAGTTCAATCTTAAAACAAACATTGCGGATTGAGTTTTTTATTGCATCGTAAAGGTATAGCTTGCTTTAGTTATAACTTAAGGACTCATTCGTTTTATTTAGTAATACATTTTAACGACCTTATCTGCTTGCGCATGCGCTCTCTTTGTAAAACATTTTCTTGCTGTTGTCTCAAATACTCAATTGGCATTTGTTTTTATAGCAATGTTCACCTTTCAATGTTCCAGATAGATTCCCACCATGTAACAAGTTAGGCCTTATGATTTGAAAATAGTGATGCAACTACCCAGAACTATACATAAAACTGACGTCGTTGCATTACTGTACAACTGTGTTTCTGATTCTATAAAATGGTTCAACCATCAACAGAGTGCCTTTGCAAAAACTCTTGTTTGGTCTCCAGGACGCATTTCTCAGGAGCATGATAATTGTTCCTTTTTTGAGGAACAGTATATGAGGATGCCTGCAGAATGACGTCAACTCATTGATAAATAATAAACTTGACAGAAAAGTTTAGAGAATCGATTCTTTGAAAATTGCTGAATCGGTTTATAGTAAATTGAAGGCGCACTACTTAGTCGGAAAATAGTTTCCAGATTCATTACAAAAGCTTAAATACTAGTTGGGTGGAAGTAAATTTATCTAGAAGAATTCATCTTGATAAACTTGAACAATTTCAAGATCTAACATAAAGAATTTTACGAAGAGTTCTTTAACCGAATTATAAGAGCTTTTCATTCAGTTATCGTCACTTCACTTCTCATATTGGCTGGCAGTGGTTCCATAAAGAATTCACCTTGTTGCAGTATTTGAAAGCAATACTGATGGTTTGGTCGCCTCTTGAAACCACATAGATAATAGGTCTGATAATTGAAACCAAGAGTTTCTCAGAATATGTCATAATCATTTCTTTGTCTGTCATCGATATTGATTTGCACAAAGCATACTGCCTGACCTAAATTGCAAAAAGCATTCTCGACTGAAACGTTTCCTGGAGTAGTATGTAAACCAAAAAATACACAATTGGAACGATGCAACTTAAGACTGTTTCAATAACTTTCAACTTGACCCCGAACACCAAGCAACATAATACTGAAAATGAAAGGCTCCCTTTCCTTTTGGCTCACTGAATATATTCACCAAATGACTTTATTAGTACCTCCTTGGCAACGTTGTCACTTGTAGTGAGTATATAAACGTATTGTAGAAGCTGATCAGTTTAGAACATTTATCACCCGATTTCATCGAAAGCAATTAGTTGGAAAAAGAACTCAACTTGTTTTTAGCGGGTAAAAAAGTCACTTTTTCGTTTCCTTTATCAAACTTATTTCTTTGCTGGTCGGGTTGGTGTATAGGAAAGTTTGACATGTTTCATTCAACTTCAATTTTTGATTCAAGGCACAAAAGATTTATAATCAATCCAAACACCTCGGAACAATGCTATTCCACCGCTCACATTTGGTATTCACTTGTGTTTCGTTTAATTTTTTTGGAAATTTCACTTTGCAAGCTCAGTTTTCAAGCACTGGATGTAAATTTTGTGACATCAATATCTTGTGACATCAATAATCAAGTAATCGAGCTTAATTAGGTAGACTCTGCGGCAACCAAGTCTGGTCTGTAAGATACGAGATATATTTGACATTAATTTGGGAAAACCTGAATTTACCGTAACTATTATCAAAGCATCAGTTTATAGCCATGTTAAGAAAAAATGGAGTTTCTCTTGCATGCAATGCGAAGTGATCCGTCGAACGATGATGGATGAATCACTAACACACCTGTTTGATGTGAAGTTTGCATTAATTGAAATAGATAAAGTTCAAGTTATATTGCACGAACGATGGAAAATTCAACGAGGATGGACGTTTCTCCAAGTTTGTCCTATGCGATAAACGGACATGGTTATCCTGATTTCATTGGATATACCATCTGGATAAAATTCACACTACCATTAGACAGAAGGCTCTCTATTTTAGTTGAGTCATTGTAATGACAATCAATTGTTGATTTATTTTAGGTAGGATAGTTTTTCTAGTTTATAGTTTATGCTGGCTGCATTACATATTAAGATTACGCCGACCATGAATCAATTTATTCATCAGCCTGAACCGGAAGTTTGCATAATTTATATATTGGTCGCTGGATGTATTGTTGGATAAACGTACATCGACAACCAGAAATCTGCCATCGAATCCTCGATGGGCTTTGACTATTCTTTAATACCCAACATGTGGATGCAAAACTTGTCTCCGCCACTAACACAATGTCTCCTGATATTAAGTTGTCAGATTTTCTAATCTGCCAATTCCTAAAATTTGTGTTGCATCTGCAACAAATCCATCTTATGGGTGAAATATTTTACTCAAGTCCATTTTCTTCGACTAAGTAAGTAAAAGTATACGCCCGATTAAAAAATGCGCTGTGGATGCAAAACTTGTCGCTTCTGATGGCTATCCATTTTGTATCCAGAGATTTTGAAATAATAAAACCGTTACCTGGACAATAATTCAAAAACGCTTTGGAACCTGTATCAAAGGTTAGGTATTTTAGCTGATACGCGCTCGGTAAATGACGTGTGTTACTTCGCCATAAAATAAGTTGAAACTTCCTATCCTTACTGTCAACCCATACCTGCCTGTACAATTTTATAATTCACAGGATGTCGATATGGAAGAACCTAAAACCCAAACAGGAGTGACATTGAACAAAGGAGGTTTTTTTTAGTTTAAGGTAGATCATTTTACATATAACAGTCCGGTAATAAAACGAAATGTTCTATCTACAACGACCAAGTTGGTTGACCCAATAGGGTGGATTGCACTAATTATTGTAACCCCAAAAATCATGTTTCTATAATACTGGCACCGGGCCTCAATTAATATGAGCCAATTTCCGAAGAGCTGTTCCAAGAATGACTACAATGTAAAAAACCAGACTCCTCTTACTTAATAAGCTGAAGATTTCAAAATGGATAAGCTTCATAAATAAATCAGAAATAGAAGTTCATGGTCACAGCGACACATCAGAACAAGCGTATACTACCTGTGTCTACCTCAACGGAAAAAATAAAGACGAAGTCAATGTCAGCCTCATAGCTGCCCAAACATGGCATGGATGAACTCTACAATAGTACTGTCATGGATACAAGGAGATCCGAAAATACAAAACATTCGTTTTCAGCAGGGTGTCAGAAACCAGGAATCTGATAAAACTTCATCAATGGTGACACGTCAAATCAAGCAAAACCCAGCCGAATGTGAGAGTCAAGAAATAAAAGAACAGGAGCTCATGAGTCACAATATGTGATGGTCAGGGCCACACTGGCTCAAAAAAGTCAAATACAAATATCGAAACGATAAAATTCACTGTATCGAGCAAATAACAACTGTAATAAAAAAACAGCTTAAGAGTAACTTCTCGTCTACAAAAATGCAGTCATCTGCAAGGGAATAGGAAGTAAAATTTGTAAAGATTATATCAGGCGATTTTTCTTTGCCTTTTAACTAGCACACAGAGATTGTGTCAGACCTCACAAAAGAGGCGTTTATTGCTGCTCTAAAAAGATTTACCTCTCGGCGACGGGTTTGCAGCGATATATATACAGTAACAACGCCACGAACTTTATTGGAGCCAGCCATAAACTAAAGGCCGATTGCAACAACATTGTATTTGATCAAACGGCCGGAGAAGGAATCACCTGCCACTTTTAACCACTTGCATCATTATACTTTGGTACTATAGAAAGTAGGCGTGAAGCCAATTAAGACTCATCTGAAAAAGATCGTGGGGAATAGTACGCTTACCTACGAAAAATTAACGTCTGCCCTAAATCAAATAGAAGCCGTGGTAAATTCAAGGCCACAACGTCCATTGTCCAATGACATAAGTAACTGATCTTGAAGCACTCACATCCGGTTACTTTTTGATAGACTTTTCGATAACAACAATACCCGAAAAAACTAGAGAAAACGAACATCTACCGACTAACTTAGATAACAAATGTAAGAAAAATTCAAACAAGACTTCTGGAAGAAATGGAGTAACGAGTACTTTTACATAGGTTACAAAAATGACCGAAATGGCTACAGTCAAAATTTTAAATCAAAATTGGTGATCTCATGCTTCTAACTGAAGACAAACACTCTATGGATTCCATTGCACAGATATAACGCTTGGAAATTCACAATGAAGTCCAAGAAACTCTACAATCAAGTGTGTCAAAATGACAGCAATGGAGTGATTGAGACAACACAAACATTCATCAGAAAGAAAGGACTTCTAACACTGAATCTATCTTGGGTTTTGAAAGGAGATACGGTTACTGTAGGTTCTAGGACATAGTTTTCTTAGTATAGAGAAGTAACTTTTTTAAACCTCAATTTAAAACTCAATTTAATTTGAGTGATATAATACAGAGATATTGCAAGCATTAAATCAACTGCAGTACTCCTCGTTGTGAAAATAAGGAGTGTTGATGCTTCAATTCAAGCTCACAAGAAAGGACTAAAGGCATCAACTACAAGGGTTGCCCTCTATGACTATCATCACTTGCCATTTACTTGCTCCCCCCAACGATATTTATTACCGTAACGTGGTACGTAATCAGAAGAACAAAAATCCTTTAAAATTTAAAGGAGTTCTATCAAAATTTATTATATAGAATGATCTTCGCTGAATGTTAAAATGTTGATCTAATTTTTATTTTATTTTTATAAATATTCTTAGCACTTAGGATAAATAAATATCCTTAATGTGATGGTCTAGCAACAAACACACAGTACAACTGCAAAAGGTTTGAACTTCTGTAAATTGTATTCCAAGGGGAACGTGTGGTTGTTCAGTTCATTCCACATTCGTGAACTCCTTACAAAAAATGAATTTTTCAATTTACTGGTCCTCACGAATTTTATTTCCAGATTGTTCCGATGCTCAGAGCGTCTCAAAATAAGCGTGGGCTTTGACAACCCTGGCATAAATCCATAAAGTACAAATGAACAATGACCATAAAAGTACTTGCAAAACGCACAAAAAGATCCCCAATTATGAAAATTAAACCCCAACCTGGGTCTTCTAACGGTCTTGCATATAATTGTAAGTGTTTCAGATGGATTAAAGTAAAACTTACATCGTCGTAAAAATCTAAGGCATTTGGCTGCACCAATTGCTGCTCTGTTTAATTGTTCAGCCCAAGATATTCTCTTTGAAATAGTTAAGCCGAGAATCTCAAATGTGTCAGATATATCCCAGCCTTTTTTGGCACTGGATGTATGTTGGCAATTTTCCAGATGGACGGGAAATTGCCAGAAGATAGATCGGCGGAACAAACATGATAGTTGCTTTGACAGAGACTTACAACAATATTTGAGAACAATTGGGGGAATACCATCCAGACTGGCTGACGCGTTTGTGTTAATTTTTGAAAGGACTTTGACGACAACTCTAAATTTGAATCTAATGCGGAGCATCGACGAGCTGACTAGAGAGATAGTAGAAGGTTTTACGTTTGGCTCAGCTAAACTGGAGTTTGAAGCAAATTTTTGTTCGAAAAGATTAGTTTTTTCTTGGGCAGTATAGAAAAAATATAGTCCTCAACTTTCAGGGGTAGTATTGATGATTTCCTACTATTTAAGAAGTTTTCTTCTACTTTGCGAGCAAAGGACCAAAAGGTCCGAATACTATAGCCCTGCCGCAATTCTTTTCGAACCTTTGTTTGATAATTATTAGCATGCGTCACCGTTTTCTAGCTGTCTTAAATTCAACGAAATTTTCATTTGACGAGTTCTTAAACAAAATTTGCGGTAAGAGGCTTCTTTATTTGTGGTTGTTGTTCTGCAGTCGTAATTATGCCAAGGATTGCCTTAGAGAGACTGCAGGAATGAAGGCTAAGGAATGAACTGTTCCATTCCCGTAAGAATAACAGTCAAATGGCTGCACTATCAGTATTAACTATCACCAAAAGCAAAACAAGAGTGCATTTTTATAGTGCCATAATCAGCACTTAGGCGGAACATACACTTGGTTTGACCACGATATTGAAAATTCCGCTGTAATAAGTCGATGGTCAGAGTTTCCAAAAAGAGAATCGATGGAGATACTCAAACTGATAGAGATACTAATTTGGTCAACTCTATAATCATTTACCACGAAATCAGGATTTTAAAATACTGCAAAAAACCACACAAAGCATGCACTGCTTGTTCAAAAAGATCTTCAATTCAGATTTTTCTTGTTGAAATGTGAAATACTCGAAATAAACTAAAAAAGAATCTTCCAGATCGTGTTCAAAAAGATTCGTTGCATAATGTGAAAGGTCGGATTTTTTGTTTTATTAGCTGCAGCAGCCAAAAATATATTCACAATAAAACGGAAATAAAAATTAACGAAATAATTCAACCCGTATACAGACGGTGGATTAAAAAATTGCTCATATACGCAACTGACTGAAATATAAAAGGCGAAATGTACAGTCACCTAAACATACACAATACCAATTAATTTCTATTAAATTTTATTAAGAATTAATGAAATGGTAAATTAAATAATCGTGCGAATTAAATTTGCCTATTGTTCATTTATGAAAGAGTTTTCTAATAAGTAAAAATTTATACAGTTGTTTACGTGTTACGAGCATATCACTATATAGAAAAATTTAAACGGGTAATAAGTAAAGATCATCACAAAATGTCAAAAACTGAGCACCCCTTTTGAAAAACCCTAATTCTTATTCCCATTCTCAATTTTCAAAGGTTTTATCTTGTTGTGAACCTTAAAAAATCCATTCATCGCTGTGGTATACATCGGTTATGTGTTATAGTTTTGCGTGGTGGTTAACAGGTTTTGTGTAATTATGAATTAAACAAAACACGAAATTAATACGTTAATAATAGGCCAAAACTTAAATAATCATAATAATAATACACTATAATAAACAACCCTTCTTTTCCATTCTATAATGCCATAATGTTTGGCGTTGTCGGTATGTAAATACATGTATAATTTATGGTATATAGCACGTCTCGAATTACAGTCTCATTGTTTTATGTGGTTTTCCATCATTATGTTGTTGGTATAATTTAACATTTATTTATGCTTCTTATTTTATTATACTGTGGATTGATGTACCTTTTTATGTAACTGGTAGAGGAAATTCATATGGTACTCTATAGCCATGGTCACTTTTAATCCATACGTTTTCGTATTGGATATGCAGTGCATAAATGCTCTTTATAATAGATCTAGGGGTCACAATTATCGCTCATTACCCAAGCAGCAGCCGAACTACTAAATTTACCAAATTTTCGTGTAAATCTGCATGTCACTGGAATTGGAGGAATGACGACCAGCAATACAAAATATAAGGTGAACAATATCACCACATTATTCATCAAATTTCAATCAGATGGTTAAAGGGCTCATTTTACCATAATTTACTGAACGCCAGCTGAACCACTGAATCGACATACAAATATTTTAAAGGAAGGAGCAGTTAACCTCACCGGACCATCCAGTGCTTCAAAAAACGGAGCTGGGGTAGATCTCTATGAGAATGACGCAAACACAACCAACTTTAAACTCAATGTCTTAATCTATGATATCTCGAAATAAACTTGATTTAGAACTTCAAAAATTTTGGGAAATTGAAGAAATGAGCAGAAGTGGAGCAGATATTAGAAAAAAACCCGCTATCAAAACCAGAATTCCACAACTTTTTAAATTAATACATTGAAATATGAAATGCAAGATCAACAAGTGCCACCTACCTCACCATGCAGTGGTTAAGCAATACAGTACAACAATAAAAGTTAGGGTAGTATTTGATGCATCGAATACTACTAGATTGGAGAACTCCACAATCGCAAATCAAAGAATCTAAGTTACGAATGATAATAAACAGTATATTTTCACGGACTATGTGCCATACATAGCCATATAGATTATAGACAGATCGCTTTAGATGAACAAAAAACATACCGAATTGCTTCAGAAATTGATGATGCTCTTTCTGGTCCAGATATAGAATAGAATATGCAATTTAATGTCAGCAACGATTACGAAATATGCTTGATTTTGGAGTTTTAAAACTGCGGAAGTAGGCATCAAATAACGTTATGGAAGATATACCGGATCACCTCAGAGAAATCAAAACAACCATCATAATGCAGAACGCAACAGCTATTTATTGCTAAATTACAAAAGCAACAAAACTACCGCGACTTTAGTATCAGTGAAAACAAAGGTGGCACCAATCAGTCAAAAGTTAACCTTTTCAAGGCTTGAATTGTGCGGAGCTTCATTATTGGCAAAGCTATACTTAAGCAAATTTCCAAAACCATGGATATCACGAATTGTAAGATGCAGGTCTGCACAAATCCAACAATAATGCTAGCCTGATTACAAGGAAAAACAAGTAAATTTCTATTATCAGCCCTACTTAATGGAAACAAAGATTTAAAGAAAATCCAACGAACTATGCAACACTCATGGCATATAGACATATAGATAAGTTGTAAGATCGTAATTTATGATGGTCGGGGCCAGATTGGCTTAGAACCAGTGCTAATCTTACATTTAAAAAGGGAATAACCGAGATGAATCTATAGAGGATATAATAACATTAATAACAGATCCAATTACAATTGAAAAATTCTCTACTTTCACAAAATCATAAAAAGTAGACGCAAATTATTGGCTAATCAGAGAAAAGGTGCTTTAACAGTTCAAGGACTAGAAGAAGCTAAAATCAACATTGTACAAGTAAAGTAATCTACAGCTTTAACAGATGATATTAGACAATTAAAGAAAAAACAGGGCAGAAAAGCAAACTTTGTCCTTACATCCATTTCTGGATATGATAGATTTAAGCGAGTTGGTGGTCATTTGCAACATTTAACTTCATAGTATGACGAGAACCAATCAATGACACTGCTATATCACGAGCTTAATCCTCGATTAGGCGCATAAAAGCAGTCTGTATTAAGGTGTGAATTTAATTCTTGATTTTATAAGAAAGACATTTTAGATTCTTCAAGGCAAAAGATCTAAAAGACAACACAATCGTCATTGTCACAAGTGCTTCAGATATAATGCTGATCGAGTAACCCAACCAATGTGAGCCTACGGTCACAAACGATAACACCATCAAAAACATTCATCCGCGAACGGGGATAGATTATGCTGACCCATAAATTTTCGAATGTCTAAGAGATCGAAAAGCTGAAAAGTTTACATTACTATATTTTCATCTGTTTAAATCGAGGCAATGCAAATATAGAACTGGTTAGTGTTTTAACATCAAAAGGATTTTTCTCTACCCTCAAACGCTTCAAGAACGAAGGGGAAATATTGCAAATTTATACAGCAATAACGCAAATAATTTTGTTACATCAAATAAATATCTGCATGCCATCTTTCACCATTCGGATGATATTTCAAACAAGTTGTTGGTTCAAAGAAAACTATCGCATCGGCACTACCAACGTTCGAAGAATTGACGACTCAAATCGAAGCATCATTAATTTTTATACCTTTATGTCCTTTAACAGTTGATCCTAACGAGCTTGGATGCTTGACGCCAGGACATTTCCTAATATGCAACTTTATGCTTATCGCACCTAACAACCAGCTACTTCAACTATTAAAACCTTAACTGTTAACTAGGCGGAAAATAGTTGACTGGATGCGCAATCTCATCGCATGTAATTGACTAAGCTGCCTCCAAATATAAAAAAGATCTAATTGGTTTTCATAGGGGCTGCAAATACACCACCTACTAAATAGGTAAAGACAATTATGGTAGAAAAACACCCAGGACATGATAAGTTAGTTATAGAGTCATTACTTTGAAAACTCTGAACGGAACTCCCAAAATATCAATCGCTAAAATTAGTCAAATGCCAACTCATGGCAATGACGAAACAGATCTAGAATAGCACAAAAATATGCTCACATATAGGAAAAGTACCTTAGTGGACATACAAGTTAACAGTTTTAATTCACAACATATATCAAAACGAGAAAGACCCTACAGCAAGACTTCAAAATAAATGCAGCTACGTAGCATGCCGTAATTAATACTAAAGTGAAGTGAACAGAACAATCCAGTCTGGAAAAGAGCATGGTAATGCAGATCCATGGAGTTTCAAATATAAATTAGGCTTGGGAAGGCTTAAAACTACAGAAGTACTGACCACTTTAACAAATATAAAGGGCCTGGTAACTATGTGAAAGAAGGACAACAGAAACGGTTAGTTGGGTGCGCAGTTTCCTGATGACACTGTCACAAATGACACAGAAGCGCATAAAGTTATTAGATCACATAAATTTGTATAGATTTGTAACGCCCAGAACTTTCCACACGAAAAAGTGCGACAATGATGAAACCACGGACGCAATAATGTTAATGAGGTCGAAGTAATGCAAAACGGATAGCCTATAACAAGGCTTAGTATCATGCGCTTCCTAAGTGAATCTCTAAACAGAGGAGCTTTTCCAAAGGTAGGGCAAAATGATAAAGTAATTATAATTTTAAAGGGATACAAACGCGATCCACCAACCTATAATCGTATAGGCCGATCATGTGACTTAAAAGAGTATTGGATAAGTTATTGAAGAAACTGATAACTGACAGGTTGATATGCATGTTCCAGGGTAGTGGCAAATAAAGTGACAAGCAGATCGGATTCAGGGAAAACAGGCTTACAGAAGATTAACATGAATGCAACTAAAGGGTGCCGGAATGGGCCCTCCTATGTCCACACCCATAAAACATTGTATTTATTATATAGTAGCAGAAGCTAAAATAATGCTCTTTGAAAGTTTTTATAGAAAAAACATTCAGGAAGTATAACGCAGAGTGCTATTAACAAAATGACTAATTGATACTGCATCTGTAAAATGGAGCTTTTGTCAGCCAAAACTGCTCATGCAAAACATGATCCAACTTAAAAGAACGCTCGATATTAGAAGACAACCTTTCGTTTATCTATGATTGGAGTGAGAAGGTCAAAAAAGTAATAAAGCTTAGGGTTGACACAGATAGCCGAAAGTATAGTAAAAAACTTTGTGTTAGGCATGATACCAACTGATTTTGATTGAATTGATTTTTCAAGAAATAGTTGATGTAGGTATGAACTTAGAAAACTGCAGTGTGAGCTACGGGAACGTGGTATTATAAGCAGGACCAATAGAAAAAAAACTAATTCGTTCTCTTAAAAGGCAGATGAAAAAAGCATATTTTGCAAGAGAGATGGAATAATTCGATGGATCGGACCAAATTATAGTTTCCTTCTAAACAGCGAAACATCATGGTTTTAAGAGGTTTAGTGACACTGTTCTAAACAATAAAATAGTGCAAGTTAATACAAAATTCTGACACTAGACTACATATTTAACAAACATAATGTATACGTACTTAATCCGACGAAGAAGCTAGATAGGAGAAAAGTATGCGCATCCTTTCTGTGTGCGATTTTCTTACAAATATGTCACTCTGCTTCAATACTCATGGAAATGTGAGAATAGGGTTTTGCATGTCGTTAAGTAGCTGATCGACGGTTGTGTCTTTTGTACGCTGTGAGTTAAAAGGAGTATTTTGTGGAAGAACTCACCAAAAAATTTAAGAGACGTACGTAAACAAGTTCCGCTGGACTGCATATCAACTTTTCCTTCACTCACCGTGGCTCGAGTTATAAGTAAAACAATCAATTATTTTTTAACTCCAGTGGAAAGTGCTTCCTTTGGCCCCAAGTGCAGCTTAAGCTGGCGGTAGAAACGTTCAACTATGTCATTTACTGGTGGATGTTATCACTTTGTCCTAAATTGATCCAATATTTCCTAAGTCCTAATCCTAAGTCGGCACAATAGTTTTGTTAATTCGGTAAAAAATTTTGACTCAAATTGTGATCCTTGGTGTAGAAAAATTCTGCATCGAAAAATACAGTTCTAATCAAACGTAGTGGCAATGGTTGCTGCTGACATATTAGTAAGGCCGCACTCATCTGGCTATCTATAGCAAACCTATATCAACAAAAAATTCTTACAAACCCCAAACAGCTGAAGTTTTATAAGGTGTTGATCAGATCCGTTGTCATGTATGGTTGTAAAATCAGAGAAAAAAATCATGTTCATGATATATGGCCCTAAACGTGATAATGATGACACTTACAGAGTTTTATTCAACCACGAGATCAAAAATTTAATAAAATTCCTGATCTCGTTCATGAAATAAAACGACAGCGAGTACACTAGCTCAGTCACGTTCTGAGTGATAATCTTAAATGGATAGTTTTGCGATCTCTAAGAGGAGAACCGTTATTTGGCAGGTGCAGAGACCGCTGTTGGTGTCGAGGGCTCCTCGGAGTAGAGAACGACTTGTCTTCTTCGGATTATCTAGAACAATTTGAAGATTAAGCTCGGGATCAAACCCGATTAAGCCAGAATAGTAATTCGGAACAACTAGGAAGATAAGTGTATCCATTAAATGGAAGAAATGGACCTACTATGCAGACGTATGTATAACTATGTCTGAATAGAAATGTTCAAATTGATCCGATGGAATTTCAAACTGTCCAAATTGTGATTCTTGGCAGAATAAATAAGATTTTGCCCACTGGATTACATGCTCATTTATATTGGGGCAAAAGTATTTCGACAGAATTAATTTACCTGTTGCACGGATAACAAGGTGAGGAATGTTGTGCAGAATGTCAAATACTGGTTTACTTAGTATAGCTCTGCCATGTAGGGGCGGTTATTCTGTCTTTGATTGCATATGGCTCTTATTCAAGAGCATTGTATCAGAGTGTTGGTGTAAATGATTGATAAAATATTTAATAGCGAGATAAATTGTCAGTTATTCCTTGTCGAATGCTAAATATTTCTTCCTCAGGATATGAAAGTTGTTATGTGAAAAATTACAGAAGTTTCCAATACCCTTTATTGTGTTGTTTGAAAATGGCAAATAAAATTAGGTTAGCCAATTCATTTTTTAATAGTGTGAATGCGTTTTAAAATTTATCAGGCCAGGAAAAATTTTTGGTTGGGCAACTTAAATAGTGCGGCCTAGTGCAATTGAATTGGTATTTCAGCAAGTTTCCTTGTATTAAACGTTAATAGTAATTCACCATACCAATAAGATGCTGAATTTACTTTATTGTTATGTAGGAGCTGGAAGTTCCAAAAAAACTTTAACTCGTTCTTCAGACAGTTCATTCAATCAAGAGTGATCGCTTCGACAAAACATTTTGAGCTCTTCATGTGAACATTAAAGTTCGCCTCACTAAAGCCACAAGTTATGTCATTAATGTAGAAAAGTACGAAGTCTTAGCCCCTGAAAACCTCGTTGATCGATCGCTAGAGCGTTTGTGCAGTGTTGCGTAAACAAAATGGGTTTCGAGTAAATTCAAAAAGGCCAAATAAGGTTTTGATACCCGTTTTGTGAAGGAATTCAGGGCCAACGAGAATTAAATGATAAGCCCCGACCACTTCCAGCTTAAAGAAAATCACTTTGTTTCAATTAAATCAATTGTGAGGGATTGAATAACGATCGGGTATTGTAATGGAGATTAGCCTCTGATAATATCTGATAATAATGCTTCCAGTCGAATTATGATGGTTAGCAAATCCCCAATTCAACCATATTTTGAAATTCTGCAAAGAAAGACATTTGTTTAGGCATAAATCGGATTATTTTTAAAACCAACTTTCATAGTCAATTCTATTCCAGATCAAATTCAACCATTAATTAATTGTGTAATTGCAATTAACCAAAATCACGCAATCTGAAAACGTTTATGCATTGTAGAAATGTGATAACTTGCAGAAAACAAAATCATGTGCAATAAATCAACACTGGCTGGCCTCAAAGTATTAATAACATTTCAAATGTGCACGTTGAAAAATGTATTGCAGAAAAAATGTCATGTTCTGCGTTGACAGATTTGTTAACGCACGTTTCTCAAACAAATAAGGTAATCAATCAACTTTATCTGCGGCGATAATTACATCCAATATATAAAATTACACTCGGTCTGTGTTTGAAATGTCTTATCGACAGTAAAAAGCGCATGTTTACCGTAAAGTGATAGTATGTAGGTTTGTTTCAAAGATGTCATGCCATTGTAAAACCCAGCAGTAGCACTCCAATATTACGAGTGAGCTTTGACGCATTATGCAAAACGAGTTGCAGAGTGACTTATCTATCATAATTCAAAGATTCCGTGTAAGCATGCAACTACATGCCGATATTATTGCCGATATAGAAAAGATTTATAGGCAAACTATTGTCAGTCTGGCGACGATGCTAATTTTCAATTAATATTGATAGTCCCACCTAGAGTGGGATGCTACCTTACAAATCAATTATTGGCAAGAGCTCTATCTCACATTACCAAAGTTAGAATCAATACCAATTCCAATAGATATCTGACACCCTTATTAACAACAAACCAATTGCAACTTCACGCATTTTGAAGTATGATATATTTACGAAGTACCAATGATGCGGGTAAAATATCAGTAAATTTTATCAGTGCCAAAAAGGAAAGTCGCGGGTTCGGTGGCAACAAGTAGACTCTAAACATATTTCGGCTAATGTAATATGGAGAAGTAACAAACCAAAGTCACTTTATTCAAATGACAAGTTTGGTGGCACGGGCAAACATGGTTGAATGAAAATGAACTAAATTGGTCAAATGTAACATTGACGGCTGCGAAAGTGCATGATGCCTTCTTAGAAGAAAGACACGTCAAGATTTTTATGTTACACAAGAACATAACTCTTAATCTTATATCAAGGTTCTCTTCCAGGACTAAAATGCTAGAAGTGATGGTATATATATTAAAGTTTTGAAGACGGTGACAAAAGAGGCAAAATTATACTGCCCAATATCCACCAAAGTAAATTTAGAACCGAATTTGCTTTAGGTGGAAGATTAAGCAAATTATCTCTACCATATCCGACAAAACAACCGCAGTGATATTACCAAAAAAATCACACGGTTTGTAAAAGGATTCGTGATGTTCATTTCCAACAAATGCATGCTGGTGATGCGTTGACATTAACCATCACACGAAGAAAATACCAGTTGATAGGAGCTCGCTGTATAAATAAGCGCTATATAAAATCCTGCACGATATGTTTTCGTCACAGTGTCCACAAGCTCGTACAAAAAATGTCCTGCCAGCAGAATGGTGTATCCAAATTTGGCCTTTCCTAAACGCAGGACTCGATTATACTAGATTCTATATTAAGAGGAGCAAAAGTAAAACTTCACCAGTGAAAAAGGGATACGTAGTTGTTTTTGTGTGCTCAGCAGTGAAAGTGGTACATTTAGAAGTAGTAAGTGGTCTTGACATAGCGACTCTAAACTGACATAACTGACATAGCGACTCTAAACCGAATTATTTCACATAAAATCTGGTGTGATAATGGTTCCAATTTTATTAGGGAGACAATCAAACAACCCATTAATCTCAGACTTTTACATATATAGAAAGGCATTCACTTCCAGTTTAATTCTCCATACGCTCCACATTTTGGCAGTTTGTGGGAGTCTAAAAAATTGACCACTTTAATCATTCAAATATAAGCACCAATGAACTAAAAACTTCCAGCTGAACTGCAAATTCTTATACATACTCATTTTTTAATTAGAGAATAATTGACTATCATTCCTGAACCAATGTTGGATGATACCTCACAGAACAAACTGGCTTTAGTCACCTATAGGTGGCAAAATATTTAGCAGTGCATTCAAGGATTCTGGAAGAGATAACACCAAGACTACCTCACGTCATTGCAACATCATTTTAAATAAAAATCAACAGTACGTCAGATAGAGGTCAATGACGTTGTTTTGATTAGGCAATACTATTGATATCCCAGTCATTGGTGGTTACTTGACCAAATTACATCTATCCTGGTACTCATGGTACGACATGTGTAGAAACTTTAAAAGTTTTAAAAAGCGTAATGAAAAAACCAGATCATAATTTGATGAACTGGTTTGTGATTGATGAAATTGTGGTGTATTCTCTTCACTAAAGTGTTCCTTTACTATATTGCACGAAACTAAGCAGATGATACATATTTGCTAGTAAATATATAGGCATTCAGACATTCAGTAAAAAAACCGAAGTTATTATACCGTAACATCCTTACTGTTAGACATAAAAAGGACTCATAAAAGAAGCTCCACACAAAACTAGATTTTTATCAAAATTTATGATCCGGCATAACTGACCAAAATATTTAGATAAAATTTGAAGATAAATACTAGTAGTTAATAAACATATCAGCAGGTTTACTACAAATAAATGGAACAATTGCTGTATATCACATGTACAAAATAGTTGAAGAGCAACAGCAACATTTGCTGATGAAACTGCAATCTTAGCATTGGTAACAATTTAGAAAAAATCGTCAATTGTAACGAGTCAAGGTGCGAGTGTCAATTGTACCTCATGGCGATTCTAACACTCACACTCTGATTTCATTAAAGATTTCTTCCATTAAACGTCTTGTTGTGGGAATGATAAATGAGAGAAAGCGATCAAACTTAATAGAAGAATCCGCAGATGCACATTTTTTTGGAACCCTTACCAAGCGCCAAAAATTGCAAATGTGCAACAGACGTTTGTAATGCAAATTATCTTCAAGCACAGAAGCGTATGGTCTTCGATCGCCAATTAAAGAATCAATCAGACACAATATTTCTTTGAAAGCAATAATTAATTATTGATGGAAATAGCGGAAAGACGGACAACGGGATGACCATTGTCTTCGGGAAGCGAAGCATGGTTGGCCTTAGCAGAGAAAGACAGTAGCCGTGATCCATTATATTGTTTGGAATTCGAGTTTTTGGTAACCGATGTAATTTGTTTTATCTCAATACCACATATAGCTAATCTGATTGGTCGTAAAACGGTTAAATCAATTGGTTTGTAATATTTAATCAATTTTTTTAGAATCTAATTTGTATTAATTTTAAAGTTTTGTGTCAAATAAAGTGTATATAAATTAGATTTTCGGTGATTACATCACGTATTGGACGTATTGGTCTACGGCTTCGAAAAATTAGCCCAATAATAGATTTTGTTTTTTGCAAATTTGTTTGCAGATGGTGGCACAGTGGATTTGCTGATAAGAGATGAGAGAATACAGAAACAGGATACAGGGCAGCTCAATAAAATTATGATTGTCTTATGTTAACAGTAGTTTGAATATTGGCTACCGGGAAATTGGACCAATTCTGTCATTACTCACATACCTTTCCTTTCCTTACACTACAAAAATATAAAAGACCCGGTTTCAAACACCTCATGATCATTACGGCACAACTAATAATCTTGAGGTATCTGAAACCGGGTGATTTCTAGCAGAATTAAACAAAACACTTGACAAGCGCTTGGTCTCACAGTCTCATCAATTAATCAATCAATCAATACCACCTTTAGCTAAATCTGAAGCCTCAGAAGTTGGCAAAAATGTATGACGAACAGAACATACTTAGGAAGCATAATTTATGTATCATGAACTGCCCCTTTTAAATAATACATAGAAACGCATCTTCAACGTTGATTGAATTTCCGCTTTTCTATTTTTAGTTATCCCATTATTTATTTATATATGCGTTAGCGCCCCATCATCCAATATCTAAAAATCCATTAAATTGATCTACATTTTTATTTATATACTCGACGTACTTGTAATACGTCGTATACTCAAAATTCCGAGAAGAAAATATTTCAAAATTTTCCGATACATATTACGCCGCTTAAAAAAATAAACATAACGCACCGTATGTTTTTCTTAAACAAATGATTTAAAATAATAACACATCTCGCAGCATCCTCATGCGTCATTTATAAATGTATATAATTAAAAATATTTATATGTGTGAGGTCTATACAGAAATGATCTTTCGATCCATATAATTTCGTTAAAACTGGGATCGTTCGTAAATAATGCTAATTCTGTACCACCACCAACTATATAAAAAAAAAGTTTTTATATGATTAATGATCGCGATCGAGCAGATCATAAATTAGTCTATCAACAAATTCTCGCTCCGTTTTAGAGCTTAGCGATCACCATTGAAAAAGGTGCGATCTCTATTAATTTTCTATGTAATTCAACAACTTTTTTTTTTTAATTAAACGATCGGTTTATGGTTAAATTGTATAATAAAATCGATTAATCTTCGTTCAAATATTCATAAAAATTGAAAACGAGATGAAATGTTTTCAACAAAAAAAAACTGCGATCATAATGAATGCGCGCCATCTCAATAACCTAAAAACAAAATTTTTTTTTATATGATTTATGATCGTCATGATAATGATCATACATATATATATAGAGATGTTTTTGGTTTTTGGGCATCACCACAGGAAGCCTATTTTTTTTATAAACTAAATGTTATTAAAACAATACTGTGTTGTTGTTATGAAAAATTGATGATATGATCGATTAGGATCGATTTATGATGTCTTCATTATATTATTTAATATATTTATGGGGACTATTGTTTTGATTTATATTTTAGAGAAACGTTCACTCGAGATGAATGAATTAGAAAACATAACAAAACGATCTTAGGTTGTTGTTTTATTTGTTCGTGTATTAATTGAAATATCATGAGCCAACATAAAATGTTTATTTTTGACAGGTTGATAAATTGTAAGTATGAAAATTTATGTTGTTTCATTTATATAGGAGTAACGTGATATGTGAACGGATGTGACCTTTCATGTTACGTGGTAGTTTTTTTTTTGTTAATTTTGTTTTTGGTATAGTAATGAGGTAATTTAGAGAATTTGGTTAAATTTCTGATCAACAACTTTTAAAATGTATATTGTGTTATCAGCTTTTCAAGTTGAATAAAAATATGTTTAAACCAATGTTGCCTTTGTGCGAAACATATTTGTAGTTTAATCGGGGCCTTTCATTTTAGTTGATCTAACCCAAAAGTAAACCTAGCCGAAATTGTTAAGAAAAATTTAACAACTCCAGTTATTGCCTTAACAAAAGCAGAGTCCTTTGTTCCAGTAAAATGACAAATCAGTTTATCATACAAATAATAGCATTGGGTAGGTTACAAGGCTCTACTTGGCTGCTGAAACAAATTGCAAAAAAAATAAAATGCTCTAATATTATAACTTCCAGCGGAAAGCTTACTGGAGATTATAGACTCTTTCGTGTTTTTCAGTACCAATATTGCTCCGATGGAAAAAACCATCCAATTTGCATCTGGAGAATTTGCCAACCATTGAGCTGAAGAAAACAAGTGTGGAACGTCCAGTGTTAGCTGCCGAATTATTTACGTGCCGAAGGCTTAAGCACAGCTTCTAAAATGATATCGAATTAAACATTGTGTTTATATTTATGCTATGGTTAACAAAAAGTTGCGAGCATTCATCGGTAGTAATCATCGCCATTGCTGATGTTTGCCTTCTAGTTGCCACCCGGAGGTATATATTTTTATTTCACCTTTCTGGCAAATAAACTCGGTAATTTTTTTTTTGTTTACATATGGCTCAACAGATTCCGGTTTACAACGGCTCTTGACAAACGATGTGCACAGCTACATCGAAATGTCTATAAATTCACAAGCAAAAGAAAGATGAATTGCACCAGATGGAAACAAATTCAGACCTATACAAATTCCTTCTATAGAATTTCCAATAACTTCAAAGTAAGTTTTAAAAGACAATCAAACACTAGATGCATCCTGCAGTCTAAAGCCAAGTGTCCACTATAGAGTTTTTTCGGTAGAGCGTAGAGTGTAGAGTGTAGCGTCTCTAGAAGCAGTGTGTACACTATAGAGCGTCTTTACGACTCTACCGCTTTCCATAGAGTAGCCGTAGAGAAATTTTAAGTAGAGCTCTGGCTACTACTATATTGAACGCTCGGCTACTACTATATTTTATTTTTGATTAAAAATATTTTATTTTCAGCCATTTTATTTTCAGTTTTTCGTTCGTCAAAATCAAAAAAAAATCAAATTAAAATGAGTTTTCGCCAAAAACAAGCTGCTAGTGCCGTTACAAACGCCTTTGATAATTTTTTAAGTATGTCATATAGTAATTTCAATCTGTTACTGCTTAACTAGTTATTCCGATCAATCAAAAGAAAAATACGTACTAACGAAAATCTACATGCAAAATTATGCGTTGCCAAATTGACACAAGAATATTCCCGAATTTTGTATTACGAACAGTATCCTGACCTGCAATTATACGAGATACATCTGCAAAATAAAAATTTCGATTCGTAGGCGATTCCTTACCTCAATTAGAGATGACCATCTAAAACCTAATTTAAAGAGAACTGCTAAAAAAGGAACCATTGTTTCAAAACATTGAAATACAATATCCTGTGCCTTTTATCAGTAGTTGTAAGGGTCGCTAAGATAGAAATTCGCACTTAAAAGTAATAGTTTTAAGCAAAACCCAGCTTTTAAAGCGTGAAATTCCACTAGGATATCGTGTATCCTAATTAGACTAGAGAATTTCATGTTGGGAGTCTTTTTTGATAAAAAAAATTTTAGCCCAAATTTCACCCGTAATTTACCACAATATCAAGATTAAAACTTTTAGTTAATCCCATTTTAAAATCTTCCTCCTTTAAAATCTATTCCAGTCGAAGAAGAATAGGTATAGGTATAGGTATAAGGTATAGGTGTATTTTGAAAAAATTCAATTGGTACCCAACCATAATATTTTAAACATTTCAACAATATTGAAAGCGAATTACCATTAAATTACGTGGACCTATGCATTTACTTTCTCTACTGTAGAGCAAAAAACTTTATCAAACATGCTACATATAGAGTGTAGAGCTAATGTAGAGCTCTACAAAACCTAAAACAATAGCGTGTACACTGTAGAGTTTTTTACGCAATAGAACTCTCACGTAGAGTGCGTGTAGAGCTATACAGGGCGTATACACTACTCTACGCGAAAGTTTTCTCTACCTCTATACGTAAAAAACTCTATAGTGGATACGCGGCTTTAGAACCGGAAATTTTGCATACTGTTGCCACAACTGTTGCCTTAGACAATAACACAATACTCTCTTTTCAGACTTAAATCTGAACCCACTCATAAATCCACAGAAAAAATATATTGCAAAAATTAAATAATAATCAAAAATTATTAGTAAGTCAAAACAATAAAATAGAGAACCTTAGAATGATTCAAATTAATGCTAAAAATACACTGACAAAACCTTACAGACTCAAACAACAAACAAAGAAATAAAAACAGAAGACTAACAGAATAACCGCACACAGACGGTTAATTTCTTAATAATGTTTGAAATGGTACATTAACAATTAGTAATTCCAATTTTTTCGGATCGGTTGGATGACAACTGAAGAATTCTTCCAATTTATGCAACTTTTCATCCATCATGTTCGATCTTCACTAATTTGTCCAGTCTTATTGCTTCTAGATAATCACGAATCACATTTGGCCATTATTTCACATTTGGCAAAACCACCCGTGGAAATCGATGACAATTTATAATGTTCCGCATTTGGCAGCAGTTGGCCTTCCCAAAGTACTGACACCAAATAATATTATAACCAGATTTTAATAGATTACGGAAATACAACCAATAAATCGGGAAGTATTTCCTAATTTAGCACAAATTCTAATGATTCACCGACAAATAATTCAATAAATGACTTTAACACAAGAAAAAACACCTTCTGGAGTATTGATAGATATAGTTCCAGATCCTTTCAAATATAATAACATTCCAGCATTTCAATTATTATCCGATATCAATGAAGACATATGGTAGGTAATCTTTCAATGCTTTTTTAATTAAACCTGCAATCTTTTCTGGGGCCGAAACTCTCCCAACTCTTTCGCGGTTAATTTTTAACGTCCTATCTTACGCCGTCACCAGCCAAATCGAGGCGAATACAGGTTCGATTTTAAATCCATCTGTACATTGTATTGCTCCAGCCAGCCTGAACTGACATGGACGATGGTTCATCCCATTGATTCTGCACTCCAATAGGGGGTCATATTTGTTTTCTTCGTCATCACCGATCGTAATCAGGTGATGAAAAATCCTTTTTGCAACTCTCCCCCATTGGGATTCGAACCCGGTACCTCCCGTCCCAAACACCGCAGCTTTATCTACGCCAATTGCTCGGTCTCTAAATGCTTTGAATTTAAATCAATTATAACTTTTTATTTTATTTTTTCAATATGACTTAAGCTACCTCGACTTAAACACAGTTATAATTGAAATTGATCCAAACATCACCGCCAAAGAAATTTGAACGGTAATAACAATAAATGACCCAATAACATCTCCATTTTCAAATTGTAGTGTCGCATACCGAAATTCGAAAGCTTAAGCTAGGTCAATGAAAAGACGAAGGAACAAGCTAACTGACACAATTTTGACGAGTACATCCAATAAAATTAATACAAACGAGGCTGTAATTAATTCCACTCCTTACAAATGCTACACATGTATTCAAAACTGAAGTAACTTAGTAGGTTTTAGATATATCATATATGCTATGAAATTAAATTACCTGATTTAATTTTAAATATTAGCTATAAGCTCACTTGTAAGTTAACCGTTTTGAATGAAGCCTGAATTTCATATATACCTAATCTATATATAATTCTTCAAAGCCAATTACGCCCCAAAGCTTTAAAATATAGTCCAATTTCCATCAAATAAATATGTATAGTACAGGAGGTTGATTGAAAGAGGCGTCAGTAATAAATTTCACCTCTGAAAACTTCGTAGTCCAATTCTCACTAACTGCTTTCCATTTAACCAAAAAATTTACGAGCAGAAATTTATCAAGGAGTTCAAGATGGCCATAATGACGTAAATGGTGATGTTGCGACTATTGAAAATCAAATAATTTTGCAGTTTTCTTTCACTGTCGGAATCCATCATATGTACCTTATGTTTCAAGATGCTGAGTATATCGTTACGAAATTTATAGGAAATTCTAACTGGGATGAAATTAAAATGAACTGTTGTCATATCAATGTCTAAATGATTGACCAGATTATATTTGTAGAGTAATTTGTCTAAGATTTACATGCCCGCAATGTTTTAGGAAAAGTTATTTCATTTGTATACGTCATAGAATTTCAGAAATGTGTCATTTCTCATTGCCATAATATATTATAGATCATAAATTAGACCAACCATATGATGTTGATATATATGACCAAATTGTATATTGTGAAGCTTCCAATATACAAAAGGTTCTTCGTTTCCAGATTTGTACATAATATTATTACAAAATGTAGTTTGCATTAACCATGAGGTGGTGAAAATCCCAAATTTTTGCACAAAATTTTCGAGATGCCGCAGCGTTGGATTAAAATGGGTTTCCTTTATATAGAAGACTAAAAAATGGAGTTGCTTACAAAAAACCTGTAAATGGTTGTGAATTGGTATTCATTGGGTAGTTGGATTTAAATATGGGATTCAGTTTGACCACGTGGTTTAAAAAAACAGTTAAAAAGTTGACCCACCATTACGTTTGGAAGAACCAGAATTAGGAAAAACTATTTAGAGCTTCAAATAATGTAATTGCCGAAAAAGGTCTGCTCGGTCAGTCTCGGTAATACGCTCAAAGTCGCCGACAGCATACAGACTACATAAATTTGAATGCAACTTCTTTGCACCTTCTTTTCATATTCTCAGTGAAATTAACCGCTTTTTCAGAAACCACAATCAGCCGCCAGCACTGCATGCAAGTAAAAGTTGAAGCGGTTTGAGAAACTCACGCGTAGATACCTGAAACATCATACCAGTGTGGTGCGTTACAAGTGTCGACCATCAAAGCTTTAAAATTGTTTGTAATATTTTCATATTTGTTAGACCTTTAACAGGATCCAAACACTGTTCCCGCATTTTGGTCTACCCTACTTTTCTGCGCATAATTTTCCTAATAACTCCGAAGCTAGGTAGTCCAAGCGAGGGTAGGTAGTTCCGTTATTTAGAATTAATGATACAATTTTTATTTTTTTGTAAATCTAGTAGCCTTTTCTGTCGCCTTTTATTTTTTATTTTTTTTTTTTCAAAATAATTGACAATCATCCATTAGTTAATAATCCAATCTACATAAGTTATGTGGTGGTGGGTTAATGTATAAATATAAAGTAATAAAATTACAAGTTTTTGAAATGTTTGTATAGCGCTCATCATGCTAGGAGAAGATATCAAATGAAATATCCTCATCCTTGTTTACCAAATGCATAATCTTTTGTCTTAAGAAGATTGCGTAAAACTAGAAGTGTGGCTAATCATCAGATGAATGCAAATTCGGTACCATCTTCTACAAGATAGAGCAGCTTTGCTTCAAACAGCTAGAAATAAACATTCAATCAGTATCATAAATTTGTCTTTACGGTTCAATATGCCAAACTACAAAATTGGGAGTGATATATATATGCGATAATAATCTTCGCCCATACCATTATCCCACACCTTTTGCCTGCTTATATTCAATATTCTATATAGGCGGATGAGTAACAATTTACGAGGAACGGTATTACAAATTTCTATAATCTGCATTCAAGGGTTGAAACAAATCCGCATATATATATATATATATATATATATATATATATATATATATATATATATATATATATATATATATATATATATATATACACGGTGGCTGAAACCAAATGTTACTGACTTCACTCTGCTGTCATTTGTGTAGTTGTCATTTTCGCGCGTAAATTTTTTGACTGATTGAAGTTTGGTTAGTTGTTTACATGTGGTCAACAAATAACTGTTCTAAATTAATACCTTAATAAAAAAATCGTAAAAAATTCAAATGTAATAGTGTAATTGCACTGTATTTGGGTGGAAATTCACAAACAGCAATAGTTCGTCAGCTCCAGCATTTGAATGTGAATAAAATGTTTGTGTATCGAACCATAACTCGATACAACAAAACTGGTAGCATCGCTAAACGCAACAGAGGCGGTCCTCAAAAGACAGCAACATCAAAAGAAATTATACGAAAGGTGAAGAAACGAATCCAACGAAATCCTCGTCAAAGTGCCAATCAATTAGCCCCACGTCTACATGTTTCACGATACAGCATTCAAACCATATTGAAAAATGAACTACACTGGAAGCCCTACAAGATACAAAAATTTCAAGACCTTACGGATGCACAAAAAAAGTTAGGCTTGAAAGAACACGAGCATTGAAAGCCTTGGCCGAACGTGTTGAGATTCCAAAAATTGTCTTTTCTGATGAGAAAATTTTCACCATTCAATAGTTTGTGAATAAACAAAATGATCGTGTTTGGTTAGAGCACAAGTCCAACGATAATTTGGACACAAGAGTTGCCCTGCGCAAGCAATCACCAGCTTATGTTATGGTTTGGGCTGCAGTTATTGCAGATGGACGCACTCCTCTGGTTTTCATCAAACATGGAGTGAAGGTAAACCAAGAGGTGTACTGCCAAAAAATCCCAAACGATGCTTTGCTATTTTGGGCACGTAAACACTTTGGTACGAACCGTTGGACATTCCAACAGGACTCGGCACCATCACACAAAGTTCGAGCGATACAGCAATTTTTACAAAATTGCGTTCCGCGGCTGATTTCGTCGAAAGAATGACCACCATATTCACCAGACTTGAATCCCGTGGGTTTCTCCATATGGTCCATTATGGATAGTAAGGTTTCCACTCAAAAATACAAAAGTATTCATGCATTGAAGTCAGCTCTTGTTCGAGAATGGAATAAAATTCCGCAAGCCCACGTTCGGTCAGCATGCAATGCTTTCTATGGAAGACTGAATCAAATAATCAGAGCCAAAGGAGCAGTAACATGTTTTTCATAAAATGTAATATGTTTTCAACATATTCCACGAAATTTCAATAAAAAATAATCAAAATTAAAAAAATTAAAGCGTTTTCATTTGGTAACACTTGGTCTCAGCCACCCTGTATATATATATATATATATATATATATATATATATATATATATATATATATATATATATATATATATATATATATATATGTATATATATATATATATATATCATATAAAATATGATTTTTTTAATCAGTCGGTTCATAATTTAAACCCGTCTCATCTTTTTAAAAAACTAATAAATTTATTCATTTATATAAATGAAAATTGCAATAATAATAACCCATATGTCGAATTATGATTTACGATCGAATCGGTCAGCGATCATAATCGTAAAATGCAGCTCATGCAAAAAAAAAAAAAACTCTGCAAGAAACAAATAAAAATGAATTGCTTTTCATCTTAAAATACTTGTATTAATATAACTTTTTTTCTTGCTCGTAAACACATATACGTAGTACGGTCGTCTTATACATGTATCGTTTCAAGAAATTCCAGATTCCAATAAACTTTATTTATGATAATTGATCAATAAAAAATAAAAAAAAATGAACAACAAAAAAAAATTATTAATCTTATTGATTTGTGTATTCAGCCATTTTGATTGATTATAAATAAATAAAACGTGCTCGTGGATATGCATATGCAATTCCACAAATAAATGAACAACGACCGGTAAAACATATTTGGTTGGTGAAAAATGAAAATCGAATGTATGTTTAATGGAGAACCATCAGAAGATGAAGAAGTTTTTAATGATGATTATCACATAAACGATCATATCTATAATGGATACATATTATATCGAATCTAAACCACAATCATGTTATCCAGAACCACTTCAAACGCATATATATAATTAACACTCCCCGAAAAATGTTTGTGCATGAATGAAGATAAAATTAAAATGTTGAAGATGTACCTACGAGTATCCTAATACCATTGTTGTTGGTTAAATATTTTCATATCGCGAATTTTTCTTTCTTTTGTTTTTTTTACCGTATTATTTATGTTTCGCGTTTTAATGTTCGTTTAAAAGATCAAATAAAATTGATAATATAATTGAAAGTGGAAAAGAAGACCCCCCGTAGGCGACTTAAGATTTGATATAAGAATATTATATATGTATATATATACCTTATGAACATGATTGCAATCGTTTAATGTATATATTTACGAAAAAGAGTTATCCGCAGGTTTTAAGTAACAAAATTAAACGGTTTTCGCGCCTCAGTTAATGGTTAACGAACTTACTTAATTTTATTCTTTCTCTATATATATATATATATATATATATATATATATATATATATATATACTAAACCAGCTGACAAAGTATATATATATATATATATATATATATATATATATATATATATATATATATATATATATAAGTTATATATTTTAGAAGCCGGTGTATAAATGGTATTTTAATTACCACTAATTTTCGTTTGTGCTCTAGTTTTACCGTTCGGTACTTCTGGGAACCTCCAGAGAGGCAAAGTCGGACTAGGTCAACCTACCTTCTTTTTACAACGACTATACCTGTGTGTAGCTACTGCAAAATATATTTTTACAACAGGTAGGCATAGCGATATCAGGCCGACCATATTATTCCTTGCGGTGCCAGTTTTTTTGTATTTTCGACTAGCAATTGACAAACAATTTTGCAAATTAGTGGTATGAGCAACAGGATTTATGTTTCAAGCGTACAGGAGTCAAGTTTACATCATAAAACTAGAAAATCGATTCAATGTGGTCAATTTAAAAAATTGCTGGTCAGAACCTGCTAGTGCAATTGGTTTTTCCTAATGAATTAAAAAACAAATGTACACACCTGCAAATTTTTACAATAAAGGGTTATCAAGAAGAAACGTCATAGTGCGGCGCCAGCTCACATTGATCAACACGATCTTAAAGTAGGCATTAAAAGGCAGTTAACACAAACTGCTTCTAGACATTATTAATTCGCTCTCAGTGGCATATGTAATACGGGGACCACATAAACGAAGGGTAAGCACTGAATGGTTGATTTTAAACGAAATAACCCAGGCGTCGTAACTGGGAATAATCAGTGCATGACTGAATGCATGAACCAATTCATTTTTGTCATCAGTATATCAGAACAAAATAATCCATCATAGAGAAAATAGATAAGGAAAAAACTTAGGGTGCAGGGAAAGAGTGTGCAAGTCATTATCCAATGACCGAAAAGTCTTAGCAGTGATGCACTTGGCAGCTGAAACTGATAATACAAGAAGCACTGCTACTGCTGAGGCAAACTTGGTTGCAATAACAGTAAATTTTACAAGTGAAAACGAGAACCCATTTTTGAGGGATAACAAAGAAAAGCTAATTGAGACAACAATTAGAAAAGCTAATTCAATAAGGAGATATTAGAAAGAATAATCCATATCCATCAAGAAAAGATAGTGAAGATTAAACTGCCTCAAGCATAGAGAGTGAAAACCGAAATCTCCATGCAAATCTGAAGACTCTAGACGAAATGGTCTAAAAGTTGAATAACGAAGTTATTTTACTAAAAAAAGAAAATGAAGACCTAACACGCATCATTCAAGCGGGTCGACATGCAAACAATAACGATACTATCGAACTCGAGCGAGAAATTTATCCGAATAAGAAATCTAAAACTGATTCTAACAATAGAGTAACAATAAATATGAATGTTACTAACAAAGATAAGCCACCAAGAGAAACTACCTGAGCATTAAAAACAAGCAAGCCCACAGAAAAAATAAAAACAGAATCATCGCCAGAATATAATCGACAAGCAGCACCCAACACGAATAATTAAAACTCAGCAGAAAAAAAAACAAAAGCCACTAGAAAATATTGAGCAAGTAACCCGCACATCTGTATATCGGGTGATGCAACTACTCAGAGCAATAGAGATTCGAAACCAAAGAAAACAATTCAGCCACCACCTAATATTATAGTTGGTGTCAAATACTACCCTACTGTCAATGCCTTGATGAAAAATATCACGGAAAATGATTACAAGCTAGTAGCATTAAACAACGATATCTGGAAGGTAAATGTACCAGACCCAGAAACATATCGTACGCTTACCATGAAGCTTAACGCTATTGAGTTTCAGTAATACTTATGAAGGTAACCAAGGTAATCAATTAAGATTATAGCTAGAGGGCTACACCACACCAACTGTGTCCAAATGGCCACAGTTTAGTATAAATTACGAGGTTGTTCTAGACAACCCAAAGAAGACTAGTCATTTTCTATCCCTAGAAGCTATGGTCGACGACAGTTAGCTTTTCCCTTGCCAAATGGCGGCTATCCTTTTAGCGATTTATCGGTCAAACCCATATGCATGATAAAAAGTCTGATCAATACCATGTACAATTTCAGCTTGTCTGCATTTGCAAAATAATTTTACTATAGCAATAGACATAAGGCATATAAAGTACATCAAATGTGTGGTCACCACTATACAGATTTATTGCGTGTGGTCTCCAAAACCAGTGACCATATATATTTTGTTTTGGACTTATTAATTTCGAGACCACAGGAACCTATTTATAATTGGGGTTGCCCATATTGAGTGGTTTGTACCGGTTTCAGCACTCCTATATTAGCGTGTATTTCCAATTCTTCCTTGAAAGCCGCTTGAATTGCAAATGGAATGGCCTGAGGCTTAAAACATCGAAGCTCAGCATTAGATTTTAGTTTTATTTCAGCCTTGTACGACGTACGTTTTCCCAAGGGAACTTCAAACAGTAGTTGATGCTTTTGAACCAATTTAGCAAATCCGCGTTTCAGTTTGCCTACAGAATTCTCTTCGGATGACACTAGACTAGACATATATTACTAGACACTAGACATATATTACTAGACTCATGTAAAATTTGGAAATTATATGATTCAAACCAGACAATGCCCATAATGTTCGATATATCCTCCTAGTCTACCACAAATAACGATAAAACAAACTTATAACTTTTATACATGACGTTTACGTTGCACGTGCCTTTCACCTTAATCGTGTTTCCTTCATATGCATGAAAATTTTTCGAAGTCGGTGTACAAATCGGATTTCCAAGTAAAGGTTTAGACCACAACCATCGAACTAGTTGCATTAGTATCCACTTGGAATGATATTGAATGACTGTTAACTTTGAGTCCAATCCAAATCTCACTGCCCGGGTTGTTTACATTAAAAACCGATGATGGTGAGTGAATATCAATTGGATTAGTAACATTTTGATCCCTGGCTGGACTATGATAGTGATTTGAGCGGTACCGACAATGACACGGCGTCAGTATTCAGTATTATCGAGTTTATGATTATCTAGATATCGGTTATTAAGCCTTGATGTGTATCAACCTCTAAAACGTGTCAAACAAACACTGGCAATATGACTTATTTTCTGACAGTGATCTCAAATGGCATTGGCAAACCGGTAGCGTCGACGATCGTGTTCGACAAGACCCACATCGTGTGGCGTATTTATAACGATGATGTCTCTAATTAAATCATCGGCGAATGAAGTTGTCCATGTGACCTTAGCACATTGGAAAGCACAATTTCTGGCTACACCACGAAGATCAGCAACCCATTCAACATAAGTTTGGTTCGGTTTCATGACAGTTTTATCAAATTCATATCATGCAACCAAAATATGAATTTTTAAAACAAAATAGTTTGTTAAGGATCCACTAAGTTCTTTAAGTCCTTACTACGTTTTCGTTACCTAATTTTTGCTGCTGAAGATAAAATCTCCATCAGTAGATAAGAAAAATGCACTGTTTTGGTTGTTGTCCTCCACACAGCTCGCCAAAAAATATTGATTCAGTTGTTTCAAATAAATCCAATGATGCTTATTTTCATCGAACGAAAACAAACGGTGGAATTATCCCGCTACTCATTGGTTTTACTGTATTTCCATTTTTGTTAATTGAATATTAAGGTCACTCATAAGTTGATTTTGTTTGGTGAGAATTTGTTCTAATGAAGCGAGTGCCAAAATTATTAAAACCAATCACACTAACAATTAAAGAAACTTAGCTGAGCTGATACGACGCTTTGTACAGCAGATATGTAGCTATATATTTTATGTATTCTAAAATTCAACTTTTAAACATAAGCTTTTTAATTTTGACTTTAGATTTTAGACTTAAGATTTAAGACTTAAGACTTAAGACTTAAGACTTAAGACTTAAGACTTAAGACTTAAGATTTAAGATTTAAGACTTAAGACTTAAGACTTAAGACTTAAGACTTTAGACTTAAGACTTAAGACTTAAGACTTAAGACTTAAGACTTAAGACTTAAGATTTAAGACTTAAGACTTAAGACTTAAGACTTAAAACTTAAGACTTAAGACTTAAGACTTAAGACTTAAGACTTAAGACTTAAGACTTAAGACTTAAGACTTAAGACTTAAGACTTAAGACTTAAGACTTAAGACTTAAGACTTAAGACTTAAGACTTAAGACTTAAGACTTAAGACTTAAGACTTAAGACTTAAGACTTAAGACTTAAGACTTAAGACTTAAGACTTAAGACTTAAGACTTAAGACTTAAGACTTAAGACTTAAGACTTAAGACTTAAGACTTAAGACTTAAGACTTAAGACTTAAGACTTAAGACTTAAGACTTAAGACTTAAGACTTAAGACTTAAGACTTAAGACTTAAGACTTAAGACTTAAGACTTAAGACTTAAGACTTAAGACTTAAGACTTAAGACTTAAGACTTAAGACTTAAGACTTAAGACTTAAGACTTAAGACTTAAGACTTAAGACTTAAGACTTAAGACTTAAGACTTAAGACTTAAGACTTAAGACTTAAGACTTAAGACTTAAGACTTAAGACTTAAGACTTAAGACTTAAGACTTAAGACTTAAGACTTAAGACTTGAGACTTAAGACTTAAGACTTAAGACTTAAGACTTAAGACTTAAGACTTAAGACTTAAGACTTAAGACTTAAGACTTAAGACTTAAGACTTAAAACTTAAAACTTAAAACTTAAGTCTTAAAACTTAAGACTTAAGACTTAAAACTTAAGACTTAAGACTTAAGACTTTAGACTTTAGACTTTAGACTTTAGACTTTAGACTTTACACTTTAGACTTTACACTTTAGACTTTAGACTTTAGACTTTAGACTTTAGACTTTAGACTTTAGACTTTAGACTTTAGACTTTAGACTTTAGACTTTAGACTTTAGACTTTAGACTTTAGACTTTAGACTTTAGACTTTAGACTTTAGACTTTAGACTTTAGACTTTAGACTTTAGACTTTAGACTTTAGACTTTAGACTTTAGACTTTAGACTTTAGACTTTAGACTTTAGACTTTAGACTTTAGACTTTAGACTTTAGACTTTAGACTTTAGACTTTAGACTTTAGACTTTAGACTTTAGACTTTAGACTTTAGACTTTAGACTTTAGACTTTAGACTTTAGACTTTAGACTTTAGACTTTAGACTTTAGACTTTAGACTTTAGACTTTAGACTTTAGACTTTAGACTTTAGACTTTAGACTTTAGACTTTAGACTTTAGACTTTAGACTTTAGACTTTAGACTTTAGACTTTAGACTTTAGACTTTAGACTTTAGACTTTAGACTTTAGACTTTAGACTTTAGACTTTAGACTTTAGACTTTAGACTTTAGACTTTAGACTTTAGACTTTAGACTTTAGACTTTAGACTTTAGACTTTAGACTTTAGACTTTAGACTTTAGACTTTAGACTTTAGACTTTAGACTTTAGACTTTAGACTTTAGACTTTAGACTTTAGACTTTAGACTTTAGACTTTAGACTTTAGACTTTAGACTTTAGACTTTAGACTTTAGACTTTAGACTTTAGACTTTAGACTTTAGACTTTAGACTTTAGACTTTAGACTTTAGACTTTAGACTTTAGACTTTAGACTTTAGACTTTAGACTTTAGACTTTAGACTTTAGACTTTAGACTTTAGACTTTAGACTTTAGACTTTAGACTTTAGACTTTAGACTTTAGACTTTAGACTTTAGACTTTAGACTTTAGACTTTAGACTTTAGACTTTAGACTTTAGACTTTAGACTTTAGACTTTAGACTTTAGACTTTAGACTTTAGACTTTAGACTTTAGACTTTAGACTTTAGACTTTAGACTTTAGACTTTAGACTTTAGACTTTAGACTTTAGACTTTAGACTTTAGACTTTAGACTTTAGACTTTAGACTTTAGACTTTAGACTTTAGACTTTAGACTTTAGACTTTAGACTTTAGACTTTAGACTTTAGACTTTAGACTTTAGACTTTAGACTTTAGACTTTAGACTTTAGACTTTAGACTTTAGACTTTAGACTTTAGACTTTAGACTTTAGACTTTAGACTTTAGACTTTAGACTTTAGACTTTAGACTTTAGACTTTAGACTTTAGACTTTAGACTTTAGACTTTAGACTTTAGACTTTAGACTTTAGACTTTAGACTTTAGACTTTAGACTTTAGACTTTAGACTTTAGACTTTAGACTTTAGACTTTAGACTTTAGACTTTAGACTTTAGACTTTAGACTTTAGACTTTAGACTTTAGACTTTAGACTTTAGACTTTAGACTTTAGACTTTAGACTTTAGACTTTAGACTTTAGACTTTAGACTTTAGACTTTAGACTTTAGACTTTAGACTTTAGACTTTAGACTTTAGACTTTAGACTTTAGACTTTAGACTTTAGACTTTAGACTTTAGACTTTAGACTTTAGACTTTAGACTTTAGACTTTAGACTTTAGACTTTAGACTTTAGACTTTAGACTTTAGACTTTAGACTTTAGACTTTAGACTTTAGACTTTAGACTTTAGACTTTAGACTTTAGACTTTAGACTTTAGACTTTAGACTTTAGACTTTAGACTTTAGACTTTAGACTTTAGACTTTAGACTTTAGACTTTAGACTTTAGACTTTAGACTTTAGACTTTAGACTTTAGACTTTAGACTTTAGACTTTAGACTTTAGACTTTAGACTTTAGACTTTAGACTTTAGACTTTAGACTTTAGACTTTAGACTTTAGACTTTAGACTTTAGACTTTAGACTTTAGACTTTAGACTTTAGACTTTAGACTTTAGACTTTAGACTTTAGACTTTAGACTTTAGACTTTAGACTTTAGACTTTAGACTTTAGACTTTAGACTTTAGACTTTAGACTTTAGACTTTAGACTTTAGACTTTAGACTTTAGACTTTAGACTTTAGACTTTAGACTTTAGACTTTAGACTTTAGACTTTAGACTTTAGACTTTAGACTTTAGACTTTAGACTTTAGACTTTAGACTTTAGACTTTAGACTTTAGACTTTAGACTTTAGACTTTAGACTTTAGACTTTAGACTTTAGACTTTAGACTTTAGACTTTAGACTTTAGACTTTAGACTTTAGACTTTAGACTTTAGACTTTAGACTTTAGACTTTAGACTTTAGACTTTAGACTTTAGACTTTAGACTTTAGACTTTAGACTTTAGACTTTAGACTTTAGACTTTAGACTTTAGACTTTAGACTTTAGACTTTAGACTTTAGACTTTAGACTTTAGACTTTAGACTTTAGACTTTAGACTTTAGACTTTAGACTTTAGACTTTAGACTTTAGACTTTAGACTTTAGACTTTAGACTTTAGACTTTAGACTTTAGACTTTAGACTTTAGACTTTAGACTTTAGACTTTAGACTTTAGACTTTAGACTTTAGACTTTAGACTTTAGACTTTAGACTTTAGACTTTAGACTTTAGACTTTAGACTTTAGACTTTAGACTTTAGACTTTAGACTTTAGACTTTAGACTTTAGACTTTAGACTTTAGACTTTAGACTTTAGACTTTAGACTTTAGACTTTAGACTTTAGACTTTAGACTTTAGACTTTAGACTTTAGACTTTAGACTTTAGACTTTAGACTTTAGACTTTAGACTTTAGACTTTAGACTTTAGACTTTAGACTTTAGACTTTAGACTTTAGACTTTAGACTTTAGACTTTAGACTTTAGACTTTAGACTTTAGACTTTAGACTTTAGACTTTAGACTTTAGACTTTAGACTTTAGACTTTAGACTTTAGACTTTAGACTTTAGACTTTAGACTTTAGACTTTAGACTTTAGACTTTAGACTTTAGACTTTAGACTTTAGACTTTAGACTTTAGACTTTAGACTTTAGACTTTAGACTTTAGACTTTAGACTTTAGACTTTAGACTTTAGACTTTAGACTTTAGACTTTAGACTTTAGACTTTAGACTTTAGACTTTAGACTTTAGACTTTAGACTTTAGACTTTAGACTTTAGACTTTAGACTTTAGACTTTAGACTTTAGACTTTAGACTTTAGACTTTAGACTTTAGACTTTAGACTTTAGACTTTAGACTTTAGACTTTAGACTTTAGACTTTAGACTTTAGACTTTAGACTTTAGACTTTAGACTTTAGACTTTAGACTTTAGACTTTAGACTTTAGACTTTAGACTTTAGACTTTAGACTTTAGACTTTAGACTTTAGACTTTAGACTTTAGACTTTAGACTTTAGACTTTAGACTTTAGACTTTAGACTTTAGACTTTAGACTTTAGACTTTAGACTTTAGACTTTAGACTTTAGACTTTAGACTTTAGACTTTAGACTTTAGACTTTAGACTTTAGACTTTAGACTTTAGACTTTAGACTTTAGACTTTAGACTTTAGACTTTAGACTTTAGACTTTAGACTTTAGACTTTAGACTTTAGACTTTAGACTTTAGACTTTAGACTTTAGACTTTAGACTTTAGACTTTAGACTTTAGACTTTAGACTTTAGACTTTAGACTTTAGACTTTAGACTTTAGACTTTAGACTTTAGACTTTAGACTTTAGACTTTAGACTTTAGACTTTAGACTTTAGACTTTAGACTTTAGACTTTAGACTTTAGACTTTAGACTTTAGACTTTAGACTTTAGACTTTAGACTTTAGACTTTAGACTTTAGACTTTAGACTTTAGACTTTAGACTTTAGACTTTAGACTTTAGACTTTAGACTTTAGACTTTAGACTTTAGACTTTAGACTTTAGACTTTAGACTTTAGACTTTAGACTTTAGACTTTAGACTTTAGACTTTAGACTTTAGACTTTAGACTTTAGACTTTAGACTTTAGACTTTAGACTTTAGACTTTAGACTTTAGACTTTAGACTGCAGACTTTTATTGATACCAATACTTCAAGTGCTGTAAATTTAGTATTCCAGAATCTGAAACCTGCGATAAAGGGTGTGTGCATGTTCTACAGTCACCAGTACAAAAAGTTATTATTCAAATTCCGTTTATTAATTAAACCATGTGGTGCTTCAAATATTACAGGCTTGAAATGAGTGCAAAAATGTCTTCAAATGTATACTATATACGGTCAATGCAACTAAAAATGCAGCAGTTGGAAAATGAACCGACACAAGCCAAACGATAACGGGAGCTTATCATTGTTCCCGTATTCATACACTATTTTTACTGATCCGTTTAAATATCCCTATAAACATCTTTAAATTTATGTGTATATATGTATATAGATTTGTGATGCATTCAAATAAATTCCGGGTGTGTTTCTAATTTTGTGTACAATAAATCAATTGATCTGTTGATACATCGACACAACACAAATGTGTTTTAATCCATCAAATCCGTAAAAACTTCTACTTTGTTCATTTCTTAAAAATAAACAAAAATTTGGGTAGAATACCTTATTATCCTGATTCTTAGCACCTCTAATCTATATTTTCTATTCATACATAAAAAAAAATTTTTCATTATTCTAAATCTTGTTTTATAATCCTTAAGACCTCCAAACAAAATACCTATATAGGTCTGACTTAGTTGTTGTTGTTGTGTTAAAATCCGATTCTAATGTTTATTTTGTCGACCAAACACGGTACGATCGGTATATATTTCGAACCATATAATATGGTTTTACGAGAATTTTTTTCCTTTCGAATCATCATCATATGATCAATGATCTATGATCAATGATCGTAATAATATGATGATCATTATCGAAATTTGGCGAATATGTATACAAGATAATAAATCCGATTGTGTTTACCAAAAAATAAACAGACACACACATACAACATAATAGAAGATGATCATGTGGTGATCATATGATCTTTTTAAGAATCAATTCCACCGTGAAAATCATCGACGATTTTTTTTTCGATTTAAACAATAAGTTATAGAATATCGATCATACTTGAGTGATCAAGTAATGATTATATATGATCAATGTGCGGTAAATAATATCTCTTTTGTGTAGTTGAGTCTGTGCCCATATTATATATAAAGATAGAGACGAGTTTGTTAGATGAACAAAAAAAAAGTGGCCTCTTCAATGTGATATCATGTGATATAAAATTAGAAAAGATTTTGGTATTTTATGGATGAGGTTAATATCGTTTCATATTTCAAATTCGGTTAAAACTGATCATGAAATGGTTGAATGGAATTTGTTTTTTCTTTTATGATTATCAAATTTGATTAAAATCAAAAAAATAAAAAAAATTTGTGTGTTTAGGTTTACTTTTATATAATTTAAGACAAAAAATATTATAGCACAGTAGTTATATTTTTTTTATGCATGAAGGGTGGTCGATTTTTAACAGATATGGTATACAGAGTAAACGCTTGTTTTTCGATTCAACTCATCACATAACATGTGTCATATATAATACACATATTTAGAATTATTCCCTTCGTCTCCTCTCGGAGCACTGTGAATGCCACATTTCTAGTTATAGATAAATAGAAATTCAATTAAAATTTTACAATGACTATCAATTTCTAACATTAACATATTTGGACTAAAATCTAATAAAAATCAATCAAATGTTATATATATATATATATATATATATATATATATATATATATATATATATATATATATATATATATATATATATATATATATATATATAAATATATATATATATATATTCTTTTATTGTTATTTTAGTTTTTATGAGACCAATCAAAAATATTTCAACAACAAAACATATTTGCACGATCAACCAAAATAGTTTTCAATCAATATATTTTAAGATCGTATGATCGCATATTTTGATCTCTTAATTATTTGGGTTATATAGAATTAAGACAATTTAAATTTAAACATGATCTATTAAACTAAAATATTCGTTGGATCAATCCAAGCATTGTTCTGTTTACAAATAATTGAATATTTAGATTTAAACAGCTGGGCCTAAATCAAATTAGTATACAATTTAAATTGATCTTCGATTGGTGTCTAATAAATTTATCAGTGATAGCATGAACAAAAGAATTAAATTGCTATAGATTTTGTTTAATTAAATAATGGGTTGGAAGAGCTTATCTTGTATCGAGTCCCATTTTTAATGAGTCAACATAATTTTTAAATTCACTTAATATTAGAGTGATTCTTGCGTGTAAGGTTTAAATAGGCATGCCATTAGGTATTGCAGGTACGGAGGAAATTAAATATTCAAAGTGGACCAAAAACAAGTAAAGATTAGATGGAATGTCAATCAAGCTCTAAATCATGCCCGATTTTTTGAGCTACCCCACGGATTCTGAGAAAATTTACTGGATATACCAGCTTAAAAGAAAGCATATAAAGAACCATCATAGAAATTAAATAATATTCAAGGAAACAAGCTCTTTTAGAAGAAGTGGAAACTTACAAAAGACTCCGCTTCTATATCAACCCAAATATTATTACTGATAATAAAGGATTATACTGAAGAATATTTACTTATAAAAGAATTACACAAGAATGTTCAATCGGATTCGAACACACAAAAACCATCCCGAAATCGAATAATGGGAGTAAAAATAGGATCGCTGGTGAGTTGTCAAAGAAAATTAAATAAAAGCGAATTATGACGCATCTAAAACTTCACAATATATCTTTAATGAGAAGAAGACCAGAAGGAGACAAGTGCAGACAAATAATTTCCAAAATTAAATCTCCAACTAACAGGCAGACAAATATCTCAAACGATGTTAAAAATGGCCTAAAAGTACTGGAAAACGTAATAGACGTCAACACCCACTAGAGAAACAACTAAAAGGCAGCAGAGCAGCAAACCAATAGGTCAACCGATTAGTTTGAGCAAAATGAATTAAGATTGAGCAATAGAAGCCGGAAACAAACGGGTCGCTTCAAGCCGTGCTTAAGCAGAAATTATTTAATACAAATCTGTACGCCGCTATGTTTTGTTGGAATTTGACTTACAAACTGGAAACATAGGATATTTTTGTGAGGTTTTAAGAGTTGTTATGGGAGAGACAGTAACAGTGCGAAGCCTGGAACAAAAAACCATAGAGTATGTAATTTACAAAGAACCCAATAGGAAGATGATAGGCATATCCTTCTAATATGGCAAGAAACGTTACATTGAAAAGGACTGTCAGACGGTGATTCAAGTGATTCTGGTAGCGTCACTCTTTAGGGACGGACACAATTTGTGAATGCTTCGCTTATTGAACCCATTTTTAGTTGAAACAGTTGCAACTCTAACCATGCCGTCTTGGCCACGATGAACTTCATCTACTCTATCGGTTAACCATAGTGTGCAGGGTAGCCCCTCTTGTTTCACCAATACGAGATCATTGATTTCCAAGTTTGATTTGGATTGGTACCATTTACTACTTTGTTAATACGACATATATTCAGCTTGGGTCAGTGTTTAAGACGGTTTATAACTGGGTTTGATTCATTCATTTCAGGAACTGATTTTATGGGTCTTCGTTTTGAACGAATTCACTCCCGCCTCCCACAACCCTCCGAAATGAAGAGTTCTTGAACATATTCATCTGAATCTACAGCTAAATTTTTCTCATCCACCCTTTGTACGAATAATTCATTTATGATGAAAGGTCCACACCACCACACATTGGCACTGCTGATTTCAGGTGACACAAGACCGCGCGAAATAAGATCACCGAAATTTTTATCAATTAGGGCGAGCAGCCTATTTCTGCTACACGATTCCCGTCAAATGTTTTCAGTTGGTTGGGTGAGGTTTCGATCGAGCTCAACATTATGGTCGAATCGCTCCATAAAATAATTTGGTGAAATTTGATTTTTATTGCTGGAACTACTCGTTTAACCAGTTGTACAAGCAGAACAGTGCGAAGCCTGGAACAAAAAACCATAGAGTATGTAATTTACAAAGGACCCAATAGGAAGATGATGCGCACAGTTCCTTGCGTGGAATAATTATGTTTTTTCAGTGGAGCCACCTTGCTCTTGCTGCAAATTAGGTTGAAAATTGTTATGGGCATCAATGCAACGCACATAAAACACGGCCCATATGCAGATTGACTGGCATCGGCAAAGCCATATAACTCAAGACTCAAATAGTTTGATGATATAATAAATATATTTAGGCGCCCATCACACACCTGATATAGTTGACCGTAGTATTCTACCCAAAACCGGTGATGCACTTATTTTGCAATACTAATTGGTCTTGTAGTAATTTTATTCGACCATCATTGATACATTGCAGAAATAGCTCCGGTACCACCGATTAGAGCATGTATTTTTCCAGGTATTATGAATTCTGGATCCACAAGCTGAATATCAGTTGGTATGCCAACCTCAAGCTTGATCGTTTTTTAGGGTAGCAGCTTCATTATTTTCGGTACGACTAAGAAAATCATATGACGTGAACTTTCGCATTTCCCGATTTAATTTATTTTCAGCTTTGAATTGGATTGTAGTGTCATTTCGTCTAGACCTGTAATTCTACTCGTCATTAATTGCTTCTAACAATCTCAATTGATCGACCAGTCCGATCGTTATAAAATTAGATTGCGACGCAAAATCTAAAATTAGATTGCCTCGCACATCCTTAAATAGCACGATCGCAGTAGACAAAATCATTTGATTATTAGTTATTGACATAAATGAACCCATTGGCAGTTTTTTTGGTATGTATGTAGAATGATAGGCTTTATATTCAACACTTAAAAGATAATATCTTCGAGCAAATATCACCACTTGAACGACATTCTTGTTCAATATTAACCGATACCAATGTACTTTAATTCCTAATAAAAATAAATAAAGATTTCACACAATTTACGTCTTTTATTTAAAATCTAAAATGAACCTCAAATTTGAGCACCCTTTGATACCAAAATAGCTATATATGGCCAGTCAATTTTGAAGAAATTTGATTTAGGTCCTTCATCTTCATATCTTCATATTTTAGTCGAAAATGCCTGTCGATTATGTTTTTTGAGTCAGAATTCCATAGAACTGTATAGGAAGGTATCGGTGTAACTAGGTATACCCTTATATATTTTATGCTTTGCACAATTGCTTGCACTACATTTAAGAAGATGCTCAAACATATTTTACTCATTCCTAGAGTATGTTCTATAAGATTTCTGTAAACTTGTTCTAGGATTGACTATTTTTCTCTAAATCCAAATTGTAAATTGATGAAGTATTGAAAAGTCCTCAACTTTTTCACAAATATATAGATTTAAAAGACAAATCGAGCTTGACGAAAAAACCAAAAAAGTCATCATTATCAAAACACCGTATACGGACTGATTCAGTATCTTAGAGGGAAAAATGAAATTCAAATGTTAGAAAACAAAATTCAAGAAGGATGACAAGTTTTAAGGCCAAGGTCAACCACTTACCTAGTGTTAAGGAATTATAACGCTTAAAAGCGTCATCAAAACCAACTCTATTCACAAGTAGCATTTCTGTTTATTAAGTCATCTTCATCAAACTCGATTATGCCGAATGGAGTCATTCTTTTATATTTTTAATATGACAATCCATGAGTCATCATTAACTGAGGTAGAGAAATTACAATATCTTAAAAGATTGATGCGAGGTGCGGCAGCCACATTGGTGCGGCATATACAAATAACTGAGGGAAATTACAATGGTGGATTTAATAAACTTAGGGAACGATATGACAAAAAAGTTTATAGTAAATTCTTTCATAAAATCGCTTATGGAACAACCGGCAGTTCAAAACCAAATGTTTTCTGGATCCAGGTCCAACGAAAGGAAAATTAAAATTGTCATTGATCACCCAAGATCATATCCAGTAGAGGCGTTGGTATTATCAAAAATTACTAATGCATTGCCAACGTCTGATTTACAATCAGAACAATTCAATTTACCAGATTATATCAAATTAGTAGATTCTGAGTCTTGGCGGAACAGTACTAGCGCAGAGTATTTCTTCAACTGCTTAAAATCAGAACAAAAATACATAAACAATTCAAGAATCATACAGCAAGAAACCATCTTTGGTTGGGTTGCCTCGAGAAAATCCAATGAAGGTATAAGTAATCAAACGACTAGCATGTTGGTTACTCAACAATTGCCTCTAATCGATATTGACTAAACTCTCCAAAAATTCTTGGAAGTCTCACAAAAGGGGAAAATTTATGCGAATCAAAATTTTTACCCACAACTTAAAACGATGGTAATGGTAGATTCATATTCGAATTAATCTTTATACAATCTCCCGAAAGAATCGGTCAAACGTTACCATCGGTAATCAAACGATTTTAGCGGATAGCACGGCGATTCCACCAAGTCTCTATTTTACAATTCTTCGATCGTGTGAATTTCCAATCGTGTTTTCGGCTGATGCAGAAAAATGTAACGTCAGGTAAAAATATCAAAGTCGGATTCATAATATCAAAGAATCGTATGGAGGCCCGATGTAAGTGAACCAATAAAGCACCATAGGTTATTAACAGTGACGTATGGACTAACATCCACATTTCATCTAGCTACTAGGGTGCTGAGTAAAATTGGAGACGCAGAATCAGCTTACCATATAAGGTAAGCAAAATAATTAAAAATTAATTTTACGTATAGATGTTCTCATGGCTAGAACTTAGTCGGTAGAAGATGCTCAAATAACCAGGAAAGGTCTAATCACGTTGCTGGCCAGACATGCATTTACCATAAGAAAATGTAAGTCTAATGATAATGTGGTGCTTGACGAAATTAATGATTTGCCGTCAGAAAAAACTAAAACGAAAACTCAGATTTCCAAGAAGGAGTTAAAGTACTCGGATTGAATTGGAATCACGTAGATGAATTCTTCGTGTTTAATTCGAACTTACAAAGCGAATTTAGCAAATTATTTCATCCAATGGGATGCAACAGTTGCAAAAATTGTTATACAACAGTTATGGTGTGACAAATTAGATTGAGATGAGCCTTTACCAAAGGTATTAACAAAGGTAGACATTCATGCTTTCTGTGGTTTATGCTTACATGCTTATGCTGCGGTTGTATACTACAGAATTAAAGACGAAAATAATCATGTATATCAGTTCAGCTAATCTCAGCGAAAACAAAGGTAGCTCCAATCAAAACACTGTCGCTTCCTTGACTGGAGTTGTGTGGTGCAGAATTTAAAATTACATCGGTTATGGTGGCACGGACCTGAATAGTTGACAAGAAATGCATATTTATGGCCAGCATAGAGGAAAACACATCGAACAACGGAATAAGAGTCAAATAAAATATTTAAACAAATCAAAGGGATTGACTAATTCATATCAAGGTTTTCCTCACACAAAAAGGCACAAAAAACTTTAAGCTATATATTTCGTTGAAGCAGCCAAAAATCCAAAATTATATCAAAGAGATAGTAAATTGCTGACAATTGAATTAGCCCAAGCAAATATCATTATTTGCCTCTGCGAGCAATAAAGGTTTTATCATTCGGAAATAGCTGATAAACATCAATCGGTGGCCGATTACATCATAGTTTGGCGCCTTATTCCATTAAACATCCAATCATGCTTCATTAAAAATTCAGATTAAGTTTGTTACTTCTCCGAGATGACCATCAATTCAGTAAGCACGAAAGGTTCAACATAACTTATGAGCTTAATCAAACAAAGCTTCTAGATATCAAAAGGAAAAAGCATCATAGCCAAAATGGTAGTTGATCAATGCACAACCTGTACGAGGTACAAAGCCGAGTTAAGACAGCAGCTAATGAGGAGTATATCACCTACAAGGGTGGATCTGGAACAATCATTTCTACAAACTGGAGTTGACTTTATCAGTCCGTTTTCGATACACATAGTTAAAGGTCGTGGTCAGAAAATCTACAAAGCATACGTGTGTATTTTTGTATGCATGACTATCAAGGCCATACACTTAGAACTGGTAAATAACTTTACGAGCGATGGATTTTTGGGAGTACTAAAGCGGCTTGTGTAGAAGAGGTGATTACAGAAGAATCTACAGTAATAATGGCACCTAACTCCAAACTCACCACATTTCAATGGCATGTAGGAGACCGGAGTAAAATCCTTCAAATTTCATTTCAAGAAAGTCGCTGGGTTCACTATCTTAACTATAGAAGAGATGAACACTTTACTGGCGGAGATTGATTCTATCCTAAACCATCGTCCATTATGTCGATAATCTAATGAAGAAGAACATCTTCTCATTTTTTAAAATGAATATCCCCCAAGTTAATTCCATCGTTCGATACAGTCTACAATAATCCAACTTGCAGCAATAGACGGTGGATGGTACGTAATATGCGTCGCAGCATTTTTGGCTAAGATGGAACATCGAATATCTCACTCAGATTCCAAGAAGAAATAAATGGAAAGAAAGCCAAAAGGACATCCAGGTGAATGGTCTTGTTATTATCCAAGATAAAAGTATCCCGTCAGTCATTGGTTAATGGAAAAAGTCATCAAAACACATCCTGGAATAATAAAGTACGCGTAGTGACACTAAAATGAAGCGGTCGATATATCATCTTTGTTTATTGCCATGCAGTTGAACACATTGGTTCGAGGGGCGTGAATAGTGAATATTAATATACGTGCGTTTTAAATTATTTTCGATTTTGTGCTCTTTCATTTTGATTTTCCATTTCATAATCGCGGAAAATAGTGTTCAGTCCGCCAGTAACTGTTCCTAAAGCTTTCTGTCTTCTGTCCATTAATACTATATAAAAACCGATCAGAAGTGGTAATCGTTAACTGGTACATTTTAATTTTCACTTCTTGCTAGTTCACACAATGAAACGAAATTTAAAGACCCCAACTTCTCATAAATTTGCAACCGCAACATCAATATCACACATTATAAATTTATTCACCCTTGCTTATGTAAATTACATAAAATACACATAAATCCATTAATATTCAGAAGCATTAAAGTCGAAAATTCATCCTTTACTATATATACAGTTCGCCTAATATTGTGGATATGGTAAAATGGGGGTGAGTATATATGGAAATTTAATTTTTCACTCTACCATTAACTTAGTTAATCAACCAAAAATGAGTTTGTTCTATTAAAAATGGTTACGAGTATTTAGAAAAATTCGCGTAGCGGGGTGATAATAGAGATGACTTTAATATTTATACGGTACGGTAGAAAATTGATCTACATGCCATCTACACGATTATATATAAATATTAAATTAGTTAAACACATTTAAATCTGTTAACATTAAAAATATTTTTTATTAGAATGTCTAAGAGTTGTGGTACCCCCATAAATTACATAAACTTTAATCCCTTCGACTTTTTGAAAGCAAAATTTCCCAATCTTATTAACTTGCAACACAATACTTTTCTCGTTTCTAATTTTTTTTTTAAATTTTATATGAAATTTCTAAAATTTTAAACAACAACACAAACTATAAACCATCAAATCCTAATAATCTGTCTCGAACACAAAAATCAGTCGACCAGCTAAATATCGAAAATCTATGTGTAATTTGAAACCGAAATGATTTTGGTTGTTGTTGCGCTCAAATTTTTATTTTTTTTTTTTTTTTTTGAAATGTAATATGTTACTCGTAGCTATATATAGGAAGATAAAAATGCAAACACAAATTACTTTCTATTCAGCTATCCATCAGGATCATATCAACAGACCAAAATTTTACTAAATGCAAGGAGTGAATATTATGAAAAGATTATAATCCGTATATATAAAGAATAGATCGGTATATATATATATATATATATATATATATATATATATATATATATATATATATATATATATATATATATATATATATATATATATATATATATATATATATTTATATTGAAAATGTATTATAGAATTAGAATGTTATATTGAAACGGGTGTGATTATTCTTGTGTAGATAATTTAGTGAATTATATAAACATCTAATCCGTACAATATAGATTTGTATATACATATATGTATATCCATCTAAATTTCCGGAAGTTCATTAAAAAAATACAACATTTTTTTTTTTTTGTTTGTTCTCTAACCAATTCGATCGCACGCTATAATCCAATTTATCATATACACACAAACATATTTCTAATTCACATTGGGATTTTGAATAGAAATAAAAAAAACAGATCATGCTGCACACAAATTGACAGATTACCTTCCATATCCCAAATGAGTGAGACATTGTGCGCATCGTACAACAACATTTATAATTTTAATTAATTTACTAAATGTTTCGTAATTTAACATATACGCTTCTAATTAATTTAATTATTTGGTTAATTATAATTAATTATTTATAAATTTCGCACCTGTGGTTGGGAAAGCACTCGTGAATGACTTTTATAAAGAATCATTAGAATTCCATCACAATATCATTGGTCGTATAAAACGATTAAATAAAGATTGCGGATCGCTGAGATGACAACTCGCAACCTTTAAAAACTTCTTTTTAATAAGTGATTAAAAATTAATTAACATTGGCTTGTCGACTAAAAAAAATTGGATCACTGGGCTGACTGGGACCGCATCCTTAAAAACTTAATTGTTTCAAAAATCAACAAAAGAAAATATGAATACAACCAAAAGTTAACCTAACCCCAGTTTATGTTAACGGACACGCAGTTGGGAATGTGCAATCGCTAAGAAATCTAGCGCGTTTGATGTCACTCATTTTCTAAAGAAACTCATTTTCTAACCATTTGGATTGTCTGATGGGATCCATACCGGAGCACGACGTCAGAATAGTGATTGGTAGACTTTAATGCTAGAGCTGGCCAAAATTTGAAAAACTTATGTGAAAACTTAGATTCGTACTTCCGACACGATCTAGCAACCGATAATGGGGAAAGAATGATGTACTTTGCGATCGCGGATGATGTCATTGTGTCTAGCACATTCTTTCTTCATAAAAATATACACTTGGGAAAAATGAATCCACCCTCCTAAAACGTGACGAAGTCAAATTGACCATATTTTAATTTCTAGGTAAATTATTTTTGGAAGTTATCGGATCATCCAAGATGTGAGATCTTTTCGATTGGCTGCAAAATTTAGACAGTGATCATCAATTGGTCACTGCAAAGCTAAGATGACAGTTTTTGTACAAGTCAGAGATCACAAGTAAACGTGATTTTGATTGATTGATTTAGAATGTACGGCCAAGCATTAACCAGGATCTCCAGGAGTTGGCCGGGCCCAACGTACACCCGTTTTTCATATATACTTGGAACGATAAGGCAGGATACTAGTAAAATTATTATCGACCCGGTTCTAGACACATTGGCGGCCAACAGTTAGTAAATATTTTATGGGGTAGGGAAAGGAAAGGTTTGTCAGTAATGATAGAATTAGTCCGGTTTCCCGGTAGCCTGTCGATCCAGCGATGGTCCAATGCCTGTTCGTTAATAGGTAGTTGCTCACATACTGACGAGTTCGAAGGATTTGGTTCTCTTTAGTCTTCTTACCAAGTGTTCATTATCCAGTAGCCGAGAGGCTTCCGCATTAACATGTTGCAATAGCCGCGATTCATGCTTTGTTGCAAATCTTTTTATTTCGTATTTTACATCCGGTATCTCGAAATCTCGATGCAAATCCTTATTACGAATGTACCAGGGTGCATTGACCATACTCCGAAGTACCTTATTCTGCAAGTTTTGTATGAGTTTGATGCTAGCATTTTTAGTACAGCCCCAAAGCTGAATACCATATAGCCAGACCGGTTTTAGGATTTGATTGTAAATCAATATTTTGTTGTCTTCGCTTAATTTTGACCTTCGTCCAATTAGCCAGTACAATTGTCTATATTTAAGATCAAGCTCCTTTCTTTCCTTTTTCACATGATCATTTGAGCTTAACGTTCATTGTCATACCCAAGTATGTATTTAGCGGAGTTCTCGGAAGGCACCATGACATCGTCTATGCTGATTGGCGGCGGATTAACTAATAGTTTGTTCGTAAAGTTGACATGCACAGATTTTAATTCATTAAATTTGATTTTTCATCGCTTGGTCCACTGGTGAATTTCTTCACTTGCATATTGAAGTTTATTCGCCGCCTCTTCGACAGTTTGCGCTGTTGCTAGTATAGCGGTGTCATCAGCAAACATTGCTATGCTTACATGATCGGACTGTGGTATATCACTTGTATAAAGTAGACATAGGAGTGGCCCTAGAACACTGCTTTGTGGGACTCCTACCCTTACCTCGCTCAGTTCAGAATACTCATCTTCTTGTCTTACTTTGAAAAGTCTTTCAGATAAGTACGACTCCAAAAGGTCAACATATGGTCCCAGAAGCATAACTTGTAGCTTATGTAATAATCCTTCATGCCATACCTTATCGAAAGCTGCTGGCACGTCCAGAAATAAGGTAGAACAAATTTGTTTATCTTCTAACGCCTTTTCTATAATGTCTCTAATTCTGTGAACCTGGTCTATTGTTGAATGTTTACATCTGAATCCAAATTGGTGATCCGGTATTAGGTTTCTACTTTCTATTATTGGTGTCATTCTTCTCAGAACAAATCTCTCGGACGATATGATTGAGCTTCATTAGGCGGTTTACCTGGTTTCGGTAGCATAATAACTTCTGCAACTTTCCAGGCAGAAGGAACATGCCGTAATCTAATAACAGCATTAAACAAATGGGTTAATTGAACAACAGCTTTCTTCGGTAGTTGCTTTAGAATTTCTCCTGATAAAAGATCATATCCATGAGCCTTTCCGGTCTTCAGATTGAATTTTATTTCCCTGTTAACTTTTTTCTGGGTTACTAGAAGGATTCTGCCCCCATAGTCATTGCTTCCATTTTCGATTATATTATCCGATTCAGTCTCATTCGGTTGGAAAATACCAGCCAGGTGATCAGCAAACACTTTAGCTTTTGATTTGCTACCCCTGGGTTTTTATTCTTTTGGTTGCCTTCCATAATGAGTAGTCTGTATTTTCATCAGCCGTCAACTTTCCAAGAAACGAAGAAAACGATTTTTCATTTAGCTTCTGAATTTCTCGCTTACGCTGCTGTGATTTGTTATTAAGGATCGTCTTGTCAGATGGACTCCTCGTTTGTTGCCATTTTTCCTAGTTTTCCTTTTTTCTAAGACCAGGTTCCTAAATTTCTCTTGGGTAGCTTTTACCAGTAGTTTTGGATACTGTTTCTTTAGTGTTATTCCACGCGGCTTAATTGAATGATATTTGTGAAATTTTCTACCTCTTCCTGTAGCTCCGTTACCGTTTTTAATCGTGTTTGTAGGTTAATATTGCAATGGACATAGAACCATTGTTTCAGTATTTTTAAATCAAACTTAACGTTACAATTTAACGTATTCATATAAGAGCTTGTCTGCAGCACAAGATCATCAGCAAAAGCGATAATATTACCACGTAGGTTAAGATCAAAAATTAAATTACAATAAATCAAAAAAGAAGTGGTCCCAAAACCGACCCTTGTGGAACCCCAACACTCACAACTTTTGTATTGCTACGGGCCTTGCCAATGGATGCAGAAAGTGCCAGACCCCTAACACCTATATGCAACAATTTTTTCAGTAAAACTTCATGATTAACAGTATCGAACGCTTCAGTAATGTCAATGAACAGAGCGAATACTGCTTGTTATTATTTAATTGATTGCGGACACGAGTTAAAAATGAAATAAGAGCCAATTCAGGTTACGAGTTTTTAATAAAACCAAAATGTCTTTTATTTAGAAAGTTTATTTTTTCCAAAAAACTCAACAATCTAGATTTAATAATTTTTTCAAAAATCTTTGAGTAAGTGTTTAATAAGGTGATTGGGCGATAATTATTAAGATCAGTACGAGAACCCTTTTTATAGAGTGGCTTCACGATACCAACTTTTAAATTGTGAGGAAAGATTCCTTTCATAAAACACATACTGAAAATAACGCAAAGATAGGCGCAATACTAAAAATAACATTCCTGACCACTACATTTGAAATCTCATCTATTTTTGAGTAACTATTTTTGAGTTCACAAGCAACTGAGGTAATCACCAATTCACTGTTCAAAAAAATTATATTAACTATTAAACATGGTCAATACCATATCCCTTCCGATTGTCATTTAAAACACTATTTACAACTTGCCATCTTGACTTAATATCAGTAGCTGCAGTAAACATCTTTTTACAATACATTTTTTTTATTCTGTGGATTAACGTTTTAGTTCTAGAGTTTAGCGCATCCACTTTTTTCTTAAGCGAAATATTATCAAGATCTATTTCGATGAATATTCATATTAAGTAAGGGATTGGACATCCAGGGATGTCTAACTACTAACATTTAAAAAACACTGTTAACATAAGACAATCACAATAATAAGGAACTGCTTTGTATTCTGTCATCTCTTCTCAGAACTTCCAGTGTGCCACCATTCAACCGTAAAATCTGCAATGTTTCTCTGAAAGAAATCTATCTATTAATGAGCTAATTTCTCAAAGCCGTAGACTGTAATAAAATGAATTAGTTTTTGTCTGAAATTTACAATTAATTAATTTATTACATAATTAAAAAATAAAATTATAATATAAATTAAACTTTATAGAATTTGATTAGAAAGTACAAATCAATTGAATTAACCGTTTTATGACCAATGAGTCATGTGCCGAAAATCCAATTTATATACACTTTAATTGACACAAAACATTAAAATTAATACAAATTAGATTTTAAAAGAATTAATTAAACAATTCAAATGAATGTACCGTTTTATGACAACACCATAATCGCCAGAGATCGCAAGTAAACGTGATTAATCATAAAACGGTTAATTCAATTGATTTGTAATGTTTAATCTTTTGTTTTTAAATGTAATTTCTATTAATTTTAAAGTTTTGTGTCAACTCAATTAATTTTAAAGTTTTGTGAAATAATAAATAGGTTTTGTTCTTAGGGAACCTTTTTAGATTTTTAGTTGAATGGTGGCACACTAGAGTTGCTGATAATAGACGTTAGAATATAGAGCAGTTCAGTAAAATTATCATTGTCTTGTGCTAATAATTTCCTTTACTTACAAGACAAAAAAAATTCTTTCCACTCCTTAGGTTTTGTGTTATGTAACACGGATGTACGGTGGTGCCTGGTATTTCGGGAGTTCCTGCGGTTAAAAAATGTAAATTTTTCTCCTTAACAGTCTATATGCAGTGAACAACAAAATGTCACAGCAGACTGTTGCGTTTATAAGCGTAGTGAAAGACAAAATGTAAAAAATGGTACTTTATATGTAAATTTTTGAAACATTTTGTTGCCCAATGTTGCGCACTTAATTATTATACTTTCCGGGCAGTGTAACAAAAAATTGAGAATTTAGGTGAATATTTTTTAACTAAATGTCAAAAATGTATATTCACAAATATTTATCATGAGTTTTGAATACATTCTTAATGATACTTTTGCGTGAATATCATAGCATAGTTGTTCAAACATTTCCCGATAGTTTTGGGTGTACTCCGAGTCTTGTAAACTAAACTCACGTGTTTTCGAGTAGTAATGTCCGTTTAAGAATTAGAATGGTTTCATCTTTGTGGCAATATGGATTGAATTATTATATGCAATGATAACTGATGTCATTATGCTTTTTAGATCTTCATCGGATTTCGTAATTTGATAACTTTACATAATTTTAAGTTATCCTTTTGACTTTATTTGATGCTCCCAATTCAGTGTCTACAATAAGCTTCGTAGGTAATTTTTTTAGGTTTTTTTTTAATTTCAGGCTGTTTTTTTCCTTTATTGCGTGTTTGATGTTTCATGCTTTGTAAATTTGTCTATTATGGTTAAGTAAGATTCTTTATTTAGATAGAAAATGTCTGAGTGCATAATTTTCAACGACTTTTGTGTTTCCATTAGTACTATTTCGAATTCCGGAGGTTGTCGATCCAACTTTTATCATATCTAACATTTGTTTGTGTCAAGTGCGGAATATTCCATAAACTCGTGTGTTTGTTTAATGAGTTCGTTTCGTTTCTCTGGATCTTCGATGTCGATTAAGAATATGTCTGAACGTACCAAGTTTATTTTTGAATTGACCTTTCGTGGTCACTGTGAAATAATTTTATAGTATATTATCAGAACTTCTCGGATGTTTCGTCAGCAGTGAAGATGCAAGTCAGTCTAGGTTTTGCTCCTATTATTTCTTCTAAATGTCTCATGATAGCTGTTTGATTTTTTTCATGTTTATAGGTAAGTTTAGGGTGATACGTTTTCTCCCGTTAAAAAGAGTTTGTTTCGTTATCAAAGGTTCCTGACATATGTCCAAAATATATAGAATGAATTGATTATTAAATGTGTTAGTCATCAGATGAACTATATTAACGGTTTTCCGATGAGGAAAACGAGAGAAAATCTGAACTATTTATTTCGCCATGAAAGGGTGCATCAGCATTACAGTTGAGTGTGCCCTTTATATAGACAATTTTGTAGTGAAACTCCTCAAGTTTGAGACGCCATCAAACAAGCTTAAATTTGAACTATTTTAGGGAGAATAACCATGTTAGTGGTTTAGGATCTGTGACGATCTGAGACTTTTTACCAAAGAGGTAAGGGTGAAAATATTTTATTCTATCATTACTTTCTCGATGGTAGAGTAGTTTTGTTAGGTATTTGTCAAAGTTTGGGAGGCATAACATATTAGTAGGTCTTGTCCTACTGTGACTATTGATCATACTACACCTATCGTGCAAAGTTACTTACATATTACTTAGTCATTGGTGCCTAACTTTCAGATGATGAGTTTTCAGTAGTATCCCAATAATCCTAAAATGACATAAATTATATTTCTGTAGTTGGTAGAAAATAATATTTAATAGCTCCGATCTTGTCCGGGTTTGGTTTTACATCTTGAAGTGTTATAATGTGTCCTAATATGGCCACTTTCCTGTGCATAATTTCAGATTTATAATTGTACTTTGAGGTTTGCTTTCTCTATAGCTTAGAGAAAAATTTAGTCAAATACTCTTTGTATTCTGGGAAAGAACAAAGACATGTCGATTCTTGGAGTTATCCTAAAATGTTGGCCGTTACTCTCTGAAAAGTACTGAGCATGTTTTTTAGTATCGTAAAATACGTAACTGTAATCTATTACCATTATCCATTTTGTCTTGCCTAAAGTGTCGGCTTTCTTAGGATTAATCCATATTGGCGAAGAACTGGGAAAAAAGAAAGGTTTGATTATTTCCATAGTTCACATTTTATTATCCCGGCTTTCAAGTTTCGCTTTATGTATCAAAAAGAGGCGGTAAGTTTTGGTAAATAAAGGTTTATTGTCCATTAGGTCAATATTGTGTTTGATCTCGTTAGTAAATGTAATCGTGATACTCCTTTTTAAATATATATATAAAACGGCGATAAAGCTTTCTGATTGCTTTATTTTCTTCTAAATTTTGATGTTCTGTGCAAAACAAAGAGTCTATTTCTTCCTCTTGTTCCGATTCAGAGATACCGTTATCCACATCCACGTATTTTTATATAGAAAATCGTAAGGTAGAATCTGCTTCCGGATAGAACTTAATTAATTATGAAATAATTAATTATGTTATATTGTGGGTCAGTGGGTAACTTTGAAATTAAAATAAGAACCCCTATTTATTGCATATTCGGATTCTAATTCGGCTAAAAGTACGTAGAATTTCCTTGAAAGCACTAGTTGAGCAACATAGTTGGATACCTTATGTCTATGTGGGGATTAGGATCGTATAGTGGAATCTTGCAGGTTAGAGAAGAGTTTCGATCTTCTTTCAATCAGCCAGTACGTTTTGGAGAATTTTATTTTTAGTTGATTGCGTTTTGTTTCAATGTGTTTTTTCCATGTCAATCTAATATCAAGATGAAGACCGAGATATTTGACATTTCTTTGCTGAGAAATTGTGATATTGTTTAATTTTACTGCCGAACATGTACGTTTATTCAGTGTGAATGTTACGTGAGTTGATTTGCATTCATTCGTCCTTATCCGTCCAGTTTTCTGACAATCTTTAGTTTTGTGCAGATGTTTTTGTAATTCTCTCGATGCTGTTTGAGGATTTTTGTGCGAAAACAATATAGCTGTGTCGTCAGCAAAAGTACTCCTGCCTTTATTTCGGTTAAATCAGTAGTAGCTGTATTTTTGTTTAACCTAGAACATCCTTTGGGCTAGGTTCTCGTCTTTACCTGGCTTTGGAATCATGATTATTTGATATGTTTTCCATTTTTGAGGAAAGTATCCATATCTCATAATTGCGTTAAAAATATATGTTATATATTTTATGCATCTATCTGGTGATAATTACTTTTTTCAGTTATTAGATCATGCCTTGAAGCATTCTTAGGGTTTATACTGTTTTTGATAACCCTTTTGAACCATTTTCATTTAAATTTAATGAATTTGGCTTCAACTCGTCTCTCATAAACTGTGGTAGTACGCAGTCATTGTTTTGTTCGTTTGGGGTGAACACTTTTTGTAGATGGGTAGAGAAAGCGATAACTTTTTCTTGATCGCTTCTGGCCTAGTGGCTATCTGGTTTCTTTATTGGTGGGCTCGATAGCTCTGGTCATTTTAAATTTCTTGCTACCTTTAAGTAAGTAATCGGTTTTTTCTGTTGCTATAGTAATTCTGTATTCCTAAATTTTGTTCTTCCCGTAGCGCTTCTCTCAGAGCTTTATTAACTCTATTTAATTCATTTATACAAAGGAGATTGGTGAAGATGCCAAAGCCGCCGAATTGCCCGATTTTCTGAAAACTTCTGAATGTTACTTTAAAGCTTATTATTTTATTCTGATTTTTTGCTCTCCGGAGTAGCTTTTTTTGCTGCCATTTCCATTATTCCGACAATGTCGTCTGGTGTGCGATGTGGGATATCCAAATGACAATTTGCATCTATAGGGTTATCCAATAAGAAGTTTCATTTTGAATAGGCTGCTATTTGGGCAGTTGTCAATTTTGAAACTGTCATCTTTTGACATTTGACAAGTAAAAACAACGCCATTACTAAAAATTGGTACGATACACGCTTCAACAACGCATTAAAAATGGTGAAAATTTTATAGTCACAGTTCGCAAAACTAACACACTTTTTGGTCGTCGTGAAGCACCTTCTCGGCCGGCAATAGTGAAACTGGTGGAAAAATTTGAGCTGTCGGGACAAGTTAATGATGTGAAGAATTGAAACTGTGTGCGTCGCTCAAGAACAACTAAGAATATTCCAGCTTTAGCCCGTAGTGTTAAAAAAAATCCCGGTTTGTCGATTCCTCGTCGATCTTTGGATTTAAACATTCCACAAACGACATTACACCGTTTGCATAAAAACTTAGGTCTTAAGGCTTTTAAAGTTCAGTTAACACAAGAACTCAAGACGGTCGAATACCATAAACGCCGTATCTTCGCTGATTGTGTCCTTCAAATGTATCAAAATGATCCGGATTTTTATCGAAAAATCATCTTTAGTGATGAGGCCCATTTTCACCTCGGAGGCTACGTTAATAAACAGAACTGTCGCATTTGATGCTCAAAAAATCCAAGAATGATTATTGAAAAGCCTCTCCATCCTCAACGTGGCACTGTTTGGTACGGTTTTTGAGCTGACGGTGTGATAGGACCTTACTTTTCTGAAAATGAGGCTGGTGCAACTGTAACGGTGAATGGATTACGCTACCGAGCTATGATTAATGATATTTTATGACCGGAATTGGAAGATATTGATGTGAACGACGTTTATATTCAGCACGACGACGCTACGTGCCACACAAGCAACGAAACAATCGCAATTTTGCAAAAAAAGTTTCCTGACCATGTTATTTAGAGGAGATCACAAATGGTCATCGTGATCTTGTGATTTAACACTTTTAGACTTTTTTCTTCGAGGCAACGTAAAATATAAGGTCTATGCTAAAGCTCCACAATCTATTCAAGACCTAACAGATGGAATTCGTGAAGTTATCGAAGACAGACAGCCGCAAATGTGCGAATTGGTCATGGAAAAATTCATGAAAAGGGTAAGGTAGTGCAAACGTAGCCGTGGTGGCCATTTGGCTGATATTGTTTTCAAACGGTAATGGCATAACTTCTTCTTTATACTTTATATAATGAAATAAACATTCATTGATGTCTCTTAAAAAATACTCGTTTTTTTTAAATATCAAAATGAAACCTCTTATTGGAAAACCCTATACTATGTTTCTATAGAGAACACATTTTGTTAGCTTGTTTGTTAAACTTTGAGGTGGTTTAGTTTTTAATCCTTGGCTACTTAGTGTTATTATTATTGGTGAGTGATTTGATGATAAATCATAACAGTCTTCGACTTGAGCATTGGTGCGTGCTATTCCTCGTATTACGCAGGAATCTAATAAATCAGGAATTTTCTTCCTATCTGTAGGCCAATATGATGTCCAGATGATAAATAATCTAATTTTTTCTCGTTTATTGTTTCGTAGAGATGCTTGCCCTTGGGAGACGTCAACCTCGAACTCCATTGCACATGTTTAGCATTGTAATCACCCCTGCTAGAAATTGTATTCCCAACTAATTAAAGTAATCGACAAATTGCAATTTTTCGATTGAGTGTTTCGGTGGACAGTAGACAGCCGATATTACAAATTTTCCAGACCATTCTTCCAACCCGCATATTTCTGGAGCTCGTTATGCTTTAATCTTCTTGTTAATAAGACTGCAGTGCCGCCATGTGCTTTTGCATCTGGATGTTTGGTGTCATAAACAGAATAGCAAGCAATATTACCGGAATATTAAGAAAAGCCGGCAATATGAACCAAGGGACATGCGACTAAATTTTCTTTCAAATAAATGATTTTTCTGTATTTTGTTTTAAAACTGGAAAATTTTTACTTGCAAAAATGTAACTGGTTAGTGAATAAACTACTTTTAGCGTAACCCAGGAGCAATGACGTGGACGTAGTAATTTTCTGTTCCCTTCGGAATGCTCGATTAACGTGAATTTCCTCATCTCTCGTACCATGCTCCTCTCGTCTCATCATCTCTTAACTAAAATAAGTTCTCAAAATAATGGCCTTCGACTTCAATGCACTTATCAATCCGCATTTCAAATGGATGTACACAACTGAGAAGCGTGTCTGCTGGAATTTCGGCACAAACATTTCTTATTTGCTCAATAATATTCTCGCACGTATTGTTTGTTGGTAAACTTAAGATAGCCCCACAAAAAGAACTCTGGCGAAGTAAGATCTGGTGATCTGGCAGCCCAATTTAACGGACCAGCTGTACCGATCCAGTGGCTTTTGAAATTACGATCAAATACTTTACGTGCTACCGATAAATAGTGTGCTGGACAACCATCATGTTAAAACTACATGTTCTGTCACAATTCTAAGCTCAAGTCCTCAAATAATGTTGGCAGTTTATTTTCCAAAATAACTCGGTACATTTGAACATTCAAGTTGCCTTTAATAATAGGGGGGCCAATGAGGTGGATGCCAATTATTGCACACCACACGTTAATGTATGTTGTGTCGATTAACTGTTCCATGTTTTGTAAAAGAAAACACATCGGAGAAAATAACGTAGGGAAGAAATTGGGGTTTTTATGTCGGTTTAAAATTTTCTAAACACTGGTATAGGATAATCCGGATTTGCTGGCTATTTGCCGGATTTGCTGGCCATGTACTTATATGAGGGTTATGAGCTACTGCAGCCAATACAGCAGTTTTATTTTTTTCTTCAGTGACTGTTGCTCGACGGTAAAATGAAGCACCTGACCGATTCCTATCTGGAAAACGCAAAGCGTAGAAATTGACCGCATTATCAAGACTACCGTAAGTTTCTCTATAAATCAGGACCATTTAAATTTTTTTTTGTACAGTTAAATACTCCATTTTGTATTGTGTCTAAAGCAAACAGTTTTTTTTGTTTTTGAATTATTCTTCGAACTGAATCGATATGATGTCCACAGAAAAGTAAGCCTTCAAAAAATCATTGTAAATTACAATCCTGATTCGAGTGCTTCTTCCGAATAGAGTTACTTTTGTATTTCTTCTTATGCTACATAATACTGGTAGTTTTGAAAACCAAAGATTCCATCTCATCTTCAGATAATCAAAAACTGATCAGTAACTACCAATTTGGTGGGGTATCGATATGATCCTTTAGCCTTTATAGCCCGACCCCGAGTAGAATGGTGATTTAAATACTAGAACTGAGAAAAATCAGACTGATATATGTAAAAACTGATCTCTTGGAAATATGGGCCGCTTCATTTCAATATAACGTATATTGATATATTCAAATTGTGCTAAGCTTAATGACCGTTGCCATGGGATCCGCAGAACCCCATGAAGCTGAAATCTTAATAAAGTACTAACCAATAATGTCCTGTACACTATTTATTAAAATATTATAATAAATAAGATGACGGATACAAAATTTACGAAGCGATTTTCAGTTATCATCATCATTTTAATCTGGGATTAAAGTAACACCTTTCCATTGTGTATCGTCTGTATTTATATGCTCTCTACATTTGGAATGAAATTTAATAGACTTTTTAATTTTGTTACTACATATAATATATGCCCTAGTTATGCGTACATTGTTGTAAGGTTTTCAATATATTTGTATACACATTTTAATTTTTAATAACAATAACATTGCTACCCCAGTGTTATTGCAACATATTTTCAGGGTAACACTTAATAATGTTATATGTACATCGAACTACAAATAATTTTTGGAATTTGGAAAAAACTCATTCTCCCTTCTCAACATATTACATACATTATGATCTAGACAGCCATTATACAATTTCATAACGTAAACGTCATTTACAACTGTTCGATGCATCGATAAACAAGTTCAGCCCTTTTTTTCTTCGTGCGCTCAAAACTAGTGGCTACTATAACATTACATGTTTAATTTCTATTTACGATCGTGTTCAACCCTTTTTTTTTATTAAAACCCCGTTTTGTATTTGTCTGAACAAAATGTTCGAACAACAAAAAAAGCACGATCACTTTATTTACCTTGTTAACGCTGACTAACTAATTGGCAAGATTCACATATCGTATATATAAGACGTTCAAACCAAAAAAAAAAATCTACTTTCATGATCATATAATTATATATGCGAGTATATTATATGAATTTTATTGGTACATATAACTTGATTTCACATTCCCCCGATCATTGTGTTCGTTCGTTCAATTGATCAAGATCAAGTTTTTATATAGTTTTTATTTCTTCATCGCACACACACACAGTCAGACATTTCTAAACCTAAAAACAAACAATTATTATTTCATCTAATAATGATCATTTTCAATGATGAAAAAAATGTATATGATCATGTAAATATTTAAATTTATATTTAAAGACATGATAATGATGATCGATCAAATTGATTCATATACGAGTATCTTATACACACAGCAAGAATTATGTATATATAATTTCAAATCAATATAAAAAAAATTTTTTTGATGATCATCAATTTTAATGACAGTTTGAAATATGAAATAAAAGTTTTATTATTTTATAATTTGATTGATCAAGCTATGACGTTGTTTTTGTTTTTTGTTTTTTTTTTAATTTCATGCGCGATCGTGTTGTTTCAAATAGTTTTATGGTTATTACAATACATTTTTTTTAGCTATTTCGAGATATTTCATCGATGATAGCTAAGTGATAGATCAATATTTAAAGTTTTGTGAAATGATCGTGATTTAAAAAAAAAAATAGTAGATCGCAATTATTAAGAAGAATGGCTGTGCGGAACATTTGGCGATAACATTTCAATTTTGAGTAAATACAGAAAGGTTATTTTTGACTGGTCATTTAATGTGATTAATCACATGCATAAGGTTTGCGAAGGACTTTAAAATCTTTACTAAACAGCATTTATAGGAAATTACAAAAACTGATATTTCTAGAAGAACAGGAAGCATTAGCAATAAATTCATAAATCTCTATTCTGTCGCCATGCTCCGATAATGATCTTCTAATTGCCAAAATTGACGAAAGTTCCAAGTTGGTGAGAGGACCTCCATTAAAATATATTATATGATATTTGCATTTCGACCAATTATGGTCAATTCTGCGATACAATCCAGTCACCTGAAATGTTTAGATGTGCCCTAGTTTAATGCCATTGTGGCCAGAGGAGGATATTAAGGCCCCCACTTATAACTAGATTAATAGTAACAATAACTAACGTATCTGGTGAAAGCTCATTATAGCATACTTAATATGATCGAAAGAACTTCAAAAATGGTAACACCTGGTATAGCACTATAATTATGGACGAAAAATGTTTTTAACAAGAGCCATGAGATTCCCGCATCATTTTAAATCTCAACCCCACTTCATGTTAATATACTGGCTAGATACCCTAATGGATCGGACTGGTCAAAAGTGATGTTTCTTAAAGAAGCGCCATTATACTCCATACTCGCTTGCTAAATGATAAAAGTTAAAACCGTTAAAGATATCAGAACGTCGATAGGTCAGAACGTTGGTGGTCAGGTTGATAAACACAAGATTCCTTTTTTGTGCCGTATCTGCATACGACTTCAGCATGTGCTCACACTACCTCTTCGTTGTAGCCACTATCAACTACTTTGTTAAAAAAGTAGGCTAAAGTATGAAGGTTGTGATTTTCTACAGAAGGTAGGCGTTGGGCTAGCAGCCCAAACTGTAAACTTAATGACACTGCAATAAACATGACTAATCGGCAATGATCTCGTTGATTAAATTTGCTACGGTTTAACTCTATGTCGAAGTAATAACATGGATAAGCATGAATTTGACATCGGTTTCTTGATAGACAACCGGTGTCGTCCATTCGTGACTGATTTCAAACCTGCCAATAATAAGATTTGCACTCTCAGGTTTCATGACCATCACTTTAATATTACGTTTGTGAATATCCATGCCCCCCACAGAAAAAAAACCAGATCAAATCAAGGATAGTTTCTATATGTCGAACTCGAAACTGTGAACTAAATACCGCAACATGACGTTAAAATCGTGTAAGGCGACTTTATTGGTGAAATCATCAGTGCTGGCATATATCATAGCACCATTGGCCGAAACTCCTTGCACCCTACATTAAACAACAACGGAACGAGCACCACTGAGCTAGCATTACTTTACAACTTGGTGGTTGCCAGTACATTCTTCTCGCACATAAGTGCATTCATAAAAGCCAACGGTCAGTCAAATTAACCACATTCTCTTGTCTAAAAGGCATTTTTCTGGACTCAACAACATCAAAACCAAACGTGGATTCATCGATTCAGACCACTTCCTGCGGTAGTTGGCGAATTGAAATTTCGCCTGTGAACCACATACAATCAACGTTTTCAGCATATTAGTGGTTGGAACATAACAGCATTAAGCCACCACCTTTGAAACTATACTACATCAGGAATCTTGGAGGACAATCCAATTACTGACTCCATTCAAGAATAATGGAAAATAATAAAAATAGCGGTAACCGATGCATCAATGTCCACTATAGGCCGCAGTTTACCTAGACCTAAACATGTTTGGCTGGACGATAATTGTTTGTCCAATTTTCATGTGAGGAGAAAGATTGCGCACGCGTTAACGAAATCTATCACAAAATACAAGGCAATTTCACGATATCTACATAACCGCGAGGAAAGCCTCGTATCAGCTATGGAGGTAAAAGAAAAGGGGTTGGCATAAACAACCGGCACATAACATCCAATATTCGGGCCTAAGCGATAGATAATGATATATAAGAGAAAAAGGTACAGAATTCCATCCACGTAGCAGCGCTATTCGCAATAAAACAAGAGAGTTACAAATGGGTAATAAAACCGTCCTATATAGAAGTGTAGAGGAATTATTTCTCTTACCTTCTAAATAGATAGACACCACCTACTAAGCAACAACATATCTCGCGTCAATCTGATATCACCGTCGAGATGACCACACCACCACCAACATAACCGATAATATATTCCACCGCTTGTTTAAGCTTGTATCAACAATCTGGCCAAAATAAAACATCCCAGAAGAGTGGACGGCTCTTATTTGCCCACAAAAGGAACGCGTTATGGAACATATTGTCCTATCTGGGCACATCGTCAAACTTGGTATCTATGTTCAAACTTTTAATGAATGAGTCAAAGTGTAAGATGTTAGTTAAAGGTAAAATTTCAGATGCCTTCGAGATAACATCTAGAATGTGGCAAAAAGACCCAATATAGTTCAAATTTTCTTCAATCTTTCTTCAACCAATTAGAATATGTCATCCGTCTGCTCAATACAATGCAGGATAGCAACTGTATTACAAATCAACCCAGCTATTGGCAAACGCTGTCGATATTTGCATTCTGGGTCACAACTCCATCTCACTGAAATAAGTTCTCCTCCCCTTGGGAATATCAGCCCAATAAATTGGCCTTCAAATCAATGAAGCGAAGACCAAATATATGGTCACCGCGAGAAAGCAGAAACGCGTAGACTTCATTTCAGTGAAACACATGTCATCAACATGTCATCGAGGATCCCAGCAGGCTACCGAGTATTTTAAGTCAGAACAGTGATTACCTTTGGTTGTGAGTCTTGGTCATTGACAGCCCAAAATGTCCAAAAACTTCCTGTAATGGAACATAAGATTATTTGATTTATTCTCAGTCCCATCAAGGAGGAAGCCATGTAAATAATGCGAATGAATCACGAGATCAGAAATGATCTTGATAAAATCGACATCATTGGATTCATAAAATCATTACGGTTAAGATGTTTTTCGTTCATAAAATCGGACCACAAAACAGGCATTGGAGTCGACACCAACGAAAGTGGGTCCTCTTGGGACAAGTACTACTCATTGGATGGATGACGTCGAGAATAATCTGAAAGCACTCGGTCACCGTGTCTGGCGTTCTCTTATGACGGATCGCAAAATTTGGAGAAGCATCATTGAAGCGTCCAAATCACTTCATGGGATGTAATGCGAATAGTATTTCTCGATACAATGATACAAGCAACTTTGCCAGGCTTCTCCGAAAGGTCAATAATCGTGGACGGAAATTTCATAATGAAAATTAAATAAAGTTCCACACGTCGAGAGTTGACATTACTTTTTGTTCGCATGTTGCGCCATTATTCACCATCGTTAATGTGATTTTAATAATACCCGCATACATGTTCATACCGCCATTAATAATGTGATAGATTATATATAGAAATGGTGGAAAAGATGGCAGTTAATATTCTTTGTAAGTAGTTCTGCAAATGATTTTTCGAAGCGAATCACATCCATATATACACACACACGTTTATCTTAAGTGTCAGATCTTAGAAGACCAACGACGCATATAGAATTGTGTAACATACCAAGTTCATATAATATATGTTATCTATGATATAAATCTCAAATGTAATATTTAAATTACATAAAAAAAAAATTAAAAATAAATCAAACAATCGCTCAGCCGATATACATACACAAAATGTAAACAGGTAAATCAACAGAATTCTCATTTGTCGCATACTTAAAGACGCGGCATGCGATGATGGTGGCATTAATTTATATATTTGCTTAATTCTCGAATATCATTAATCATGTTTTGATGAAAAATAAATACGATCAGATTCTGTTTGTTGGTTTTTGGTTTTCGTGTGTACGCCTCGATTATACACAGCTTTGTCACTTTTAATTTACTTAAAGTGTCAACCTGACGGCTATATGTGTATATGTTGTATAGAATTTATACCCGTATATATTCTCGCGTATGTATATATAGAGCTGTGTGGATATATACGCGATGACGATTGATTATCGTTATTATTTTAATGATTTATGGCGGTAAATATGTTACAAGTGACAAGGATTCCGACGGTATATACAAGTACACGAGGGTTGTATTAGAAGAGGCTGCGTTTTTGAGCAAAATTTGTTTTATTTTTTAACTATGACTACGGGATCCAAATAAAACGATTTTTTATGATTATTAAAAATGCCCCATTATATTAATATATATCTAATCGTTAGGGACAAGTATTTTTTACAGAAAAAATACAGAGATCAAGAAAGTCCAATTATATAATCAAAGATAGTCAAATTATACGCATTTAGTATTTTGTAAAAACGTTTAAACTTTGAGTGGTGTGCTGTATAAGTGGTCTTTTCTAAAAGTAAAGATCTTTTGAAAAGACCGAGGAAAGATGAATCCATTAAAACTGAAAATTCTTCAAACTGACTAACAAAACTGTTATCGAGATATGGATGCTTAATTCATTTAATCATAAAAAAATAACCCTTTATCGGTTCCTAGCCAACTATTAAACCTCAACGAAGAAAAGTTAATCAATCAAACATTTGTTGTATATCAGCATTAGAAAATACTCTAAAATAAAGCTTAAATAACTATCCGAAAAATAAGAATGAAAAAGGATCAAAATAGAGGTCAAAATTCTGATACCTTGGAAAATTTTGATTATGGTACCAGAAATAACCATAAAAAAAACTTTTATTGGAAATATAGATACTTTGGAATTAAATAAGAGGTTGAAAAGCGGAAGATCGAGTAAAGACCGAAGAATAAAAGTTACATCAACCACCTTTGAAGGCAACCACTCTTTCATAATTAGCTGTATGTGACCACTTATATATGATATGTCACTGAAGGTACATGCAACTATTTATAAGGTGAATATACAATAACTATAAGTTTCATTAGGTAGCTTATTCGTTCGTGAATTCTTGTAAAGAACAAGCTTAAGATTTTTCTGCTTTTCAATTACAGCGATGGAGATGTGCTAGCAGTTAGCATTGAAGTCAACTGCAAACACCTCTGGCTTGTATCAGTATATTAACCGCATGATGGAGAAATTGTTCCTCCAGCATACATGCGCGGTTTAATAGTGGGTGCTCGAGTACTTATAGTTGGAATCATCTTTGGATGTGATGCGAAATCACACCATACGACCTGGGGAAGCACCAACACGAATGAAAGAAGTGAGTTACTATTAGATTATATTCTTTGTACTAACCTATCTATCTGTAACATAGGCTGTAAGCCTACTTTTATTACTAACAATAGACAGAAAGTTCTGGACATTACCCTTGTCTCAACCTTCTTGTCAAATAAGTTAATAAATTGGAAGGTGTCTGATGAACACTCCTTTTCTGATCATTGCTATCTGCAATATGGAGTGGACATCAAGTACTCTACGACTCCTACATTTAGAAACAGAAGGGAAACCAACTGGAATACCTTTAGAACTATTCTAGGTAATTTATCTGTTGTGGTTCCAGAATCTCCCAAATCTACACAGAAATTAGATGTCCTGGTTGATAGGATTTATAATGTTTTCAATGAAACTATTTCAGGCTCGTGTCCTCACAGCAGGCCTAAGGGTAAATCTCGCTCACTGTGGTGGTCAAGAGACTCTTCAAAATTGCAAAGAGAACAAAATATGACGCAGACTGGGACTCCAATAGGGAAGTTCTCAAACCTTATAAATATAAATTAACGAATACCAAAAGCAAATCCCGGAGGCAATTCTGTGAAAATATATAGGAGTCTTCTGAGACAACTAGGCTACGTAAGGTTTTATCAACTTGTCCTTCCATTCCAAGTTATCTTCAACGACCGGATGGTATGTAGACTACAACGGGAGCGGAATTTTTGAATATTCTACTGTAAGCGTATTTTCCGGGCTGTTCCGAGTCTCCGCTTATTCTGCCAAGGGCAACTACGGCTTGTGAGCTCGCTGGGAAGTTTGACAGCAGGATTAATATCTTGCGGTCAGCAAACAGTTTTAAACCGTTTAAGTCAGCAAGTCCGGATGGCATTATTCCAGCCGACATTCAAAAGACCTCTGATTTAAAGGTTCCCTGGCTTCAGGTGATCTTCAAAAATAGCATGTCACCAGTATAAAGAAAAAACTTTGCAAACTTGAATCAGCATTGGTTATAAATATTGTGAGCAATAAAGGACCTACAACTGACGAGTATAAATATGGAAACGAACATTTTAACTGCTTGCCTTTGAGCTGTACAATAGGACAACAAATACTTACAGTTTATGTAACATACAGTTTTGTATCTTATAGCAATATAAAAAAAAATCAACATTGCAGGACAAAGTTGACCCTTACCGAGATCTTTTAGAAGATCTTTCAGATTATACTTTTACAATTGGGGATCGTTGAAAGTGGCCAGCCTAACGAACGATTTTAAATACAATTGGCCACGGCGTTGACGGCAGCGACGAAGATTGAACTCACCACCCCGGTGTGTTTAAGCCAACACCTTAACAATCACTATACGACCCATGACTGCATAAATAGTATAGTCAATTTTGTCGAAGGCTATTGCAAATTTGGTAAAAAATAATTTAGGCTAGAATTTTGGGTTAATCTGAATAAATAAACCTCTATGAAACGCAACTTAAACTGTAGCTATCAACCAAGGGTCAAAAGACAAGCTGTTAAGAGCATCATGAAAATTATCCGTGAACTTAAAATATGATTAATTCCACAATTAAATGGTGTGGCTGGTTCACTAGCAGACGGCAAAATTTGGCAAATATAGAGCTCATATATCAGAAGAGTGTTAGCAGTGTAATTCTGATAAATCGTTGGCAAAGGAAACCTTGTTACTTTTCTTTAACACCCTATAGGGCAAGTTATGTTTCAATTCTTCATCGATCTTCAGCATAACGGTTTTATTCTGCTCGGGTCAATGGCTCCATGAAAATTAATAAAAAACCCTAAATGGTTTACTGGAAATGAACTACGACAGTACCTTCACCAAAATGAACCAAACTCAACGTGTTACCAAAGCTAGCATTGCCATTATTTGAGAAAGTCTATTAGTATTATAAGTAATACAGCAAACAAATTAACAACAAACTCCTATACATAACAACATTCGTGGATAAATCAAAATACAAAACGCATTGAAATGAAGGTGCATACGTGATACATTGGCACAAAGGCAGCAGAGTTCTGACTCATATTATGGTACTAAATTTGAAGTTACAAAAAGCGTTAGGCAAACGAGACCCTCAATATTAACTTTATAACCAGACATACATTCACCAACTTTAGAAGCACACGTGCTGATTAATTTGAGTAGTATAACCACAGTTTGTAGCCACACCGTTTTGGCCATGTATTGCACTTAATGAACATCTCAACAAAATGAAAATTTATGCAATAAACCACTCGAAGTAAGAAGTATTTGTTTGATTTCCAAACCATATTCATAACCTACTGATTCAGAACATCGAATTTCAAATATTGCAAGTACCACCACACTCTGGATGTGGTACTGAGCATGAGCCACGAAACCTTTTAAAACAATAAAATTACTTTTAGAAACATATTAGCACTCTCTTTGACTTAACGCTTACAGGCACACCATGCGAAACCGGATTTCGACAGTACCACTTTCTAGTGGTAAAACAAGCCGTTTCGTAAAAAAAATTAATATACATTTTTTTTATCGATTATAGTCTTCAAAAAGAGGCACCTTTTAGTTTAATAACAAGTGGTATCAATTAAAACATGAAAAAAAATTATAATAATGTATGGTCCCTTTTGTTTTTGATGACTATTTGTAGAGAGGAAAAATTAAAATAATAAAAATGAAAAAATAAGCAAAAATACCGCGTTTTAGGCACTATAAGTTGAAAGATAATATTTTTGTAATTATTTGACCATGTTAATGGACCAAATACATATGCAAACGATTCACAAACAGCAGTAGAGCTATTGATTAAGATATCAAATTTTTGAATCGGTCTATAAATTTGTCTTTTATGGACTATCTTCCACCAAAAAAAATTTATTTATTATCAATTTATTTATTTATTTACAGACTTCAGTAGTCAATAACTGTAGCACAAATAACCATTATGGATCTGCAGGGTGTTACTGAATTTCGGTAGCTTAGCCACTTTTATATCTCAAGCGTGCGTTCAAAAATTAGGTATATACGTCGCAACAACTAGCGAATACTTGCAGAACGCCTATCATCAGCCAAAGGAAGAATGTCAAATGTAATATTTAAAAAGAGCCGTTTCCCTGCGGGGTTGATTGCCGAAGTAATTGATTGGGATTTATTCCGAGCTTTTAATATTCGGAGTGAATACTTTATGGTACCATTGGCTGATCTGCAATTTCCTAAGCAGAGCGTATATATATATAGATGTTTTAATCGGCGCTGATTTGTTTTTTTGGAATATTAGAACTCGGATAACTACGTAGATTTCTGGGAATCTATTTCAAGACCTAATCCAATTCAACTCAAATTCATAGATTGCCTCAAACCTTGGGTAAAAAGTAAAACGTTGCCATTCACAGATTAAGGGCTAGGGCCGCCGGTTTGCTAGAGAACCAGTATTTTAAGAAAACTTAGTCAGGAGTTTGTGAGTGAGTATCAGATCTGCATCATATGGAAGAAATTCAATAAGCTGAAGATAGTAGGTCTATGGGTACTTCTTATACCTCAGCACGGAGTTTTAAAGTTGTCTAGTGCGACAACCAAATTAAGTGTTGTCATTGATGGGTCTGCAAAAACAAGAACAGAAATATATCTTAACGATTGCTTGACCGACGTCGAAATGATGTAACGGCAAGTTCAACTTTCTTCCGATGATAGAAACTATCAAAACATAATATGGCGTATACCACTTTTGTTTGAATGCCGTTATTTATGGGTTAGCACCCTCATCATTTTAAGCAACCAGAGTAATTACAAAATTTGCCGATGATAATCAAAGTGTGCACCCTTTTGCTGATTTAGCTATTCGTTATGAGATTTATGTTAATGACCTGATAACTTAAGCCGATACTCTAGCCAAAGTTATACAATTCAAAAAAAGTAACACAGTGGCCTATTAAAGTACAACAAGTAAAGATACTGGGTGTCAATTGGAACCAGGAAACAGATCACTTTATCTTTACATCACAATTGGAAAGTATTGATGTTACCAAATCGTTGCGATTTATTTGGCTCTCTTTGAAGATTGGCCCCATCAAAATATTTACACAAATACTATAGGCTATTAGCTTAGAACGGGATGAACAACTTTCCATCGACCACTCAAATCAATGGAAGAAGATTCTCGATCAATTAAAACAAGGCAATTTCCAAACCTCAAATTATGCAAACGATGAAGAAATGTCAAATAAAAATTCATATTGTTTTTGTGATGAGAGCTAAAACACATACTGTGCAATTGTATACCATATACAACTGTTGAGGCAGATAATCGTGGTTTGAATGCCTCACGTCCAATATGATATTGAGCAGGCCCCCTAGTCCCAAATGCAACCATAGTGACACTTACCGAGTTCTACTCCTATTATATTCCTTTATAAAGAAAAAGGATAAACTGTACGCTGGTTCGAAACAGCCGAATTGTTGATATGATGTCAGCCAGCAATGGCTCAAAACCATTTTATTTATTACTATTATTTTTAAATATGGGTCACACTTATTTATGAGAAAATTGCATTGATTTAGTGTCACCATTTCCTTTTAAACCGCAAGTATCTATCATACAACCCTCGTATGATACCAAACATGATGGTTTTCTGGCAGCCGATGGTGTGCGCTCATTCGATTTGCTGGTGCTACTGGTAAAATTAATTATTTACTTTGATTTAATCAAAGTTGATTTTGAATTACATTTTTTTGAACATATATTAGGATTGGTTATGGACATAATTTATGACTTTAATGTATAATAATATTTAAATAAATTACACAAAAATTATCCAGGTATGCGTAAGTAGCTATATAGGTATATATCTACATAAAAATGATGGATTGATTTTTAGTTTAGTGCTAAAACTAAATATTGGTTTGTGTGCCAGTTATTTTACTTTTTTGCTCCAAACTACACACACGATTCAAGCAATTAAGAACTAATTGATCGTTAATGATCATATAAATTGAGTATATACTTGTAAATCAATTTAAACTAATCAATCAATAACAAAATATTGGAAAAATGCTTAGGCGATCATATAACGATCGTGTATGTACAAAGCAATGTACACATAATCATTATCACCGATCATTGTGAGCCCATATATAAAGAGAAATTTTTCAAATCATCGGATATTGATGATGATCATGAACATGAACACGATGATGATCATATTATAATTATTATATATGGATTAACTGATATAATTTTTTTATTTTATTTTTTGTGTTCATCTTGATTTTCAGTTTAAATTGATAGACAGACAATTTTAATGAACTTAAAAATGAAGCTCGAGATACCACGGTAATGTGTATTTTATATATATTTTGGCGTATATTTAGATTTTGTGCCAAGTCATGGCAAAAAATAAATTCATCTCATCAACACCACTCCTACTGTTGTTAATATTTGACGTTATATGTTTATATATGCGTATATATATGGTTGTGTCTTAAATTTTGTCTGACATTTTATATTTAATTGATGAGATATATACAGTGAGATCATCTTGTATACCGGGTACCATGGTGGACTCGTACATATCTAATGATCATTTATTATAAAAAATTTTGTTGATGATGATGATGTAAATTTTGATCAGAACAAAGCATATATAACCAGAACCAAACAGATCATATTATTAATAAAAATAAAAGTAAGATGTTAAATCGTTGAACAAAGAACCTAAATAATAATAATTTATAAAATATTTAATAATTTATGTATATAATAATAAAATAAATATCTTTGACTTCTGGTCTTTAAAAAAAAGATATAAATTAAGCATGGTATACTCTTATATGTATTACTTTCGTGTATGTATATACGAGATGCTATGCGTTTTTCATGGTCTTCTCTTTTGGTTTTGGTTTAATTTATATAAATTTTGAATGTTTCACAGACCGCGCCGATTATTTATATGGTATATATATATATATATATATATATATATATATATATATATATATATATATATATATATATATATATATATATATATATATATATATATATATATAAACAATTAAAATAATTTATCTAAAGGTAGTATATAGGGTGATGCTAAAAAAACGGCCCTCCTGCATCCTTCTCTCGACTTTCCACTTTTTACAAAAGGCTCTTTTTAAAAGGGTATTAAATTTTTTTTACAGGAACCACCTTCACTCTCTACGGTCTTTATGTTGTCAACTTCTTTGTATTTTTGGAGCGACGTTGGTTCGGTAAGTAACCATTTTTAGGTTTTAAGTGGTAAATATTTTGACCTAGTATTTTATCGGTTCTTCATTCGCTCATTAAATCAGCACTGGTGATCGTGCAAATAGGAATTATACACCCGCTGGTTCCTTTCTTGAAACTATAAAGTTTAAATTATAAAATTTAATTTCTTGCCGTTTCTCTAATCGCAACTTTCTCCATCATTAATTCTTCTTCTATCATAATTCACCTAACCTTTGTTCTCCAACGTTTCGCTTCCTCCTCACTCTAAACAATACTTCAAATGGATTCGTAACAATGCTTCTTTACCAAGTTGGTTTTATATATCTCTGTAATATGCCTGTATATACTTCTGGTGAACCCATTGCCAATTTGGTTTAAGCTAGAATTATAAGCCAATTTGTCCTTTAAATTTAACCGTTTCCTACGGGTAGTAATCTTCGAGGCACTAATCTTTGCCTATCGGCAAGAGGGATGCTTTTGGTTTTCTTAATTTCCGTTCGGCAAGAGAACAAACAATACAATTTCTGCGGCATATTTTGTTCTTCTGTGTAAGGTTTGATATGAAATATTCTCTGCAAATGAGCTCCTTCATTTTGTTCGGAACCCACAACAATTTTTGAGCTTCGTTGCCTATTTTATACAGAACGCCTCTCTCTATTATGAAGCTTCCATATGATTCGTATTCCAATATCCTAATTATCGTACTAAAATGTTCCTTTTCCTGCTGAGCTACCTTTATCCTTTATATCAGTTCGTTTTGCATTAGACAAATTACTAGCTTATGGCTGAATGCGTCTACGTGCTTTATCTTCGTATCAGTTCCATGCTCTAACACATGATCAAATTCTTGTATAATTGCAACGCCCATCCATCAATTCACGATGTAATATCTTTCTTCGTCATTGTTTATTATAAAGCGGAACAGTTCGTCACGATTTTAGATTAAAAACCGAAAAAATAGATCTTTAAGTTTTTTAAAGACGCTATGATTGCTAGTACCTTTAATTCATGCTGAAATACTAACGGTAATTTTTGTAAAGACCCAAACTGAGACGTTATTTTCTTCCTTAGCAAATTGTATAACGGTTGTGTCACAACCGAGATTTGCAAGAAATCTTCTACCGTATACAGTTAATCTAAGAAAACTTTGTATTTATTTCAAAAACTTTGTATTTGGTTCTGATGCAGTAATAAAACATTTTTCAAAATTGTACCCGAGAAACTCTATTTTCCGAAACAGAAACTGGAATTTTGATCATTTAAACTCTAAACCGTTTTCATTTCAGACTTTTAACACGTTTTTAAGTGCATCCTAGAAGACGGATTTTAGAGGTCAACGAATGTCAGTTTCCTGAAAACTCATCTTCTGGATGTGCATATATAACAATTTCTGGTGCAGTATTTAAGCCAAACGGCATAGGTAACAACTCAAAATTTCCTGTTGAAATGGCAAATGCAGTATATTTCACACTGTAGCTTCATCAACCGGGCCGTCCAAGAATCCATTTTGTAGACTCATACTCGTGTAAATTTGAAAACCGTGTAATCGATCAATCTGGTCATCTATTAAAGGCAATTAATAACGATCCCATATTATTTCCTTATTTAACTTCCGATAATTAATGCAAATCCATTTGGTTCCATCCTTTTTTGATACCAATATTGCAGGGCTAGTAAACTCGGAAATGCTTAAAAGATTAATATTTTATTGCAACCATTCCTCGATCAGTTTATTGATTTCCAGTTTTTATCCAGCTCCTTCGACGTTGCCAAATAGGTTTTTCCTGTTTCAATAGAATTTTTCAAATAATAATTTTCCAATTAATAAATCTTCCTCTATTTCTTCCCTTTGTGTTTAAGCACTGAAAATTTTTAATTATTCCAGCGGATGTTAAAACAATCAAAAACCGTATAGAGATCAAACTTTCGAATGTTTTAAACTAAATGAGCCGTTGCTTTATTGAATTAAGATGATATTGTAGTCCGGTATCTCTCTTACAACTAGAAAGATATTCAAGCAGTCGTAGGGTGAAGCAACTTGGTGGCCAAAGGTTCCCCTATTATGATATATATATTTATATATATATATATATATATATATATATATATATATATATAAATATATATATATATATATATATTATATATATATATATATATATATATATATATATATATATATATATATATATATATGTATATATATATATATATATATATATATATATATATATATATATATATATATATATATATAATTTATACATTCTGCAGTAAAAGCAAAACTTCTTGAAAGTTTGTTGATTCTCTTACTGCACCGCTTCGACATTTTACTTTGCTACCTGGCAATCATTTACTCGATCATTGCAAAAATTATGTGCTTCTTCATACCTCATCGCAGTTTTCACACTATTCATGTGTAATATTACACATTAAGTGTAATATTACACTTTATTTTGAAAGGATTGTATTATTTCAAAATCGGATGTTTTCATTTTATTTTCTATAAGCCTTTTTGGTTCTATTACTTACTAGGCTCGTAATATTGTGTTGTTTTCAGGTTTTTATAAATTAAGTCTGGTTTATAGAATTGCACGAGTGATGTTTTGAAATCTCTAATTGTAGAGGATTTGTCCTCTACAATTAGAGCAGAAGTTTCTCAAAATATTTTGAGAGTACCGAAAGCAGGAAATTTGAACATTAAGCTTTTTCATCATTTAGGGCTTGTTTGGTTTCGGAATTACAATTATTTTTTCAAGGAATGCTTTCACTATTTCAACTGTGACTAAACCATAATGTGATTTTTTCGTACTTAGAGTATGACTAAAATCGACTTTTCACTCCCTTAGTGTTACCAGTAGATATATAGTATTTCCTGCGTATATATAGATGGTAAGTACGACATGATTAAATTTCATCAAAAAATTAATAAACTTGACTGATATATTTTGAAGCGTGCTTTAACATACAACGATTTGTTTCAAATGTTATCATATTTGCTTAATGAAGTAGGCTAACCTTCCCAAATTTCTGGAATTTCTATATCTGGCCAAATCGGGTTTAAATCTCCTCTTTTAAAACTTACTTGCACTGCAGTTCTTATCATTGGAAAGAAATCTGCTGCTATTACTTCAAATATATAGCAATTGCTAATAAGTAGAAGTCATTCGATGTTTGGTTGTCAAAGCGTTAACAACTCAAAAAAAAAATTTTAAATTTGTGGATAATTATAATAATTTAAAAAAAAAAATATATATATATATATATATATATATATATATATATATATATATATATATATATATATATATATATATAATTGTATAATTTATTGAGTGGTATACGAGACAAATGTGTTATTGTTAAAATAAAATTAAATTAAATTACTATAATAAATAATCTGGTAATTTAAAAGTTTTATTTAATCTTAATTCTTAAAATTAATCAAAGTGAAAATGATTAGAACTCATAATGCAAGTGAACTAAGATCTCCAACGTTACGGCCAATAAATGTAAATGTGCAATACAGCCAAAGACGACTAAGACGTCTCAAGAAAATATTAAAAGTCCTCAAGTTGAGGAAAGAACATACAAATTCTCGAGGGAGAAGTAAAAAAACTAAAAAAAATGGACGATCATACTGATCCAGAAGTTCCGAAAATTATCGTTTATACTACGGGTTGTCCAGAGAAACTGAGTGGGTTCGAGTTAAGAGCCAAGTGTCTCCACCACCAAGATTATGACCCTCTTTATGAGAAAATCAAAACAATTATTCCCAAAGACAATTTTAAAACCAAATTTATGAACAAACTAGGCCTTTACGAGTAACGGCCAAATATTTACTTCATATATGTAAATCAAAAAAATAATTGATGATCTAAGAGCAAAATTACTTTTAGTGCAGCTGCAAATTGAAAATTCACATATGCGCAAGTAACAACTAACGCTCTGAATCAAGTAAACTTAAAAAAATAGCACTTCAAGTATTAATGAAACGCTTCAAGTGACTCTAAATAAGCTCAATTTGTTTGATGTACGGTTACAACGACTAAAATATAGCAACAAGGGTGCTATCCATAAATCAAAAAATCTTATGCTGGAACGTCAATGGGCCTCAGCAACATCAGCTTGAATTATAGTTAGTTTTAAATACACAAAACATTGATATTTGAATCATTTATTAAATTTAGAAGATAAAAAGTATAGCAAACCATACACACCCAAGCAACTCAGCCAGGGAAGGAAGTGCAGTCATAATAAAGGAAAATATAAAACATTTTGAAAAAGAAAAATATACCATAGATGAAATCCAATCTGTGACAGTTGCTATTGAAAAGTCAAAATATACAGTGGCAGTTACGGGCGTGTATTGCCCGCCAAGACATTCTCTTAAGAAAAATTAATTTAAAGAATTCTTTAATTATATGGGAAATAGGTGTATCGCAGGCGACGATATTAATGCTACGAATATGTATTGAGGGTCCCAACTAACAAAGTTAAACTAACAAAATAAAGATTTACGAACTATTGACAGGGTACCATGATTTATGAGAAATAGATTTCCAAAAGGACTTGAAGACTGAGTCAGTTGCAGGGTAAATACATGGGCAAGAAGACACCAAAAGAGACTTCAAACACATTCTAATGTAGAGGCAGCTTCTAAATGATTAGAACAGTGTTAGATGGCTTAAACGAACTAAGTCTTTTGAATTAATTAAGGTAATCTATAATATATATGCTTAGGTTGTTTGGGTATGGTCTTAGGAGTCAAAGCTTTCTATAGGCATACACGATTCTCATAAGAACTCTCCCTATATTGTAGTTACACCTCCTCGTAGCAACAACCGGGCAATGCATCCTAGAATCGAGCTAAGTAACTTACACAACCGTGCAATGGTGGAAAATCCATTGCCCTAAGCTTTGGTGGGACAACATACGCCAAAAGCTGCGTGGAGAGCTTAGTCATTAGTATTAGAACTCCGGATACCAGGCGTCATTTCTCAATTACTCGTGGGATTTATATGAATCCTAAAAACGCAATTATATAGTGTGATGCCTCTTTAAAAGCATCAACTTTGTCACGTGCTGAGTTGGATCTTACAAGAGATGATATGATGGTTGATGCCTCTGGGGCCACCACCATACAATCATCTTGATGGCCAGACAAGGGAAGAAGAGGAACAGTCCACTACTCCAACAACGTTTACAATTTGCGATGAAAACAATAGTGTTATTTCACAAACATTGGGCTTTTCAACCATTGGGGTTGGCATTGAGAACCTGTCCCTTAACCCCAGTGAAAGAGTGAAGTTCAACTCTTTCGAAACAAGGCATTTTAAAAAGGAGCTAAAAAGGTAAAATTAGAGATGAGGCTCTAGTCACTGCTAACTCCATGGTCCCTGTCAAAGCACCCTCGGAACCTGAAGTAACTACCCTAGACTGTAGGTCTTTCAAGGTTGCTTTAGAATCCACTAAACCACCTGCCAAAAAAAAACTAAAAGAGGGCCTTCTCCAGTTAAGGCCCCTTCCAGCCAAGTAGTAGGCAGAGTTACGCTAGGTATCTTACCTGATGATCTCGATGGCAACCCTCTCAGTATGAAGCAGATGGTAAACATACAAGAGTGTGTCATTGACCTTATTATTGAGATGCAAGTTTCAACCCATAAGGTGCAATTCCTTGGTTTCTTCCGGAAAACAAGATGGCTTTTCTTCGTATGTTCCAATCATTCCACAGCGGAATAGATGAGGAACAATTTCAATAGGCTAAGATCAAAATGTGATCTAAGCATAATTTTGGTGGAAGAGGTAGATTTTCCTCGGTCAAACATAGTAAGGGGGTTTTTTCCACAAAGCTTGTCTAGCAAGAAAATTCTCGCTACTATGATCGTGCAGATCAATGGTCTTAACAAAGTAAAGGATTCTGTGGTGGAATTCTACTATAGGTCACATTCAACCACCTACAATAACAATACAAATTCATTTAACATTTGTCATGTGACACAAAAGAGATTTATATAGGTTAAAATGTATATCACGCTATATAAAATAGTAAGTTACAAAAAGGATTATATGAAACACTAATCCTATACTTGATATCAATGAAAGTTTTCTTCTCATAAAAGATATAGAGTTGAACAACTTTAAAAGACAAATTATACTATCAGGTATTTTTAAAATGTCTGGATCTACCATTGGTAATTAAAGTAACCTTTAACACTCGAGGCAACAATCGCTTATATTGTTTTATTTATATACCGGCGCTAAATGCCCATTCATTTAAGAAAAGCAACCCATCAACCTTTTCTTGACACAGACCCAATAACACTGTACATAACAAATTAATATTCTACAATATGTAATCATCATCATCATCATCGTCTTCGTCATAACTAACCAGCTGACAAGTTTCGATATACATTCATATATATATATAGTTATGCTCACATAAACTCGCTACATAGACAGTTATACCTTACATTGTATAACATTCCATTCACGCGCATCTAACTAGCTGATTTGTCATTTATAGTTTATATTGAACAACATTCCATTCCCGCGCATCTTAGGTGTCAATTCAATTTGTTGAATATGAAACCTAGAATCAACATGTCTCAACAAGTCAACGCACGGAAAACTGCATCGTTGCAAAATTAATTAAGATTAGAAAATTAGTTTATAGAAATTATATTTTTTAAGATTCAGTTTTAAGTTTGAACTCAATGTATTAAGAGGTAATAATAAAATAAATTAAAATAAATATTTTTTTTATGTTATCATTCACCTCGAATACATAATTGGCGCAGCCGTGCGGAAAAGTGTTCGTAATCGCGTGTGTTAGTGTAATAGTGTAATAGTTAGTGAATAAAAACTAACCTAAAAAGTGAATCCGTCGATTTAAGAAAAATACAGTGAATTATTTTAAAAGAAGACATCCATTAACTGAAGGTTATTACCGTTAAAAGGATTTGAGGTTCCACCAACTCACACCACCGAACAACACCAGAACCCGCTCTACACGACATCAGGGCGAAATTGTATTAACCGCACTACAAGATAGGCGTAAAATTACATTTCGCACCAAGGTAAGAAGTTAATTAACATTTTTTTTTCTACCTAAATTTTGGCAATTGTTAGCCTTCGTGTACTACTAGATAGGCACAAAAAGACAGAATTTTTTTGTTGCAATTTTTTTTATGTACTACAAGATAGGCATAAAAAAGCAATAAACTAATATTTAGAGTTGTATTCGAAAAAAAAAGTTAACACCCATAAAATGGATGATTTAACGAAACAACTCAATACAATTGTGCAACAGCTCACACTGTTAACCACAAGGCAAGAGGAACATGACCAAAATTTGACATACCTCAATGCCAAAATCGATCAATCCACTAAAGAAAGGATTGATAATAAGGGTGCTTCGGTTGTCGAAATATTCCGAATACCCGATCCAATTAAATCTATTCCCCAATTTGACGGGAACAGAAAACAATTAAATGCGTGGCTCAAAACTGTCGAAGACACGTTAAGTATTTTCGAGGAACTAGGTCGCCACAACAATATAGTATGTATTTACATACAATAAACAACAAATTACCGGAAAGGTGTGTGCCTGGGAATCCGAAAGTTTTGAGAAATCGTGAATTGCTGGCTGGGAATCGAAAGTTGAAGAAATCAAAACAATCTTGCTGGAATCTTTGGGAGACAAACAAGAACTATCATTTTACAAAAGTCAACTATGGGCCACCAAACAGGGTGAAACCATATCGATACATGGGTATTTCAATAAAATAAAAGAAATTACCCAAAATATAAAATCATTAGCGAAACAAAATATCATATATAATACATCATGGTCAGCGATCAGTGCATTTATAGACGAAGATTCACTGGCTGCATTTCTATCCGGTTTGAGAAAACCCTATTTCGGGTATGCTCAAGCTGCTAAACCCAAAAACATAGAGGAAGCATATGCATTCCTATGTAAATTTAGCAGCAATGAATTAATTTCAAATTCAAAAAACCACCATAACAATTTTCAAAAATCAAATCAAGCAAATTTTAACAGAAATAATCAGTTTCAAAAACCGAATGGTTCAAGAGAAGCAAACTTGGTGTCAAATACGAAATCCGGAAATTGGAGAAGGGTCGAACAGACAACTCCAATGGAGGTAGATCAATCAATGAGGTCGAGGCGGACGTTCAACAAAAACGTGATAAACAACCACGAGTTCCTTCAGGAAGTTGAAGGTGAGAACGATAGTGAAAATCACCAAGACCTACCTGAAAGCGAAGAAGAAAATTCAGGAAATTTTCAGGAAGACCTGAATTCAGATACGGAAGACTAAACTTCCTGCCATATCTTCAGTGTTACTGTGAAAATTCAAAGCGCACAATAACACTGTTAGTCGACACTGGCGCAAACAAAAACATCATTAAGCCAGGTATTATTCCAAGCAAACTGACACAAACAAAAGAAACATCTGTTAAAAATATCTTAGGAGTCCATCAACTAAATAGGAAAGGTACAATAAATTTTCTTGGGCATAAATTGCCGGCCCAAACCTATTACGAGATGACATTCCATAAATTTTTTGATGGCATTATAGGTTCAGAATCTATGGCAAAATTGAATGCTATAATCGACTATAAAACTAATTCAATTTCCTTAAATAATCAATTATTTAAATTTCACCGATACTATCCAGCAAAAAATTTCTATCATCATACAGTTACATTTAACACCGCAGAAAATGGTGATTGGTTAGTACCAAATTATGGAAAGTTAAATAATAAAATAACCATTCAACCTGGTCTATACAAGGCCACTAATCTCAAAACCACAGTCAGAATTCTAACCAACGAGCCAACAGCTCCAAAAGAGCTACCAAAACTCAAATTAAAAATAAACAACTTCGAAACTATGAAGCCAATTTCCATTATCGATAACACACCAATCAGTGAAGAAGATATTAAAAACGTTATTAGGACAGATCACCTCAATGAGACTGAAATAAAAGCTCTCATTAAGACTATCTATAACAATCAAACGGTATTGCTAAAACCAAACGAAAAACTTTCGGCAACAACGTGTATTAAACATACAATTCACACGCGGGATGAAACACCCGTCTATACCAAAACATATCGTTACCCACATCATTTCAAAAAAGACGTGGAAGATCAAATCCAGGAAATGCTAAATAACGGCATTATCCGACATTCAAAAAGTCCCTATTCAGCACCAATTTGGGTTGTCCCGAAAAAATTAGACGCCTCAGGTGCGAGGAAAATTAGGGTTGTCATCGACTATAGGAAACTAAATGAAAAAACTGTCGATGATAAGTTCCCGATTCCTCAAATTGACGAGATTTTGGATAATTTGGGTAAATCCACCTATTTCACAACACTAGATTTGAAATCCGGATTCCATCAAATACTAATGGACGGAAATTCGCAAGCCAAAACAGCTTTTTCGACAGATAAAGGACACTTTGAGTTCTGTCGAATGCCTTTCGGGTTAAAGAACGCCCCAGCGACGTTCCAACGAACCATGAATAATGTGCTGCAAGGGCTGCAATCGAAAATATGTCACGTATATCTAGACGACATTGTTGTTGTAGGGGAGAATTTGAAAAGTCATTTAAATAATCTAAGCACCGTTCTTAAGAGACTGTCAGAATTCAATCTAAAGATACAACTCGACAAATGCGAGTTTCTGAAGAGAGAAACTGAATTTCTAGGGCATATAATTACTCAGGATGGAGTAAGGCCAAACAGGGATAAAGTGCAAAAAATTTTAGAATGGCCGATACCCAAGAACCAAAAAGAAATAAAACAATTTATTGGACTTTCTGGTTATTACAGAAGATTTATAAAAGATTATTCCAAAATTTCAAGAAACATGACAAAGTATTTAAAGAAGGATGCACCATTAAACATGGCAGATCCAGAATACATTAGATCGTTCGAAACGCTTAAAACAATCATAGCGACCGATCAAGTACTTACTTACCCGGACTTTACTAAACCCTTCATATTAACGACAGACGCGTCCGATTTTGCATTGGGAGCAGTTCTTTCCCAGATTCAAAATAATGTTGAAAAACCCATTGCGTTCGCTTCTCGAACACTCAATTCAACAGAAACAAGGTATGCGACTAACGAAAAAGAAGCGTTAGCCATAATTTGGGCAGTAAAAAAATACCAACCATACCTGTACGGTAACAAATTCACGTTGGTAACGGACCACAAGCCCTTGACATTCATTAAATCTTCGGAAAAAAACTCCAAAATTCTAAGATGGAGACTCGAGCTGGAAAACTACGATTATGAAGTAAAATACAAAGAAGGAAAAGCAAACGTAGTGGCAGATGCACTAAGTAGGATGCCAATTGCGAGCAGCTTGGGAGAAATAAACACAAATGACCTCACAGATAACACTTTACGTGAACCTGGGGAAACTCCAACAAATCATTCCAACGAATTAGAAACAATTCATTCCGCAAGTACATCAGATGATTACTTCATTCATTTCTCGGATAGACCAATCAATTATTACAGAAACCAGCTAATTTTCAGACTCTCTGAAAATATCGACACAATTATTTCAGAGAACGTCTTCCCAAATTTCAGAAGAGTCATTGTCGCACGAAAATCTTTTGAAGACGAAGATATAACCAATTTTATAAAAACCTATCATAATGATAAACAATCCGCTATCCTATCCCCGGAGAGTTTATACCAGAAAATCCAAGTGTCTTTCAGACAAAACTTTTCACAAAAAGGCCATTTTGTTTTCGTGACAAAAATGGTAGAAGATGTTACGAGCGAGAGTCGACAGGATGCAATAATAGTTAAAGAACACGAAAGGGCACATAGAGGATCTAAGGAGGTAGAAAACCAATTAAAACGATCCTATTTCTTCCCAAAAATGGGCAACAAAATAAGAAATCACATTAACGCATGCAACATCTGCAATATACATAAATACGATCGCAAGCCGTATAATATAAAAATATCACCACGGCCCATTACCCAAAAACCTCTAGAAAGGATCCATATTGACATCTTCAGTATCAATAAAGTAAGTTTCTTATCAGCGATCGATTCTTTCTCTAAGCACCTACAAATGATCCCAATCAATTCTAAAAATATAACAGATGTAACAAGTGCTCTAAATAAGTATTTCACGCTCTTTGGCATACCAAACAGCATTATCTCGGATCACGAAACCACCTTTCAATCAGGCCAATTTAAAGAATTCCTAAGTAATCTAAACATTAAAATAGAATACGCCTCTTCGTCAGAGTCCAATGGCCAAATAGAAAAAACGCATTCCACTGTGATTGAGATTTATAATACAAATAAACAAAAATTAGTAAACACAAATACGTCAGCTGCCATAGAATTGTCGGTTGCTCTATATAATAACTCAGTGCACTCTGCAACTGGTTTCACCCCAAATGAAGTGATATTTAACCAAAATAACTTCATAAATCCGATTGAAATCCAAACTCAAGCCAAAAATATATTCCAAATGGTAAACAGTAATTTAAATAAAGCATCTAGGAAAATGGAAAAACAAAACGAACAGAAAGAAGAACCTCCTGAATTAGAACAAAAACAAATAGTATTTATAAAACCAAATTTAAGATCGAAAGCTCAACCAAGGGCTATTGAAACACAAATTCAGAAAGTAACTTCCAAAACTTTTTTTACAAATAGAAACATAAAAAGAAATAAAAATAAAATTAAAAGAATAAAAATTAAAAACCAATAACGCAACTAATTTTTTTTTTACCGTTTCAGAAAATTTTCATTACATAACTTTGACTAACTCATTCAAATTTTGGTTTATAGGAAAAATATTTGAAAGAAAATAAATATATTATACAAAAAAAAAAAAAAAAAAAAAAAAAAAAAAAAAAAAAAAAAAACAACATTTTTTTTTAAATTTAATTGTTTATAAAATAGAATGTTTAAAGAAATGTATTTAATATTAAAATTATCAATACTAGCTATGGTTCTTCAAGCCCATTATGCTCAAAAATTAGAAATCAGAAATTTAAACACAGACCCTTTGTTACTATTAAAAACTAATGAATGTAAAATTCAAATTGGAAATGTAAAAATTGTACATCCAATTAATTTAACAAATTTGCAATTAACAGTAGAATCAATTAATACATTTATCACTAACAATTTAGATGATAAGGATGATAACTTAGAATTATATAAAATCATAAAACAAAAATCTAGAAAACTAAACAACAACTTGCAACAAATAAAACCAATAAAACGTAACCGACAAAGGCGTTGGGATGCCCTAGGCACAGCATGGAAATGGCTGGCAGGTAGCCCAGATGCAATTGACCTAAGAATGTTAGAAAAATCAATGAACGAACTTGTAGATGGAAACAACGAACAATTCCAAATAAATAAAAAAATAAACGAGAGGATTCAAATGGTTACAGATACCATTAACCAAGCTATGACAAATACCAACCTGGCTAATAGAATAATTATCACCGAGATGGAAATGATAACAGTAATCATCAACATTGACACAATAAACACTATATTGGAAGACATCCAAGATGCTATCGTTCGCACAAAGGTTGGATTGACGAGTAACAAAATTTGGTCATTAAAGGAGCTTTATATAATAAAAAACCTGATGGTCAGTCAAGGCGTCAATGTTACTATACCCGACGAAGCGCTACAATACGTAGAACCAAAAGTAGCTATAAACGAAGAAGCACTCTTATTCATACTCGAAACACCCAAATTAGAAGACGAAAGATCAATTGCAGTTATGATTGTACCACTGACGATCAACAATACAATTATAAAAGATTATCCCCAACATCTTATAAAAACTAATCGAAAAGTATTTACAACCTCAAATTACAAGGGATTCGTTCAAAAACACGCGGAGATAAAAGAATTTGAGGATGACTGCATAAAACCACTGGTCATGGGAACAAAGAGTACATGCAACGTTACATTGAAAACAGAAACGACTATACATTTCATTACGGAAGACAAAATCTTAATAGACAACGCAAAAAACGAAACCCTATCGTCAGATTGCGGGCCGAACAATCGAACACTAACTGGCAATTTCCTAATAACATTTTGGAATTGCACAATAATAATAAAAGATATGAAATTCCAATCATTCGAAATTCGAAGTGAAGCACAAGAGATTCAAGGAGCTCTACATAATCTTCAAACAACCCGCCAATTAATTAAAACCATTAATATTGACCTAATCGAAGAACAAAATCTACAAAACAGGAAGCAATTAGCCCATATTTACGTAAGACAAACAGGTCACCAATACTGGATATGGTCATTGTCAGGAGGAATATCTGTATCTTCGGTTAGCATAATAATATTATGTATCTACATCCACACACGTCAACGAATTACTAAATTGGAAGTAAAGGATTCAAGCGAACCAAGGTCAAGAACTCCAGACGAAAAAGACCCAACACACTATTCGAACCTATTAGTAAAGCTTGGCATTAAAACAAAGGACGTGGACGCCCTTTCTCCACCCCCGGGAGGAGTTATGCTCACATAAACTCGCTACATAGACAGTTATACCTTACATTGTATAACATTCCATTCACGCGCATCTAACTAGCTGATTTGTCATTTATAGTTTATATTGAACAACATTCCATTCCCGCGCATCTTAGGTGTCAATTCAATTTGTTGAATATGAAACCTAGAATCAACATGTCTCAACAAGTCAACGCACGGAAAACTGCATCGTTGCAAAATTAATTAAGATTAGAAAATTAGTTTATAGAAATTATATTTTTTAAGATTCAGTTTTAAGTTTGAACTCAATGTATTAAGAGGTAATAATAAAATAAATTAAAATAAATATTTTTTTTATGTTATCATTCACCTCGAATACATAATTATATATTTTAATGTATCAGATCACCTGCCACCGAAAATTATTAAATTTAATAAAATAAATATTTTCGTTCATTATATTATTATAATTAATAATATTTTTATTTATTTAAAATTTATTTAGAACGTATTGACAGTCGTTTGCCGTATATTTACCCTCTTAACTATCGTGGTTTTTTTTTTTTTTTTGTTCACCAAATGGGTGATCATCATCATAACCGACCGACCGCATTATCAATGAATGTTTATACCATTCTATTTTTTTGCCGCTGCTACTGCTGTTGCACTGCTTGTTGTAATTTTATAACGATGAACTCTAATGAGGATGATTTGGTTATTTTTATATTATGTTTCTTGGGTATGCTTTTTTTTTTTTTTTTTTTTTTTTTTTTGTTTTTTGCTTTAAAAAGAAAGGTGAGAAATTATTTTCATAATAAAATTGTCATTTCCTATTTCTATTAATCATACTATATATGACGTATATATGTATATATATATATATATATATATATATATATATATATATATATATATATATATCTTATGGTTTGTATTAATTATAAAAATAATATTTATGCAATGGCTGTCACTGGAGTGCTGGAGCCTATTTGTTTGTAACTGTCGAAAACTTTTTCATAAATTGTGGAGTTTGGACCTTAGCTCGGATATAGCTTGGCGTTTGTTGATGTGTAGGTGCTCAAACTGTATGGATTTGTTCTAAATTTTAAACATATATATAAATAGATATACATTTTTATGTTCAAATATATACGTTAAAATCACTTGATACCATTATTGGTAATAAAGATAACAAGGCTGACAGATAAAAGCTCCTGTAAATTTGCATCATTATCATGTATGGCCTATTTAGGTGAGGCATTTGTAATTTACTATATGTACCAATAGCAGCTCCAACATTTCGCTAAACAAACGATAACGTGTTCGTCATTGGTATATAGGTTTTATCCAACATAACTTTAATATTGATCTTCCTAATTTAATGTTCGCCTTTGCCACTTAAAAATGGAAAGGTTTACATTTTTGTTGCGAATATATCAACAATATTGGTTTTATCGTAAATAGTTAGTTATTCGTAAGTTAACTCAGGTTATTGCTCAAAGCCCTCGTAGAAAGTTGAACTTGATCGCAATTTTTCCATAATCAACTGCGAGATAGGCTATCGTTTTGAGACTTTTTTATCACACAGTGAACAATTTTACTAATAAAGGTAGTTGTGAGTAGCGGTGAAATACGACAAACACATAAATTTGGAGGTCATTTGCATCGATAATGATGATGGTATTATATGTCTACCAAGTGCCCAAGTGGCATCCCTTTGTCACTCAAATACGTAGTAATATTGTGTCAAATAACGAGCCATAAAAGTTTACGCTAACATCTATTCCGAAAATATATGTGATGGAATAAACACAGAGATTTTAAATAGAATTACCGAAGTAATTCAAAGAAACCGACAGAGTTTTCGCATCCTCCTTGAGCAAACCGTTCAAATTCTGTTTTTTTTTCCATGATCATTCTTGTAAAAATTATGCGACAAAGTATTTCTTGTACACATTTTTTTTTTAAAGATCCGTCTGACGAGCAGCGTCATCTTTTTCGTGGTTTGTGCACCCAGATATTGTATCATCAGTAATTCAAGTCAATGCGTTCTCGTTCTCATGCATTTGCAGAATTTTGAGCGTTATAGAACAATCGAACTTCATCAGGACAGAGCACAACCACTTGTTCTTACAGTCTTGTTCAACCTCGGATAGCTTAAAAATTCTAAAATTTTCAACAATTGATCCTCAATTATCCGTCGCTTCTTCTGTTTATAAATTGGGATTACTTTATAAAGTCTGATAACTTACGCGTGAGCATCCTATCAAGAGCACGTGCATCACCTCAAAAAAATCATAATTTCTCTTTATATCCTTAAGCATTCTTTCCATTAACATAAAGTTTTATTCCGATCATAAGCTCGCGAGCATATTTCTCATTAATAGAAGCATTTGGAGGTTTAAGGCAGGTATGAACGATTGTACCTCCAATAGCTACTTAAGCTTTCCCTTCCGTTAGTCATCGCGGAACGGTCGAAAATGTCCATAATCAACCAAATTGTGAATGTCTTGTTGCATCCAGTCGGGCCCAACAAAATCAATAGTAGTGGAGGAGGATTTTTTTGTAATAATGGCTAAATAATATTGCAAAAGCTCAAACTGTTTTTTATTGGTTGTTTTCATAAGAGCTAGGCATGCAGGAAGCTGCATAGAAACATTCTTCTGCGTTTCGCAATCGTGTTTTCGTAAAAGTTGCCTCAAAACGACATTGAAGGTTTTCATGAGAGCGGTTTTTTTTTAAAACATGTAAATGTATATAGTGGTGAGTTTTGAAGTTTGACGTTACCAGAAGCATCTTATGAGGATATTGAGATTAATGAATACAAATATGTCCTTTTTTAAATTTTTTATAGTTCTTATCATTCCATTCTAGTATATTAGTTTCAATAAAGTGCTATAATATTACAAAGTAAATAATTTCGAAATCAATTTTCCCCAATATAGTCCTTACCAAAATTATTTGTGCATCAATTTGTCAACACCTATTATTTTCCAAATATGCCGTTCTTAAGCCAAACAAATAATAGAAAGTAGTTTTAATTGGCACAACTGTCAAACTGACTTACCTGTCAAAGCCTGTAGAAGTTGGTGCAAAAAATAATTTTATTTTATTTCTAAAAAAAAAAATCGCAGCTATATTATGCCAACTCAGCGTAGTAGTGTCAATAAAATAATGGTATAGGCTTGCTTAAGTATAATTCTATATTTTAAAAGGTAAGTACATGGTTGTACTTGGAATTGTTGAACGAGCACACCTTAGTTTCCGGGTGTGAATTAATCGGCCAAACTTGTTTATATACTGTATAGCAACCAAAGAACCAAGTCCCAAAATAATTTTACCGCGGAATTTCTAAGAGATTGAGATCAACAAACACTTGATTAACCACAGCAAAGTCCTGATTTAAACGCAATTGAGAATATGTAGAATTATTTAAGGAAAGAACTGGCGGTAGTAATTGCAAAGTACAAAATTTTACACACAATGGTCTGCTTGGATATTTAGATCCAACAGCCATACCATTAAATATTATTTATGACAGACAAGAGGAGGAACTACCGTTTCCAAGTATTTAATTTGAAAGGTCACGCTGTTACACCTTACATGATTGCAAACGAGGTGACACACCACAGAAAGTACCTATTGTACATGGCTATGAAGTTGTAGGGACCACGCTTGATTTATTGAATCTACCGCACATTCAGATCAATTTCAACAAAGGGATTGTTATGCGCCGCAAACTTGAAGACAAACAGAATAAAGTCAGAATTAATATCTGAAAAAAAATTTCATTTTTAAAGTCGGTGCTCAATAACATTCAGTGCTGGTTAGGTCAACGTTAACCAGGCATTATCAATTTAAACACCATCACTTTTCTAGATACCATACTGAGCTTGAGAATCAAACAGTAGCCACAATTATCACTGAATTGTTGAAATGTTTGGAATCTGATGGATTAAATGCCGAATTTTTTAAAACAATTGGATCAGCTTCGTTTCAAATGGTGCTAGAATCATGCTTGGAAGAACATCAGGCGTCGGAGCAATTTTCTGAAAAACACTGAATCAGTCAAACATCATCATATGGCAATTTTTTGAAATATTGCATCGAACTTGCTGTGCATGGCGCGATTTACGATATATGAGGTCTGAATCAATTTAAAAGTTTTATCAATTCGATATACGCGTACTGTATAGTCAACATCCAAAAAACTCTACAGAGATAAAGGCTGTGGCGGCGCAGTTTGAATTAAATATCACACAAATTAGAGGAATACTGGATATTTACTAGATAGCCAATAGCTTTAGACTATCAAATCCGTTTGGAATGGCTATTCGGCACTAAACAATCTTTTCAGAAAGGCATCACTGTACAAGAGAAAAGAGTTAATCGAGTTCATTCAAGAGTTATCATTGTTGTTTGACGTTTAAAGAGAGCTATCTAGCTTGTCATTGCCCTATAAGAAAGAAGTTGATCTTTGGCAAAAGCAAAAAGTTTAATAAAACGTTCTATAAGAGTTTTGATTTCTTTTAAAACAAAGCCTGGAGAAAAGGAAAACGAATGTGATGATGATGATGCTAAAAAGAGGACATTATTGGAAATTGCCAAAAGTGTGTCGTTTAATCGAGGACGATTCATTACATTTTGGATTGATAATTTGGGTTTCCGATGTTTTTCAACTACCTCGTCGAATTGCAGAGGAATATAGTATTCAGAAGGAGCCGAACATATGAAGAACTGAATCAATTTTCTTAGACCCTGATACATGAACGGCTATTAAAAATGAAACATTCGAATAGAGTGTGTTGACCTGTCCAGGTTTATATATATTTTTTTTTTATTTATATTTTTAGGCTTTTCGTTTTTTTTTTTTTTTTATTTTATTTATATTATTTTGGTGGACTGACCCGGCGATCTTTGTAGCGGTATTCACTTAGAAGGTCTTGCCACTGTAAGTGAATTCGGCTGCACAAGGGCTTCATATTTAATCGGTCCCTAAAATTGGTTTCGTTGTTCTCATTGTTTACGTCATTCTGTTTTGATTTATTTTTCGTTTGTAAAATTAATTTTTATTTTGAAATTCCTTTTACAAATATTCGGGGCTTTAAAACTAATTTAAATTCCATTTTAAATCATCTGGAGTTAACCAAACCTGCTATTCTTAGTTTAGGTGACGTTCAAGTTTCCTACTTAGGCGATCCAAATGATTTCAAATGTCCGGGTTATTCGCGTATTAACTATTTGATTCCACATCGAGGGGTGATCCTTTTGGTAAGGGATGATCTCCACTTTAATGTACCCAAATTTATTTTACCTGGTTCCAATCCTGAGTTTAATACTTTGTTGATTGAAATTAAATTCCAATCTCGCTCTAGTTTTATTTGTTCTCTGTACCGTAGTCCAAATCTACCACATGCAGAGACATGTCACGAGTTTGATATAATTTCAAATTCAATTGATATGATTTATCAGATCTTTCCAATGTCTGAAGTGGTTGTCTTGGGAGATTTTAATATTCATAATGACATTTGGGTTAGGATTTTCTCAACCAAGAGATCAAAACAGGTAAATATGTTGAATTGTTTGCGGGGATGATAGTATTGTCCAACTTGTAGACAAACCAACTTGGTACCCTGACATATTAGGTCATTCATCTCATTTTTTGGACTTATTTTTGACTACCATGCCTGACAAATATACTCTGGTATTTTTCCCTCTATTTGGAAAACAGCAAATATTCAACCGGTTCCTAAGAAAGGTGACAAAACTTCTCCTTCCAATTACCACCCAATTGTTTTGTTGGCGACCTTATCTAAAGTAATGGAATCTATTGCGAATTTTCATATAATGAACTATCTGGAAAAGCATGCGCTTTTATCAGATTTTCAATATGGGTTTCGTAAGAATCGCTCTTCAGGTGATCTTATTGCTTATTTAACTCATTTGTGGAGAAAAAGTTATTGAAAAATATGGTGAGTCAAGTGTTGTATCTCTAGATATTTTAAAAGCATTTTATAGAGTATGGCATCAATGTTTGATCATTAAAATTCGGTCACTGAATCTTAACAGTTCTCTAAATCAATAGATAGAGAGTTATTTAATGGGACGATCGATCAAGGTAGTATTAGACGGCAATTCATCCAACTCGTATGAAATCAATGCTGGTGTATTGCAAGGTTCATCTTTGTCGCTTACCTTATTTTTGATCTATATCAATGATATTTTTTAATTGGCATTATGTGATATCCACTCTTTTGAGATTATTAATAGTTAATTCACTTCTGACTTGCATTGACAAGGTCATTGAATGAGGCAAATCTATAGGGTCGAATTTAATCCACAGAAATCCAAGCGTGTCTTTTATCACAAAAAAAAATCAAAATTATGTTCCACTCATAATAAACGGCATTCAAATTAATAGGTCCCCCTCTCTTAGAATGTTGGGCTTAGACATTTCGAGTGACCTTTCTTGGAAAGATCATATATATTCTACTGCAAATAAAGCTAGTCAGTATCTGGGTTTCATTAGTCGGTGTAACTTTTGTTTTAACCCTAAAGAAGATCTTAAATTATATAAGGCTTATGTTAGGCCCATTATGGAATTTAATTCATTTGTCTGGGGTGGTGCTCCAAGATCAAATCTCAAATGTCTTGATGGAATTCAAAATAGAGTTATTCACATGATTAACTATAAAAATATTGCTTTATCAATTGACTCATTAGAGCACAGACGCAAAGAAGGTGCTTTATCGCATTTTTACAAATATTATTTTGGTCACTGTTCTTCCGAAATTAAATCTCTAATACCAACGGCGTTTGGCAGCAGGGCTCCCACTCGTTTTGGTTCGACACACCATAGCTTCGCCTTAGATATAACCAGATGAAGAACTAACCATTTTAAATCTTAATTTTTCCCTAGAGTCACCTCTCTATGGAATCAAATAGATTCGTCGGTCTTTCCTATTATATTTAATTTACAGGTGTTCAAAAGGAACCTACATACAAGCCTACTTAAAGTAACAAGCCCGAGAAGATTAAGTATTGTTTTATATTTACTTGTAATATTTTCTCGGTCAGAATTTTATGAAGTTTTCCCTGACCATAATGCATTGATAAAATTGGTTTTAATGTGTCGGTCGCTGTATTTTCGTGAGTGTTATTCACCTTTAAATCAAAATCAATGCATTACAGAAATCTGAGAAAATAAATTGAAACCGGGTAAGGGTTTTAACCAACCATCTTGTCGTGGCCTAAGCCATTAAGGGAATTATCCCAAGGCAATGTGTTAATCTAAAAAAAAACAGTTTTCAACCAGAAATTGTTACAATATCCAAGAAAGGGAAGAAATCGAATAAATTTTAAGCAACCAAAAGAAGCATCAGAACCTGTCTATAATGGCTGAAACTGATACAATCGATGTTATATAGTCTTAATTGATCCAAAAAATGTTGGGTCTACATAATTCAACATGACCAATTCCTTAAAAATAAACTGATCTATGCACTTGATTGTTTTATTAGATCTAGCATATTTAAAAAAAACGTCTATACATAACTTTATTACAACAAAGTTGTTAAAAATGGTATTCCAATTATGAAACTACTTTTTAAAATAAAAAAAAAATTTAATGTTATAACTATGCAAATTACATTTTAAGAACGGTTCGCATTAACGACATAATTTCGCCGACAAAAAGTTAATAATAAAACATTTTGTAGCGATTATGTATTATTTAAAAAAAAACATTGTTGCTCTGCTACACATTTCTTTTGTTTTTCTCTTAAAATCTGTATTCTTGTAGACTTCAGTGAGTTATATAAATATAATTTATATTATATATGTGTGTAAATGAAAGAAACTGCAATTTATTATTAACAGAATTTGCAATACACAGTTACGCCTTCTTAAAATAATATCTTTATTACTTTTTTAAAAGTTTTTTTGAATATTGCTTTTGTTGGAAGTTCTTTAGGATAAAAAAAAACATAAAATGCAAGAAAGTCGTATATGTTAAGAACAATATAGTTAAGTAAGCTTAAGGTATCTATAGATGCCTATGGTTGTCTAGTAAAATTTAGAAAAACGAAATACTTTGGGGTCAAATGAGCGAATCAATCAATAGTTATAGTAATTTTCCACTATGGAAAATTTATTGGTCCAGTAACTGTGCAGACTTTTGACCCATTAATTATAACATTTTATAGACCTTGCGGTTAGAGAACATTCACATGACTCTTAAGAACATCTTAATGAGCAGTACATTATTGCACTACTACCACATTATATAACCGATTTTAATGTAATACTCCTTGGCAGTCACCTAATATTTGCACCGCTATATAGAGGTGTGATTTCTTCGAAGTCTAACTAACACAGTAAATTTCTTGCATCTAGCTCTAGGAACATGGAAATTTTAGTCTGTCATCCAGGATTAATTCGTGGTTGGATGGGTCCTTTACGCATTTCACATGCGGGTCAATTTTGAATTTTATTTCTTGTCTGTTGAAGCGATTGGTACGTTTTCCTGTGCCGAGAATCTCAAATGTATCAGCCGTAGCCAAACTGTATTCATTAGTCAGAAAAGATGTTGAATAGCCAACAGTTTGGCCAGAAAAAACACAGGATTGTAATTTATTGGTTGAATTCAACCCGGTTTGCTTTACTCCTTTCAAGAATTGTATCAAGATCTCACGTAAGGCGATACTTCATAAACATTCTTTCTGCAAGAACGTCTTTTCGTGATGAAGAAGAAGTAAAACAATAAGAGATAGAAAGTGAGCTGTCATCAGCATAGGAGTGTATTAGATTCAGAGTTACTAATAGAAAATCTTTGATGAAAATTAGATAAATGGCTGGAGAAAGGACTCAATTTTTAGGCGAAAAGACTATCTTTTTTTGGAAAGTAGAAAAATACCGTCTCCATTTTTCAGAGGTGATATGGATGATTTCCTTTTACCCAAATTATAGTCAGTTTCCTATAGCCCTGATTTAAGACTTAATGCTACTCTACTCTAACCTTCTTTTCGTGATCTTTTTTAGTTTACAATACCGTTCGCATTGTCAGGTTTCTAGCCACTTTAAATTCAGCTAAATTTTCGGTCAAAGGTGTTTTTACATATTTGAGGTGAAATCCTTCTTAATTAGCAGTTGTTGTTCTGCAGTCGTGATTATATTAAAGATTGCGTGACGTTTTTAGATTAGAGAGACTGGACGAAATAAAATGCTCCATTCTTGTGAAATTGACAGTTGAAACCAAACTAGCTGCACTGTCACTATTATCGAAGGCGAAATAAAGGTGTCATTAGAACTCTTGAAAGAAATTGTCATTTTTGCAGTACCATAATAAATGTTTAGAGAGAACGTTCTTTTGGTACGACGACGACGTTCGAAATTTCAATGCAATAAGCCGATAGTTAGAATTTCCTAAAAGAGAACTGGCAGAGATGTTGTATATGTTAAAAACCGATCTATAGTATAGATGACCTGTATCGTTAACCCGATCTGGAATTCTAGAATTCTAACACAGCGATTTCAGTATTTGATGATTTCTGAAAGATGCGCTCAGTGGAATAGGTAAAATGAGCGGCGCTATTTGGAATATGGGGTCTTCAATAAAGAACGCACAGAAAGAAGGTGTGTTTCGGGCCATGGATTGCAACCCATATAAAATTACAGCATTTACAACCTGTGTTTTCTAATTACTTTTTGCGTGAAAAGTCCCTTTTGGGATACTCTTTATCATTCCTTCTCTATTCCGAAGTTTGGTTCGTTTTCCTGTGACCTCAGATTTGTCTGAAATTAACAATTTATAGTTACTTTGCAGTAACCAATTGATGATAGCTAACCGATTTACCTTTCTGACGATGTGTAGCGGTATACCGCTACGGATTCCATCAGAAAATGATGAATGAGTGCAAAATACGTTTTCATAGTTGGTTTAAAATTCGATCATAAAACTTGCAGGCACCTGTTCATCAACGTCAGCAATTATAGCATATATACGCTTGCCTGTATGCACCTCAAATCTCGAGATCGATTTCGCCTAGTATTGATTGCCTTTTATTAGGGCTAATATTAATGTCGATGATCTTCGTATATACTAACAATACATTTATCCAGCACTCATATAAGTTTACCCAATAAGAAGTTTCATTTTGAATATCCTGCTATTTAGGCAGTTGTCAATTTTGAAGCTAAGATGACAACTTTTTGACATGTAACATTTAACAAGTAAAAACTTTTGAAATTGTTAAAATTCACTACAAAAATGGTGAAAGTGTTGCAGTCACAGTTCGCAAAACTAACGCACACTTTGGTCGTCGTGAAGTACCTTCTCGGCTGGCAATAGTGAAACTGGTGGAAAAATTGAGCAGTTGGGACAAGTTAGTAACATGAAAAATCGAAACCGTGTGCGTCGCTCTAGAATATTCCAGCTGTAGCCCGTAGTGTTGAAGAAACCCCAAGTTTGTCGATTCTACGTCGCTCTTTGGAATTAGACATTTCACAAACGACATTACACCGTATTTTGCATAAAAACTTAGGTCTTAAGACTTTTAAAGCTCAGTTAACATAAGAACTCAAGCCGGTCGTTCACCATAAACGTCGCATCTTCACTGATTGGATCCTTCAAATGCATCAAAATGATCCAAATTTTCATCGAAAAATCATCTTCAGAATTGTTGCATTTGGGGCTCAAAAAATCCAAGAATGATTTTTGAAAAGCATCCTCAACGTGTCACTGTTTGGTGCGGTTTTTAAGCTGGCGGTGTGATTGGACCTTACTTTTTCGAAAATGAGGCTGGTACAACTGTTACAGTGAATAGATTGCGCTATCGAGATATGATTAATGATTTTTTATAGGCGGAATTGGAAGATATTGATGTGAACGACTTTTATTTTTTAGCAAAACGCTCTACGTGCCACACCAGCAACGAAACAATCGCAATTCAAGTTTCCTAACCGTATTATTTCTCGAAGAGGTGATCACAATAGGCCACCAAGATCTTGTGATTTAACACCATTACCCATTTTTCTTGTCAAGGTCTGTGACAATGCTCGACACTCAATTCAAGACCTTAAAGGAGGAATTTGCGAAGTTATTGAGGACATACAGAGGCAAATGTACGAATTGGTCATGGAAAATTTCATGAAAAGGATATGGTGCTGCAAGCGTAGCGTAGCAGGTGGTGTGGCATTATACATTGGTGAGGATTTATCATTTAAATTTATTATGAAATCATCCATACTGCCCATACTGAATATTTAGTCTTTGTTCAAGGTGCTGGCTTCAAAGTTGTCTTATCTATTTTCCAATTTTGTTACGAACAACAAGCATGTTTTTTTTAGCTTGGAACTTCAACGTTAATATGCTTAAAGTTAGTTCAACTGTAGATCAGTTTCTCATCCTGTAAGATTGATTAATGCAAGAGAACGTTCTCATATTTTTGAAATTTTTGAAATTTTTGTCGAGTTTAAGTAGGCGACGATGACAATTTTTACTGAGGTTTTTTCAACAATAGGAGGTCAGTAAACGGATTTCTGAGAGGATGATGACGCAATGTTATTATTAAGTAGGTGCACTATCCAAAATTGTTAGATATTTAAAACTGCTAATCTTATTGCTGAGCCAATACTAATCAATTTTTAAACCAATATCAAACTTGTAACGTATCGGGGTGATTGTTTGTGAGAACCGCAATATTGTAAATCAGATAAAAATGATTAACATTTTCTAAGTTAGCGAAACAGTATCCATTATATATAGATAATACGGAATGTTAATATCTTAATGTATATAATGTATATGTGCAAAAAGTCCTAGAGGCGCTACTGATAATTACAAATATTTTATAGATTTTTTTTTACTTTAAGACCAACAACATCTTAATACAATTTTTATTTTCGAAATCATCATTTATAACGCGTTTTTAGATGCGGTTGGCGTTTTTATTTTTTGTTACTTCATCCTCGGCACAAAAAATGTTTTTTCTTCAGCGATTTTGCCGTTGAATACATATTATTATTATGTAGCTATATATATATCTGTAAAAGTGTATGTTCCTTAAAAATAAAAATTAATAAATCATAAACGTTCAGGCATAATATCTCTTAATTACCAATTCTTTCAATTAATATAAACAATAACAAAAAAAAATATCATACAAATGTACCACAGTGCATAAAGGGATATTGTTGGAATCATTAGGCTTGATATGCAATATATCATTTTGATATCTGTATATATAAATATACTTGAGGCTGTTTTTATGATAAAACCACACCACAGTTGGTTTTTATATATTTCGCGCGGTTTTTTGCACATTTATATATATATATATATATATATATATATATATATATATATATATATATATATATATATATATATATATATATATATTAATACAGGCTCCGATAGGTATATTCGAACTGCGTCGATTATTTGACATTTAGACTTTAAAGTCAAACACCACAGTTGGTTTTTATATATTTCGCGCGGTTTTTTGCACATTTATATATATATATATATATATATATATATATATATATATATATATATATATATATATATATATATATATATATATATATATATATTAATACAGGCTCCGATAGGTATATTCGAACTGCGTCGATTATTTGACATTTAGACTTTAAAGTCAAAGGAAATGTTGCCTTAAAAGGAAATTGTCGTCGTTTAAGTTTAAAAAGAAAATCTTGTTCAGAATTTGAAAGATCTATCCTTGGAATTAAAACGATGTTATCTTTTTGAAATCTATAGTGGATATACTTTTGCCTCAATCCCGTTAACTCTCATGCTTTTCACAACCACAATCGGGAAAAATCGATACATTCACTGTAAATAATGATGTGCTAATGCAAAAGCTCGAGCAAATGGAAAAAACCATAGCAAAATTAAATAATGAATAGGCCGAATTAAGAAGAGAAAATAATTCTTTATAGAACAACAATATCAATGATGAAGCAGAGATCGCGATATTAAATAAAAATCCTATTCAACCGCTCAGTATGGAATACCAATCCTGTACTGATGAAAGTGAACTAGAAGGAGAAACTCGAAAGAAGAAAAAGAGTTAATGTTCTGACCTGAAGTCACCACCGGAAGTTGAACCAACATCCATAATTATTGTCGATTAGTAATCAAATAGCTCCAAAAGTGCTAGATAAAGAAAAAATTCTTCCATCTCCTATTAATATAATAAGGATGAAGGAATATAATGACATTCAGCAACTAATGAATGAATATTATTGTAAGTAAAGGCTATAAAGTGATTTCATTAAATAATAAACTCTGGAAAATCAACACGACAGAAGCAGAAGATTATAAAGCTCTCGCTACTAAATTGAATACCGATGGGTTTCAATGGTATACGTATGAGGACATAAATGATCGCCCAATTAAAGTTATGGCCAGGGGGCTCCACCAATCTTGCTCAAAAAAACACATTATAGAAGAACTAACACGTAAAGGTTTTAAAATTAAAGATGCTGTCAATATTATCAAAAAAGAGAAAAAGCAAAACCAGGACGGAAACACTGAAATTATTAGAAGAGGGCTTCCACTGTTCATGTTAATCTTGGGTTATTTAAAAAAGCTATAGAAAAAATCAATAACATAAATGCAATTCTCCTCCTGAGAGTTAAAATTAAGCCATTAAAAAAAGCGACTAGATTAATCCCACAGTGCAAGAAATGCCAAGAGTTTAACCATACTCAAAAATACTGTAATCGTGAACCTAGATGTGTCAAATGCGCAAGAAAACACGCAGCCAATACTTGTCAAATCAATAAAACGTTACCTCCAAAATGTGTCAGTTGCAAAGGGGAGCAGTCAGCTAACTATCGAGGATGTGAAGTTGCAATAAAATACAAATAAAATACAAATACAAATCTTGTACAAGATATATTGAGAAATCTAGAAGCTCTATATAATCGATTAGATGCACGAGGAAGAGGTCTCCAAAACACACTTGGAGAAATAAAACAAACAAAATGAATGGGTTGAAAAAAAAATTTATCAAAATATAGATTTTATAAAAACAAATTATAAAATTAAGAAATGATTAAGACACTGAGAATAGTAGCTTGGAATGCAAATGGATTACTACAGCATATTCAAGAGCTACTAGAAACATTTTTAAACCTATACAAAACAGAGATATATGTTTGATATCAGAAACATTTCACAAAATCCTCATATTGTAAATTTCGTGGGTATGCCTTTTATCATGCTCTACATCCTGAGAATAAAGCTAGAGGAGGGTCAGCTATCTTGGTTAAAGATAATATCCAACACAATGAAGAACTGAAAATTGAAAAAGTGTAATGCAAGTCTCAAAAATTAAAGTACATCAATATACTGTCCCCGCAGATACAACCACAAAACATAAGAGTAAATTATGTTCCTTCGAAAAACACTTGGAAGTAATTTTTTAACTGGAGGCGACTTTAACGCAAAAAATATCTACTGGGGATCACGGTTAACAACGACTAAAGGAAAGGAGCTAATGGCATGATTTTTGCAGGTAAAAATCTTAAATACAAATTCCACTGCAAAAAGTGAGAGAAATGATTAAAAATAAAAGGAAGGCTCGTAAAAACTGGCAAAGGAATAGAACACCAGAAGCGAAGAGACTGTTTAATAATATGGTCAGTAAGTTAAAAGCTTTTAATAAAGGAGATTAAAACCAGTCATTCAATAAATACCTAAACAATCTGACAGGACAACAGGATTCAGACTATTCTCTATGGAAGGCAACCAAGGCCCTAAAAGGACCCAACCTAGAAATCCTAAACAACTGGCAGATATGTTTTCAAATCATCTAGAGCAGACATTTAAACTATATCTAAAACAATCTGCAGACGAAGATATTACCCTAGCTGATAAAATTGATGTGCACGGAATCAGACCTATAACAATGCATGAACTAAATTGGGGAATAAATAATATCCTAAACGTTAAAAAGGTTATGACGTAATAACGGGACAAGTAAGTAAAAGCTTGCCAGAAAAATGAAGGAAGAAATTATTCATAATGAATGCAGCAATCCGATTAAAATAGCTGATTACCGAGCAATTGGCGCAAGGGTTAAGGCTGTGGTGTTTAGGACGGGAGGTACCGGGTTCGAATCCCAACGGGGGAGGGTTGTAAAAGGGATTTTTCACCACTGGATTACGATCGGTGATGACGAAGAACACAGTGATTGCTGATTTGTTATACTGAAAACAGGATCTAGTTCGATCGGTGAAGTAGATTCATAAGTAGTACCGTCATGTTGCTGGTGATTGGTTGCTGGATGCAGTTGTTTGGGTAGTAAATATTAGTTGTTTGATGAAGAAATTTTCGTGATCGCTAGTGAACTGGTAGCTGGTGTGGGTTTGATGGATACAGTGCTAGTAAAAAGTATTGGTGTTAATTGAACAATGGAACTTGGGTGCAAATTGGAATTGGTTGATAAATGAAGCTTGCTTACTATGACGTTTGGTGTTGTATCGTTTTTTACAAAACTGGCATAACTTCTAGATCGAGACGTTTTCAAAGTATACGAATTACCTAAATAATTATAAAAATTCGAATTTTCGACATTCTCTGGATGGTATACATGAATCATTTGGCCTGGGTTCATTATTCTCCCACCTAAATATTGCAATTGCTGCCGTATAGGCATATGACATATTCCACTAATTCCACTTCCATATTACAGAAGCCACAAGCATTCATCGCACTTAGACCCATATTCTTAAGATGATATCTTAAAGGAACATGGCATGTGAGAAAGCCTGTTAGTAGCCTCAACTTAGGTTAGTCAAGTACGAGGAGTTCTTGAACTTGATTTGACGAAGGTGAAATAAACCTCCAAAAAGTGGGCCTTTCCCCCTATATATATATATATATATATATATATATATATATATATATATATATATATATATATATATATACATATATATATATTTATATATATGTATATATATATATATATATATATATATATATATTTATATATATATATATATATATATATATATATATATATATATATATATATATATATATATATATATATTTATTTATATATATATATATATAAACATATATATATATATATATATATATATATATATATATATATATATATATATATATATATATATATATATATATATTTATATTTATATTTATATTTATATATATATATATATATATATATATATATATATATATATATATATATATATATATATATATACATATATATATATATATATATATATATATATATATATATATATATATATATATATATATATATATATATATATATATAATATATACATATGGGGAAAAGCTTTACTGGAAGCATTTTCGTTACTTCCAGTATAATAATACTAAATGTTGGTAGCACCTCTTCAGATCGTAGAGGTAGTGTTAGCTCGATATTTGATCACCCATGGATTAGTGAGTATCTTCATAACTAATGTATCTAGTAAAAAGGTAAGTAATCCATAAACACAATAACTATCACCAAGCTAGTTTATATGTCTTGCATGATGCAAAACAACTAAACAATGTTTCGAAAACAAATCGGAAATGTATAATAGCTGGAAACATAAATTGTTTAACAAAAAGCTATTTTTTCATGGTGGAAAATAGAGTTTTGTCAGAAACTGCAGAAAAGTAGGTGTCCCAAATGACAGATTACATGGCAATAGCTTGAGATGCACCAATGCCACGGAGATTAATAATTAGCTGGAAGGTTCCAGTGTACTATACGGTATACCAAATATATGTAAAAAAGCCAAGCTGCGTAAGAAATTGCTCCCTGCTGGCCGCACTTTAAGCCTTCCAACAAAGCAACCAACAGTGATGCTTTCAAGAATCGTGTGAAGGGGGATCCTAAAACTTTTGTAATACTTATCAGTAGTTCCACAAGGCCAAATGGCAAAATAAATTTAGGGTTAGGGTTCAATCCATAAGAATCCGATACTCTTCCAAGTTTAAAATGGTCTCTAAAAATTACAGGAGTGCAATCGAGATTTTGTAATCTAATTTCATCAAATGCAGACAAACGTTTCATAGATTTTTGACAATGTAAATAAAAGAAAATTAACACAATGGGACACAATAGGACACAAACCAGTCCAAACTTCAGGTGGAAAATATAAATTTCTTCATATGGTGAAAAAGCTTTACCTTTTGATGAAAAGGAGAATTATTCCAATTTCTTCATGTCTAATTTGTAATCGGTTGCCTAGTCGGTGGTTTCGTATTTGTGATCATTAAAAATGATTTCATTTTACTGGAAGTTTCCAAAATTTGACTAACACAACTAAACACTTAATTTCGACTTTTCAAGTTCACCTTAATGCAATTCATAAAGAATTCTTTTAAGATTTACATTTTGTTTATGTAAATCAGGTCCTACCTAATTCTGTGCCAAAAAATTTAGTGATCGCATGCATCGGCCTTGTAAACTACTACCACCGGTTTCTTAACTCAGTTTGCGTTATCATGCAGGATAGTAATTTTTTCGTTTCTGAAGTGGTCTGGTGTGTACTTTTTTCCTTGAGAGTTCGGTTCAATCTTATCAATTGTGCTCAGTAAAAACCCCTAGTTATATGGTTTCGTTCCTTGAATGTTAATACACAGCACTAGGCTAATACCATGAAATATAGGGTTTCTTCCATGAATATTCAACTTGGATGTCGATGTTGAAGCATGATGAAATGGTCTTTCGTTTATGGCTTACAAGCAGCTTTTCACATGCAAAAAATCTCCGATCACCGTTTATCGGCTTCAGTTCACATAAAATTCAATTTCATTCTTTTGAATCAATCTCAAAAATGTTTAACAATGTAAAATGGCTTGTTGGATCACTTTAATATAAGTACAAGTCTTGCGTTTGGCACGAATCTTAATCCAACACCCAGTGGCACATCTTCATACAATTTTGGTTTTCCGCTACCAAATAGGCCTCAGCAGCAGATTTTTTCATATTAAAGAAGTAAATCAAAAGTTTCCGCAAATAACGCTTATTCGGCTCAAAATTCAACATTTTCACAAAAAAAATATATGAGGCAATTACAAAATCTCTAATATTTAAGGTTATGTTGATGACATATTTTGCGTTCAACCTTATAGAATATGACATTTTGCATAGGGTAATTTGAACTTTAACTGACTAGTGGCACCATCTTTGGTCGAAAGGCGGTGTCTTATTTCTACACCCAATAATTCGTATATTGTTTGAGAATGTTCAGATATAAATATTCAGGTAAATGATCTAACATGTTGATGGGCGATGTTCTTATTAAATTTAGAATTCATCATCATGAAGTTAAGTGTCACCTTAAATGTTGTGAAGGCAAGATAGTTTCTATACAAGCTTAAAATATCTTCGAAATTTGGCTTTTCTTTAAGTTTTCTACTCTTTAACTTTTGAATCCTAAGTGAAAATGCTACAGAAAAATGATAAGAATTTTGTATCTGTCTGGAATATTTAGAAGTGTGAAATTTAGTTGGTTGTAGTTTGAAAGAATTTTAATTTTAGCAAAGAAGGTTAAAAGTTCAAAACAAAGTTAGCATTTATTGGGCAAGATGTACCTTAATATTTCCTTCCAAACAATTATCGTAAGTAACAGGAGGCTTGAAGTATCAGTATGGTTAGAGAGAATTATACAATGGAAAGACAAAGACATAACTAAACATTGACAAGAAGATATTATCGCAATTCCGCGGATACATTGCGTTACAACATTGCGTTGGCCAGTTTCATAAATCGGAACAATTTTAAATAATTTCCAAGTCACATAAAAAATTCCCTGACCTATTAATATATGTAAAACTGCTGTAGGAATATGCCCGGTGTTATCCGAGGGATGAACCTAACTAAAGCTCAGTAGAGCAAGTTCACTGAAAAAACCTATGGGCCTTGTTCCGCAGGGTTTCGATTCAGCAAAGATATTTCCGTGACTTGAGTTGTTTAATATTAATTCTTGAAATATATTTTGAAATGGCCGAAAGTAACAGTTTATTGAACAAATCAAATGCGTTACCTTTATTAAATTTGAAAACTCTATAGTCCAGTAAACATTGGCTAGAAAGTTGTCAGTTAAATCATAATTGAGCTGATTAATCAAAAATCGAAATATTCTTGACCAAAGAACAGTTAGTTAGAAACAGACCATTATCTTCCAGTCTCCAATCCTAGTTGAAAAAAACGAAGTCACCATAAATAATTAAGTTAGTATTCCCAGAAGTAAGTGGCAGAACAGTGGCTGTAAACTAGAAAATAATTCATTATAGAGTTTACATAACTCGAATTAGACGAATCATATATACTGCGCAAATAATTAAATGGCAAATGGCTCGATTTAGTTTAACCCTAATAAGTCCAACCTTAGAATCTGGGAATAAAACTTGCTCTTGTCTCTGCTAAAACTATGACGACGAAGTCAAACAACTGCCAATTGAATAAAAATATAGACAAATAGTCGATATGCTTGTTTATGTCATTGGTAACATGATCCAAAATAGATACTGCCCGATCCTTCGTTATACCAATCAGTAGCACTTTATGGTCGTTGAGTTACAAATGCCAGATTTACTGGAGATATATGTGTTGATTTATTCTGTGGTATGGTATATCGTGTTGAATTGATGGATATGGTCCAGACGTCCAGAGGTCTGTTAAGATATTTGAGATCTGTTAAGATTATTAGGTTTGGAATTTCTTGATGCGTCTAACCACTGCTATAATTCCACAACCACTTCTTATGAACTAAAGCACGTAGGCATTAATTTATATTGGACATATTTGTTCTTGCCATAAATTTGAAATTTTGAATAGGCTAACTCTCATATATTTACTGGGTCCTGGATATTTTCGTTCGGTGGCATTAATTGGAATTGGCTAACCTTCATGTATTTTCTGGATTCTAAAAATTTTTTTCATTCGTCATGTGAAAGATGCAGGTCATACGTTGTGAGCTGATTCAACGAGTTAGTATAGTCTTCTTTGATTAGCAAAGAATATTTTGGTGAAATTTTAAAAGGGTGTATTACATAACATCTTTTTCAGACCAATTTGGTTTTTGTTGATTCAAAGATCTATATGGTGGATAAACCAGAAGTTTACCTATTATATATCGTTTCCTAATAATAACTTTCTATCAAGTGTTATCTCCAGCATATGTAAACCCAGACACATTTAGAAACTGAATCGATTGCGACTTTGGCTTTTTATTTAAATAAATTTTCTACTTTGTATTGTCATGTTGAGTCACGTCAAAATGTTAATACTTCACAATGAAAAGTGTATAAAGCATATAGGTATCCGCATCTGCAAAAATGAAAAATATTAAGTCGAACAGCACAGTACATTCATTTAAGATAGATTGTTGCCGAGGTCATTAATTTTGAGATCATTAAAACATGTTTAACGATTTAGTTTGAAGTTCAAAGTAATGCGGCTGGAGGGCGCATTATCGCATAAACGATAATTATATGTATAGATTCTGTCGACAGATACAATGTAGTTTATATACCAAACGATAAAACAAAAAACTATTATGTCGGGGAATTGTAAATTCTTTACAGTGCAGAGAACTATAAAACAGTGAAAATGAATAAAAATTACGTACCATTTGAAATATGCAAATTAAAACTTAAGATGAATGATATATGCTCATATATATGTGGTATATGAACGCTTGTTTATACATATATTGATAGAGATAAAGATCACCAAAGATCATTCAGATGATTATAAATAAGGCGGCAAAATTAATTTTTTTTTTTATTTATGTTGGTTGCTTTTTGTTTATTTTAAATGCGCGCGGCAATCAATTTGGACCAACTAATGTTGAATTGAAAGAAATGTATATGAATTTCTTAGATACGCTGGTACATACGGATAATACAGATGAATTTAATTTCGGTCGAAAACTTATGTACGATTATATATGAGAACAAGATGAAAATATTTTTGAGTGGTCGGATAATATTTAAATCGAATTTGATTGTATTAGTTTTTGAACCATAAGTTATTTGGATATATATGCTCTCATCGAGTTAATTTGGAATATTATAAATTAACTCTTCGTTTAAATTTAATAACGTATCCGCTATTTTAATAAATGCTGTCGTCCTAATTAAAATAGTTCAAAATGAACATATATATTTATATTTTTATATGTAATATATTCAAAGTGCCAAAATCATGTAAAACCCTAAATTCCAGAACCAAGAAATATACAATAGTTGGCCTTTCCTGATGTGAAGATTATGTTATAAACAAATCAAATCCAAAATCCAAAAAGTACCTAAAAGTAAGCACAGAACGAAAATGCCTGGAACTCAGAAAATACATGATGGTTAACCCTATCAAAAATGCCAAATTTATGGCACAGAACGAAAATGTCCAGAATCCAGAAAAAACATGTCGGCTAGTCCAATCAAAATGGCAAATTTATGGCACAGAACGAAAATGTGCAAGACCCCAGAAAACAAATGAAGATTAGTCCACTTAAAATGCCAAATTTATGACACAGAACGAAAATATTCAGGACCCATAAAATACTTGATGGTTACCCCATTTAAAATGCTAAATTTACGGCACAGAACGAAAATGTCCAGAACCCAGGAAAGACATGCTGATTAGCCCATTCGAAATGTCAAATTTATACTACAGAAACAAAATGTCCAGAACCCTGAAAATACATGATGATTAATTACCCTATTCAAAATGTCAAATTTATGGCTCAGAACGGAAGCCCATTCAAAATACCAAATTTATAGCAGAGAACGAAAATGTCCAGAAGCCAAAAAATACAACGTAATCAGCCCATTCAAAATATTATATTTATAGCACAGAAAGAAAGTGTTCTGAACCCAAAATATACATGTCAGTTAGCCCATTCAAAATGCGAAATTTACGGCTCAGAACGAAAATGTCGAGGAACCCAGAAAATACATGATGGTTACCCCATTCAAAATGTCAAATTTTTGGCAGAGAACGAAAATGTCCAGTACCCAGAAAGTACATGATGTTTAGCCCATTCATAATACTAAATTTATGGCACAAAACGAAAATGCCAAAATCTAGAAAAAACATGACGTTTAGCCCATTCAAAATGCCAAAATTATGGTAGAGAACAAAAATCTCCAGGACCCAGAAAATACACGATGGCTTCCCCATTTAAAATGTCAAATTCATGAAACAGGCCATTACCCCATTCAAAGGCCAAATTTATGGCACAGAATACACGATAGTTACCCCATTAGGAATGCCAAATTTATAGCACAGAACGAAAATGTTCAGAACCGAGAAAATACATGTCAGTAGTCCACTCAAAATGCTAAATTTATGGCACAGAGCAAACATGTTCAGGAACCCAGAAAATACAAGATGGTTACCTCGTTCAAAATGCCAAATTTATGGCACAGAACCAAAATGTCTAGAACCCAAAAAAGACATGCTGGTTAGCCCATTTGAAATGCTAAATTTATGGCAGAGAATGAAAATGATCAGAATCCAGAAAGTACATAATGGTTGTTACCTCATTCAAAATGCCATACATATAGGACAGAATAAAAATATCCAGAACGCAAAAAATGCATTATGGTTAGTGTATTACTATACACTAACCATAATGCATTTTTACAAGATATTGTTTATTGGGTAGCATCACAAGTTATGGTTTAGTGGGGAATATTATAGTGTCGAATGAGAAGATATGATTAAAGGGTAAAAGAGAAAGGTGTTGAGAGAATTCGAGAACAAATTTTAATTGGAAGTCGACTAAATTAGTATTTTAGAGGAAAAGTGATCAAAAAAAGAGCGGTACATTTAAATGAACTAATACGAATGGTCCTTGTGATGGAGATAAGCTAGCCGAAAGTCGAAGAATTAATAAATAAAGAAAATCGTAGCGGGGAGAACAATTATAGTAATCGAAACTATTTTAGATCTCAACACAGACAACACAGAAATAACAATTTCTTTGCTCCAAGACGATTCTCCAGCACGGCGGTCCAGCGGGAGGGTCCAGCACAGCGTCATAATTGTAATAAATATCAGAGGAGGATCAGGGGAAAGATGTGCGTTTATGCGTAGAAGTGAGAAAGGCAAAAAAAGCCGTTAAAAGGGAGATTCACCCCTTACCAATATTCGACTCCGTTTTACCTTATTGGTCTATAAGTAGAATCTTCTCTAAGTTAGACATAAAAACGCTTTTCACCAAGTGGTTTTAACACCGTCTTCAAGATAAATTACAACATTTATCACACACAAAGGGCTGTACTGTGCGAGTGAAATATTTCAAAAATTAATGGACAACTTATCTGCGGGAAAGACAAAAGGTAGCATGATGAAAGGTTACATATCGTTCTATTGCTACTCAAAGAGAATGGCTAAGTATTGAATGGAGACATGCATTTTTAGAAAACCAGAAATAATATTCATAGGTCACGTAATCACAAAAGATCGAAAGAAACATTTCGATAGGGTCAAGAACAAGAAGATGCTTTTCAGAAATTAAAGAATTTGATGGCTGACGAAACAAGGTTGGGATATTTTGATGTGCGTGATAAAAGCATTACAATAACTGATGCCAGTCCAGTACCCCTTGGAACGGTTCTAATGCAGAAGGACAAACAGCAATAATGTGTAGTTGCGTTTGCATCAAAAAGCTTAACAGACACCGAAAAAATACTCACAAACGGAAAAGGAAGCTTTAGGGATAGTATATGGGGCGTCGAAAGATTTAGAAGGTTTAGAAGGTACATAACAGGAAAAAGATTTGATCTAATCATCGAATAGAACGGTGGGTGTTATAAGATTGCAAAGCTTCAATAAGAGAGTAATTTTTAAACCGTGGAAATAAAATATAGCAGACCCGTTATCAAGACTAGTAGAACCAGATGTGATATATCAAGGAAATACTGCAAATAACCAAATTGAGGGCAGTTAGGTTAGGTTAGATTAGAGTGGCTGCTAACGCACACGTAAACCGGTGACGGTACACTGTGAAGGATCCTACTTACTCCCTTTTCACGTTCATTGGAACCATTCAGAGCTAGTTATGTAGAGTAAGATATCTCGCACATTGCAGTTCTCGAGATCCATAAGGCCGTTGAAACAATACTTGCCCAGATGTTTGTACCTCCTGTAAGCTAGCACCGGGCATGAGCAGAGGAAGTGGCTCACAGTTTCTTCCTCCTCCTCATCCATACAGCTTCTACAGAAGTCATTTGCCATTGACACAAGCCTCCTCGCATGCTTCTCAATGAGGAAGTGTCCTGTGAGCACTCCCACAACTATATACTTAAGTCAGGTCTACGTAGGGATAGTAGTGTTTTGGAGCGCTTCAAGTCCAGTTTCAGCCAGACCTGCCGCGCTACATTGCATGTTATGGTGTTATTCCACATTTTCTGCGCCGAGGCTATTGCCTCATTTTTAAACACCATAAAAAGCACTGCTATAGGCCTCCCTAGATTTGCCCTTTCCGGTTTCAATTGGAGAGTTGTACCTTTCCTTGCCAGTTCGTCAGCCCTGCAGTTCCCTAGAACGTCCGAGTGACTGAAGACCTAGACAATCTGGATATTGAGATGCTCACTCATCTCGTTAAGAAATGAGTGGCATTTCAATGCCAACACAGACGTCGGAGAAACTGATTCCAGCGACTTGATTGCCGCCTGACTGTCCACATATTTTGTTATATCCCTTGTGGATATGACATTATGCGTCAACCAAGTCAGCGCTTCTTCAATCGCTACCACCTCTGCTTGGTACACACTGCAGTGATCAGGAAGACGAACGGATATATTCACATTTAATTTGTCACAATAGTCTCCAGCTCCGACACTGCTGTCTAGCTTGAAACCGTCAGTGGAGAATTGTATACTTCTAGTTTCTGATGTTGACCTGTTCTTCTAGGATTCCCTTGAGCAGATAAGGGTTTGGAAGCCTTTTTCAAAGCATACATTCAATATTGTGTAGTCACTATTCGCCATGTCTTTCTTAAGCAAACTGCCAATCGTCGAGTGGCCCGTCTGTAGATATTTCCACTCAAACACGGCAAAGAGTCGTGAAGCCGTAGTTGCCGCTCTCTGCTTACCAAAGATGACGACATGAAGAAAGTAGAGCATAGCCTCCAGAGCACCTGTAGGGGTTGTCTTCAGTGCCCCGCTTATAAGCAAGCAGGCCATTCTGTGTACCTTCTCTATCATATTTTTATAAGTTTTCTTGTCTAGTGCTGGCCACCACACACTTACCCCATACATCAGAATTGGTCTGACTACAACGGTGAAGAGCCAGTGTACCACCTCTACCGACGGCGTTCCTACATGAGTGAAGAGATACATGCTCTGTTTTGGATGGATTTATACCCAGCCAACATTTACTAGCCCACTTTGTAATGATTAAGAGCACGTGTTGCATGAATTCCTTAATCGTGTTTAGGTATCTTCTCGAGATCACGATCGCTGCGTCTTATACGGTTTCACCCCTATTCTCTCCCTCTTCTTTTCCAAAAGTAATCCATTCATTTCTATGTTCCAGAGAAGAGGTGATAGGACACCACCTTGCAGAGTTCCTCTAACTACTCGCCTCCTAATGGTAGATTTCCCTATCTCCGCGTTAACAATCCTGCATTCTAGCATCTGATTGATCAACCTCCTTCAGGGGTAGTCTACATCTATGAAAGACAGTCCTTCCTGAACTGCCTCCGTCCTGACATTGTTAAAGGCGCCCTCTATATCGAGGAAGACTACCATAAAGTACTCTGTTGAGTGGATTGATTTCCCAGTTATTTGCACCAGGGAATGCAGAGCCGTGTCCACAGATCTTTCTATCCAGTAAGCATGCTGAGAAGTCACCAGGGTTTTATTTTTGCACGTATGTACACGTCAATCAGTTTTTCCAATATTTTCAACAGAAAGGATGATAGAGTTATAGGTCTTAGGTCCTTTGGGTAGGCCTGTGAATTCTTCCCCGTTTTCGGGATAAAAATCACCCTAACCTCCGTCCATTTCCGAGGAATATAATTCAGCTTTAAACACCCCCTGAAGATCACCTTCAGCCATGGGAGAATGCTCGACGAGTGTTTTTGCAATTCCACTAGATTATTACCGCCCGGCCCTGCCGATTTATAGGATCTAAAGCTGTTTAGTGCCCATAAGATCCGATTTTTGCACACAATTTCCTCCGGGCACCCCGACGATAATTTTTCCTATTCCTACCAAGCTCCGTCAACACACCCACACTACCTGGGAAATGGGTTTCCAACAGGAGCGCCAATGATTCCCCACTAGACGTTGTCCACAGCCCAAAGCAAGAACTGCCCCCTCGAAGGCAGTTAGTTTAGAGGAAATCAGAAAAGCTTAACGAGAACAGATGAGAGGCTGAAGGGTTTAAAGCAAGCGTTACGATCGGGCCAATGGGAAGGTGACATAAAGAAACATGCTCGCCGTGCGCATGAACTAAGTGAGGTTGATGAACTAGTTCTAAGACTTTTTTTGGAAATTTCTTATATGGGGCCTAAATTTAGGATTTTGAATGAGATAACCATTATATACTTTGTGGTATCAGAGCTCTCCAAAAATTATTAAAGCCGCGGATAATAACTTATACCGAAAACATATTTACCAGAAGCGACTGGCTCATATGTTCAAATGTTAACTTGATGAAAAATACCATAAAAAAGTTCATTCCCCCGTCGGCAAATTCGCTGGTATACATATGTACAAAAGACATTAAAACTCTCATCACACAGACACATGAATAAAATATCAAACAAACATATCGAACAACATAATGGTTGACGCCGCGAATTCGAAAATTACCATCTGCTTTTTATATTCTATGGATACACATAATATATATATACATAATGACTGGTATCACACAAATCAATCTTGTCCTAATATGTCTCCTCGATTAACACATTTTCAAAATCCCAATTAATTCAACCCCTTATTGAATCATTTTATGTATATGTATTTCCTGACAATCAGAACATAACGAATCTACTGCGCGTATATATGCTCGTATTAATATCAAACCAACAAATCTTAGGTAAATAACTGTAAAATGTACATTATCCATACACATCGATATATAATACCTACATATTATATAATATATGTATATAAACTTAAGACCCCTATCATAAAATATCCGGTTTATCTTTTCATATATTACATAAACGTACATCTTTTCCTATATATATGTAATATTATCATAGGGAAGTTTAAATCAATTCTCATTCCCGCATCATCTTAAATCGAAAATAAATTTAAATCTCTTTTCGACATACTACTGCCTCTCCAATAAAATTGTTGAACTACTCAAGTTTTTAGTACAAAGTTTCTTGAATAATCAAAAGGCGGGACTTATTTTCATTGGTTGGATTTAAAATATTTTATGGAAATCAAAAATGGCCGCTTATATACTATTAAAATTTGATATATTGAGCATTTAATTTGATTATTTTTTTATTGAATGGTTCAACAACATAATAATTACATAAATTTGATAAATTTTTTTCGCGTATGATAAATATTCGTATATATAAATTACCATTGCAATGTGTAATAAATTATTCATATTTTAGTATAATCGCCATCTTTTTTTTTTATTTTTTTTTGGGTTCAACAAAATTACATTAAAATGAATCAGCATAATCAGCTTGTGTGTACTTAATTTCAATATAATATATAATCTGCTCCTATATAAAGTGGCCCCACCATTCTTATATATACCTATATACCGATTTTTGTTTATTTATTATTAGTGGTGAGGTAGATTTCCAAATAAATGAAAATGAGATGTAAATGGATTGGATCTAGATATAGATGGACGTGGACAACATAATGGATGAGGCGATCGAACGAAATGATATTTTTGAAGTGCTCGAGTGCTCGATTTGGTATTATGATTTTACATGTTTTGATATGTTTGATTGTAAATCATATCGATTGGATTTTTTTTTTTATTTGTATAGCAAACTAAATTGATTCGTAGGTTTACCTAATTGAAAAGTGGATAAATAGGTTGCCATTATTAAAATGACTGAAATATTTTATACGTTGAGTTGATATAATCGTTCTGCCAATATTAAAATCGATGAATTTTGGAAAAAGTTCGAACATCATGCTATCTCGTGAATAATTCAAAAAAATGTGTAAATTTGTAAATTTCTTCGGTATTCCGTGCTAAATATTTTAGATTTTGACTGCAGCAAAAGTTGCTATAGAATGGAACATTAAGCAATATTTTTGCTCTATACCTAATATCGAAATTTTATTCTAAATCGCTGACTTTTCTACATTGGTAGTTAGTTCTATTTACCACCACATTTTTCCGTGCTAGAGTTTTAAATAACTGGCACAGCTCGTGCAGTAAAGAATTGGCACCTACAAAATTCGTACCATCTGGTCAAAATAAATCTTTTCACAGCTCCAATAAACACGTCGGAAGAGGGGTCTGATACAAGTTTCAAATTAACTGCCTTTATAGCAGACATATAAATATGGGTAAATATCCCTTTGTTGGGCCCTTGCCACGTATTTTGAATTGTATAAAGAACGGACCCGTAAAGTCGACTCCAACATTACAAAAATGGTGGAGCACTTGTAACACGTTCTGGTGGAAAGTCCCCCATCTTCTGCTGACTCGTTTTGATTCGATATCGAAAACAGAATGCGGCACACCCCTTTTGCTAGCCTTCACCAACTAATCGGCCAGTATTCTTGCCGTACATAGCTGCCAGTAATGCTTATAAACCTACGTAAAAAAGCCTTTTTAATGAAAATAAGAAAGGATTTACAAGGTAATTGGATGTGTGGATGGCAATATAATCGTATATTTAGTCGAATATGATATATAGAGACGAATGTTTAAGTCAACCGCCCTCCCGAAGGATTCCACTACTATCTGATAATACGAGCTGGTTCCTGAACCCAGTACCCTAAATTGTCTTTATTATTAAATTCAGACCATTCGAAAGTTTAGATGGCTTGAAGTCACGAAATACCCGATCTTTTACTTGATGTGACCGCAAGTAGCGAATAACACTATGTACATAAGCCGCATGATTCTTTGTAAGGAGAGTAAATCTCGCGATTGAAACCCCAACAGTTAAATGCCCACCTTCTCCACCGTGGATTCATCTACTAAAGCGTGAACTCCGTATCAATTCTAATTGAGACAACAGATCTGCTGAGTTGAATTTAGTATTCTGACTGCATGGTGCCAATTAAATGTTGCTGTCAATTTTTTTAATTTTGACCACTTGATTCCCGACAAATGTTATTAACTTAGTTGATTCCAAGGTCGCAGCTATGATAATGTGATGGCTGAATCCAACCAGTAATAAATTTCATGGATGTAGATATTTAAGGTTGGGATAACCTTTCTTATCACCAATGACGTCGGCAAACCCGTGTACCTCTTAAATACCCCGCTTGCTGATAATGTTATTTGCAGACTAACTTGTAGATCTTTTAAAATAGTGAGTTGATTTTGCCAGCCAGTAAATAGGTCTTGTGGAAGCGACTGATCCAAATCATGCCTATAAGTATTCGTATTTTTTGTAAATAAATTTTAGCTCTTTTAATAACTGGCGAGGGTAATAAACAAGTTTTTGCTGCCAGTCAGTATATAATCGACGTATAAATCACGGGTTATGATTTTCGATGCTAACAGTTACTTACTCTGATGAATTTTAGCTGATTTCTGAACACATTTGGGTGCTTGGTTCGAAGCACTTGCCGGACCAAAGGTTAATGTGAACAATCTAAAAAATTTTAGAGTTTCTGATTGAGTTTTTCTCAATATATGTTGAAGTTGAGCATCATCATCAGTACCCATTATCTGCCTATACATTTTGCAGATATCTGCACGGAACACATACGCATAGGTTCTAAACCTAGTCAAAACGAGAATAACTTTTGTTGCAATATAGATCCCACCATAAGAATGTCGGCAACGCCCTTGCGGTATCAGTCTTCGCCGAGTCATCAAAAACTACCCTCATTTTTTTCCTGGAGCTATCAGATATTAACACGCAATGAGGCGGTAAGAAGTAAATGATTATAATGACTTATGCTTCATATGGCCAAACTCTAAATATTCTAAAATGGTTTCTCGATATGCTTTTTTCAGATCGTCATTTTTGGTTAGACGACATTCCAGGCCATTAAACCTTCTAAAAGCCATATTTTTCGAGTTACCTAAAAAAGAGACCGGATAAGACATTGGAAGTTTTACACTAAATGTACCTGAGGAAGTGAGTTGATAGTGTTCTTCAAAATAATTCTCTTCCTTGGACCTCGCTGAATATTCAACCTTGAGATGTTCAATTTCAAAAAAAAATTCGGAGTTGCTTATTTACAGACTAGTTATTTCAATTGTTAGCGTGTTGCATACATGGTTGTTTCGTGGCGATGAAGAACAATTTGCGGTTTTGCCAATTACAACCCAGCCTAGTAGGATATATTGTAAGATAGGTCTGCCTAAACCCAGCTGGATCTAGCAGACTGCCTGAAGAGAATAATAAAGATCTGCTCCTATTAACAAATCTATGTGTTGTGGAGTTGAAAATTCTGGATCGGCTGGCCTGTAGTTTTGCGGAATCGTCCATTGACTTGTGTTCACGCCAGTTGTAGGTTATAACTCTACTATTCATGACAATAGATGAACTTCAATTTGGGCCCTGCATATACGCATTAATTCGTGATTGAATTGTTATGGTTAACATAGAGTGGCATAATAATGGAGAAGCCCCAATTCCAATTATAGCTGTGTTGATATTTTCGCGTCTTAGACCAAGACGAGCTGCAAATTTTTGGGACATAAGGCCCATTTTTGGGCGATGTACAGCTGTTTTGGATCGATGATCCTTGCCTTAACAATTGATACAAATCCGAAGTATATTAATCTCCTGACGCCGGTTTGGAATCAATAAACGAAAAAATCTTCTACACAGAATGATTTGGTGCCCCGGTAATCGACAAAAAACAGCGAATGACAAACAAATATTGATCTGTTCGAAGAGACCACGGTTGCTGTTTGCGAAGAATACGAAGCCTTTAGACCTACTTTGGTACTCTAAGGTCCTGATATTGTTGCAAAGTTGTGTCTTGTTCTTCCTTCTAACGAGTGAAAACGTTTATTAAGGAAAACCAGGAATTCTGCTAGAGTAGGTAGTGTATTTACTGGTTCCTTTATCCCCCCATTTTGTTGCATTATTCGAATTAAGCTTAGGTAGCATCATTTTTATCAATAAATCATCCCAATGTTGTGTAGGGTGTTCCAATGATTTTAAGGAACGCAAGTTTGAATTTAATTGATTGATTAATTTTGACAGCTTATCAGTAGATGACTTGATCAGAGACGGGCTACCAAAAATAAGGCAATTGGACTGTACATTTAACTGGGGATTTCTATTAGTCCAACTATCAAACGTATTGTAGAAATCGAGCCATTTTGTAAAAATCACCACTAAACACGCTGATTTCTATGCGAGGTAATTTTGCTATAACGTTAACCTGGATAACGATTGATTGAACGTCGATTTTTACAGTCGGAGCTGGCGTGATAGGATATATGTTCGAGTGTCGCGGGTTATAATTCAAAATACGTCTCTTCGAATTTAGCGCGTGTTTCTGCATTTATCGATTCTTCCACCATCTGTAATGCCGCTTCAAACTCGTCTAACTGCACCCTTGCATATGTTAAAGTTGAATTTACTAATTTGATGTCCTCAAATACTTTAAATCGTTCTAATTTATCAAACAAAACCTTCCGCATGGTTTCATATTTTAAAATATTAGCCTCTGTCAAAATGAGCACAAGATGGTTTCACGCACACACAAAACTAATTTTAGAATATGCGACATTGAGTAACGCTAGCACTATACAATGAATTTAACACACAAAAAATGTTTTATCTTTAGTATCAGCGTACTCACAAAAATAGCACCACCACTACCTAATTTGCATGCGACACAATGCATTTTCTGGTATGTTCCGCAAGCACGCGAGTATGAATCGTGTTGAAAAATTTTTCTTTGTGTAGTAAAGGCAAAATGATGTGGTTATTGGTACCGAGTGTATTGCGAATTTGTAGCCACTGTCACCTAATAAGTAATAGCCTGGCGGTGGAAAAGTTTTTGATCTATATAGTGAACTATTCACTCTCTGGTCGTGTGTTGAAGCTGTCACATACAGCTATGATATTAAAGCTGTATAGTCTAGATTTCGGTTTATTTATTAAAAATGTAGATTGACAGGTAATATAAAAAATCGACGTCTGATGTTAAATAGGTGTCCGATTCCTTCAATTTTTTCTTGCTCTAATTTTTTTGGAGATGTAAACGAATAAATTCAGCATTTTATGCACAATAAGGCGTTCAGAATACCAGAATACTCAAAGAATATTCCAGTAAGTAGGAAACTCGATAACTGACGGTTATCAAACTTCGGGAAAACATAATAAAATCCATTTCATCCTTTTTCAGCTGTATATCAAAAGCATTTACCAGTTACCTTCGGGAACTTAAGTGGCAATGGAAATTAAATGTTACTTTCGACGTACACTGACCAAAAAAATCGTAATTTAAAAAAATTTTTAATTTATTCAACAGCTGGATTCGTATTAAAATCCATAACTTATTTTCGGTTAAAATCTGACAAGCAACCCGAAGTATCGGAAACATGTCAATTCCTGAAGTGTGTGGTCACCACTACTAAAATACATTGGGTCTTGGTCTCTAAAACTAGGGATCATATAATTTGTTTTGGACTCATTGACTTAGAGACTAACGAAAGCTGAGAATCATACAAGTGGATCCAGTAGTACTTTGGCACCATTGCCATTTAATTCAGTTACACAAATATAATCTGCTTATGACAGAACCTGGTTGGGCTGACGGTACAAGATGTTAACCTGAGGAGCTGCACTTATACGCAAGATAAATTCTAACGTGAAATTAAAGAGTAACGGGGTTAGAGCATCCCTTTACCGTTCACCAGAGCTAATTAGATACATTCCTGATAGCTATATAGTTCTCAACTTTTACACGCATAACATTGTAACTGCATTACTGTCAATCTACACAAACGCAGATATTTGTGAGGTATTCTCAGACATCGCAAAGCAAACCATAGGCTATCCCGATGGATTGAGTCATATAGGCTTGCTGGAAATCCAAGAACACCTGATGCACGTCACTAGATGTTTCGTAATATTTAGAAAGCATCATCCTCAGCGAAGAAATTTGATCAGTGACTGACCGATTTGGACGATATCCAACTTGGTAATTACCTACAATTTCCTCCGCCAGGGGTGATTCTTTCCAATACTATTTATAAGACAATAATTTGTATGCTGTGCAAAGGAGAGCTATGCGGCAATAGTTTTTGCATTTGGAGCGATTTCCTTTTTTAATAGTCTAATAAGATTGAAAAGATAGTTCCACAAAATATTCTGCCCGAATATCAAGAGCTTGGAAATAATTCAATCAGCCTCAAGTGTTCAATCATCAGTCGCAATTGTGCTATGGCAGCGAATAAACATCAAAATATTAAGTGAATATAAATTAATAAATTTTTCTGTGTTTTTAGCTTAATAAGCAGAAACTTTAAAAAAAAAATATATATAGTTATATATAAGTATAGTTTTATTATTTAATTCTCGTAATATAATGTAATACCATGGTCTTCAAGTCGCCAAGTGTGGTAGATAAAACTGGACTAAGTTCACAAAGGTCAACGTATGTAGGTGATTTATCATCAATCGCCACAACGTCAACCAGAACATTTAAAGGTGTGCAACATAGTCCAAAAAAAAGTGCAAACGAAGTAGAAAGCAATTTGGTATCAAATTGTTTGCTTCAAAATAAAAATTTTTGTGATGACAATGACAAAAGTGCAATGAATAAAAATAAAATAAAAAGTGCCGTGTTGTTAAAAAACAATAATACTAATAATGATGTAGGTCAGTGTTCTACACAGTTAGTACAACGGGGTATCGACCGGTATATTACAGTGCAGCCGAAAAGAAAGAGAAGCCCAAGAGCTGCGCTAAACACTAGCATCAACAAATTTACAAGGCTCGCTAGTGTTGAACTTGCTCATGGCAATCGTTTCTCTAGCCTGGTAGAAACAGAATGTATCGAAGATACCACATCTGCGGACAAACCTAAAATTGAAAAACCGCCGCCCATTTATTTGAGAGAAGAATCAAATAAAGAGCTTGTAAAAGCTATTGACACCTTAACAGAGGGAAAATATTATATTTCTGCTCTTAAAAGAGGTAATATCAAAGAAACCAAGATACAACCAATTAACATAGACGCGTACCGTGCATTAATAAAATATTTTGACCAGGTTGGTAAACGTTACTACACTTACCAACTAAAGAGCCAAAAAGGTTTGGTCGTTATTATTAAAGGAATAGAGAGCTTTGTAGAACCAAACGAAATACATGATGCTCTCACTGCCGAAGGTTTTAATGCAAAATCGATTACAAATATTATTAACCGGGAGAAGATACCACAACCACTATTTCGCCTGGAATTAGAGCCAGACAATAAACCTATGAAAGGCAAACATTCAATTTATAACATAAAATATTTAATGCACAGAAGGGTAACCGTGGAGGAACCTAAGAAAAGAATTGGGCCAATACAATGTATCAAGTGCCAAGAATACGGGCACTCAAAAGCATATTGCACACTAAATGACGTTTGTGTTATCTGTGGCGAACTTCATAATTCAAAACAGTGCAATAAAAGGAAAACTGATGCCTCCGTATTACGATGCAGCAACTGTAATGGCAATCATACTGCAAACTATAGAGGTTGTCCCATTTATATGGAATTAAAACGAAGAATTAACCCAAAACAACGAGCAGAGCAACGCATGCTTAATTTACATCCAGCAGTTAAACCTGAAGTACGACCAGAAGTTTCATTCACCAACTTTCCAAATATAACCCATAACGCAACCGTTAACAGCAGCATGCATCAAGGTGTTTCGTACGCCAGTATTCTTAAAGGCAACGCTCCAAAAGCTCAAGTAACTCAGGAAGGAAATGTTACCACAGCCTTAAACAAGCTAACAGACATGATGCAAAGCTTCATGACGATGATGGAGAGAACGATGGACTTGATGATGCAAAATATGAACGTGTTAATGCAGATAGTTGTTAAAAAATAAACATGACCGTTCTAAAAATAGCAGTTTGGAATGCAAACGGCTTAGCACAACACAGAGCAGAAGTTCAAGCATTTCTCATTGAGCACAATATTGACATAATGTTAATATCAGAAACACGTTTCACTAAAAAAAACTATTTTAAAATTAACGGGTACTCAGTATATGATACTAAGCATCCAGATGGTAAGGCGCATGGTGGTACAGCAATATTAATCAAGAGGCGATTAAAACACCACGAACATACAAAATATGAGGAACAACATATCCAATCGACCAGTATTTGTTTAGAAGAGTGGTCGGGAAAATTTATAATATCCGCAGTATACTGTCCACCAAAACATGCCATAAAAAAAGAGCAGTTCGTGAATTATTTCAAACAGCTGGGTAAAAAATTTCTTGCGGGAGGCGATTACAACTGTAAACATGTTCACTGGGGTTCAAGACTAACATCGCCGAAAGGCAAACAGCTATATGAGGCCATGGAAGAACAAAGTTTGGATTATTTATCAGCTGGACATCCAACATACTGGCCCACGGATAGAAAAAAGATTCCTGACTTATTGGACTTCTGTATAACTAAAGGCATAGCACGCTCAAATGCAAAAGCCACAGATTGCTGTGATCTGTCTTCTGACCACTCACCTATAATAGTAACAGTTAGCACCGATGCCTTAGAGTCGGAAGCACCCAAACGTCTAACGAACACACGGACCAATTGGAATCAATATAAAAGATTAGTAGAAAAAAATTGTCGACTGGACATCCCACTTCACACCCAAGCAGATATTGATGTAGCAGCTGAACATCTAAAAGATATAATGAAATTAGCCGCAGAGAAGACCACGCCTATTATGAAAAATTCCGAAAAACTTAATAAAATTTCATTTAATATCCAGGAACTCATTCGGGACAAACGAAACATACGTCGGCAGTGGCAACAAATAAGATCACCGATATTAAAATGGAAATTAAACCGTGCAATAAAGACTCTAAAATTCGCTTTAAAAGAGGAAAACAACAAACAGACACAGAATTATTTAAGTGAGCTGTCCGCAACAAATAAAACAGAATATTCATTGTGGAAGGCAACGAAACATTTAAAGAGGCCGGCAAACCTAAATTCACCCATAAGATTACCAAATGGGGATTGGGCAAGAAGCGATGTAGAAAAAGCCAATACTTTTGCGTCCCATTTGGAGAAAGTGTTCTCTCCACATGATCCAATGAATAATTTCAGGCTACCAGAACAAAATGAAAATGATTCCACCAATAAACCGATAAAGTTTAAGTGGAAGGGGGTCAAGAGCACCATTAACAATTGCATTAACTACAAAAAAGCACCAGGGTATGATCTTATAACTGGAAAAATGTTAAGAGAGTTACCAGACATATGTATAAAACTAATAACATACATATTTAATGCAATCCTGCGAATTTGTTATATTCCTCAAGAATGGAAGATTTCTCAGATCACAATGATACACAAGCCTGGAAAACAAGAAACTCATATCTCGTCATACCGGCCAATTAGTATGCTACCCACAATTTCAAAGCTGTTTGAAAAAATGTTACTTACAAAACTAAAACCAGTTTTAGAAGAAAAACAGATTATACCAAACCATCAATTTGGATTCCGGAATCAACATGGCACCATAGAACAAGTACATAGAATTGTAAATGCGATCAAAGCTACCTTCGAGGAGAAAAAATATTGCTCTGCTATTTTTTTGGATGTTGCCCAGGCGTTTGATAAAGTCTGGCACGATGGCCTTATTTATAAAATAAAAGAGATGTTACCAAAAAATTTACACCTAATTCTAGAAAACTACTTGCTCCAAAGGCAATACCTAGTTAAGTACAATGATGCAGTCACTACTTTAAAACCCATACGCGCAGGAGTTCCTCAAGGCAGCGTTCTCGGACCTGTCCTATACTTACTGTATACAGCCGATTTGCCAACTACAAACCAAGTATTGATATCAACATTCGCTGATGATACGGCTATTTTGGTATCAAACAAAGATCCTGAAACGGCCTCTAGGAAATTGCAAAACCATTTATGCAAAATTGAAGATTGGCTACGTACATGGCGAATAAAAGTAAATGAAGAAAAATCAACCCACGTTACATTTACGCTGAACAAGTGCAACTGTCCTACGGTGGAATTAAATGGTGTCATTATACCGCAGCGAACTAAAGTTAAATACTTAGGTTTACATCTAGATAGGAGGCTGACATGGAAAGAGCATATAGAAACGAAGCGCCATCAAATAAAGATAACATTCTCCAAAATGTATTGGCTAATAGGCAGAAATTCAAAATTATCTCTAGAAAATAAAGTTCTCCTATATAAATCAATTATTATGCCAATATGGACATATGGCATTCAACTGTGGGGTTCTACTAGTGCATCAAATAAGGATATCCTGCAAAGATCTCAATCCAAAATACTAAGGAATATCACAAATGCTCCTTGGTATATTCGAAATGCGAACATACAAAGAGACCTTGGTGTTAAAACTGTGAACGAAATCATCAGGGAGTACAGCACGAAGTATTTTTCGAAACTAGAATCACATCCTAATGAATTGGCTAGGGATATTTTAAAACAGCCGAAGTATAGACGACTACAAAGAACAGATCCACTTGATTTAATGAATATATTATAAAAAAAAGTTGGTGTATAATATAGACTGTTATATAAATTAAATAATTGAGCCCATTAATAATAAGTATTAACATAGGTTAAGACTTAAAAAATGTAAATTAGTTTGTAAGATATGCGTACTTTTCGTTAGTTTCTTTAACTGAAAGATTCGAAAATAAAGCCATTGGCAGTAAAATTAAAAAAAAAAAAAATCAGCCTCAAGGAAACGGGTTTGTTTAAGTCTCTGCATGGCCAGTGTGAATTCCTCGTAGGATGAGCCCTCTATGCACATCTCTGCAGTCTGTATTTGACAGCTTTCAAACTCAGCATTTAACACTTGTTGAACATTGAGTAAATCAGAGAAATGCTCCTTCCAAGTCTTGAGCACTGTCTCGATGTTAACACGGAGGTTTTCATCCTGGTCCCGATCGTATATTCAGATCGCAGCATGGGAAAGTCCTCCTTCTGCCAAAACTAAACCTCACAAGATTGAAACATATACACAGGAAATAAGAAATCTGGTCTGAATAAATCGGAAAGCTCATAAAGTCTGGCATATAAATAGCCCCGGAGAGCCAAACTATTTTTAATTAGCTCAAAAACAAACTTCAGAAGCTAATACAAGAAACCGAAGCGGAAGCTTCAACAAATATTTAATAAGTCTCTCTGCGGCCACAAAGGAGACGAGTTAGACAAACGACCAGTTATAATGAAAGAACTCAAAAATGAAATCAAACATAACCTAAATGCAAAAAAAGCTTCTGTATACGATCTTATTACAGGAAAAGTTATTAAAAAGTTGCCAGAAAAATGTCTTAAGAAGTTGCTACACATAATCAACGCAGCATTTAGAATGAAATATGTTTCTCAGCAGTGGAAAATAGCGAAAGTTATTACGATACCCAAGCCTAATAAGCCATCTAATGAGAAAACGTCACAGATCTATATCTGTATTACCATCATTGACCAAACTGTTTGAAAAATTACTCCTCAAAAGGATGAAACCTCTGATTGAAAAAAGACACCTGTTACCATCTCACCAATTTGGTTCAGAAAGAAACACTCTACCATAGAGTAGGTACACAGAGTCACTAACTTAGATTGAGAAGAAGCTTAAAAACAAAAAATTATGTTCTGGAGTTTTCCTTGATATTGTCCATGCCTTTGATCGAGTACTGGAATATAAATTACACCGCAACCTCCCTTAGCAGATCTATCAAATATTAAAAGCATACAATGAAGGGAGATATTTCAGAGTGGAATATGAAGGAGAGTATCCATCACTCAAGAGCGTGCTGGGACCAGTCTTGTATTTGCTTTATACGAATGACATACCTATTACTGGAGAAACGGATAATAAAACTTTTGCGGATGATACAGAAATTTAGGCAGTTGGAAAGACAACCAACAAATTTCAGCATACTTGGAATGAGATTGTCCCCTGGACCAAAAAATGGAGAATAAAATTGAATGAGGTAAAATCAGTTTACACAACTTTCACCTATCTAAAACTTGATCACCTACCTATTTATATAAAAAAGCAGGAAATACCACATGCGAACATGGCAAAACACCTGGGTATGACGCTCGACGCCAAGTTAAATGGAAAGAGCATGTCAAGAAAAAAAGGCAAGCACTGAAAATTCGGAAAATTCAAAAATGTATTAGCTAATTGCAAAAAATAGTGACCTTGCAATCCACAATAAGCTGCTTTTATACAGGCAAATACTTAAACCTGTGTGGACCTATGGCATCCAGCTCTGGGGATGCACAAAGAAAACTAACGTTAAGATTATATAAACGTTAGCCCCGAATGGCGATAGACCTAAGTTTGAAGGTATGGTGCAGCTCATTACTGAGTTGCTGTACTCTTAAGTACTTTTAAGTATAGCCTTCCGCTATTAACGCTTTTTCTGACTACAATTCACTTGGCGGTTCTCTTAGCAAGGACCGTTTTGTTCTTCCATGCGATTGTAAAACGTAATCGCGCTTTTTTTAAGGCTATATTTAATTACAAAACAGCAAGACCACCCTCCTCAACAAAACAATCATTTTTGGGTTTAATTGTTACCATAAGTAGAGTCACCAGTGACGAACTGCCAACCGAAGTTTCCAATACCTCCCATAGAGCGTTCACATAATTTAAACGGAGGTTGGTTCCCATAATGCTACTGCTAACAAGATTCTGATATTGTACTTTGATCTTCGTTTATCATATCTTCGCAGTTGAAACGTAAGTTAGGTTACTTGCCTACTGATAGAATCTCACATCTTTAATTACCCAAGACCTTCAAGTCTCTAATTTTAATAATTAGAAATTATTAGAAATTAATACAAAGTACAAATTCTTCCCCATTATCGGTCACTATCTGACATCGTGCTTTGGTATGGATCGCATCAGATCATCCAAATTTTTGTAAAATGAGTCTTTTTCTTTGGGTTGGTTTACATCAGTGGACACATGAAGACAAATGATTGACAGGTTGGCTAATCGCATACGTAAACGGATAGCTTATACATATCAACTGCTTTGAAATCCAAAAAAGCTTTTTTCACCTGGTACCCAAGGAAAAAACCAACATTTCAATTGCTGAGGTTAACTCCACTGAGAAGCAATGTAAATCCTTTGGACACATGATTTCTACTTTTTGGCCATTGAGATTCCTATACTCTTATTAGTAAATTTTCTTATACTCTGCTGTACCGATATACTTTGCAATACTCATAGTTCATCTCCATAAATTGTCATTCATTACGGATTCAAATATCGTCTCAACCATTCTTCTATATATCATCTATATGTATTGATACACGATATTCCATTGGCGCAATAACATCATCCCAATATATGTAAATTAAGCAAAAATGAATAATCAAAACCAAAACAAAAGAAAAATTCATCACTCAAAAAGGATTTTACCATGATGCCAACTATATCTGTATGCACGTTATCAGGAAAACAAAATCATTAAGAACATAGGTAATATTACCACATCGTATAAATGTATATATATGTGTGCTGTACGATACACCAATAATGTGTCGAGAGATGAAAAAATTATCTGACAGGATGGGTAATAGAATCAATGATGGTTAGAATGAAGGAAGTGTTATTGTTATACAAAAAAATAAGAAAAAAGGAAAACTGAAATTCAATGCGAGATCCTTTCAATATTGCAACATTTTTTCCCATTTTTTTTTGTGTTTGTTAATGTACGAGTAGATATACCATCTAAGGGTGGTGCGATAATGATTTTTTTCCTCCTTACATGAAATACGAATTGAATAGATGATGATAACAATATAACATTGAACAAGGGGGATATACAATTTATTATGTCTCTCCGTGTATATATTCATATATATACACGATGAGGAGTATATAGGAGTATGTACGAGTATATATATACATAAAAGATTGATTGAAAATGGGATGGATTATTTCGATTTTGTAAAAAAAAAATTTGTGAATTTTCCTTCTTTTTTTTTTGGTGAAAATTCAATTTTGTTGATGGCATAAATGGTATTTCAAAATGGATCACGTGATATGAATATACAAAATTTGAAATGAAAACTTTTGTGTATTGTGAACAAATTTTTGTTTTGTTGTTGTCGGAAATACGATTCTGGATAATGTGTATATAGATGTATCTATATATTCATGTGAAGAAATAATGTCAATTCAATCAAAATTATTATCTTTATTTTGTTCGGTATCTCTATATATACTGGGTGACAATTAATATAAAATTGTACAAGATAACGTCTTCGTTAGATATGTTTATATGTGACCACCCGGTTAAAATTTTTGTAATGGTATAAAAAGGGTTTCCAGTAAGGCTTTCTATTTTTGAATGGATGCGTCAGTAACATCAGAAATCTTTCATAAAAAAAATCTACCATCTTTTTTAATGGTATAATACTGGGAGATGTAAAGATGACAACCTAAAGCTCGGCCACCTTGCGTTGATCGAAATGATCTTTAATCATTATATTTTTGTGAATTATAGTATTACATCTATCCTCCTTTGTGGAGGACAGTCCTCCTTTTAGGAGACAACAGAACTCAGATACGACTATAGTTTTTGGGGATTGCGGGATTCTTTCGTAACTTCACAAAAAACTTTAATATTTTTGCAAAACTTTGGCTAAATTAAGCTAAATTAAAATTAGTGAATCACAAAACGTTAGGAATATATGACCCTAATTTAGAACATGAAAGGGTTACCGATGCTTGATCGAAAGGGTAAGGTGGAATTTTGATGCAAGTCAGTCAGTATAAAAGATGACCTATGGCTTATTTAAGCAGACAGACCACTCAAATAACTAATGGGGAACACAATGCGCTTGACACCATTTCCTTATACTCTAATACGTGTAAGTTATTCCAAAGCTATTGTGAAGATCACAATAGCTTTGGAATAACTGGGATGACTTCATTATCTACATGGTTCTGCAAAAGCTAGATATCTTCACAAGGTTCAAATGGGAAGCCGAGTGTCCACACAACAGATTAGCAAAGCTATAAAGCATGGGCTAAACAAAACCACAATGCCTAGAGCGAATGGCCAATCTAAAATATATAACCGGACAATACTATCTTTATGCTGAGGGCTAATATATAGAGAAGAAACAAATAGAATTTCAAAATTATACAATTTCAATGGTCATTAAACAGCATACCAAACTTCACTAATGGAAATTCGCCACCTATAACCCGATGAGCATATTGAAAAACAAATTATTACTCGCCTTTACAGATAAAAATCCAATTGCTGAATTCAACGAACTACAAGAAATGACTGTTAAGAAAATGAATCGAGTTGCGGTTAAAAATAAAGAGACGTTCGATAGTAATCACCGAACACCAAGGTCGCTGTTTTTCGATGCGCATATCGCAGAGATGTTTGTCTTTATTGTCTGCAATAGAAAGTTCTATAATTAATTGGCCAGCTTTGTCAAAATATTTCTTTAGTGAAGATTTACCAAAATGAAAGTATCATGTTTTGGATTTACAAAATTTTAAAATGTTTTTGTCGATAGCAGTGTTTAAAACAAAAGTTTAATTGTTTGCTTCTGGCATTTTCCAAAGGTGACCAGCCTATCTATAGTATACATCCATAACAGTTGTTATAAGCAAATCAACATAATATATTTTTATTTACTCTTCCCTCGACCAACGGTGGCTGTAGGGTTGAATTGGAATTCAATCGTTGTCTTTCCAACATAACATAGAACTATAGCAGATCCTAAATTCTACTGTCTATAAGCAATAGACATTTTGATTGGAGCTTAGCTCTACTGCTCACTTATGTTAGAAGGTCAAAAACCATTCCACGATAATATGCCTGTATTTCAAAATATAGCCTTCAATTGGATCATCACAGGTAGATCTATGATTCCACAAAGAGTCAGACATTACAACCTGGAATCTTCAGTTCCTACCCCATCACTGGAGCAGTTATTTCAAAAAATTTTCGAACTAGAAAGACACGACTCTCCAGCAACTTTCGACGAACAGGGATGTGCAACATTTTTCCGTTCAGAGCCCTTAAACTTAGAAAACTCTCAACAAGCAGCTTTAAAACATTTCCACCATTTAGAGCGAAAACTTGATCGGGATCAGGCTCTCCGAAGATTTAGTGAATTTCAATACCCACACTATTTTTTATCACACCACATAACTACACATTTTTACACAAACCAGAATCAACTGATGACACATTCATTCGAGTCACCGTTTACCTCGAATGAATGTATCATCAGCACAGACTTTCGGTACGTAGTAATGAAAGGATGGTTCTATTAGTATCACAGACAACTGTGTATTCTATAGATGAAATAAATCACAGTCAATCATTTACCCGATTACAAGGAATATTAGCGTATTGTCTTTTTTGTTTCATCTTAATTGTTTCATCTTAAACTGTTCAAAACAAAGAATGAATTAAATAGCTCACTGCTCGCAATTGTAAAGATCCTACGACTATTTCAGTTTAAACCATAATATAAATTTAAATGATTTGATGAAGCAACGATGACCTTTCTGATTAGTTGTCTGGATTGTGGACTCTCTGGGAGGAGAAAAGTTACTATAAAAGGTGTCCCAGTATAAGAAGTTCAGATTTAAAAATTTAATAAAACAAAAATGGTTTAATATATTTTCAAATTAAGTTTTTGTTTGAAAGTACAATTCTCTTGGTTATTTATGGAAAATGATTTCATTCAAACGGGAGCCCCAATATCTGAACACATTTTAGGTTGTGTGCGGATCTATGTCGGCAATGGTTGCTTCAATATTGGCTTTCAAATGCTCAATTGTTTGTGGATTGTCCGAATAATACTTATCTTTCACAGCACCCCACAAATAAAAATCAAAAGGTGTCAAATCACAGCTCCTTGCCGGCCAATTCACATCATCATTTCGACTGATAATGGCAATCGAATTTTTGACGCAGTTTGACTATTGTAACGCCCGATGTACGACATTTGTACGACATTTTCTTGGAACCAACTGTCTTTGTTGTGGAAGTTAATTCCCAACATTTCCCACTTTTGTTGACGCATTAAACGACTCATTTCGCCAACTAAAAATAATATACTGAGTTTCTGTCAAAGAAAAAATGACGTTAGTGTTGCCAGAGCCAAAATAACCGATATGACAAACCTGAACCGGTTATTGGGACACCATATTTTAGCTGATACTTCTAAATAAGTTCAAAATATTTACAATGAAGCTATGGATTATTTGATTGGAAAGTTGACTATATGAACAAAGTCCAGGTGGAATGGACTAACACACAGGGCTACTTATGAGTTAGTAAGCCTTTGAAAATGAGAACTAAGTCAAAGTTATGGCGTAACAACATTTCTCATATTGGCAATTGTGGAAGGGATCTAGTCGTATTATATAAATAGTTGGTTGTATTTGGATTCAAGATTTACAAGGAATATTTAGTAACTTTTGGCAGCTAATGAGTTCTTCTGAGAAGTATAGTCGGTAAAAACCGTGTTGGTTCTCCTACCTGGCAGTAAACAAAGTATAGAACAGCATTAATCTCCTTTCATTAAACAGTAGGTTAAATTGTTTTTTTTTTTTTAAACTGCGTCAGCAAGATCTTATCCTTAACTTTCAGATTAGATTATCTCGATTACGTCAGAGAGGTGAAGATAATCATTGTATTTTGTGTTATGAAGTCTTCATGAGTATATATTATACTAGAGATTCCTATTTTAGCCTATATATTAATGCAATACTACTGTAATGATTGCTGAGAGTGACTCACTTGTAGTCGTTATGATGGTGGAGTTGCTGTATTCAATATTTTATCAATATTTTATGAGAGCTTCTTTCAATCGGCAATTTATTTTATTCGAAAAGTGCATTTATGGTTTTGGTTTCTCAACTCGAGTGGCTATTGCATCCGTTAAATACGCCAGTTTAAGTATGTCGAAGGAGATAAAGATATATTCTTACCTTTCACATTTACAATAAAAAACTTCCACAACCGCGTCACTACTCTTGACATGTATGGGCATATTAGTCCGGTCTTCACTTTGTCCACACGTACGAATACAAATTCAAACTAGTGACATCTTTTGGAACATAAAGATATGTTTTGCAGGAAGTTGCTGGTATTTGTGGTATTTAACTACGCATCGAAATTTTCAGTTGTCCGACCAGTGAAAATGGGTCTGCCGATAGTTTGGGAATGCAAAAGGAGTTCTCCAGGGACCTTAAGGTCTTTGTCTATACTCAAGTTCTGAGTATAGACAAATACAAATATTCGGTATGGAATATAGGGGATACCTGATTTTCTTCTGGCCGTGGCAATGTGTCTGCGACCACATTACTAGATCTTTCTATATGTCGAATGTCACTCGTAAAACGCGGTTTGTACGATAACCGACAACCTTGCATGAAATATCTTGATGTTTCAGATTTTAGTATGAACATACTACCTTCAACAAAACATTCAAAATGCTTGACTGCACAATAAACTGCATAAAATTCTCTATCGAAAGCGAATTGCCTACGTTCGGCTAGTGCGAGCTTACGATAATAAAATAATAGTGGATACCAACGTCCTTCATTGTATATTGTTCAAACAGCACCTATCCCGATAACCGAACAATCTGCAGTGATTGCTACCTTTGTGGTTTCTAATGGATCAACCAATAGAGTTGCATAGACTAGTACTAGTTGGATCAGATCAACGAAGGATGAACCACAGATTTAATAAACTGATTTAATATACAAATTTAATAAGTAGTTTTTTCTTAGATGCTCGTTGATTGGAGCTATTTTATCAGCTAGATGCTCAATAAACCGATGGTAATAGTCCACCGCGCATACTGGTGTATCTTACTTGTTAAATGAAAGTTAGTATGGAGGAAAATCGCGTTTTGCTGCAATCTTATCCTCGGATGTCCTAGTGTGGTCTTTGGTAATTTGGTGACTGACGAACTTCAACCAGGGACACCAAATTCACACTTCAATGGTTTTATTCTCAGATCGTAATCGCTGAGGTGTAATGCAGACGCGACTGATTAAAATGGAGTACAACAAAGTCCCAAGCTTGCCTTATGATTGAAAAGACCATTTGTGATTTTGTGTTCCTCGGAACAAAGTCTTCTTGGGCGAAAAAACGACAGATTTTCTTCGGTGGTGATGTTATGAATAATATTATGATGTGGTGGAATAGCCTATGTTGGCTCTTAAGTTAGTTGTAGAAGTTGTCGGAGAAGCTCATTTTCCGTCAATATGGTAATTTTGATGGTGAACAGTCTTCGGTGATTTCTGTGGCTAAAACTGTAAGAGACCTATTTAAGGTCGTCTGTTCTCTAAAATTACTAAACTTCCATATTTGGTAAAGAAATCGGCTCCTAAAATTGATCGTTTAACCTCACCTATTATGAACTCATGAGTGAATTTTCTACGGGATCCTAATTCGATTTGAAATAATTTAATGCCAAAAGTTTTAATTGGTTGTACCATTGGCAGCTACTAAAATATCTTACAATGCTGATGATGACTCACGAAAGCATGACTGCGCGACAACTAACAAATCCCGTATAAACCAGAAAATAAAGTCTAGTTTTGGGAAGTTTAATGATGAGGCGGCGATTGTGCACTGTCCCAATGTCGGCCTTTATGACATTTGGTTGCCCAAGTTTCCCAAACTTGCACTTTAAGATGCTTTATGCGTATATTTGTTCATTTATCACCATTACATTTCTGAGCACACATGCTAAATCTACGGTGGTACCAGCACTCTACTGAAGTTCGAGCTAGAATGACTACACCACTGTAATTTATTATCCGAATCTGATGCTGAGGATGTGAATTTGTCAAATCGCAAACTCAATGAATTGATTAAATGCATATTAATGTCTGCGTCTAGTTGACGAAGCTGATACCAGCACTAATAAATGAATTAATGGCGTTCAAGTTGTTAAAAAGTTGTTGTCACTAGTATACTGTCAGATTTTGTAAACGCTTGAGCCGGAGTTATTAAATAATTCCGATGGTTTCTGGTTGCCTAATTCTGTGGGTCTTAGTAACTGATGGATTTGACTTAACTGAGACAAGTATATATAGTGGTAAGCTTGACTGAGGTCAATATATGAGGAAATAGTGCAACCTTGGAAGTTCATAGAAGTGTTGTGTAAATGAGGAAGTTGAAACCTGCGTATCTACTACCTTCAGGACATTTAATTTTCGGTAATCTTCAAAAGGCGTTCAGCTACTGCCATGTTTAGAAATGAACCTTAAAAAACAAGGCCTAGATAACATAACCCGCATAATGTGTGCGATATTGATAAGCGTTTATTGTTTTTATTCTAAGTTTTAATCTAAGAGATTGGTACTTTGTTCTTACTATATACAGGTCCTGATCAACAAAAATGATTTGGAAACCATTCACAATTCTGAAGACGTTAAAACTACCTTTGTCCGTTTTGTCCAAATGATGCTATGGATATGGTGGACATATAACTCAAAAATTATTGATTTATTGGGAAGTCAGTAGGGGTCCCTGCGTTTCAAACGGTAAGCAAAATTTCAAAATATAAAGTAAAATGGATATCTTTCTTTAATTCATACAAGCTTTGACTGACACATTTGTAGCCAAATTATATCTATTGCAATAAGTTTTTAAAACAAGTTTCGCTAAGGCCGTGTACGAATCGGTTAAAAAGTAAAATATTTTAACTGTAATAATTTTGACGTTTACATTTTTGCTCCACATATAAAAAATGAGCAATTACATTGCCCCAATCATTTGGTGACGAGCCAATAGCAAATAACGCAAAATGGTTTATCTTAAAAAACATGGCTTTTATCTGATTTTTATCTGAACTGTGGGTGCCGATTACTTCGAATTATGGCAATATGAAACAGGAAAGCAACAATTGTATTTTAGTGAAATTGTATATTTAAGCTTCGTTTAGAGGGTTTTACGAAACTGGAAATTCATCAAAGCATCTCATCATAATATACCAAATATGGAACACCCCTATTAGAAAATCGTATTTATTGAAAAAACCTATCCATTTAGTTACTTATACAAAAGAAAAGTTATTCTCAAAGAATGGCATTTCAACCCCCAATTTTTTATGATTTTATTTAATTTTCATTTTGGAAAATCCTCTTAACTATATTACATGTACACATCATTCTTAAATAAACTAAGTAGAATATTTGTGTGTTATGTATATACACAAAAGACTTTATGTACCGCATATAGAAAGAAGTACATTAATAAACAAATAGCATTTTTATTTAGTATACAATGTACACAGCCATATATAGGATAAAGATTTGCGGAAAACTTACGGGAATCAAATTATTTTTGAAGTATGAGTCTCATGTTTAAGTGCACATATACGAACGATATACACACATTTAATATTCTATATATCGGAGACATAAGTGATAATGAAATTCATTAGAAGTGTTCAAATTGTTGTGTTTGTCGGATATGTCAAGTGTATTATGAGGACTAAATTTCATTTCATTTCGATTCATTTCAACTTTAATCCATTTTAAATTGATAATATATAAATCAACTAAATATTAGACATTGACAGTAAGATAAATAGCAAAAACGCTACTTGACGTTGGTTTGATTGGTTTGTATATAGATGCGTTGCATTCCCATATCCTTGTTTACCTATATATTCATTCTATCAATCAAGATGAATAACTTCTATTTTTGACGATTGCAGCAGCTCACAAAATTTCTACTGAAAGCAAAGCCTCCTTAAACATACTCATTCTCCATAACTGTAGTTCATATCGGGCAAGGCCGCATTTACATAAAGGCCCACTAGGCACGTACCTAGGGCCCGTAAATTTAAGAAGCCCGAACGTCGTTGTATTTTTAATATTTAGTTCTCTTCAATTTCTAATTAGCATTACTATATTTACATAATTTCTTTTCCAATAATTTGACTTTTTTCCACATTTTATATCGACAAAGTGATAATGAACTTTGTCATCATAATTTTTGGTTAGTTGGGAATAAGTAAAACAAAGAAATAAAGTACTAAGATTGCTCGAAGTAAAATAAAAAATATAATCTAGTAGTTCAAAGAAAAATAAAGGAAAACCGCGATCGACTGGAGAAAAAAACGAAAATTTCGTAACCGGCGCATGTCATTAAAACAAAAGAAGTGGATGTAACATCATTGCAAATATTAGATAAAAATCGAGATTGTTTACATGAAAATGTGTCCGACCTAAATTGTGATTTAATGCTTGAAACTGAATTAGTATCCGAAATACAATCTAATACGACCATTTTGTGGAAAATTGCTGTGGGTTTTTAAACAATAGCTTCGGCAATGCAGGATTACTTTATTAAAAGCACACTATCAGCTATTTTTGGTGATCTTAATTCCTCTAAGTTGACGTCTATATCGAAGAAACAAGACCAATAAATACGAGCTTAAATAAAAGTGTATTTCCTGCACCAACGAAAACGTTGGACAATTGCAACGTGATTTGTTTGTCTATACACAAACTAATCAAAAAGCATACTGCTTCATATGCAAACATTACTTAATGGAAAAAGTTACATGGCCTAAGGAACTGGCGAATGGAAAAATATTATGCAGAAGCTATCGGAAGATTCAGAACTCATCGAAATATGTCATCTATTCATTCTTTATTTTCCAGGTCGAAACAAGTGGGTCGCTGCAATTTAGCTCTAATTAGAAATATGTATAGTGAGGTACAGTTTACTGGAGAGAAGTTTTAAAAATGATAGTAGCAACCATTGAATTCCTCTGGCTACCAACGCACTTGCTTTTTGCGGTAAAACTCAAAAATGAAGTAACGAGTTCAGTATAGAGACTACATTGGGGCTTTAAATTTTTTATCGGAATTTGATTTATTTCTTACAGCGCACATATAAGTCAACATGTCAAACTATTTACCTATTTGTGATGAATTTATTAAGCTGACGTGATAAAATCAGACGATCATCGACTCCACACCCGACATTAGCTTCATTAAATCAAGAAACTTTTCTTGCAAAATTGCGATTTTTTCGTTGCTTGTGTGGCACGTAGCGCCATCTTGCTTAAAATAAACGTCATCCACATCAATATCTTCCAATTCCGGCCATAAAAAATCATTATAATCATAGCTCGGTTGCGCAACCCATTCACTGTTGCACCAGCCTCATTTTCGAAAAAGTAAAGTCCAATCACACCGCCAGCCCAAAAACCGCTCCAAACAGTAACACGTTGAGGATGGAAAGGCTTTTCAACAATCATTCTTAGATTTTCTGAGCCCCAAATGCGATAATCCTGCTTATTAACGTAGCCTCCGAGGTAAAAATCGGCCTCATCACTAAAAATGGCTTTTCCATGAAAATCCGGATCATTTTAATGCATTTGAAGGACCTAATCAGCGAAGATACGACGTTTATGGTGTTCGCCCGGCTTGAGTTTTTGTATTAACTGAACTTTAAAAGCCTTAAGACCTAAGTCTTTATGCAAAATACGGTGTAATGTCATTTGTGGAATGTCTAAATCCAAAGATCGACGAGGAATCGGCAAACGTGGAATTTCTTCAACACTGCGGGCTACAGCAGCAATATTCTCAGTCGTTCTTGAGTGACGCACACCGTTTCAATTCTTCACATCACTAACTTGTCCCAACAGCTCAAATTTTTACACCAGTTTCACTATTACTGGCCGAGAAGGCCAGTAATAGTTGTAGGTGCCAGTAATAGTTGAGTCAGGAGGTCTATTTGAGGCGGTTCTACCCTTTGTAAATTTCATGTTAGAATTTACCTTTCATAAAAGTGAAACACCTCAGGACAACATCTTGTACCGTCGGTTCAACTAGGTTCTGGCATATTTAAATGATATCTGTGTAATTGGACTGAATGACAACGGAATCAAAGAGCTAAACTGTATCTACTTGTACGATGCTCAGATCACTAAAGAGACTACTATAGCTTAGATACAACACTTAAGTATAAGCTTAAAAAAATCGGAGGTCACGATAGCAATGCTTTATCAAAATCTAGTCATCAAAGATGTCATAAAAGCCAATTACCATCGTTATTAAGGAATGAACTCTGTTTGAGAGGTTCTGTAAAACGAGAATGAGATTGTATTTTACCAATTTATATGTTGTTCGTGACGGTGTATTCATATAACAATAAAAAGTTTCAAAAGAAAAACCAATGAAAAATGGCAAAAATGAAAATGTTGTGGTATATTCGTTTGGAACGTGAGATAACATAAAATACATAGCAATACAGCATCACCATTTCATTATAAAATTCTAGTATACCTATATCGTTTCGGAATATTGAAGAGCAAGCATAAAACTCCAAAAAACGATAAAACAGGAAAATCGTGAAAATCTTCGAATAAAATATATGAGTATAAGATACATGTTGATGTTACAACACTTTGTCGGAGATAAGATTCTCAAATATATAGACAGAAAAGTCAATAACATTATATATATATATATATATATATATATATATATATATATATATATATATATATATATATATATATATATATATATATATATATATATATATATTAGAATAAAAATGTTAGATAAAATGGATATGACAATAAACAGATCTGCCGAATTTGGGGTAGGGAGAATCCAAGAGCAGCGCATCAGTGACAATTACATCCTCTTAGATGCACTGTTTGGTGCGGAATTATGGCTGATAAAGACTTTGGTCTTTTTTTGAAAGTAAAATTGAGCAGCCGAAAACCATCTCTTGGGCGGTATTCCAGACCATGTTAGACCATGTTTTACGTCCGGTAGTTCTCACTAATCGAGATAAATGGTTTCAGCAAGATGAAACTATCTATATCTCATACCTTGAGAGAGACAATGGTGATTATGCGACAAATTTTCGATGACCGAATAATTACAAAAAATGCAGATTTCGTGTGGCCACCTCATTCCCCATATTTGACGGCCTCTGATTTTTTATTGTGGGATGTTTTGAAATAACTGGTTTTCGTTAACAAGCCACAAACCATTCAAACACCAAAGCAGAATATTCCCACAGAAATTAAAAAAACTGGAGCCAGAAACGGTCCGCAACGTAATATATAATGTTTTAAAAAGAGCCATTAACTGCCAAGAGTAAAATGTAAGCCATTTAAAAGGCTGTAAATATAAGACTAATGTCTATGTAATTTTTCACACTAAGCTTAAGACTTCATTTAAAAAAAAATTAAATAAAACACTTTAAAAATAAAAAAGTTATAAGCATTTCAAATCAGTCCGTCCAAGTTGGCCCACCCTGTAAAAGCATTCAAATAGAGAATATATAATATAATTGCGTAAAAATTAAATTTTAAAGCATTAAATGTTACAAATAATGCGCCAGAAAACCTAAGCAAAATATTTTTTACAGACGAAAGAAGTGGCTCTTATTTTCATCTCAGGTGGACTCATGCTAACACATCACGTTAAATCAATATCAATATCAAATATCGTTAAATTTTGCTCGTTTCTGTAGGAATTGAATGAAAAATCCAAATTCTAGGTTTACCGGATGTATGGCTTATCATGGACCCCGCGGCAGAATAAGATGGAAAATTAGCTCGTGACACGCGAATACCAGAGTCATTTTTGTTGTTGATATTATAGACACTTTGTTAAAAAATGACCTTTGATTGGCCATGAGTTCTTGTAAACTACATAGTATCGATATCATCGTGATGATCATTTTTTCTGCTGCCAGTTCAACTTCCACTAACTTAAAATATTTCTGTTCGATAACGTCTTGCAACTCGATATTTTCAGGAGGTTTTTACTAGACATAATTCCTGGAACACATTCGACTCTAAATTATACGTCCTTGATCAGAGTGGAATTCCAACAGTACTCCAAATCTACTGATCCAATTGTTTACGACCCGAACTGCCAGTTGCTGGTTGTTTACAATCGCTGATGTAGTGTCACAAGAACGCATGGAAAGAGTGATTTGATATAACCTAAGATCAATAACTAAAGGGGCACTGCAGCAGTGAAAGGAGCTTGTTCTATATTAGTCACCGTCGGATGAATACAGTTTCTACATCGATTCATTGGGGTTGACATAACCGACCAGTGCATCGTAGGCCTAGATTTTATGTCGGAGCACCAAATATTACTTGACCTAAAGGACTAAGCATTGAAATGGCTCAAAGTGGAAGTACCACTACAAATGGACAACAGTGGCGTAGTTGATAAGAAGCACGGTGAGTTGTGGGTCATCACAGAAAAAAGAGTGAACCAATGTCTGAAAAAGTAATCTATATTCCAGAATCCACGGTGACCTTAGAGGTAGCAAATTGGGGATAGTGGAGCCAACTAAAATAATCAAGGAAGGCCCATTATGCGGAAGGATCTTAGTGAAACTCATAACAAGGATAAGACGTAACAAACCGTACTGGTTGGCCGACGTTTTCGCCATGCATGAGGATGGCATAGGCAAAACCTATATAGTTCAACATTAAACCAACACAGGAATGCAATTGCAATACGACAAGCGCCAAGAAGATTGCCGCTAACTAATCTAGCCGAAGCCGAACTACTTGTTACGAAGATGAACCATGATGGAATAATCGAGAAATCCAACAGTCCATGGAGGTCACCAGTAGTGCTGGTACGAAAAAAAGATGGTTCGACGAGGTTTTGCGTTGACTACCGAAAGTTGAACGAAGTAACCAAAAAGGATAGTTATACATTACCACGCATTGACGACACCTTATGGACATGTTATCTGGAGCAAACATCTTCAGCATACTAGATCTCAAAAGTGAATACTGGCGCAGGTAGCAATTCACGAAATGGAAATGGTCTATTCCTATTTTCGGTAATGCCATTTGGATTATGCCATTTGGATTATGCACCTGTCACATTTGAAAAGTTGGTGGAATACGTTCTACTGGGTCTTAATTAGAGAACATGTCTGATGTATTTAGACATAATCATCGTACTGAGGCAAACTTTCAAGGAACCTCCATGAAGTGCTATAAACCATCAAGTCAGCAGGATTGAAGTTGAATGCATCAAAATTTTAAAAACTTTTTAAAAACTAAGTAAATTATCTAGGCCACATTGAATCGAGTCAAGGGATACGAACTCATCCGCAGCAATTATCAGTAATGGAAGTGTGGCACACTCCAAGAAACAAACACGAACTGAGGAGTTTACTGAGATTGTGTTCTTTCTACCGAATTTTGTAAATATCACAAGCAGTTTGCATCGTCTTACGGAGAAAACGCAGCCATCCAATTGGATCAGGGTACATCAAGATGCGTTCATCCAACTAAAGAAGAAACTTTGTAGTTCCCGCGAATCAGAGAAGTCTTTATATTGAATACCGACGCAAGTGGTAAACAGGAGTAGGAAGAGTGCTATCACATTAACTGGGGAATACAGAACGGGTAATAGCATACTATACAGCCGCGCACTATTCAAACCAAAGAAAAACTATTGCGTTACACGAAGAGAACTTTTGGCAGTGGTGAATAGCGTGAAATTATTCCATAAGTATCTGTATGGGTAAGAGTTTCTTCTTTGACCGGACCATATGCAGCCCTAAAATGGTTAATACAGTTCAAAGAATCAGAGGGACAGGTTGCATGATGGGTCGAAAGTTTATTACATAACAACGCAGATGGAATGTCTAGGAGGCCTTGTAATCCTCAATGTAAACACTGCTTTAGACAAAAAGAAAGGAACCCCATAGTAAGAATCACAACGATCAGGGCCAATGCAGAAGATTGCTGGACCAGAGAGCAGCTAGTGAAAGAGCAGCAACATGATCACACTAATAATCAAGTGGATGGAGAAAGGTGCAAGACCACAGTGGCATGAAATCGAGATGGAAATTGTTACGGTGAAGAGTTATTGTCTCAGTGGCAATCATTAACAATAGAGGATGAGTTGCTGTTAAGATGCTGAGAATTGGCCAATGATAAGGATATAAAGCAGCTAATTGTGCTCTCAAATAACTGGACCAGAGAAGTTCTGCACTAGATTTACAATGGCACATCTGAAACACATTTAGGCATCAACAAGACATTGGATATGATAAGGGTTTGCTTCTATTGGGTCAATTGCCAAAGAGATGAAGATAAGTGGCACAGGAAATGTGTGGTATGTGCTGCCAATAAAGACCCCCAAACGAAAACCAGAGGAAGGATGAAGTAATTATAATGTCAGAGTGCCATTTGAGTGGATCGCTATGGATATTGCTGGGCCATTTCCCACGACAAAAGTTGGAAACTGTTCCTTACTCGTGTGTAACGATTACTTTAGCAAATAGGTTGAAGCGTATCCTGGAACTGAGTATACCAGACTATACCTGGAACAGAGATGAGCTGTGAAATAATTTAAAAGGTGCTGGAGCTAAGACACGGGCAGTATCACGTCCAAGGTCTATTTCAAATACAGCTGCATAATTGTAGACAGTATCCTCCAAGATATGGAATGAGAGATAGCCATGCTAGCGTGGCAAGCTTACTTTAATTATTCCTTGGATGTATTAGGAGACAACCAATTTTTTTTTTATTTTTTTTTTATTTATTGAATTCCAAATTAGTTATTTATCAGTAATGGAATACGAAGCAGTAGCCAGCTTAACCACGGATTCCCAAAAATTACGAAAGCTCGAAGTGGAAGATATAGCTCAAAATACCATTTTGCCATGACGATATTCAACCTTGACCTTTATGTTCTTACACCGACGCTCTATCCATCCGGTTATTGTCGATTCACATGTTGATGATGTTGTATGGCAGCCATAATCGTAACAATATTGATGATTATGGATAATATAACGAGATTTACACTATCTTTCAAGCCTTTCTCTTAGAGAATTATTTTATTGATGTTGAAACGACGAACTGCTTTTGAAACAATAGTGTGCCATTTTGCCTATTCGGTTTGTAAAGTGAACGGTTCCTACTCCTTACTCGATGATGTCGTTCTTAAATATACTTCATTAATGGTTTTGTAGGTCTTGCTACTTTTAAAACGTCGATTGCAGCCAGAATGGTCCTATGAGTAATCACAAGCTTGATGACATCCTCTAATTGTAAGTTTGCGAGTTGCAAAATTGCTCTTCTCGCAGGATCTTGAATTATGCCTGTATATGATATCTTGTACCCACCATTGAATTTGCATTTTACAGTGGTATTGCATAGTTCTGCAATCCATGACGCAAATTAATCACTCAGTTGTATTTTGAGCCATATATTTTGTCACCTATACCAGCATCAGTCATACATTTTGTCATTTATAGTATAGCTAAAAGGTGGAATTTGTCAGCAAGGAAATCACATAAGGAAACACATATCGCCTTTACCAACATAAAACCGTTAATTTTGTATATATGTATAAGGTTTAAATTATCCAGGTTAACATTCATATTTACCATATAAGTGTGGGTTGTACTAATCTAGACCCTTTATAAAAGGTATGTGTTTATATAGACTCCAGGAGCCTAGGATATAAAAATATATTATCTAACATATTATTAAAATTTAAAATCGAAAATTATATAGTGCTTAAATTTTAAAGGCGCCCACCATAATAACTATACGCATATAACATGAAAACAAGACTTCTGTTTTCTCTGTCTGCATATACATACGTATGTTTATGTTTACGTAAAACACAAATCTCCACCTTCCCGTAAATGACCGGCAATTTAAATTACGCCAAACCGTAATATAAAATAAAAAAAGGAAAATAAAAACTATCCAAAGAAAATTAAATATCCTTGTTGTTTTTTTTTTTTTTTTTTGTAAGATTTATTTATTTCAAAACACTAACATTCAATTCAATTATGATGGCAGAAGTTAACACCAATTATACCTCTGCATGTATATATAAAACCAAAACTACTAAATGGAGATAATAAAATAACGTAAAACTAACAAACCAGAAATTGGACGTAAAAATAAAAAAATTATCCACTTCAGACATGATTTCAAGTGGTTTCTGTTTAAATTTTTTTATGTTAGCTTCTATTTGTATATTCATTTATCTCCATTATGGAATCTAACAGTTAGACGAGATATAGTTTTTGTGTGTCGTCGTTTCGACCAAAACCATCATCGTTTTAAATTAAGTTATTCAGATTCAATTATTGACAGCCGATTTTTTTTTTATATTCCATTTCGTATACTCAACATGATTTTCTTCTTCTGGTATATATACGCTTTCCGTATTCGTGATAAGTTTTCACCTTTTCAGAATTTTCTATAGAAAATATGAAACATTGTATTATAGGACATGAAATATTATTAATTTGATTTGGTATAGAAAGCAAAAAAAAAAATATCATATATGTATCACATTTCTAATGTACACGTCTATAATACACATATTCATAAAAACTACCAAATTATTTGGTTTGACATATTTTGACAGTCACAAGAATAAAAAAAAAATTTGTGGCAAAAGAAATTTTTATTGAATTAAAATTTTCGAACAATAGCAAAGTAGAAATTTTTTTGTTAAAGGAACGAACGAATAACTAACCAACCTCCTTCTTGGTTTCTATTCATCAAAAGTGTCATATTTTTATGAATTTGGTTTCATAGAAATGTTTCATGAAACATGTTTTCGAATTATGAATTATGATTTTATAATGATAACAATTTTATGTTTTGTGTTGTGGTGTTAATGGATATTGTATAGAAGAAATTATAGGAATTAGGAAATATTGGTTTAGTTTGTCTCTAGTTACATCGACACAATATAAAATGTAAGACTTGATTTTTTTTTTAAAGATGTGAATAACCAGATTAAATATTTTTATATAGCAGTGTATGATCCTAACATTCCAAATGGTCCCTGTGGTTGCGGGATACTCTCATGCCTCGTAAAAGACTTCTAAACGAGCATGTTTTCCTAAGAATTCCACCACAGCATTATTGACTTGTCGTAGGGGGCGATTAAACAAAAGTTAAATCGCTGGTCTGACTTCCCGCATCCTTAACAAACTTAACCACCAAAATTTAACCTGACTAACGGACTCGCAATTTAGGATTGATACGTGAAACGAGTAGCAATAAGGCTGTTTTGAATTTCAAAGCATAGTTGATACTCGTATGTATAAACTACGTTTACGCATTCGACTAGCCAACTTGTTAATCAATTGTGTACATGCGCCCACTGATGTGAGCCAACCCGCAAAGACAAAACCTCATTTTACACCAATTTGTATGCTCTGATGGCATCCATATCGGAGTACGAAGTCAAAAAAGTGATTGTTGAATTGAATACTAAAACTGAGAAAAAGCAGACATACTTGAACGCCCAATAACGAAGAAAGAATGATGTACTTTATGATCGCGGATGACGCGATGACTGTGGCTAGCATATTCCTTCTTCATGCAATTCCCTTCTGGAATCATGAATACACCCATGTAAGACGTTTCGCAGTAAAATTCATCATGTGGTTATTACTAAAGGAAACTCCCGGGTCATCCAAGATGTGAGATTTTATCGGTCAGCTACCAAATTTATAGGCGGTGATCATCAATTGGTCACTGAAAACCTAAGATGGTAGTTTTCGTACAAGTCAGGGGTCAATGGAAAACAAAATTTACGTTTCAACTGTGAAGGTCTAATAAACTAAGATGAGAAAACAAATTATCAGAATCTTGTTAGCAGTAGCATTATGGAAACCTCGGTTGTCAATGCTGCCCAGGTGCGACTCTATAGGTATGATAAAAATTAAACCCAAAAATTATTGGTTGATGAGGAGTGTCATTTTGCTGTCGAGTAACAGAATATAGGCTATAAAATGCGAAAATGCATTTTACAATCGCACGGAAGAACAAAGAGGTCATTGCTAGAAGAACCGCCAAGCAAATTTGTAGACAAAAAAAGCTTGAATTGTGGAAATCTGAAGTCTTAAGAGTACAACAACCCAACAATTATAACAGTTCTTCTAACTTCTTTAAAGGAGACACGGACCTTAACCATACCTTCGGACCTAGGTCTATCACCATTCGGGATCCGAATAGACACTCCGTGTTAACATCGTTGCAGTTTTCGAGACACTTGGAAGGAACATTTCTCTGATTTACTCAATGTTCAACAAGATGCTGCATATTTGAAAGTTGTCAAATACAGACTGCGGAGATGTGCATAGAGGACCCATCCTACGAAGAATTCACACAGGCCTTGCAGAGACTAAAACAAACCCGTTTCCTTGAGGCTGATTAAATTAATTCCGAGCTCCTGATATTCGGAGAGGGTACTTTGTGGAACTGTCTTTTCGACCTTATTCGATTAAAATAGCAAAGCAAAGTTATATCTGGTGAATGAAAGATGCCCGCGTTTTGCCCTATTCTTAAAAACGGAGGTCGCTCAAAATGCGAAAACTATAGCGGCATAGCTCTGATTTGCACAGCATACCAATTACTGTCTTACATAATATTGGAAAGAATCACTCTACTGGCGAGGAAATTGTCCAAAGAAGTTTTCGACCGAATCGATTAGTCACTGATCAAGTTTTTTCGTTATGACATACATCAGGTGGTCTTGGATCTTCAAACAAACCTATGACTCAATCCATTAGGATAGCTTATGGTTTACTTTGCGATGTCTGGGTATACCTGACCAATATGTGCTTTTGTATAAAACGGCAGTAATACAGTCACAATGTTGTGTCAAAGTTGAAAACAAGCTATCAGGAATTTTTCAGTTAGCTCTGGTGTACGGCAAGAAGATACTCTGTTTCCGATACCCTTTAATTATGTATGGATGTAGGAGTAGGACTCTGACGGATAAGTATAAAAGATGGTTATTGGCATTCGATAACGTCACTTACCGAGTTTTATTCAACCACAAGATCAGGATTTTAATGGAAATTCTTGATTTCGTTCATAAAATAAAAGGAAATAAAAGGCTGGTTTGATCACGTTCTGCGACCCAAACCTAAGCATCTCTGTGAGGAGAGAAACTATTTGGTAGGCAAAATGGTCATTGTCGGCGACGATGGCTCCTTGGGGTAGGGAACAACTTGTCTTCTTTGGGTTATCTAGAACAATACAAAAAACCAGATCGAGAACAAATCCGATGGAACCAGACTGTTGGCTCGGTACGGGCCAGTAATGACCTTTAAAAGACATTTTATTATTATTATTAAAGATTACTATACACAATCAATTCCGTAATGGAAAAAATCACTGAGATAAGGATTATAAGCAAGTACCACTTATAGAGGGCTAATTTAAGAACTACACAAATCGGCTCATGGAGCTAAAAGAGGAAATAAAAAAATGTTAACTCAAAACAAACTCCTGGTTATGACTTAACAATTATAAGCACGTCATTTAAAAACTGTCAGATTAAAACCTCCGCAAACTTTCAAAAATAATCAAGTGTGGTTAAGATTAAAATACGTTCGAAGAAAGTGGAATGTAGCAAAAGTGATCATGATCTTAAAGCTTTGGGTTCACTGAAAAACCCCCTCTAGATCGTTAGTTTAGAACGCTAGAAACGCGGAAAAGCTATATGCAAGCATCTCCTTTGCAGGACAAACAGTTCATCGTAACTGGTCTAAAGTATTATAACACTATACAACCTAAGACGAGACCGCATCTTAAAAAGAATTATGGAATTCTGAAATCATACATAACCGACAGGCATTATCAAGTAAAATTTGAATATGATAATACACGCAACTAAAAAATGTCAACAGAAATACAATTTGTACCTCATATATTGTTTACACGAGACATACCACTAACATAGAAGCAAACGTAGCTTTATATTTCCTAATTCCAGAAATTTTGGCAGTTGATTAGAAAATTTTGACAGTTATAGAACTGGATGGAAAAATGTAGAATTAAGCTCAACGAAATCAAATTTGTGCATGTGAATTCTACTCAAAAACTAAGTGCACTAAAGAGGGCCTTTTGATTGACCCTAGCAAACAGTCCTGCTGCTCTTTACCAAAAGACGTAAATTGAACCTTGGTTCAGTTAGTTTAAATGATATCATTATCGGAACTCCAAAAAAGTTATATATCTGGGTGTTGTCCTAGATAAGAAACTGAACTCAACTAGCAAATGTGTGGTCACGAGCCATGTAGGCCTGTGAGAGTATGTTCAGCAGAACTAGGGGCCTCAGCTCAAAAATGATCCACTGGATGTACATCATGCAAGTGAGGTCAATGTACAGAAAAATAGTAGATACAGAAAAAAGATATTGTGAACAAGCTAACCTTATCGGACTCACTCCATTTCATATCTACGTCAAAAAATCAGCTATCAATATAGTCATGATGATCATATGGGTCACCTGGACATTTTAAATGAACTTTCAGACTTGGATATGTTCTTTAGAGTCCCGGACGTGATGCTCAAAGAACTCAAAGAAAAATATCGAAATCACTGGGAAGTTACCCCAGTGCTTTTCTCTCCAAAATTCACACCATCAAAACCTGCGCCTCAACTATTATAACTAAAGGTCTTAAAGGCGCATTCATTCTAATTTTGTCCGACAGCCAAGCAGCATTGAAAACACAGGCTTGTAACTGCTTGGATTCTAACTCAGTTAAAAGTTGTTAAACTGCTATACAATCTCTCTCTTGTTAAACACCGACGAGCTTTCAAGGGTAGGTTCGTCGACTACACTCATTGGCCCTGAGCCTTCCTGTGGTATCTCATAGGCCTCTGCAACCTTTACAATTGGTAAATGGGAAAAAATACAATGTTTGACCTATTGGAATTGTATTCCCGGCCTTAGACAAGCCAAATCTCTGATCAAACCATTTCACCTGGACTTGGCGGGCAATTTCAGAAAAGGAAATATTAAAAGAAACTTGTGAGTTTTATTCCAGAGATATCATTTTAATTAAATGAATCTATCCACGGAGTCAGAGTGCCGACTCTGTTTGGAAGAGTTAGAAACCGCAGAGCACATATTATGTGAGTGTGTTGCTCTGTGTACACTGAGGTAGCTTCATTTTGAAGAGAGATATTTGATCCCGGAAAAATGTAAATTGGCCTCTTCACGCAGCATTCTCGTCTTTATTAGGAAGATGAGAAGCTCTTGGACTAAAAAAATTCCAATAGCACAAAAGATCTTTTAGAGAAATAGCCACACTTTACCATAATTATACGTCCATATATACATTTTTCCATCACTGTACATTTTCATAATATCAATGTAACATATTCATAGCATAAAATTGACACCAGTAAGGGAGGATATACATAAGCCATGCCACTCATTTAAAAATTTCAAATATCATATATATTTGTATATTCAATGCGTGTTGCTCAACCCTCGCCCAATTTTTTCCATATCCGTTATATTATATCACAAGCAATGGCAGAACTATAGAAAACACGAAGATGGTTGGTGGTCGTTACATAGTAATCATTATTTTAGCAACAACAACAAAAAGAAAAATTATAAACCCCCTAAGTTACAAAAAAAAATGAAAACGAGTACATTGTGAAGGGGTCGTTGACTACAACAACAATATGAAATAATATGTTGGTTCATTATGATGGAACAGCAATGGAAAATTGATTAAAGTCAAAATGAAAATGTTATTTTATTGTGTTAGATATACGAGTATACATCATGTTACGAGTGTATCTCGAATGGAGACGAGAGATAAGCTGTGTAAGAAAATTGGAAAATATGTGTAAGTGGATTTTATTGTTTTGTTATATATGCGAAAATTCGATTATCCCTATTCAATTCCAATGAATAAATTTTTATTTCAATGTATTACATTTTTTTAACTTTTATATAATTAAATGAAAGCAACAAATTCTCGTAGTATACGGTCGATTTTTTTGGCCAATTGAAAAGTGAATAACTTTTCTAATTGGAATTCAATTAGACTATATACTTATTATTTAATGATAAGAGATGTCAGGTTGTTTTCTATGCGAATAAAATAAAGGAACACAGCTTGAGGTTATTTTTTTAACGATATAATGCATACATTGTGCGAAAAATCTCCCATAACGTATTTTATGTTGAACTGTTAATTAAACTGTAGGATTTTAGAAGGACTAGATTAACATATTTTAAACTATTCATAGCAGTTTAAAAAATTGCTGCTAATATCTGTTAAATGACTTTATTTTCATCCGAAAGCTGGACACGTTTCAAGATTTTATTTAAGTCTCAAAATTTTATATTATTTAGAACTCAAGGCACCACAAGGAACACGATGCAATAAAGACTCATTTTAAAACCTTATATGCGGTCTAATTAGATCTTTATCAGACCAATATTTTATTTAAAACAGAATATCAGGTTTAAATGGCTAAAAAGTCATACAACTTGTTAAACTTTTTAACAGATTGTTCATTCTGAATTTCAGGTGGTAATTTGTTGAAAAGCGTCGGAGTACTAGAATTATAAAAGCGTTTAAAATACTACTAGCGGGTGAACGGAATAGAGCAAAACTTTTATCTCTTAAGTTATACGAGTGTATTTTTACTAACTTGTGCCCACTGCGCAAAAAGAAGAGTTTTAAGACTTTTTATACATATAAGTAGCGAAAAAGCAACACCTGACTATTCCTGAATAAAGGTCATGAACGTATGGTGCTTTTTCTCTTATAAATAATTCTTAAAGCAAATTTTTCAGCAGTTATTATACATGAACCCTCTGAATCCAATACGCCATAATTAAATTAGTAAAAGTGAATGATCTACGGTATCGCAGGCCTTAGAAATGTCAAGAAAAAGGACACTCACGACTTTACCATTATTTAAGGAATCATATGTCAACGAAAAAAATACTAAAAGTACAGCTTCAGAACTTAAGCTCTTCCTAAAGCCAAATTGACAGTCACTAAAAAATTGTTTACCATCCAAGTAAGTTACTATCCGACTTTTAATCAGTTTTTCAAACACTTTTGAAAATATTGGTAATTCAGAAATTGGACGGCAGTTGGTTAATTTCCATCTATCATGTTTTCTAAACAATAGAGGTGACATTAGTACATTCAAAAATATCAGGAAATACACCATTAGATACACTTTGATTAAAAATATGAGCAAGCAGAAAGACTATGCTTGAAAGAGTTTGTTTTAAAATGGTAGAGGATATTCGAATATAGAATATATTATTCTGGTTCTGCTAGAATCCTCACCTACTAGTGAATTTACTAGATTCCATTGCATTTTGCAGCCATTGGAGCAATTCTCAAAAAAGGTCATATAATAATTAGTTCATTCAGCGTCTTTCATCATTTTGCACTTTTTTCTAAGTTTTTTAGATAATTTATTTTTCAAATTCACCAGTGAGTGAAAGACATTCATGGTGCCATTTTATAGTTTTTTCCAATATTACACTACTGATATTTACTATCTTTTAAGCACTAATTGAAAGTATTCAAAAATTTGAATATATCATCCCAGACTGTAAAAGTTTATTACATTTATCAAAGTTGATGCGAGATGTAGTTTGGCTGGTATTTCTAGTTTTATGGCTATTTGAATTTTTAAACGTAAGTATAAGTATAATTGGAATATGATCAGATACATGAAGATTAACTAAATCACCCACAATTTTTAAATTTTTTAATCCAAATCTGTAAAATGCATGGTCTATACATGACGAGCTACTATTTACTATTCGGGTAGGTAAATTTATCAAAGAACGCAGGCCAAAAGATGATAGTGACATCATGTAATTATCTATTTTTATATTTGACGATAAGATATCAATGATGATATCACCTATGAGTAGAAAGTTCTTTGATCTGCAGTGTTTATTTAGGATTGGTCGTAATTCAATTAAAAAATTGAGTTAGCATGATAACGATAGATACATAAACTACTAATTGTGAATTATCCCTTTAAAAAATTAAGTTCCATACAGTCAGCTGTTACTATATCATAATTAAAATAATTCACCGCAATATGATCCTTTAAGAATGCTGCAACACCACCCGCACGATTTATATCATTACAACAACTAAAAAAATTACACCCGGGAATTTTATAAAAATGTACCTCATTATTAGTAACCCAGATTTCTGTTAAAAAAATATATCTGGTACAGTATCATAACTGTTTAGATTAGCCAAAAGTGAAGTAAAATTTGCCCGTAAACTTCTTATATTAAAATGCATGACATGAAAATTTGAAAACTGTTTGGTGTTATCCACATTATTAATTAAATCACTATCTACTTGAGCTTCATAAATAATTCTAGATTAAAATAAAATTAATGACTGCAACTGTAGGCCGGAGTCGGGCATGCCATGTATTTCCAATGATTTATTCCTGTTAGACTGTTCGATGCTATCAATACGCCACTCTAACTCGGCTACTGTTTTCTTTAAGGTAACACTTTCTTGTTTAAGTTCATCCAGCTTACCCAGGAGATTTTCAATGAAACCAAATCTTTTTAAAAAAGCCGCTTCGTTTAGTTTCGATTGCTCATACATAAACTTAAACGACGAACAACTATCACTAAAATCGATAACATTATCAAGAATTTGAGCAGCTGGTTGTTGAATGAAGTTGTTATCTCTCAAATTTCAACAAGACATTGCTAGTACAGTTAATAAATCTATAAAAAAAAATTGACCACAACACTTTGCTAGTGAGATACCTTGCATTTATGTAATTTAATATACTATAAGCTTTGTCTTTCAAAACATAGTAGTCCTCCAAACAATAAACTTCAAATCATTACAAACCAAAAAAAAAAAGAAAAAGGAAAATATGGCAAATTTTTAAAATATTTGAATTTCGGTCTTTTAGTTAGAACCTAAAAAAAATAAAAATAAACTTTTTTGTGAATAGTAAAATTAAATTTTTGTGCATAAATAAATTTGATTTGAGAAATAAGTTTTACCCTTTCATAAGCACGTTCCAAACATATTGGATACATTTGATAAAAACAAGAAAAGAAAAATTGATATATCAGAAGAGAGTAGTGAAGAACGCTACCTTATAATAAGAAAAACAGATTCTGAAAATAGTTTCAGAGGAGTGGCACCTTTTATAATACAAAAAAAAACTCTCTTTGAGTTACATCAAAGAGACCCAAAGATTAAGAAGTGGATATCTTCTAATTTTAACCAATAAAACAGAAGGCAAAAAATCCTTATTAAAAGCGACAAATTTCTTAATTCATCGAAAGGTGTAATTTTCAGCCACGATCTAATGTATGGGGACCGAAATAGAAAATGAGCTTAACGAACAAAATGTTATACGAGTCGAGAGAATTAAAAGAAAAATTAATGGAGAATTAAGAGATACGTCATTTAAAAACCCATCCTCATTTTCAATACCACAATTCTCCCTAAGAAAATAAATGCCGGAATTTTAAAACTGGATGTAAGACTTTACATTCCAAGTCCATTTACATTCCAAGTCCAGTGTCACACCTGTCAAAAGTATGGACATACAAAAACACGTTGTTTAAGAGAGCCAATATGTCCAAAATGTGCAAAATCAATATCAAACGGGAACGAAGAAATAGACTGTGCACTAATTCAATGTGCAAATTGTAATTTGGATCACGCCAGTTTTGATTCAAAATGTGCTACATTCAAAATGGTGTAAGAAATCACAAAAGTTAAAACCATATAGAAAAACTTAGTAGTTTTAAAGCCAAGGAGACAACGCAAAGAGAGGCAACGCAAATATAAGAGACAACGCAAATACAACCGGAGTGTCGAACACTAATGAAAAAAAAAACATTTAGCAAAGTATTGAAGATTTTTGTTTTTTTGATTGATTTAGAATGTACGATCAAGCATTAAGCAGGATCTCCCGGATAATTGGCCGGGCCCACCATACACCTGTTTTAACATACACTTGAAAGGATAAGGCAGGATATTAGTTAAATTATTGAGATCGACCCGGTTACAGACACCATAGCGGCCAATAGTTAGTAAATTTTGATTTCAAATTTATAAAAATATAAATTTATAAAAAGTATAAAATAATATAAATTAGATTTTATAAAATTTGATTAAACATTACAAATTAATTGAATTAACCGCTTTACGACAAATACGCTATATAATTGCCAAAAATCTAATTTATATACATTTTATTTGACACAAAACTTTAAAATTTATACAAATTAGATTTTAAAAAAATTGATTGAACATTATAAATCAATTCATTTAGCGAAGTATTGCAGATTACCAATAAAACAAAATCGAAAACAACAAGAATAATAAACCAGAAAAAATCAATCAAGGCAGAATTAACAATAATAATAGCAAAAACAACAACAATACTAATCAAAGCAGAATAAGTAATAACACATCAAATGTGAATGAAAAAAAAGCAAAATACCGAATCATAAACAACAACAAAAACAGTAGAAAATAAAATTGAAACAACCAACAGAATTGCAGAATCCAGAACAAGATACAAAAAAAACAGCGAAACCGGAAGATGTAAATACAACTAACAAAAAACAGGAGGTTAGTAAAAGCAAGAATCTTAACAAGAGATGCGTGTATTTAAATCCGGCAGAATTAATTATCGTTCTTGATCAGATGGATGAGGACGAGTGAGGAGTAAATGGAACTAGCAGAACAAATGGCAAGATTCAATGAATGCTTAAAAATTGGTCAGATTAATATTCATATGCCAAGAGCGATATGCCTCGGTGTTATCTGGCTAATAATGATATGCATATAATAATTGTAAGTGGAACATAGATGCGTAAAAACCAGACGTTTCAAATGAATGGTTACAGTTTCCTGTCCAAGCCGAGCGCCAATAGTTTTGGAGAAGTAGCAAAACTCGCAATTTAGACAGAGATCTGTTTCTCATCAGTATGTTTGAGACTCCAGTACAATGTGTTAATGATAGAGCTAAAGCCCTGAAGGATTTCATCAAATTTATTTTATAAAAATTATTTGATTGGATGAATGGTAAAAGTGACTTAATTATGAATGTACATTCACGTATATGCGGGGATGCATAAATAATGATACATGCGGAAACCTGGGAGGCAAACAAGGATGGCAAATGTGAAGGCCAAAGCCAGTTCAATAGACATTACTCTAGTGTCTAGTGGACTGGCAGCTGACGTCACTTGGAATGTAATAGATGAGAATTTGGGTGAGATCATTAAATGATCAATGTTTGTATAGAAGGGATAAATGTAGATACATAGAGAAAGGTCCTCTTAACTGTAAGAGGTGAATCAGGTGCATGAATGAGATTCTCAAAGCGAATGAAATAATTGATGAAAACCAACTTGAGAGTGAAATGGAGAGGGTGAATGATGAAAGGCAGGATTGAAAGGTTTATGAATGAAAATAGTTTATTGACAGAAACCACTTTGGTTTCCGACGTAACCACTCGATTAATGAATGTGTAGAAAAATTTGTATGGAAAGTAAAAAAGGAAAATAAGTATGTCGTGGCGGTATTTTTAGACATTAAAAGAGCATATGATTATGTGGTCCCGAGGAAACTATATCAAAGTCTTTTGAGGTTGGGGTTCCCCGTAAAAATAGGTAAATGGGTAAATGATTTTTTGAAAGTAAATCTTAGAGTAAATATTGGACTACCGCTAGTAAGTAAAATATTACCTAACCTCTTCAATCTGTATACTATATCTGTAGCTCGGTTCATCGGTTTAATTCCAATGGCAAGGTCATTCTGCACTTTGCGGATGACTTTGTCATAATTGGTAAAGGAAACAAATGTGACCGAGGCGCTGAGTCAAGCTCAAGAATGCATAAATTAGGTAATAGAATGTTTAAGAGATTTGAATTTGGGTCTTAATTCGAGAAAATGTTGCAATATGGCATTTAGAACGAGAAAAAGAATTAATATACGAATAGGAAATGAGAGTATTGAATGTATGAATATTAATATAGGTATTTGAGTATCTGGATAGATAAAAGATTAAGTTTTGAAATGCACATAGAAAAATTAGCCGATAATTGTAAGAACAGATTAAATGTGATCAAAAAGGTGACCAAACCGAAGTGGGGAGCTCATCATATGAGCGTGTATGGTGATGGGTCAAATACTGGATTTGAGAAATTGATGAAAATCGAGAATACGTATGCTACAATAGTACTGGGGCGATAAATTAAAGTGCACAATCTATCGTCTGAAAGGGGTGATTCAACTCTTAATTACAAGAGAGACTAGATCACCGTGCGAGAGACCGTGCGAATTATGAAGAAAGATAATGTTCTTGTAAATGAAATGATAGAAAGATAAGGAGGAACGGTCTATAAGAACACACAGAGAACCACAATAATTTTTGAAAATATGGAAAGATCCTCCAAACAATATTGTTGTATGTTTAAAATTTAAAGACCAAGAAAAGCGATGATGAATTAGATATCGGTTAAGCGTGAAATGAAAAGGTTGCAAATAAATTATTTTGCACACATTGAAGTGTATACAGAATGCAGATGTTAGTATAAGTGGAAAACGAGTGAGTTTGGGAATTTACATGCCCTCAATGAAAAAAGATAGAATTATGTGGCTATATAGATGATGGTATCTGTATAATGAATGCTGAGGTGATTGCATTGTTGGAAGGTATCATGTTGGCTACGAATGAAGGGAGGAGGAGAATAAATTTAATCTCTGACTCTCTAAGCGGTTTAAAACTTTTCAAAAAACGGTAGAGGTACTCAGGGAAATGCGTTTGTGGAACTAGTGTATGAGTATCTTCAATCTTATGGGGGTGAAGTGATCCTCTAGTGGATACCTTCACACTTACAAATTGAAGGGAACGAAAAAGCCGATCTGCTTGTAAAAAGGGGTTGTGCGATCGTGAGAATAACAGAATATGAATGGATGGTTGCTAGAGGCGTACTTCGTATATGTGTCAGTTGAATTTATGGAGAAACAAGTAAAATGAATTTATTAAAAAATGTCGAGAGAAAGGCAAGAAGTACTTTGAGTTGTATAGTGCTTTTTTAAATGAACCTTTTTTTAAAGGAATCAAAGGAGGCACTGCATTGATACGAGCAATGGAGCGAGCTAGATTGAATCATGGTAGTTGGAAAGAGTGCTTAAGAAAACGTCGGTTAGATGAGGATAATCTATATGTGAAAATTTTTTGGTTGTGAAGGACAGTAAACATTTGATAATCAAATGCCAAATGTTTGTAACAAACAGACACATATTCGATGTCATTATGGATGCTAGATTTGACTGAATTATTGTTATTATATAATTAAAATTAATTATTATAATTATTAATTATTACGATGTTTTACCTCCAAAAAGCAGATATAATGATCGTGCTATGTATTTGTGTCGTTTTCAAAGTCCGTCACCCTTAAAGACTTAATGAAACATAGTGTTATCGGTAATATGTCCAGCATCTGGGATTTACCTCATAATATGCCGGCACGTCTGACCCAATGCTTAAATTGTTGCATATTTGGACACACAACAAGTAACTGTAACATGAAATCTAAATTCAAATATTGCAGCCGCCAATACATTGAATGCCAAGAATGTACAACTAAAGATAACGAAGGTTAACTTATCTGTGCGAATTGCAATGAGGAAAGCATTCCGAAACAATTAACCAGATTGTTAACCAGAAAAGATCTCCGAAAGTATCATCAAATAACTTCAATTGGTCAACAAATGATTTTCTGAACCTTGTTAACCATAGTCAAGGTGTTAAATATGCAACTACTTTGGAAGCCCAAGTACAAACCAGACAACCATCATTTGCTTAAGTACTCCAGTTCAACCCATTGTCTACGAACACGTTCCAGGCTGATCAACAGAATACCTCGAGATTGTACTCGTCTACGAAATAACTCCTAATTAATGAGGATTTCATGGAGGGTCTCAGGAGATGACGTACTCCTGCCGAACAGGTTCAAGTTACTATCGCTACAGCAGTTAAAAATGTCCGTGAATAATAATCAAAGCAACTTCGAACGCACATAGCTTCAACAAAAAAAAACATGAGATAATTTACTTCCTTAAAAAATGTGAAATAGATATTTTGCTTATTTCAGAGACGCATCTTAAACCCGGAATAGCTTTCCATTACAAGATATACCGAAATAATCGTACACTGACTATGCAGGTGGTGGAGTTACTACAGTGGTCAAGAGCACAATATGACATAATGTTATTCTGAGCTTGGTCTTGCAAAGTACTGAAAACTTATCTACACTATTGTCTCTATACACTTTATACACTTTATTTCAATTTATATATACTTTATTTGACACAAAACCTTAAAAGTAATACAAATTAGATTTTAAAATAGTTTATTTAACATTACAAATCAATTGAATTAACCGTTTTATAACTAATACGCCTGTTAATCGCCGAAAATCTAATTTATATACATTTTATTTGACACAAAACTTTAAAATTCAACCAATCAACGTCGTATGGGTGTGGGACATAAAAACAAACTATAAAAACATAAGGAAGGTGGTCGTAAATAAGTATACCTTCGGCGAATATCGAGGTGGTTTTGGTCGAACTACGTAACAAACATGGAACTATATATAGATACAAAAAGCAAGGAAAAAGTCTAAGAAAATATGCGGAAGTGAAGAAACTTGGTGTACTATTGGTGGAAATAAATACAGAGCCCCAACAGAGTAAGATAATCTAGCCTAGTAGATGCCTTATACTCTTAAATTTTCTAATAACAGCTCCTTTCAATCCTTAGTTTAGTAAGAATATAAAGCAACGAAACTATAACTAGGCAAAAACCACACATTGAGCCGGTTCTTCCTGATAAATTACACCATTGGAAATAAACTTCAACCACCGTGAACTGTTTTGTAAATATGACAACTACATAAAAGCCATGTTAAAGTATTACTTCAACAAAGCTGATATCACTGGATTGTGTGAAGTCTTTAATATATTGAATTAGGGTCTGGTCATTTGGATATATGGAAACTATTAGCTAATTTTTCTAGTCTGTCTATATATGAAATACTCATTAAGGATTTTGATATTTCAGTGAGTTCGGTTGTTCAGCATCAGCAAAATTTAATTGGAATATCATAGTTTTCTTAATTTAATGCTAGTCTTGGTCTATCTAGAAGAAAATTAGGACGTGGTTATGATAATATAACTTAAATAACTTAACACTTCATTGTCATATATCTATTATCACTAGTTTTTAATGCAGTTTTAAGGAATGGAGTATTTTCTGCGATATATATAGAAAGAATCAATCAACATTTCCATTTGTCGAGGCATATAAATACTCTCATCGATACCAAAATTATTTGAACTCGTCAATTCTGGGGTTCGATTCTGTTTCGATGAAAAGAGAATGAAAAAACAAAAATTATCAATATGTTTTCATTTGCTTTTATCGTTTTATTTTATCATCAACATCGAAAACGCGATTCCGGTTTACCAAATTGATAAAATACATTAGTTCTGAGTTTTTTACGCATGATGTCAGTGAAACTGTTATACATTTTCAGTTCAGTGTTATATATGATTATATATCTAAATAAAATATATGTCAAAATTTGAAATAGATATTTTGTATACACAAATTTATATAAATTTATGTCTTATAGAAAAATTGAAGCACATTATTACGATTATTATGGTTAAATTAATTATTATTTAGTAAAATTGAAACTTGTGATTGACTTAAAATTTGTCATTAACAGAATACACACAACACACATATAGAATACACACATATAGAATATATACAATACACGAAACACAAACATTTAGGCGCAAAAAGAATAATTTTATCATCGGCGATAAACTCTTTTCAGCAACAAAATCAAATTGATAAAATATCTCAGTTTTTCACCAAATTTGACACAAGTTTATCGTTTACCACGAAAAAGGAATCGCGATTTATGTTTTATCGATGATAAGTTTATCAGTTATCATTATCATCGAACCGGAATTGCACCCCTGTAGTAGTTCTACCACTACTAATCTATTAAGTTTATCATCTTAGGTATTTAGTGCATTTGATTGTAAAATTTAGCTTGATTCTGTCTTCACTGATTTTTCGAAAGCTTTCGACTCACAACAATTTGATATTCTTTTTGCCAAATTGGACAAATTCAAGGGAGTAAATCATTTCTGGTTTGAGTATTATTTTCGAGATTATTAATAAAGTCGTATCCAAAGTGATTGAAGTTCATTCCGGATTACCTCAGGGCCCCCACCTAAAGACTGTACTGTTTAATATGTTTACTAATGTAATCGCTTCTTTGTTCCAATCTAGGAGCTGTGAATTATATGCTTATGATTTTAAAATATCGAAGATTATAGCTAACATTCAGCAGAGAAACAAAAGAATTTTTAATCCACATGCGGTCAAAAGAGTGCATACTGTATGATAGTGTTTAATTTGAAATATGCATCGATCATTTGCTACCATGAATACCAGAAATTTATGTTATATTTCTTTTTAAAAATTAATTGGCCATTTGATCCAAATCTTTCGATGTCCGGTAGAATTGAAAAAATTTGCAATCCTATATTGATCACGGTAAAAGGCGTAGTATTGCGGATCAACATTTATCACCGATGTTTTAAAGGGGACCTTATATTTTTGTGACCCTCTCGCTGATATAAATATACACGTGCCAAGCAAACCAGTTCAAGGCCATGATTTACTTACCCGCTATCTGGCGGCAGTTTAATGATAACTTTAATGTATTTTAGTTTAATATATTCAGATAATTATTTAAAAATCTTATAAAAAACAAATTTTATAATTCCCCTGCCTATTTATATATTAAAATACAAAAAATTTGAAAATATTTAACTAAACTTGATGCACATACCTCATTAAACAAACATATCAAATTTATGACCCAATCACGAATATCCAACGAGTAAATTCAGATTACAAATCGAGATGATTTGTAAAAAGAGGTTTGGTTAGAATATAAAAATATTCATTGTTGAAAATTTAAAGCAGCAGAAAAGTGATATAATCTCAATATGTAATCAGACGGATTGTCTGAATAATAATAAAGAAAAATGGGAAATATTAAAAATGGTGGAAGATGGAAAAAATATTACAGTATAAGTGTATACAATACACATCTGTTGTATAGCACTGTCGTTTTATAATTTTTAATTAAAAACTAAAATTTAAATTGTTATAAAAGGGTTAATGTATAACATGGTAACACCTAGAACTGTTTGTTCACTCTTCTGTGCTCAGTGTGATACACGTAAATTATACACTCCAAAAAAATTGAATATGACTTGTTATATAAAATAGAAAAATGGGTACGTCTGGGTAAGACAATGTGTGTTTTCTATGTGTTTTGAGATGCTAGGAAAAAAATCAGATTTGGGTGTGATTTAGTGCTAAAATCGAAAAATACTTTAGAAATCATCTTATTAAACTTCACAACAGTCCAAAAGTAATATCCAACAATCCTATAGTAGTTCAAGTATATGTGCTCAAAATGTTGTATTACTAAGTAATCTTGACCGACTTCCTGGAGGTGATATCTCTATACATATGAACGAAACAACATCAAAAAAATGCTTAAATCAAAATGTAAGCAATTAGAAAAAAGTCCATCGAACATCGAAGTCCATTCAAATCATAGAAAGGAATCCACACTAGGTATGGTGATAAAGTTGTTGGCAAATTCTTTTGGCTTTCATCTAAAAGATCAAGAAGTTATAAAATATTTTCGACTGAAACCCACTTATTTTCGCTTCATTGTTTTTATAGATTACCATCTTTTGGGATGAAATCTTTAAATTGTCCTACCAGAGAATCATCTTGATTCGATTACATTTTTAAACGAAATAAAAGCGACTTTAAATTTGATATGGGCTCGGTTGTGATTGATTTGGATGTTACTGATCATCCAGGAACTATTTCTAAAATTAACCTGAAAAATAGGCTGGCCTAACATTAAAACTACATCCATTTGACTTAAAACTCAAAAAAAGGTATATTGGCTTAAACAAGGAAGAGGGCAAATACATTAAAGAAACCGTAAGATTATTCTTGCAAAAGAAATTTGAAAGTAGTGGAAGACGAGCAATTGGCGCAGTGGTTAAAGCTGAGGTGTTCGGGACGGGAGGTACTGGGTTCGAATCCCAACGGGGAAGGGTTGCAAAAGGGATTTTTCATCACCTGATTACGATCGGTGATGACGATGAACACAACTATGACCCCACGTTGCAGTGCAGAATCCATGGGCCGAACTATCATCCATGCCAGTACAGGCTGGCTGGAGCCATGCAATGTGCAGATGGATATTAAAAAAAACGCGAACCTGTATTCGGCGTCCTCAATTTGGCTAGTAATGGTGCAAAGTAGGACGTTAAGTTAACTGCGAAAGAGTAGGGAGAGCTTCGGCCCAGAACAGATATTGCATATGGAATAAACACTAAAAAAAAAAAAGTAGTGGAAGAGATATTAAAGCACAATAAAAAACAATGATATTATAGGAGATAGAGCCAAAACTAAACATATCGTTTATGAAGTGCTAGATTCGATAGGTAAAACCCTATACTGATGGAAGCATTGCGAATGCTTTTGCCAAACATTTTTTTCCGATACCTATATGCAATTGCGTAATTAAAACATTGAAAACGGGCATATTATTGATGATTGCTTAGGTTTTCCTGTTATTTTGCCAACGGGAACCAGTGTGCAAGTTTTTTCTTTACTCCAATAACAGGATTTAGAATTTTTCATATTATTTTATCCTTAAAGAATTATAGTTCCAAACGTATTTATCATAAAATGGTTAATTCAATTGATTTGTAATATTTAAACAATTTTCTTAAAATCTAAATTATATTAATTTTATAATTTTGTGCAAATAAAGTGTATATAAATTGGGTTTTAAACAAATATATGACGTATTGGTCATAAAACGGTTCATTCAAAAATTTTCATGTTTAATTAATTTTTTAAAATCTAATTGATTTTTATTTTAAAATTTTGTGTCAAATAAAGTGTATATAAATTAGATTTTCGGCGCTTATGTGACGTTTTGGTCATAAAACGGTTAATCCAATTGATTTGTAATGTTTCTCCAATGGTTTTAAAATGTAATTTAAATTATAATTTTTATAATTTTATATTTTTAATGATGTAATAAATTAATTAATTATACATTTTAGGCAAAAACTAATCCAATTTATTACAGTCTACAGCTTGGAGAAATTAGCTCATTAATATATTTTGTTTTTAGGGAATTTTTTTTTCAAATTACAGTTGAGTTTATTGTGGTGGCACAATGAAGTTGCTGATAAGAGATGACAATACAGAAAACAGAATGCAGAGCAGTTCAATAAAATTGTGATTAACTTATGCTAACAGTATTTTGAATATTGGCTACCGGGAAACCGGTAGTATTACCATTAAGTATTATGCTACTATACGTTTACCAAAAAATATGTTTTGTAATAATACTCGAAAAAAGAAGACAGACGATCAGTGATTTGATAAGTTGATAAAGTAAGTGAAGGGAAATTAAATAACTGCATTCGGATTGGGTTATCTCTAACTTAAATGTCATTGCAAATGAATTTATTTGTAAGGGAATAAAATTATTCTTTCTTAACGATATTGCGTCCCCTCTTATTCCTGGTTCAGGTATAAATGAAATTTTCAAACTCTGACTTTTCACTCAAAGTGGAAAAAACTATTGTTTATGGTATGAAACATGTTCTAAATTATCTGGCAAATTGAACAAAGCCTCACAACATTACTTTTAAGTGATAAAACTGAAATATTCGAGGCATATTAGAGGCAGTTTGAGTTTGCTATGTGAATGTTTTTTCATGGCTTTGGCTGTATTAGAGTATTCGGCCTTGTTTGGCTGTTTCAATGTAAATGGCGTATATGAAATCAAGCCACATTATTTCCCCCGTTGCACCTTTTAAGGTTAGTATAGTTTGCTCTAGTGGGTGCTATTCTTCTTTAGGTGGGTTCTCATATTGTGTGAGCACCAACAGAGCTTTAAAAAATTCCTCGTTTGTTTGACCGAAATATATCTTCAAATTGATGACTTTTCAAACATCGCTATCTTCATCTTGACCCACCTTTTAAGGACTAAGCATACTACCACTTAATTTTGAAATTATTTTGTCTACCTATCGCGGCTTCAGTCTTCGAATAAACTCTTAATTCAAAAAATCAATTCCAAAATGGAAGTTACAGTTTCGTAGACGATTCTGCAATGGGGCTTTTCCTATCATATTTAACGATTTACCGGTGGAAACTAAAAAGTCTGATAGCTTCTCTGTCGTAATGTCTGTACCGGTGCTTTCATTATTTATGCCTAGAGATCATAAAATCAGTACTGCAAAAGGTTTTTAAATATTTATGTACATCTGGTAAAGAGTTTCAATAAAACACTGAAGCCAGGAATCCTTATTCCAATAACTGATTTACAGATAACAGTTCACTATTACATAAATTATAAGGTGTTCAGAAGGTATACTTATAGTAACTGTTAGTAACAATCATAGAATAAAACATACCACAGAAGGCAGGGGAATCCTTTTTAGAAAAAAAAATTTGGTTCTAATCCAAATGAACCAAGGATATAACTGTAAAAGTGATTTCAACAGTACAAGATGGGTGTCTATAGATCAACAACTTTTGCAGAAAATCAGTCGAGTTATTTATGTGCAGATTTACAGCAACAACTAGATAGAACCCAAAAAATGAAACTTTACAATTATTCGTTATTTCGGTTGTGTCTAATTTTAAATATTTACAAAAAATATACAAAATTTAACTATAGTTACTGGCACCGAATAAAATCCAATTATATTTTTAAGTATCTATACTTAAATCAACAGCATACCAAAACATCAATTCACTTTAACTATACAGCTAGATGAATTCACACAATTAACGATTTTTATATGTAAACGTATAGACATATACCCCAAAATTGTGAAATATATTTATTCAAAACCCATATAAATATCAATGTTAAAAATGATACATGTCATGTATCACCAACAGAATTCCATGTATACACTATACATAATATAAACGATCCAAAAATTCACTAGCATATAAAAAATCTTCTTCTCCTTCCTCCCCATTGTCACCGACATGAATAACAAATACTTAATTTTGTAAAATGAAATATTTTCTTTTTTTTTCATATTTTCCATGAAAATGAAAATCAATCTCTCATTCAACGTAAAATAACTCATCCCCGGTAAAATTATTAACATTGTAGCCAGACACAAAAAAAAACACTATACACACCAAAATCATTGGGTGTAACATTGAAAAGTCAAAATTGTTGTGTATATATTAATAAAGGATATAAAAGGAACTAAACAATTAGTTGTCGTACTCACAACAGTGAAATGTAGGAATTACTAAATCATTTGGGAATTAATTAAAATACAAAATTGTAGTTAAAAATATTATAAATTTTACGAACAATTAAATTTGAAATATACATAAAGAGTGAAAATAATGATATTTCAAAACATTTTAACATTACTTGTTACACCCTTAACGAGGGACATAAATATGTACACAATGGGAAAGATTTATAAATTACTAACGTTTCCCAGCATTCGTTGCAATACCCAATAAATGGTCGATTTTAAGTGACAATATGTGCATAGATGACAATATGTGCATAGATGCTTTTGACGCCAAAAAATCGCACGTTCGCGTAATTTGTGCAATTGAACTTTTTGCACCAACATTTTTATGATTTTTGTACCGAATTCTTAACTGGCACTTGAATATTGATATTGTCACTGACTAGTTTCTGGAACAGTTTCCAACTTGTTTTATTGTTTGTCAATTTGGGCAACGACACAATCGTGTACTGAGAACAATCGTTGTACTGAGAATCATGATTACAGGACAGTGATCTGATGATAGTTCTTCACTGTCGACTATGAATACGTAGTTTTCTAATACCCCTTTTGTTATATAAAAATGTATGAGATCTAGAATTTTATTTGGATCCAAAGACCAGTATGTTGGTTTACCTACAGAGTAAAATACGAATTTTGTTGCTTGACTTGCGGTAAACATAGGTGCTTTTCTTTGTTAGCCTTGATCTCTAAGATGTACTTTTGGTGGTAAAATTACAGCCACTAATGAAATTAAACCCTGATAACTTAAACAATGAGATATAACCCTCTTTATTTAGATTATTGGGTGTCTTGGGTGTATTTCAATAGGGTAGGCGTTGACCGTTTATAGCCAATTATACATTGGTTTATATTCCAACGTTGTAACTATTTTGAAATTATCAACTATCTCTAGTTTACCTCCATGTGGTAGCACCTGGGCAACGTTGTCTGGCATGGTTAATGTATCACAACGGCTAAGCTTCTAAGGGCGATTGTAATAATGTCACAAGCTTAGGATTCAGCACGAGCTAATAATCTGTCTTCAAACAATATTCAGCCATCATCCAGTCAACATGGTCATTCAAATAATCCCAACTTGTTGCTGCGCCAATTTTCAGTCTATCAACAGAATAATAGATTCAATGTTCTGAGTCAATTCTGAGAGTATTGCACAGATGAGGAAGAACTGAGGTGCTGATAAAAGAAATTCTAAAAAACGTAGGGGCACAAAAACGAAACCTTTTCCAAAAAATATTAGACAAAGTGTGAACAATAACACTGAACAGAAAAAGCCAAAAATACCAGTGCCTCCACCCATTTTCGTGACCAGTATCAATAATTTCGAAATTTTTCGACAAAAAGTAATAAAATGATTACAGAAAGGTCAAAAAATACTAGAAGAATTAAAAGAAGAACCCAATAACCAACTAGAAAATATAGAATACCACACCTACCGGCTGAAGAGCGAAACGGCTTATAGAGTGATAATCAGAGGCTTACCATCTTCCATTAATCACGATAAAGTTAAAGCAGACTTAGAAAAAATTGGACATGAGGTCGCAAATATTAGCAACATATACAAAATGGTCACAGCTAACGGTGTGAAAGACAGGAAACACTTTCCATTATTTTACATCGACTTAAAACAAAAAGCAACAATAAAGAAGTAAACAGCATCAAGAAACTTGCGTACTGTATAGTTAAAGTAGTAATCTAACAAGACAAGGAGCATTCCACAATTTAAGAATTGTCAACAACTTGGACGTATACCAAATGTGTTTGCTATCGTCAAACGAAGTACGTTAAATGTGTTGAGGATTATAACACGACAAAATGCAATAAACAACCAGATATCGCGCCTTCGTGTGCTCTTTGTCAACTACAAGGACATACTTCAAATTATAAAGGATGCTGTGTGTATCAGAACAAAATTAAACGTCAACAGAATAATAGAATAAACGTAGTTCAGCGTCAATCAAAAAAAGTCAGCATGTACACACAAATGATTAACTCCTTCCTACGCATTGTAACCTGTAACGCTGATGGGCTAAACCAACGAGCCCAAGAACTGGAAGTAATTCCCCATACAAACAACATAGATCACTGATTTCAGAAACGCACTTCTCCAACAAAAGCTTTATCAGAATAAAGGGATTTAATTCCTACTGGACAAACCCCCTACTGGGTTCCAGGCTAATTTTGCTGGGAAAGGAAATGCTTTGTTCAATGCCATTCATAAAAACAAATGCGAATAACTGTCTCCAGGGGGCCAACGTATTGGCCCACGGATGCAAGCAAAAAAAATTCATAATTAAAGGACAAAGCGGAGATCGAAGTCAAATACACGACTAAAATCAGGAAACAAATCAAGGAAAGAAGAATGGCAAAGAGGATATGGCATCTCACCAGAAATTCCGGTGACAAGACAACTTTTAATCGAATAAGTAACAAAGTCAATAGGCTAATCAAAAGGTTCAAACAGGATTGCTTCGACAACACTAGGCCCAGAAATGGATAAGGACTACTCGCTATGGAAAGCAACCAGAAAATTGAATAGACCTATATTTCAAATACCACCTATAAGAAATGCTCAAGGCAGTTGGGTTCGACAAGACAAAAAAATAGCGAAACTCTTTGCTCAAAACCTAGCAAAAATGTTGGGGTTGAACCATGAAGTTCAATCCTATATTGACGTAACACCAACCGCCAGTGAAAATTTTACGCCAGTGAAGATTGCTGAAGAAATTAACAAAACTCTTAACCAATAAAAAGCTCCAGGAATTGATGAAATATAGTCGGGTCTATTCAAGGAACTTCCACGTTAAGCAATTATTATGATCACATACTTACTTAATGCCTGTATGAGATTAAAGTATGTACCCAAATCCTTCAAAACGGCACAAATAATTAAGCTGAAGAAACCAGATGAAGAAGTAACAGCATACAGACCAATTGCACTGCTTCTAACCTTATCAAAGCTATTTAAAAAACTACTACTAAAACGTTTAAGGCCAATGGTAAAGGTTCCTGATTTTCAATTTGGATTCAGGAATAACCACTCCGATCAAGTCCATTGATAGGGTTTGGCACAAGGGATTGACATTCAAGATGAGCAAAATGCTACTACAAAACTATTGCCAGCTGCTTGAATCATACCTCTCTGATCGCTAATTTAGAGTCATACATAAAGAAACATGTTCTGACTTTTATCCAACGACAGCGGGAGTTCCGTATTGTGACCCATCCTATACCTAACGACACTGTAATTATGTCAGTAGACGAATCACAACCAATTGCAGTGGAAAATCTTCAATGAACAATGAACAAGTTACTAAATTGACAATTGACTGGAAATCATGCTTAATGAGCTCAAATCAACCAACCCTTGTGACATTTACGCTTCGACACAAAAATAAGAGTCTACACATATACCTCAATGGGGTGCAAGTTTCGCAGGCTGAATCGGCAAAATACCATGATCTGCATTTAGATTCAAGGCTCAACTGGAAACATCACGTGAGACAAAAATTTGAACAGATACGATTAAAACAACGTCAAATGTGCTGGTTAATTGAACATCATTCCAAAATGAACCTGTTTGCAAAAGACTAGTCTACCAGATAATTGAGACATTATACAACGTAGTCAAAACAAATTTCTGCGAATGATCACCAAAAAAAATTAGATTATGCCACCAAGGGTAACAAATTGAGGAAACATTCTTTTCCATCATTTAGTTGGACATTGGTAGTGGCCATTTGCATAATTGCTTCTTCAACTTTTATTCCTTCATGATGTTTTCTTTTACAAAAATAGTTGATCCTTCTTTCGATTTTCCTGCTGGATGGATGGAGTGATACCCACGTATTTTAGCAAATGAAGCTTTAGTAAAATGGCTTTCAGTTATTAGACATACATATATCCATTGTTTCTGTATTTAAAAATATTTATAGTTCTGGAATATGTTGCATTAGCCAATTTGCATTCCAGATGGCAATTCTAAGTGCTTGATTCATTCCCATAATTTAGTAAATCATAAAAGTGAATATTTAGCCGAATATTTAAGATTTCTATGCATTTTAGAATCATTTCAAGAATTGGGGTACCGTCTTTATTTTCCACCGAATTGCGTTGTTGTGTGATCTTTGAGTACGTTTTTCTATTTTTTATCATGTTTGCTTGAGATTTACTTTCATCTAAATTTATAAAGGGCTATAATTTGCTGGATGCTGCTCTTTACATATTATGTGTTTTGCGGGAATGTTTTAACTTAAATGACATGCTTTGGCGGAATTTGTTCCTTGCACATCCGACACATTTAGGTTCTCGTTGATAATATCTTTGGGTATGTGGTTATAGATTTGGCATTTTTTACATTGAAGTATTTGGCAATTTGGCATTGAGGAATTTGGAATTTTTTTTCAGTTGATTTTTTCATTTTCTATATGCTTTTCTATATTAATAATTTTACTTAATATTTACATTAATTTTTATTTTATTTGCTTATTTTTATTTTTTTATTTTATTTCCTATTTTCTATTAAATTAAACCCACACATAACCAATAGTATGCATAAACAAAACGAAAACTCATAAACAAAAAAAATTAAATTTAAGTTTAAGTGTACCAACTAAGCAACCTGTTCAAAAAAATCCTTCGAAAAACATCTGCTGATCTCGAGTTTTTTATATTAATATGTAAAATATTCCATATGATAAGTCCTCTTACGAAGAGAAAATAGTTCATGGGCCTCAATTTGTTGAAAGCAGGCTTTAACATTTGCTGGTATTTAAACAATTTAAAAATAAACATACCATAGACATACCCGATATTTGAATAATTCTTTATTTTTTAGCACCTCAACAATGTATTAGCATAATCTGATAAATGATCATATTTTCTTAACCTAAACACAACTATTAAATACCATTTGAAGATTCTTAAAGTATTGTTTTTGTAAATCAAACAAAACCAAGTCACCATATAGGAATTATTGAAGAATATAAGATTTGAAAAATTTAAGTCTAATCTCAGTTTGAAGCCATTTTGTTGTAGACCCATGGCCGTCACTAGACTAGTTTTCACCTTTTGTATTTTCCAAAAGTGGCTCCTCAAACAAAAATCCGCTCCCTTATTACATCAGAGGTAGGATTTTTAATGCGATATTCTTACTGTGGTTTCCACTGAGAAATAATCCTCATAACAGGACTCAGGATTGGATTTGTGAATACAATTATTAAAATACACCTATATTTTAGCAAAATGATCTAAGATACTGTAGTTCTTATTTTCAAGAAATTCACTATATATTGATAATGTGCTAATATTAAAAGACTTAATCACTTTTTAAATTATGAAAATTTTTTGTTTTTATAAATATTATGTGGGTCCTTGCAATTAAACTCGGATTGCAGTATTTTACTGCCTCAAATTTCGGCTGAGTATCGCTTTAATGAGTCATTGTCGTTTCCACTAAAGCTTCATATAAAAAACAAATGAATGCAAAATTAACTCAAATAATACATCTATATAACGCATCAATAACTTAACGAAAATTATCAATTTAATCCATACTTAATTCAACAATTATTATCACCTTAGAAATACTATTCTATTTTAAACGAAACTTTTTCAGTTTAACGACCCTACAAAATATTTTTTCTATATAACGTTTTATAAAAAACAATTCAAAAACGAACTTAACGAAAATAATGAAAATTAGCAATTTAAATAATAGTTGAATAAAAGAATGTTTATATCATTAGTAATTCATTTGAACCAATTAATTTGTTTACTTCCAAAGAACACCTTTTCGTTAATTTAACTTGACGAAATTTTTCAAGTTTAACGAACTAACGAATATTTTTTTTTTTGAATTATGACAATATTTAAAAACTGAATATAAAAATTAAATAAATTGTACTGAAATAACTTAACGAATATTTAACGAAGCCTATTAATAATGCATCTTACAGGTTTTTCAAGAGTCCGAATCTTTTTACATTTTATGTATATTAAGTAAAGGTGTGAAAAATCACCGTTTAGAAGCCAAATATTATTGGAGCTGGTAAAGTTTCCACCACTTAAAATATAATAGCTCTTGGTATGGAAAATATAAAATACAAACTAAAGCTGATAAGTTTTAACACGCACTAAGAATAAGTTTGAATAACTAATTTAAACGTTTTTATGAAGCTAGTGATCTTTTTTAATGGCTATTGAAAGTATCATTGTATTAACACCTTAGTTAAACTTTAAAAACTTAATCAAACAAATTTTGTATATAATTTTAGCGTGATTCAATGATTCAAGTAACTTAACGAAGAATTAAGAATTTGAAAAAGAAATATGAAAAACAAATTTAAACTTGGTTTTAAATTCGAAAACATAAATGTTTTATTCAATTTATATTTTCATCTTAAACTTCGAAGGTTCCGGGCATATTTAAAGATCAATTAACAATTATAAAATCATAAAAGCTTTGTGTAGTACGGAAACTTTTAGCAAGGTCATACGAACGAATTATTCGGAGACCTTGGAAATATAAAATGTTTTTCTCCGTTCCTTTTTAACTGAAAGGATTCTATTGCAATCTGCCTTGCACAGCGAGGTAAAGTTTGCACAGTTTAAAGTTTAGATCGCAATATGTTTTTTATTCATACTATTAAAACAAGAATGATGATCTAAAATCGAACTTAACGAAACTAAATTAACGAAATTTTTCAATATCGATTAAACACTTCATTTTTTTTGTTAGTAATTCAGTTTTTTTTAAGAGATTTCCGTTAAGTTAGGTTACCGAAAATATTCAAATTTAACCAAAAGTAATATTTTCTATTTTTCACCTAGTCTCACGTAACAGCTTATGAATTAAAATCTTCACTTTTGCTTTTTTAAAAATGTACACCTAGAACTGAGCATAAAATACATATAAACTTTGAACAGTGTCGAAAAACTGTATAGCCTGTGCAGAAGGACTGCGTTTGTAAGTATTAAATTAGCAAAATGAGATGCACGCGGAACTAAAGATGTCTGTGGTTCTAATCTTTAAATTCGCGCCTGTATTTCAATATTTTCCACTTTATAAAAGACACGTTATCAAACCCTTGTTTGATCTCACCCTACAAACATTTATTAACAATCCTAAAAGGAAAAATTCAGTGAGAACCCAACCAATCTAATTAGATAAACAAAAAGTTTTACTAAGTGGTGCAAAGTTAAAACTAGGCTACTTAGGCCAACAAAATCAAACAACGTAATTTAATTTTTTTTAAATACTTTTCGTCTATTTTCATTTTGAAATTTTTGTGCCATCGCGAATCTTTTCTAATCTTTTTTCAGTTTATATAGAAAAAATATTTTGTGGGGTCGTTAAACTGAAAAGTTTCGTTCGAATCTTTTTGTAGCCAAAGCTAATACATCTGATTCTACAAAGCCTTCCTTTTCTTTTTTAAGACCCAATCTCTTACTAGTACTTTTTCATCAGTATAAAATCGTTTTATTGTGTCTATCTCATTGGTAGTTTGACCAGGCTCATCAAATTCCTTAGCTTGTAAAACCCTTTTTAAATTTTTGTTTTCCTTTTTCAGCAGCACCACTTCCTTCCTAAGCTGCGATGTTACCTTTTCAAATTCGCTTCGTTTTCTTTTTAGTAAACATCTTTTTCGTTAACTTGTTTAAAACAACTTTTAATTGAAGATGTTGGTAATCTTGTAAGCCTAGAACTTCTTAAAAATGGATTATCATCAAGAAATAGTTAACGCAACGCAGAATCCATTAGACCATCTTTCGAAGACGGTGGATTTGTCAGCATCTTTGCTGATTTGCCATCTGTGGTATAAATTCCTTTTTTTCGTATCAATTGCATTAATTCACTGATAGTAATTCATCTATCAACCGTTATCAGTACCAGTTGGTAAAGGGTCGTAGATCCCACCGTGTTTCGGCCGCTAGTGCCTCGTTAGTTAAAGCTAAGCTCACCACGTGCAGATGAGGTTGACATTTGAACTGGTATTTAACCTATTTTATCTACCCTTGTCCCTTACCCAACTGTGAAATTGGAGACAATTTGTGGTAAACCTTTCTGAATTAATTCTTCAATCGAAAGTCTGTGTTGGGAACAGTCTGTCGGGTTTGCATTTACTTGAAAATTTTGAAGATGTCGATAAAGGGGTTTAAGTGATATTTTATATGTGCATGGAGAAAATCCGGTTGCAAGTTTGCAGCACTTTTGCCATACCAAAGCCTTTCAAACAGTTTTATGTTTGAGCTTCGGTTACTTGAATATTCAATTGCAATTTAAGCTTCGAATGCCTTCTTCAACCTCCATCCCATAATGTAGCCTCAGTAGTTGATGATGCAAGGACCAAATCAATTCCGATTTGAATTAATTGAAGTTTAACTAAAAGCAAAATGATGTCGAACCGCTTTCCTGTGCTACTAGGCCATTCTTTGATCTACAACTCCCAATTGTTTATTTGCTATTGGCAAATGAGCGCAATTTAGCAGCATTGAATTGCTGCTCTCTCAATAAATCGTGTCTAAAATGAAATGTATTGTCGTTGCTATAAAGGTACTGCGACGGTGCTAAATATCTTCGCTAAACTCTTTTCTGAGTTTTTCACACAGATTGTTAGGGTTAGACGGTGAAACAGGTATCTAGAAATTGCATCTGCGTTTATTATTCACATTTTCCTAGGATTTTTGAGTTGTCTGTGACGCAACTGCGGTGAGATTAGAGGGCAGCTGTTTTTGGATAAGTACATCCATATTTGACTTGAAAATATTCGATGAAACAAGCAAACCTATACCAAACTATTAAAATTTGTAATGAGCCTTTATGACCCTAACGGCTATTAGTTTGTTGATTATTCCCTTTAAATAATGATAAAGGGCGGCGCGCAAACACAGGTTGGGATCAATAAATAAAAACGGAATTTATCGGTTTGTTTAGGGAGCTGGAAGTCCATATTTTTTAGCATTATGCGTCATAGTTAAAGGAGCACCTATTATGGAGAATTTTTAAATTAGATTACGCTCTTGCATTTATAGAACTAAAACTATTTACTATCACTAAATATTTAAAAAGGATGCAAATTATTTAAAATGTTTTATTTTTATTTACTTCCTGTTTTATTTATAAGTTTTGTTGATTTATTTCTGTTGGAATATATGTATAGTGTTATTGATGTTTGTTTTTGTAATCAATCAAATTTCATTACGACTATTATGGTATAGGTATATATGTTTTCATGTCGGGTTGTTCGCAAAAACATTTAAAATATATTTCCAATTTTTATTTATTTCCAGAAAATTATTCGCAATTTCCGATTAAAATTACAGGTTGTGTGTGTTTATGTAAATATATATGCATATACATATACAAAAGATGTGCAATATACACGAAAGCTGGATGTTAAAATTTTTATTATCCGTTTAAGGTATAATGGAATTTCGAACGTCATAGCTGCGATATTATGTTTTATATATGTATGTGACATACATTTTATGATGACATTTTTTTATTGATAAATTTAGCATGTATACATATTCTCATGATATATATGCGAGCCAGTATATAATATAGATATTTGCAATATCCTAACGAAAAAATATTATTGATACGAACATATTGGAATGTAACAAAGTTAGACAAATAACTAAATACGATTGAAATTTTTGTTGATGTGAAATACCGCGCAGTTTAGTATTAGAAAACGGACATTCTTCCTTTTTAAATTAAGTAACGAAATGAAAAATATACAAAATTTAAATTGGATTTCAAACCCTAATCAGATTACTTTCTAATGACATTATAGTGTTTCAATGGCTTGTGTACAGTAAAAATGTCTAACTTAACATTCTGACCTGAAAAAATAAGTTGTATTGACAAGTACACAATCTACACTTATCACTTCACTTTCTGGATCAATTCATATGATTGTAGTCCTCCGCGAAGAGCTTTAGTTTTAAACTCTGGCAGACCAAATCAGTAAATATGTCAGGAATTTAGAAACCGGTAAATATTGTATTCAATTCAAAATTTGAAACCACTTTAATTTAATTAGCGATACTACTATTCTTTCGTAATCCATATAATTTCTTCACCCATATAGTATCTACCCAAGGGCAAATTCACGACCTTATATTTAATTCAAAATCTTTAATTTAAATCAGTATTTCCAAACATGTTGACATATTCGTTGGAAAGATAGTTAATGATTGCTAAATTAACTGTTTGCTTATTTGACGTTTAAGATTATTTGATTTACTAGTAGAAAGCCCGTCAAAGTGACAGACGTAAAAAAGGACACTTGTGAACAATGTAAACGAATAATATTGTTCAAAGGATTTATGTATATATTGAGCAATACGGCTTTTTATCAATTTTCCATAATCAATAATTTCTATTTTATTATCTTCAGATCGCCACACTCTAGATATTGACATTAACTTTTTCTAGGGTTTGTCCTTATGAATTATTGATGTTGTTGGCGAAAGGTAGTTTTAAGTGGAATTGCCTAAGTCATACCACAAACGATAGATTTTTGCTAGAAGTAAGATCTTGGGGCTAGGTCTATCTGTCTAAAAAAGACTATCTGCTTTTCTGCAGTTCCAGTCAAAACATGAGCAATAATAGGTCTTAAAGTGAAAACAGAGAAATGCATTCTGAAGACCACATTCTAAAATATATTCATAAAGTTGGCTTATACTTGAAACTGCATTTTTCGGAGCCATAGTACATTAATCAAAAATAAGCATGTTTGCTTTATGCATAAGTTGGGCCCCAGGAGAGTTTATCATAATTGATGAGATAGAAGTTTCCAACTTTGACATTGCAATTTTAAATTTTATATGATGTGTTCTGTTACCTTCAAACTTGTTTCAAGGAACGTCAGTTGATATCGTTGTAAACTCTACGTCCTCTAATAGTATTTAAAAGTAATTTGTCTAAATATATTTTTCCACTGCCACCAGGGCATCAATGAAAATAAATTTCCCTTCCATATTAACATCATGAATTAGATTAGGTTAGGTAACGTCAAAGTGGCCGTCCTAAAGGACGTGGCATAGGTAATTGGTCCCTAGCCTTACCACAAAAAATATATTCTCCACTTACTACCTACTGAAACCAATTCTAGCTTCTAACGAAGCATTTGATATCCCTGACACTCATCCTACTGAGGTCTGAAAAATCAAGCGGAAGGCGAGCTCCCAATAACTTAAGCCTATATCGAGCCATAATAATATAATAATATAATAATATAATAATATAATAATATAATAATATAATAATATAATAATATAATAATATAATAATATAATAATATAATAATATAATAATATAATAATATAATAATATAATAATATAATAATATAATAATATAATAATATAATAATATAATAATATAATAATATAATAATATAATAATATAATAATATAATAATATAATAATATAATAATATAATAATATAATAATATAATAATATAATAATATAATAATATAATAATATAATAATATAATAATATAATAATATAATAATATAATAATATAATAATATAATAATATAATAATATAATAATATAATAATATAATAATATAATAATATAATAATATAATAATATAATAATATAATAATATAATAATATAATAATATAATAATATAATAATATAATAATATAATAATATAATAATATAATAATATAATAATATAATAATATAATAATATAATAATATAATAATATAATAATATAATAATATAATAATATAATAATATAATAATATAATAATATAATAATATAATAATATAATAATATAATAATATAATAATATAATAATATAATAATATAATAATATAATAATATAATAATATAATAATATAATAATATAATAATATAATAATATAATAATATAATAATATAATAATATAATAATATAATAATATAATAATATAATAATATAATAATATAATAATATAATAATATAATAATATAATAATATAATAATATAATAATATAATAATATAATAATATAATAATATAATAATATAATAATATAATAATATAATAATATAATAATATAATAATATAATAATATAATAATATAATAATATAATAATATAATAATATAATAATATAATAATATAATAATATAATAATATAATAATATAATAATATAATAATATAATAATATAATAATATAATAATATAATAATATAATAATATAATAATATAATAATATAATAATATAATAATATAATAATATAATAATATAATAATATAATAATATAATAATATAATAATATAATAATATAATAATATAATAATATAATAATATAATAATATAATAATATAATAATATAATAATATAATAATATAATAATATAATAATATAATAATATAATAATATAATAATATAATAATATAATAATATAATAATATAATAATATAATAATATAATAATATAATAATATAATAATATAATAATATAATAATATAATAATATAATAATATAATAATATAATAATATAATAATATAATAATATAATAATATAATAATATAATAATATAATAATATAATAATATAATAATATAATAATATAATAATATAATAATATAATAATATAATAATATAATAATATAATAATATAATAATATAATAATATAATAATATAATAATATAATAATATAATAATATAATAATATAATAATATAATAATATAATAATATAATAATATAATAATATAATAATATAATAATATAATAATATAATAATATAATAATATAATAATATAATAATATAATAATATAATAATATAATAATATAATAATATAATAATATAATAATATAATAATATAATAATATAATAATATAATAATATAATAATATAATAATATAATAATATAATAATATAATAATATAATAATATAATAATATAATAATATAATAATATAATAATATAATAATATAATAATATAATAATATAATAATATAATAATATAATAATATAATAATATAATAATATAATAATATAATAATATAATAATATAATAATATAATAATATAATAATATAATAATATAATAATATAATAATATAATAATATAATAATATAATAATATAATAATATAATAATATAATAATATAATAATATAATAATATAATAATATAATAATATAATAATATAATAATATAATAATATAATAATATAATAATATAATAATATAATAATATAATAATATAATAATATAATAATATAATAATATAATAATATAATAATATAATAATATAATAATATAATAATATAATAATATAATAATATAATAATATAATAATATAATAATATAATAATATAATAATATAATAATATAATAATATAATAATATAATAATATAATAATATAATAATATAATAATATAATAATATAATAATATAATAATATAATAATATAATAATATAATAATATAATAATATAATAATATAATAATATAATAATATAATAATATAATAATATAATAATATAATAATATAATAATATAATAATATAATAATATAATAATATAATAATATAATAATATAATAATATAATAATATAATAATATAATAATATAATAATATAATAATATAATAATATAATAATATAATAATATAATAATATAATAATATAATAATATAATAATATAATAATATAATAATATAATAATATAATAATATAATAATATAATAATATAATAATATAATAATATAATAATATAATAATATAATAATATGATAATATAATAATATAATAATGTAATAATATTATAATATATTAATATAATAATATTATAATATAATAATATAATAATTTAACCGCGCGTCCTCGATTTGGCTAGTAATGGCGTACAAGTAGGATGTTAAGTTAACCGCAAAAGAGTTGGGGGCTTAGGCCCCAGAAGAGATCGCATGGAATAAACGTTAAAAAAACTACTATATAGGTTGAATATTACTCAAGCACATAACATCACATTTCATGGAGGAATTACTAAAAGACTAGCATTAACATGACGTGAATCTTGAATCGTGAATGTTCGATTTCTTGGTTTGGCAATTTATACATAGATGTGTGACATGTTTCCGTTATACAGCAAAAACTATAGACACCAATTAATAAGGAATCTTGATTTTATTACTCAAAGCCGACCTTTTCAAAATTCAGGAGTTGATTATACTGGCGTTTTTCTATTATGGATGTGAAAGGCGAGAGGCGACAAATTATACAAGGATTATATTTGCTGCTTTGTATTTATCTGCTTTATACAAAAGCATTTAGCTGTTAATTATCAGCGACACATAAAGTAGCAACGAAACTACATTTGTTGGAGCGGCATCAGAATTAAAAGCTCAGCATAACAAGGAATTAAAAAAATAAAATCGAAATCGCTAAATCCAAAATGTAATAAATATACGAAGGAGCCTAACCTCACCACGGATACGCAACACTAAGGCCCGTTGCACATTTCAGCTAAGCTAAGCGATGAAAATATTTTAGCATATATTAGTATAGCTCGCTTAGTTGATTACGTTGCACATAACATCGCTCCCACATACATCGATGTAATTGACGCACGTTCAATATTAAAACAAAATTAGATTGTATTTTAACATAGTAGGTTTTGATTTTATACAAACATTTCAATGAAAAACATTTCATACAACTCAAGCTAAGCTAAGTTTTAATCGAGCGACAAAATCGCGAAATAAAAAATATACCTCGCCTACCTTAGCCAAGTGTGCAACGATCCATTTAAATACGTTTACATTAGCGATTACATATTTCACATCGCTTTGCTTAGCTTAGCTGGAATGTGCAACGGGCCTGATGCACACAAACTGCATAGCAAAATGTTTATAAAATATTGATTCAATTGAAATTTATATTACACGGCTTACACAGCTGATACAGCTTACAAAGATTTCTTTACAGCAAAACTTTTCAATTACACAAAACACATACAACGAGGGACAGACATATTGGGATTATTAATTTTTTATCATTTGTTTTTTTTAAACTTCAATTAATAAGTAATTTACATACACTTTTTGATAGTTTTATAATCACTCACTCACTATTGACAATTTTTTCAATTTCACAAGCTTTATTATTGTACGTAAATCATTTAGGCTTATTCCAAAAAAAGAGAGAAATGATTAAAAATAAAAGAAAAACTCGCAAAACTGGCAGCGAGAAATCGAACATCGGAAAAATATAGTTTCAGTAGCGCGAATAACCAACTAAGGGATCGTTATTAACATAGTAATGTATAGACCATATAACCAGCAATTGTTCGAGCAACTAATTTCAAGAGATTAAATAGCCAACAACATTTAAAAAAATTGTCATTTAAAATAAATAAAATATTCGATTGATTAGTTCCCAATGAAAAGTAGTAACACATCCCTGACTTTGATACATATACATTGTAATAAAATACCGTTTTAGATAGAAAAATTTTCTAATGTATAAATAAATTACAGATTTAAAAAAAGATTAAAGATAATCAAAAAAATAATGAACTTACCAACACTCTGGTAATACTGTGCTTACACCGGTTTCAATAGCAACACATTCTGATTACACAAAACACACACAACAAAGGGAAAAACTGTACACACATATTATTTTTTTCAATATCTACTATCAATCACCTTTTTAAACTTACTGTATATACTAGTTTTGTAATCACTTCCTCACTATTCATATTTTTAGTTTGTGCCCAACATTTTTAATTTTTAATTTTTATTTAAATTAATTTTAATTTTAAGCTACCACCATAATTTATACACGTACACGCTTGATCGGTCATTACATTTTTACTTCTCTTTGTACTGTATTCTGTTTCGTTTGGTTTTCGCTTGTAAAAAATATTCGGCGTGCGTCGCTTGATCTCGTTTATTTGTTATTAATTCTGCATAGTGTTATACAAATAAATTTAAAGTTTTCTAGAGGAGTATAGCTATAGTACAGGTAGGTAAGATTATTCTTATTTTTTTCATAAAGTTTGGGTACATTAAATGGTAAGGCATGAAATACACAAAGTTGGGATAAAACATTATCTTCCTCAGATAATGTTTTATCCCAACTTCCCAAGTGCATCATTATTAAATAGTCCTCACTTTTGGGCTGCTTTCTTAAAAGATAAGTATAATTAATAGTCCGTTAATCGTTTTATAATAATCAAAATAAATAGTACCTGGACGTATGAAGCATTAGAAGTAGCCACCAAAACCTTTCTATATCTGAACTTAGCTTACAGAGTACATGCGCTCATAACTGATTTGTGCCTGATTAGTGAGTTTTTCAGATTTTTTTGTAAAATACATAATATTCTGAAAAATGAACATATAAATAGTCGTGAGCATATTCTTCTTCTTAATTAATGTTGATTCATGAAGTTAGGATAGTATCGCATGTAGCTTGCATGCTTCCCATTGAAAACTTTCTACATTAAGGCAATCATATCCTTTGCACACATATTTAAGAAAAAAAATCTCTCTTTACTGATGCACAACTTTCCACAATAATATGGCAATTATATTTCAGGCTGAACTTATTATATATGAAACAAGCTGGGAATTATACATAATATTTCGAATCCAAATGTTTTCCCTTTCATTATTCTGCAAAGATACTTGGGATAACCATCAACATCAGCCTAGCTCTAAAAATCTTTTGGACACATTGGAAAATTGTTCGTCAGTCACACACAGCGAATTTAAGTTATACTCTCGTCAGGGGTCATGCAATATGTGTTTTTTTACAATTACATGTAGTCTCGGGCAAGTTCCACAGTGTTAGAGATTTCCGCAGAAATAAGCTTTATAATGGCGTTCACAATCTTTGGTGTATTATCAGTCGGTGTTCCAAGCACATGCTTCTATATGTCTTCCAGAAACTCGTTTAGCATTAATTTTCCTTACTTCTTGACAATAGCCGTTCCACTTGGTAATTGTATGCCATATTTCGTGGGCTTCGTTAGAATGAAGATGGAAGAATTGCTTTTAAATAATCTAAATTCGGATCTTAAATATTGACCCGCACCATTTTTCGATTTTTTGGATCATTGTTATTAGGACGGCAATGAATTAGCAAATCCTTCTCAAGAAAAGATTTTCCGCCCGCATTTTTTTAAATGACAACATCTACGTCACAAGGCGAAGGATAGTATCGCCTTATATCGGTGTTGCGGTTTCAAACAATGGCCATAGTAACCTTTTAAGGAATTGCGCAAACATCATTGATCATTACAAAATGCTGGTGCTTCATTTGGAATAGTTTTGCGTGAATGGTTTTCAGACCCGTAAAATAGATTTCGATGAATAAAGAGTTTTAGGTCAACAGGAAGAATCGGTTACTGAGGCTCGTAGGCAAATATGATTCAGATGTCACTTCCAAATTCCTCTAATGGTTACCGCTAAATACAGATGTTTTCCTAAACATGTTGATATGTGAACCTTTCCCCAGGTTATTCGTCTAACAGAAATGTCTATAGTATATACATACAAACGTTGATTTTAAACTTTATTGCTGGTAACTCCGAGTATGGAATTGGTATAGGTTCAAATAATGATAACAACAATGTCCTTTGCTGTTTACCGTGTAACATCTCAGCCAGATTGATTCCATCTTCCAAGTGGTTTAGGGCGATAAGTTAACAAAAACCTTGCGTTCGTCACTTGAGGTACCATCACAACAGTTGTTTTCAGTGGCGTTTTAAAAGTACTCTTCATTGGATTTGGGATGAAAAGGAGCAGATGTAAAATGTTCATTATTGTTAACGCGACAGAAAAGCTGAAATTCCGAAGAGATGAATTATGGACAGTTATATCACATTCGTGACTGGTATTATTTAGACTGCATTGTATGAATGTATGGTGGAAGCCGAAGTAGTCGTTAACATTTGGACAAAAAATCGAAACTTTGTACCAATATCCGTATGGAGCACCAATATCCGTATGGAGCGTTTTGTTTTGAAATAACGCTTGTATGATCTTTTTTTTTTTTTGTTTTCTGTTATTTTACAATGTATCTCCCAAGAGACATTCAGTAGATATTTTAATTTAAGATAAATTCCTAGATAGTTATTCAATTTTATCGGCGGATATATGCCTCTTCTCATTGTAAAGGTTACATGATTACATTTGGCTTCATTAACTTTATTTAGCCATTTTTACATCCGAACTTGTAAACCGCTTACGTTCTCCTGCAAAACTTTGTCGCTTTGTTGGGGTCTTCGTGTGATGAAGTACTGCCGCGTCATCTGCAAATGTTGCTACAGTTACTTGTTTGCTTGCAGGTATCTGCAGTATATATAGCAAATATAATATCGGTTCAAGCACGCTGCCTTGTGGTACACCAGATTTAATTGGACGGGGCGTTGTATGTACGCCCTGATATTTTATAATGAAATGTCGTTCCATTGGATATGATGTCAATATTCTATAGTAATCATGTGGTAAACATTGCTTAATTTTATATTGTAATCCAATATGCCACAATTTATCGAAAGCTTGTGCTATGTCCATGAAAAGAGCAATTCCATATCGTTTTTTATGCAGGGCTTCTTGTATTTCTTCAACTATTCTATGTACCTGTTCTATTGTTGAGTATTCTGGGCTAAATCCAAACTGATGGTCCGGAATTAGATTCTTTTCCAGCAAGTTAGGTCTGAGACACTTGAGTAATAGTTTTTCAAATAATTTAGACATACATGATAGTAATTGGTCTGTATGATATTACTTCTTCCGGCGGCTTGCCTGGTTTTGGTGTTAATATTACTTCTGAGACCTTCCATTGTATTGGAAAGTATCCAGTTCTCAGTATTGCGTTGAGTATATAAGTTAGAAATCGTTTACCAATTTCTAGTAGTTCTTGTAATTTTTCCTGTGATTAGAACATATCCTGATTCCTTTTTGGGATTTACCTTTCTTTGAATCGTGGTTTTTACTTCTAATAATATTGAAATTTTTTTGATTGTTAGACGCATCTGTAATGGTGATACCAAATAACTTAAAATGTCACTATCCTCTTCCTCAGTGGTTCCTGATGGATACGGTTGAAATACTCTTTTGAAATGCTCTGCAAATATTTCAGCATTTTCCTCGTTATTTCTGGCCCAGTAGCCATCACTTTTACGTATGGGTGGATTATGCTGCTGTGGTTGTGTTAGCTTCGTTGTTGCTCTCCATAGGGAAATATTATAAATATTCCAGTATTGACTGATTTTTTCCTCGAGCAGTAATTTTTTTAATTGTTTGGTTGCTTTGTTTAGCCTACGTTTAGTTGCTATGGTGTTTTGCATTGCAGTTACCTCCTGCGATAAATCGATAGCCCAAAGAATTGTAAAAATATCAAACTGCTCCTGTTCCTGTTATCTGGGTTTGCGATGACAATATGTTTTGGTATGACCATATCTTTGACAAATAGTGCATTGCACTACTTCGTGCTTAACGTGCGGCTTTTCCTACTTGTACGACTGAATGCAACAATCTCGTCAGTGAATGGATTTTTTTATTGTTTTCACTCATTTTTAGTTTGTGATCTGTATGTAACAATATAATATTCATAAAAAGAGAAATTGTGTCTTGAAGTCGATAACAGGTGTACAAGTTTTTCTTATACATCATCGCTAAAATGACAGAATCTCTCACTAATATTGAACTTAGTATCAGGGTTACTTGGCTATCGGAAGAGTGCATTTGCATTACCATGTTTTTGTGTTGACTTATATATACGTTTGGTTCCCGAGGTCAAACAGTTAAAGCATTGAGTATAGTTAGTACAAAGATGGGTGAACTTTTTGGAGACACTCTGTAGTATTGGAAAATTCACATTAATGCAAGTGACATCTAAAATGTTTATCATTCAATCGACACAGCCATTTCAAGATTTTTTAAAAGTTCATCACGTACCTTTCAAGAAATGATTATATCGTCTGGTTAAAACGCGCAAAAACCTATAAATTGATCGTTAGTTGTTCGATTAATCGCTAAAAATTCTTCGGAATACGTTTTTTTAGTTTCCTAACAGTTGCTTGAATCGCGAATGGTACAATTCAGCCACTGCTTGAAAAGCCTAATTTTCAAAAAAGTATGGTCCAATCATTCAGCCCACAACCCGAACCAAATAGTGTCACGTTGTGGGTGCATTTGTTTTTTGACAATCACATGTGGGTTTTCCGAACCCCAAAACGACAATTTTGGCGATTAACAAAGCCATCAAGGTGGAAATATGCAGCATCCACTTGTTGATGTTTAATAATCCATTTAACGAACTTTCTTCGCTGTGTATGGTCATTAGGCTTCAGTTGTTGTATTAATTGAATTTTGTAAGCATGGAGACACAGATTTTTGTGAGTATACCCCGGATTGATTCCACGACGCCGGATTGATGTTCTGGGATTTTTACCAACAATCTGCTTCAATATTGACACATAAACGGCTTGTTTTTGGACGACCAGTGTGCTTAGCGTCTCCGGATCAGTTGAAGTCGCAATGAATTTATAAATTAATTTCTTCACAGTTGACGAAGTTAAAACACTATTCCGACCATATTTTGTATGAAATGTTCGAACTGTGGCCGCTAAACGACAAGGCACCGGTATTAATTTGGAATGAGATTGAGCGACCGTTAACCTTTAACTAAATCTATATTTTAATTCAATCAATTGAACTAGTAATTCCCATATATCGGTCCCTGACTCGGCATATTCCGGGATATTTTAGCTTAAACCACTGTGTACTGCTTGTAACTTATCCTTGGCACGTATAATAATCAGAAAAAAACACGATTTCAAATATCTCGAACATCCTTCGAGTTAGCCACTCGTATTTTAATTTAAATCGTCATTAAAACAACCCACAGTGAATTGTTGCAATCACAATTTTTCATCCCCTTTATAATTAATTACGTAAAAAGCTCTTCATCAATCATATTTTTTATTTGTGCATAGGATCTTAGAATATTTTTTTTTAAAAAAGAACACATTTTAATTGTCATAAACTTTTGAAGTAGAAAAAAATATTTTAAAAAAAATTCTTTTAAGAACACAGTAGATGAAGATGATGATGACCTCTTGAGTATCCTGTTCAAAAAAATTAATTTTTTCGATTTTTTTTTGTGTTGCTATTTTCGAACAATTAACACTGATGCGATGTAGTACCATTATTACAATATTATATTAAAAATTAAGATGAAGTTTATTTTTTATATTTTTTGTTCTTGTGATGTTGACAGTTCAATCACTCATAAATTCTTACCAAGAAAATAATAGCATTATAGGATCTCTTAAATCAATCAAAAGTATAACTATATTTCAAATTGTACTTCGGGTGCAATTATATATTTTTTTGAAACGTACGTATAAAGCTGGACATTTTTTTTTTATCACACTCTTAATCTTTATTTTTTATGCATACATATACGTATATTTACATATACAGTGCAGGAAATTCAACTAGCCTCACAAATAAAACTATATGGTACTAAATAGTTTACAATTTATAGAAAACCGTTTGTATTGGGTACGCACTGCCTCCAAAGATTATTTCAAAGGCATACTCCAGGCATATAGAAAAAATATCTCAATCTGATGCTCACGGCATAGCGTGTTACTTGTTTCATTGCCAAGTGAACGCAGCTTGACTTCAAAATAAGAGTAGTATTTGAGTGATCTGATGTGCTTTAGTGAAGTTTACAGTGACGTCTATACTTGATAATTTCAAGATTCAGAAAGCACTATTTTGATCGCAGCAGACGTTGAAAAAAAATTGATCGACAAGTACAAAAACGAGTAGCCTTAATCTACTGTTCGAGTGTGAATTTAGTGCGAATTTTAAGGATCACCCTTTTTTCCAATAAAATTACTCATTTCCACCAAATGGAAATATTCATCAAATTTGCAGACGACCAAATTATAATTAAATTATGAGCCATTTTGATTTGATCAATATAAAGTTTTTTTAAATTACATAACGTGTGCAAAAAAAATACACTTAAAAAGTGTCTCGTTAACGAAGGTAGCAATTTCACCATCATGATCGTTCCTATAGCCACACGAGTACTTAAAAACATTGCGCAATAATTGTTTAAAGTTCCCGATATCACTTTTGATGTTATTGCCAATGATATTTACGTTTAACGATATAAAACATATGTAACCTGCTATCTATAAGCGTGGGTTTAACCTTCTCATGTGGTTCTTGAATTTGCAAACTATTTTCATCACCGAAGATCCCAAAAAAATCAAGTCAGTGAAATTTCTTGGTAACTAGAATCATATTGCAGATCAATTCTGTTCATCAATTATTATAGAACCCAGTCGTTTTTATGATCCCCTTGGTTCACTTGGAACGCCTATCTGTCACTATCGTGGAATTTTTCATGGAATGATCTATTTAGAGAATTATTTGAAGTCAAATTTTACAAGATTGGCTTTTCAATCACCCAAAGCGTTGAAGCACTCTTGTAGATAACGGAACTGCTGAAAACATATCGACCACATTGCAAAATGAATAGCAAAATATATCTTCATCGGACAATCAGACATGTTTTGCTTTTAGAGAGTTACTACCATTTAAGTAATAATAAATATTGGGGAACCTTCCAATTTGCAGAGCCGAAATAATTCGCCAATTTCTAAAGGTTCTTGCGTAGTTTTCGCTACACCTTCATTAATACACTTTTACGATGGAATCTAGGTCAACGATATATATGATAGTCAGCGATATGACAACAGATGCTTTTTTGAGAATGATTTGTTGCCAGAATAGAAATTTGCCGAGATATTTATATTATATTGATGACGGAACTAACTTCATCCACTATATGCGCATAGTATTATAACACATACAAAGAGTAACTTATCAGTCGCCATGGTTTATCTGGAACAAACCTTGCTAACCTCAAAGCTAGATGAGACCAACTATTCGTTGAATATAACCGGATCCCATATCAGCAAATATCGTTGAAAAACAATTCTCCTATATCAAATTGAATTCCTCACTTCCAAACTCTACATGCTAAAGCAAATTCTAGGCATTTCTCTGAATATCATGAATTTCTCAGTAATTAAGTTTTTTTAGACTGGCGACAACATCTTGAAGAATTGCTCTTTCGTCACAAGCTTTACTTATGGTTTTAATATCCGAAACCCACCTAACTAGCTTGTTGGATATACCAAGTTTAAGCTAGATGCAATAATGCTAAATCTCGAGGCACAGCCATCTTAATTCAGAATGCTATTCCTCACTTCCTGGCCAAAAACTACTTAACAGCCGGAAAATAACGCAACTGTTGCTACCCCAAATAAATACGTCAAGCTTTGCTCTATTTATGTGAGACAAGTCAAGAGGCTCGATTTTGAGCGGAAGCTCGGTTCATAAATTGGTACTATCGAATATTTTTTTCCGCGAGCCTAACACAAATTTTAGATCATTTACCAATTGATTCACCTTGGGTTCATGTTCAAGACCAAAGCAGAAGTCTGTGGTGATAAAAAATTAATGTGTGAAAAGTGTTATTTGAATACGTTTATCCCGTTATATATATTGTGACAGACGGCGGTGCACGTGGCACACAAATAATATAATTTTATTCAGGTGCCATGTGTACCGCCGGCTGTCACACTATATAGCGGTATAAATACGCAGATATTTTATTATTTTACAGTTCTTTTTTGTCAATTTTGTCAAAGCACGAATGTTTCCGAAATAAAATAGTTTCTGAGACTTGTAATGTATATGAGGATTGTAAAGCTTCCTTCAATTCACATGTAATGGAGCACGGATATTTTTTGTAAAAATTCCTTTGTTCCAAAACTAATATCAAGGAACAGATTTCAGTTATTGCTGAAATTCATTCAATTTGCTGAAACCGGCCAACATAACTGCATGCGTAAAGTTAACCAATTACTAGAAAAAAAGGAACGGAATTTTACTGCAGCCAGAAAACCTGCTGAAATATTAGTGGTGGATGAAAGCATGCAACCAAGAAAAATACAACCAACACCTGGTGTTTCTCATAGTACTCAAATCGTCTTGAATCTTGCTGGGCCTTACCTTGATAAAGGAAGATCAATGGTGACGGATAACTTTTATACATCTTTTTTTTATACATTTACTATCGGCCGTGAATATTCAGAGATTGTACTAACGAAATGAAGTAATAAAAAAGAAATACACATGCTAAGTACACACCGATTTATCAGACCAAACGGCTTTTTATTTCTCTCCTTTACGTAAAACTATTCGAGCACTGCCGTTGTAAACTTTTTGGTATTAAACAACTAAAGCCCAATACAAAAATAAGCGATTTTAGGAATAGTTTTTGCGAGTATCTATATGAAGCACCAGATCAAGCATCGAGGCCCTCCAGCTCTAAAACTCATTCTTTTCAAACTTAGGACCTCGCAAAGATAACAAAAATATTATTCTTAGAAAATGATGTATCAGATGCTACAGTAAAATAAAACAGACAGAAGGCTGGAAAAAAGCAATAAAAAAGACAAAAAGGTTTCAACATTTGGCAATGGGTGTGTGGATAATCCAGCTCTTTGCCTTGACTGTTCCCACCAAACTCATTTGTTTCCTTTTTTTATTATGTGTAATATATTTGAAATAAAAGATACAGTAAAACCTCTCAAAGTTAACAAAAATACTTTTCTCTAAGTACCATAACATAACATTTGATTGCTTTACTGTACTGCTGTAGAAAATATATTGCATTGAATGTACAAGCAACAGTGCACCGCCGAAGATACACACGGCACTCTCATTAACGTTAACCATGACTACCGGCGGTACCCACGGCATGCAACGTGTTAAATAATACATACGAATGTGTTGGTTCTATTATAAATACCCTGGACATATCTTAAAATTTGACGTTAATTTCTTTTCAAATGTGATTTCCTGTTGGTTTAACGAACTAAGAAATTTCGAATTCTTAAGCAGAATAGCTAAAGATCAACAGCTTTCTAAATTTTCCTCCTCTTAATCAAACTTAAATGAGATGGTTGAAAAAAAGGAAGTTGCCAACATTTTTCAGTATCTGCATAAAAAAAGCTCTAGGTGATGATAACATATCCAACTAACTACATAGAAACCTTTCAGATAAAGCTATACTACAGCTTATATCTTATGATATGCTATACTTTCTGGGATGTTGAAAAATTGGCCAAGTCATCCCTATTGCTAAACCACAAAAGCATTTAAATGGTATAGAGGATACTGGCCCAATTTCACTCCTAAACCGAATAACGGTTTCGAGCCGGACACTCCGTATCTCAAGCAGCGCTGTCGCAAATTTACTCTATTAAAAATGCTAAACGATTTGGTCATTCAACAATTGCATCATTTCTGGATGTAGAAAAAGCCCTTGATATGGTCTGACATAAAGCTTACAAATCTTCGTGTTGCTAAACAAATACTGCACTATAGTACCAAATCAATACCTGCAGGAGTTGTCCAAAGTTTAATCCTAAATCCATAAGTTTTCTTATTCTTCTATCATGATATCCCAAAGCCCGGCAACAAATAAACCAAAATTCAAGTATATATATGCCGATGACACGGCTATATTTACCTCTTTAATACCCGCACGGAAATCTAGTGTAAGGCTATCCAAATATCAGAACCAGTATTTCGAATATGTGAAGAAATAGAATGTCAATGTACACTCTTCTAAAACCGAAATTATTTATTTTTACCGCAACCACTGGTAACTGCCAGAAGCACCTCATTTTCACATCAAAAATGTTTAGAAAAGAGCCGTCTCAGTTCGCAACTTATTTTATAGCTTTTTAACCGCATTAGTCACCACTTTTCCAAAAATAAATTAAGATTGTACAAGGCATATATGAGACTCTTCATAACTTACGTTATTTCTGCATGGATAAAAGACTTGACCAAAACACAATTGAGCAGTCTATCATTTATATAATTAATTAACCAGCCTTTGATTTGTGTTTGTCTATTGACCTAAACCGCCAACCTGCAAAGCAAATGTACAAATAACAAAGATCTCGAAGAGCGTGAGCAAGTTTTACACACCGTAAGATCCTTTACAACACAACTTCGAAAATCTCTTTTGCAGGACATTTTTGAATTTAACTTCTACCTCACTCAAATTTCTTAGGAAGAGTTTCTGCGCATCTTTTGAGTTAATTGTGAGTATTTAGGCTACCTGCTTTGTATTCTGCGAAAGGTCCAGCATTAGTTTTCACCAACAGCCGATATTTCGAGGAAGAATGATGAAAACTAGGACGTTAAAAGTTGGGAATGCTTTCCCAACCTTCATCTGATGTTGAAACGATAAAAATATTAAATTTTTTTTTGCGATAAATCAAAGGCTATTTCAGTTTCCTCCACTGTACATTTATAATATTTATAAAAATATGTTTAATCGTGCCCATCTTTAATTTTTATATAAACATGAAGTGCCACCATGGGTGGGTATGTTAATGTACATAGAAAAATAGAATTAAGAAATATAATCTCGCAAGAATTTTTTTATGTTCTTATATAGGAAGGTAATCCGATTTTAATTGACAACTACTATACATATTTGTATTATATTTAGAAAAAATATAATCATCGTTATTATTATTATTTATTTATTAAAATAAATTAGTGAAATAGAAGTGTCAATTTTAAATCAATTATTTATAATAGAGGATGAAAAATTGTGATAAAATAAATTTTCAAACGTGTCAAGGATTAATAATACTGTATGGATCGTATTAAAAGTACAAAATGTATAATTCAATTTCAAATGATTTAGATTAACAATACCAAACGGAAAATGTTAAAAAAATATTCTATTCATTTACTCATAAGCTACAGTGCTTATTGATTTATGGAATTGGTACTTTACTTAAACAACAAACAATTTAATTTTATGACGTATGAGAGATTAAGTGCTTTTAGGCTTTAGATGGCGCTCATCACATAACATCGTATAAAATGTATTATTTTGAAGTTATTAGTTATTATACGAGAACTTCTGAACGCTCGAATCTTGTAAGATAAAATATTAGATATATGGTAAAATGCATAATCTCATAAAGGTCGTGTTACAGGTGCAGGTTTAGGTTTGTGTAAGTGACAATGATATAATTTTCGATAAAGTCAACATCTTTTTAAAAACATATTTGTGATGAATATTCAAATATGAATAAGCATTTAGTAAAATTTCAGTAGTTAAAGCTGTGGTGTTTGGTTCGAGAGATACCGTATTTTGAACCCTAGGAAGCAATACATTTTTTTTAAAATTTGATTTGGTTCTGATCTGATCTGAAATAACAATAAACATAATTATGATCACGTTTTGGGGATAGCAATAATTTTGTTGATCATTAACCACGGCTTTGATAATAGATATAATGTCGTATAAATTAGTGGTTTGATATATTTTCAGATTTACCGATAAGGCATTATTTTAATGAATAAAAAATAAAACGGTTAATTCAATTGATTTGTAATGTTTATTCATTTGTTTTAAAGTCTAATTTATATTAATTTTAAAGTTTTGTGTCAAATAAAGTGTATATAAATTAGATTTTTGGCGATTGCATTTGTAATGTCTAATCAATGATCTTAAAATCTAATTTATATTATAATTTTTATAATTTTATATTTTTAATGATGTTCTAAATTAATTAATTGTAAATTACAGGCAAAATCTATTCCAATTTATTACAGCATACGGCTTGTAGATATTATATTATTATTGTGCCAACAGTAGTTTAAATATTGCCTACCGGAAAACCGGATCAATTCTGTCATTTGTGCCATACATTTTCTTTTCCTACCCCACAAAAATAGAATAAAATTGTGCCGTAATGATCATGAGGTGTCTGAAACCGGGTATTTTCTATCATGCATGAAAATATATTTATAGAAATATAAATATATTTAAATCCCTCCTATCCGACCGTTGTTAAATTTTAAGCAAAACGCTTGTCAAGTGTTTTGCTTGTCAAAACACTTGACAAGCTTGTCTCACAGTCTCATCAATCAATCAATCAATCAGTGCACTCAACGCAATTACTGCGAGGGCTGATAGATATAATCTATTATAAAAACCACTATCGAATTATTATAGTAACCAAATTATGATAACTTCTTATGATTTTGGAATCGGAGTAATACGCTTGTGCTTTTTGAATAGTCTGAGATCTTAAAGATAGATCAAATTAATTTCTAGAAAGAGTTTACGATTAAAGAATATAGAGGGAGTATGGTACATACTTTTAGATTATTTATTTCTGCCGGCTGCAGTACGTAAGTTATCCACCACTTCATTTTAGTATTGAGTCATGGATAAAAAGGCCCATCTTACTTTATATTATCTAATAAGTTAATGTAAAATGAGTTTCAGCTTTAAAATTAGTCAGAATCACTTGCTATATGATCACAAAATATTAACGAACACAAAATTAGCAAACACGAGTTGATATTAGTTCAAACAACTTTTCACAAAACGGGCACAAAATGACATATATTATTTTAAATGCTACTGCGAATTTATGGAAATTACAGGTACCTTGTTCAGAAGACCGCTAAATCATAAGAAGGTGCCCAAAATGGTTATCTGATACACTTATATAAGTTATATTACTAATAAGACAACAAATTAAAGGAAAGATAGCACTGCTCGAATGGATACCTATATATATATATATATATATATATATATATATATATATATATATATATATATATATATATATATATATATATATATATATATATATATATATATATATATATATATATAAGTAGCAGAATAATAACAGATTCCAGTTTAAAATATGAAATACTATGATAATTCAGTGTTATGCACGTACAGAAGAAGCAGATGAGAGTCGAATTCTATACGAGCAGTTACAAGCGACAATATCCAGCATACCCAGAAATGACAAAAAAAAAGCTCAAGATGATTTCAACTCAAAAATTAGAATCAATAACACCGGTATGACATCAATCATTGGTAAACACGCACTAAATTCTGCAAGAAACAATAATGGGGAGAGACTCGTCGATTACTGTGTCTCAAACAGCTATTTATAAGAGGAAGCAACTTCCCACACAAGAATATACACAAATACACTTGGGCATCACCAGATGGAAGAATCAAAAATCAAACTGATCATGTACTGGTCAACAAAAAATTCCTATCCTCCTTACAAGTTGTCAGAGCAATAGAGGAGCAGAAGTATACAGCAATCACCAACTGGTAATAGCAATATTTAAAATCAAACCAGCAGCAGTGAAACGCGTAAAGATCAATCGCAAAAATTCATCATTAAAAGAAGCTGTACAAATCATATCAACTCAATCCGTATCATAATCGAACAAACAAACGACTGGAACTCACCACTATATCTACTCACATTGATTTTGAATGCACATTCGACTCCATCCGTAGATGCGCAATCTGGAGAGCACTCTGCGAATTTGACATTCCGAGAAAGATAATTAAACGCATTAGAGAAATGTATATGGATGCCGGAAATCGAGTTCAATACAAAGAGAAGCAGAGCGACAAATATTGCATTACACGAGAAGTCAGACAAGGATGTGATCTCTCTCCATTACTAATCTTAACAATATTAGATAATATCATGCAAAAATTGGACAAGACATCACCCAATGGCATTCACTGAAACCCAATAAAGCGACGCAACTACCCGCGGACTGATGATATATTCCTACTGAAGCATAAATAAGCAGACATGCTGAAGAAAACTCAGAAACTAGCTGATTTGACACAGTAAGTCGGTGCCGAAATTAATATTAGAAAGACAAAGGCTATATGAGACTAAACACGAAGACACACACACGCACCCATCATTATTAACCATGAAACCATCAAATTCGTATATCTTGGTTGCACTTTAGCGAAAACAGGCGATCTGAAGTGGAGATCAACCAACGTATCAAAACAGCAACAAATACATTCAATGTGCTTCACAAGATCTGGAATGCATCCGTCCTGTCACGAACTACAAAGATAGAAATGTTCAATGCCCGTGTGAAAGCAGTGCTGCTATATGGCTGTTCATATTGATATACCGATTTCATTCTTGTAATTTTGACACTTTTAATCATTTAACAGAGTTAAATGATTGCCTGGAATCAGATCGATCGAAACATAAAATTTTACTTGGCGATATCAATTTTGACTTACTGAAAGATTCCCAGTTGGAGGATTATTATTTGATGTTGTGTGGGTCTTTTGGTTTTGATTCCATCTTGAATAGCGTTACTAGACCAGACTCTGGCACATGCCTTGATCGCGTCTTCTCAACAACACATAGTCTACAGTACAATCTTGTAAAAAAATTAAATCTGTATGCGTGACGGATCATAATACCATTGTGTTATTCTTGAGCTTGTTTAATTCCAGAAAAATAAATCGGCAGTTTAAGCCCGGGCTTCATAAAACCGTTATAGATTATGCTGCTCTGTCAGAGGCTTTGTTCTTGGATGATTGGAATTCAGTTTTTTGCGCGGTTGATCCAGATAAGGCTTACTCTAATTTTATTGAGAAATTTATTTGTACTTTAACCAAAATTAAGAATTGTAAATTAAAGCCTTGGATGACTGATGCATTGTTAAATTTAATTAATTTTCGGTATAGGTTAGCTGAAAGAACGTCTAAAGAAAAAATTAGTAGCTATTATTTCGAAAATAAAAGTTTTAGTTCCGCGTGCTAAAGAATAGTTTTTCAAAAATAAATTTAGTGCAGCTACTGATTTAAAATCTAAGTGGATTGTTGTAAATCGTGCTTTGGGTAACAAATAAAACAATAATATTGCAACATCTATTGATGCAGGTAACAATAATTTAGTCACAGACCCTCATAAGATTTCTGAAGTTTTTAACGATCATTTTATTTGTATACTCCATAACATTCTTGCTAGTGGTATTGAAGACATAGTGTTTGAGGATGCCATCAAGGATCGTTTTATTCATGTGCACGAGTATAGCTCCAGCTTTTTCTTTTACCCTATTTGCGAATCAAAAATTGTGGATATTGTAATTAATCTTAAGCCTAGTAGCTCTGCTGGTATTGATAGCATTTCGAATTTAGTGATTAAAAAAGTGATTTTAAGTATTGTTCATGTTTTGGCATTTATATTTAATTTGTGCTTGTCAAAGGGAGTATTTCCTGACAAAATAAATGTGGGAGTTGTAATACCATCGTTTAAAAAATATTCAAAGCTTGATCCTAATAACTATAGGCCTATCACACTTTTAAGTACCTTTTCAAAAATTTTTGAAATACTTATTAAATCCAGCGTATTGAACTATTTAAATAAAATCTATTTTTTAAACGGGAGGCAGTTTGGGTTTACAAAAAATTCAGCTACTGAGAAAACCCTACTTTCATTTTTATCGCCGTTACATTAACATTTAAATGATAAAACTGTCTCGTATCGGGCTTAGAGGTATTATACATTTCAAATCTTATTTGCAAAATCGCTTGCAAAATGTCCGCATAGGTAATGTTTATAGTGGTGAAAAGTTGGTAAATGTAGGGGTTCCACAAAGGTTTGGCCTGGGGCCTCTGCTGTTTTTGATTTACTCTAATTTAATTTTTAGTTTAAAATTACAAGGGAATATTGTTGATTTTGCTGATGACATTGCTTTATTGTATTCCAATTCGATGGTAGATTCGTTGAAAAACGACATTAAATATAACATGGGTTTAGTTAAGAAATGGTGTAACGTACATGATATGATTTTAAGTGGAAAATCAAAAGTAATGAATTTTTATGTGAGTAGTGCATTTGAAATTCCTACTCCTATGGTTCTTCACTCACTCTCCTGTAATGATTCTAGGTGTAATGATTTATGTATACCTATTGAAATTGTTAGTTCGTTCAAATATCTCGGATTGATTTTGGATGCACAACTTAACTTCAAAGATCATGTCGGTTTTCTTAAAAGGAAACTGTGTCAGATCTTTCGTACGTTTTATTATCTGCGCAATATTTGCAGGCCAACATTTTTAAAATATCTCTACCATGCTTTAGTTGAGTCGCACCTGCAATATGGTATAAATTGTTGGGGTGGAATCTACCTGGCAATCAAACCGTTATATCAAACCGTTATTGTCGATCCAGAAAGGGATATTATAAATTTTTTACCACGAATCACACCATCATTTCCGTTGTTTTTGAAACATAATATTCTGTCATTACGGTATTTATATATATTTAAAATATATAACTTTGGCCTACAATTATTTCTATTTAAACTACTTCCATCGGCTTCCTCGAGATCTGAGTCATATATCACATCTGATCCTAGCATATTTTTACAAGAGAATACATTCTTCATGTCAAAAATTGATAATAGTTTTAATTTCTTCATTTTGTTTAGACCTGCAATGATCAAATACAAAACCTTCATCCCATGTTGGAGAACTAAAAAGTTCAGAACCCTGCAATGTGCAGATGTTAAATAAAAATAGACCTGCAATTTAATTTTGGCATTACTGTAAGGTATAGACGTCATAAGAAGCTTGTAAAATGTTGGGTGTACTTTAAGCCCCCGAACATGAAAAATTTCACTTCTCATAGTTTTAACAAACAAATATGGTTTCAAAATTGTACCATAAGAAAAACATAAAGCCACCATTATTCTATGAAATTCAACATCATCATTATGAAAGTATATAAGACATAATATGTATAATAAATGTATGTAATATATTATGTATATATAGAAGGTATATATAGAGTCAATGTTAGAAAAATAGGAAATAATTCTATTTTCCATAAAGTATTGTTAATCTCCTGGGGGTAATTTTATATTCATTATACACGAAGGGTGATTTTCAACAACAACAAAATTAAAATATATAAAATCATTTTTATACATTATATATTTATATAGACGAGTATATATATATAGTATATACTTACGTATATATAAACAATTACTATGATGAAATATATAAAATATATAGAATCGTACGATACAGCATAACTTTCCCTTATGGTTTTGTATATTATGCGATGTTATAATAGGGGTTGTATTGCATGAAAATTTCGTAATTTTTTTTTTTTGTATACTGTGTGTGACTGAACAATAGGAAATATATTTGGTTCGAGTATATCGTTCGTTATAGAAGAATGAGTATATAAGTTATCGTGTATAATCATCTCATAAGCAACAAGACATAAAAATAATACATAAATTTCAATTGGCTTATATTTAGGGGTTGTAAGTTAGTACCTATATATATGTTTACGACTAAATATATATATATATATATATATATACAATTGAAAAAAAATGGCGTAATAATAACTATTCATTACATTATAACTGCCATTATTCTCACGATTTTGTCTTTTGATTCGAAAGACATCTGTGAAACGGTTGCACATATGGGATCATTTTTTTTTTTGGTTATTAATTTTGATAACATTTTTTTTTAATGACATACCATATTTATAGTTATGAAGTTGTTAAAGGATAAACGTATAGTTTGGATGATTATATGATTAACAGTGGGTATACAAACTTGCGCTTTGTATCGAAATTAACTTTATAATTTAATTTAATTAGAGAAAATATTATATAGAGGAAGAATTCTTAATACTTTTTATTAAAACACAAAGGGACCATTGATCGATTGGTTAATACTATTGTTACTATGTAGCCTTGTTTAAAAGGTTTCCAGATCGGACTAGATGGGTTCCAAAAGCCAATTAAATTCCAGCTCTTCTTAGTGAGAGCTGCTTTAGATAACTATAAGCATTAAGAATATTTGGCCAAAAAGCAGAAAATGGTTATTTTGTGGGATTTGATGACATCCCAAAAGATAACCGAATATGATTGCCATGCAAAAATCGAATCAGAACTGGTCATGATATGCGATATTTACAATTAGATTTTATAATTCTGATGACAGCGTAAAAATTAACAGGACTTACAACTGAATATTTTAGTCCTATGACATATTTAAAAGCACTTCTACTCCTAACGTTGACATCAACACTCCTCTGAAAGCTACTGAATATGTTACAGCTGATGGGAGATACTTTCTCTTTTTCGAATAGTTTTAAATGAATTTTTGCGAGTATGATCTAATTATTCAACTATAATATCAAACTAAATAAGTGAAATTCAAAGCAAGTAGTTAACTGGTCGAATAAAATTAAATCCACAATTTTACACATATCACCTACTTTTAGGCAGCTTAAACTATGCGCAGCAGTTTTCCCCAGCAAGTTTTAAACAGACTTTAATTTGCCAATTCGCACAAAAAATCTCAATAAACATTTAACTATCTTCTTCAATCTTTTCAAATTTTGTTGATATATGTTGATTAAGCTTGATTCAAAGCATTTTGATCCTAGCGTCTGTATACAATATAACTTTGACCTTGTATTGGTAAAAATGTTTACTGGTGCAGCAAATGTGTTTCCAATAATTGCAATTATGAGCAGCCAGTAGTCACCAGTTTCCTGATCAACCTCAATTCCGACTGATGATTATCATTTTAAATTAGGTTTAAAATTAACCGAATATGGTTAACTGTGTTTTCGATTTGCCAAAACGTAACAAAAAAAATTAATGCAAATTAACGAAATTTGTAAGAACTTTTTATAAGCTTTTTTATCATTTACTTCATCTCAAGAAGGGACTATATTTTCCGCACAGCGTTCATGTTTTTAAACTTTTTCACTCTAATATTTTCATTTGAATCGGTGCTATTACGAAATTATTTCAACGTTTTCCTTAAACAATAACTTTTGAACATCAACTGCTTTGATCAATTGGCTTTTTTAAGGAGTTTGTATCGGTGGCGTTAACACAATTATCCCTTTTTGTGATATGAAAACAGTTCAGGAGCGTTATCACTCAAGGCTCCCCAGTTTAGGTGTTTTGTCTTGCTTTACTTTTCTATCTCTGGAATTTAGCAATTTTTAGACCAATCATCAAATATATAGTCGCCGTTATCTTACCAATAGAGCCAAAGATTTTTTGCGAGGTATTTTTTCTCGAAAATGCTTGTATTTTCCGAATGATAAATTAGGAGAGGTTTAAATTTTAAAACCACATGTCCGTGAGCACCAAGTATAGTGAGATATAAGCCGTTCTTTAACAAATGTATAAGGGCATTTAGCCGATTTTTTATTCTTTCGAATAAAAGTCCTAGATGAGAGTCGCTTCTAGAACAACCCATTCTTATCAACGTTGAATATACCTGCGCTTGGCGAATTAACTTCAATTTAATATTGTTTTATGCCAAAGAATGTAGACAAAGCTGGAGAAAATCAAAGAGCATTACAAAACCTAAGTATAGAGGATGAAATGTTTGCTATCGATGCGGAGGCGCAATCGGATATTGATGCGGCAGACGATAACTATTAAATGTATGTAGCCACCTTACAGAGACTAATTAGAACCAAAATTCAAAGTCCAATTTGCAGTGCAAGCGACAGTACTCTAAACGCATCGTTTGTGTGATTTTTTGAATTTTTTGAGCAAACAAGTCAATTCTTTTGATGGTCTCAAACCTCAAAGTATTAAGCACCAACCTAAACAATACGCCTCAATGAAAAGTTTTCTTAGTGAACCGAAGTATCTACATCGTAACCAACAACATCGTTTGTGTGATTACCCCAAGTTTATTCAACTGAAGTTCCAAGATCGTAGACAATACTTAGCGGACAGTTCCAGGTGTTTCATGCAGGAAGAGATATCATGCTTTGGTGCATGATGGTTCGAACTATCCAAATGCTCCAACTGATCCAGAACCATCTACGAATCCAGCAATAATTATATATTATTCTCTGTATCTGAGCGACCTAAAGAAAATGGCAATACCAAATCAGTTCAAAATTTACAATCTTATCACCAATTTATAAGTGCTGATGCACTCTATCGCGTTCTTTTGGATTCCGCGTCGACAATGTCGTACATTACTGAGCAATGTGCACATAGATTGAAAATTGTTCGAGCTAATTCACGATTCAACATTAACACACTAAATGGGGGAAGAGCTGGCAGTTCAAGGGGTGTATGTTCACTTCTAGTGCGATCCAGAACCAACGTCAAATTCAATATCGACATCAACGCATATGTAATACCTAAGGTAACGTCAAACCTACCTCCCAAGCTCCCAAACTTTGACAAGCATTTGAAGATCGAAAGTTCGGGCAGGTTCAGGAAGTCACTACCATTCAAGCTCAATAAACCTAACTTGCGAGATTCGCTAAACCAAGCCATTAGACGATTCAGCTCGCTACAACAAAAACTGATAAAGAACCCTGAACTCTACTTAGTCTATATGTCACCTGAGAAAATGTATTATATGCCACACCACCCAGTATTCAAACAAGCAAGCTCAACCACCAAGTTTCGCGTGGTGTTTGATGCGTCGGCGAAAACCACCTCGAGAGTATCGCTAAATGATCTATTGATGGTCAAACCTACTATTCAACAAACCCTTCTAGAGATACTAATCCGATTCCGAAAATATCGGCACAATATTACAGCGGACATTGCGAAGATGTTCCGTCACTTGTTAATTGAAAAACCACACACATATTAGCTACGTATCGTTTGGCGTAATTCACCGCAGCATCGACAGTTAAGCATTATCGGCTTCTCACAAACATCTACGGTACTGCATTAGTCTCGTTTCTGGCAACCTAAGCTTTTTGCAAATTAGCACACATACACCGAGAAAACCACTTGTTCGCTGCGAAGACGCTTTTCAGAGACTTTTATATGGACGACCTGTCCATATCAACCTGTGATACCAGTGGGTATTACCTATGCAAAGGGGCAGCCAACGGTGTAAAACTTCTGGAAAAGATACCAGCACAAGACCGAGAGATTTCAATTCGAGAAAACACCGGAGGAACAAAGCTAATCTCACTTCTGGGAATTAAGTTTAATCTATACAAACCGATTGTTTTTCATTTAAGGTGTCGCTGCACACCATAATCAGATTAACCAAGAGAAATATGCTATCTGAAGCATCGCGCATATTTGACCCAATGGGATGGCTGTCACCCGTGACAGTAGGAATCAAGATTCCATTTCAGAGTCTATGGTTACTGAAGCTCGATTGGGATGATAAACTGCCTACAGATGTCGAGAAACAATGGAGAAGCAATTGAAGAAGATTGAACTTGCTGAAAGAACTAAGGATGCCGAGGTAGCTAAATTCAGATGCAGCATGGCACCTGTGTGGATTTGCAGACACATCAAATACTGCATACTTTGCGGTTATATACGCTCAAACCGTAAAATTCAATAGAAAAGTACAGACAAACATTATTGCTGCCAAAACCAAAGTTGCACCGACTAAGTACCCAACCACAGCTAAATTAGAGCTTTCTACTGCTCTTTTGCTCACCCGATTGCTCGAGCTGTTGACCAAGTCATTGGAGCTCACTACACCTCCACAAGTTTCATTGTGGTCTGATTCTACTACCGTCCTGGTTTGGTTAGTAAACCCATCTAGGAAGGGAAACGTGTTCGTGCTTAACTGAGTCACCGAGATATTGGATACAACAAATGTTCAGCAGTGGTCATACGTTCCATCGAAGCAGAATCTGGTAGGTATAGCTTCCCGTGACATTGTCCCAAATGAAATTCCAGAAAAAACAATGTAGTGGCAAGGACTGGAATAGCTACATTACAAGCCTGTTCAATTTAAAAAAGCTCCGAAAATATCCAAGAGAGATGAAACCATCGCTCTAACCAGCTTCACACTACAGAAGAACTAGAAATACATGATATCAATCCAAAATTCGCTGCTGACATTATCACAAAATATTCAAGCATAACCAAAGCTATTCGAATCTTTGCTTAGGTGAGGCAAACAGGGTATAATTTCCATAATTTCAAGGCTCGACTCTTCAGCCCTTTTGGGGTAAAGATTTTGAAGATTACTGGATCCAGAACCATTAGCAGCGACGTATATGACTTTTTCGATAATTTTGTGCCATAATTATTTCAGCAACTTTCCATTGCCACGGTGCTTGTTTCTTGGGAAGTTGCTTTCACTAATAGTGTTATTTTGGTTGATGTAGGTCAGTGTAGTAACACGGTTCAAACTGGAATGGACAGGTATATCACTGTTACGAAGCGCAAACGAAGCCCAAGATCAGCGCAATTTGTTAAAAAAAGCAAAAGTAGAAAGCTAGAAAAAACTACTACCCAATTACCCTTGGATAGTAGATTTTCTAACCTAAAGGTTGATGTGCGTCCGATGGCATAAAAGTAAAAATGTCCGATGACCTAGTAAAAAACGCCACGGATTCATTTTCATTTTCACTGTCTGAAATATGATATGAGCAACGAGTGCTTAAGTCACAATACAATCAAAGCAATATGTTCTCAAGAAATTTGATTATTCTACCAATAGACGTATTTACAACCGCACAAAACAATAATATCCAGATTGCTGAAAATAGTTTTGCGAAACCAGGCATCTCCTATGCAAATATTCTAAAGGGTACCGTACCAACACCACAAGTTCACTACAATAACGAAGAGTCAAATATCCATGCAACCATAAACTGTCTGAAACAATCCAAAGCTTCATGGTGATGATGCGAAAACAAATGAGCATGATGATGCAAAATATGAGCACAAAAACTAGAAACGACTATCCTAAAAATAGCTGTATGGAATGCAAATGGCCTTTCACAACACAAAGCTGAATTACAAACTTTCTTCGACAATCAAAATATTGATACTATACAAAATATTTGATATGCTATCAGAAGCACATTTTACAACTAAAACATTTTTTAACATTATAGCATAAAATTTTTGGCAGGAGGCGATTACAATGCTTAACATTTATAATGGGGTTCGAGGCTGACTTCACCTAAAGGTAAACAACTTTATGAAGCAATTAGCCAGGAAAATCTAGGTTACTTATCTTCTCAACATCCTACTTACTGGCCTACAGATAGAAAGAAAATACCTGATCTTATAGACTTCTGTGTAACAAAAAGAATCGTCCGCCCCAATGAAAAAGTAGACGATTGCTATATGACCTATCATCTGATCACTCGTCAATTATAGTCAAATTGAGTACCGATGCCTTAAAAATTGACCAACTTTTATACGTCTAACAAGCAAATTATCTAAATGGGATATATAAAGAAAGGTCATTGAACAGAACTGGCAACTGGACATCCCTTTGTCCGTACCAGAAGATATTGAAGTAGAAACAAAAATGTATCTCAAATAATGGAATTCGCTGCAAAAAAGGCTACTTCTGGCGTTATTAGCTCTGAAAGAGTCAATAGGCCAGCACCTAACATTCAGCAATTACTTCAAGAAAAGCGGAAAATAGACTGGCAATGACAGCACCAAAAGTCTTCACTACTCCAATGGAAATTAAATAAAGCTATTAAAGCTCTGAAACGAGCGTATAAAGGAAGCAGACCAAGGAATACAGAATTACCTGAGTGAACTCTCAGCAACGGAAAAAACAGATTACTCACTATGGAAGGCAACAAAAAAATTAAGAAGGCCAGCCTTATCGAATCCACCAATCAGAGTCAAGTGACATTGAAAATGCTAATGTTTTCTCCAACCACTTAAACAAAGTATTTACACCAAATGGTTGATTATACCGTAAATCCTATAAAACTTAAGTGAAAAAGTGTTGAAACTACTATTAAAAGTCTAAACCCAAAGAAAGCACCAGGAAATGATTTAATTACCGGAAAAATGATTAAAGAATTACCAGAAAAATGCATAAAACTCTTAACCTATATATTTAAGCCTGATAAGGACGAATCGCAAGTCGGCACATACAAGCAGATAAGTCTTCTTCCGACAGTTTCAAAACTTTTTGAAAAAATGTTACTCCAAAAATTAAAGCCAATATTATCTGCAGAGCACATTATACCAGACCACCAGTTTGGGTTTCGTGACCAGCATAGTAGTGTAGAGCAGGTGCATAGTAAACGCAGTCAAACTAGCTCTAGAGAAAAAGAAATACTGTTCTGCCGTTTTCCTGGATATTGCACAAGCTTTTGACAAAGTGTGGCATATAAGGGCCTGATATACAAAATAAAAACTCTGCTCCCAAACAAATTTCATGCAATTCTTGAAAATTACTTGTTCGAAAGAAAAATTTCAAGTCAAGCAAAATGAAGCCATTACCGAACTAAATCTGATAAACGCAGTTCCACAAGGAAGCATATTAGGACCAACCACTGAAAAGGTGGTCGCACATCAAAAGTTTCCGATGACACTGCTATTATGTATTCACATAAAAATCCACAAACTTCATTAAGAGAGCTAAAAGATCACATAACCATAATTGAGGACTGGCAAAACAAGTGGCGCATAAAAGCGAATGAAAACAAATCGGCGCACATAACGTTTACACTAATAAACGAACATGCCCATCGGTTAAATTAAACAATGTCACGATTCCTCAACAAACAAATGTCAAATACCTGGGTCTTCATCTTGATAGAAGGTTGAAAGCACATTGAAACAAAGTGCAAACAAATAAAAATAAAAGTTTCCAAAATGTACTGGCTAATTGGAAGAAGATAAAAACTGTCACTATACTGCAAAGTTCTACTATACAAGGCGATCTTAATCCCCATTTGGACATATTGACTTCAACTATGGGGCTCTACCATCGCATCAAATTTACAACTTTTATAACGAAAGCAATCAAAAATACTACGTAGTATATAGGTTAGAGTTTAGTATAAGATATATTACATTGTAAGTTTTGCACACTTCTTGTTAGTTTCAGATAAAGAAAGATTCAAGAATAAAGCCATTGGGATAATTAAAAAAAAATTCTGTGAACTCGATTTAACTTATTTATAGCCCAAATCTAATTGTAAATACCAAGAACATTTTATTTATTAGCATAAATTAGACCACCATTATGATTTAGTTCAACATTTAAATTAGTTTTACGTTAACGAATGATTTTCTGTTTTTTTTTTTTTTGTATTGCATAATTCTCCACCATCTTAATTTTATTTAGTCTTGTAATTTTTTTTTTTTTATTGTTAGAAAACAATTATCTTACACAAACTAGAAATCTGATTCCATCAAAATCATGATCTTCAAATATATAATATGTAGTTATAATTCATGTTTCGTTATATATTATATTGTCTATATACAACAACCATCAATTGTAAATTAATTTAACAAGAACATAATTTTTTCGAAATTATATTATGTATAACAAAACAATTAAATGTGTACAAATATATTTTAAAAAAAAATAAATGTTCTCGAAGAATTTGTATGCGTATATCTATAGATAGATAGATACATAACATGTCAATCAATCATCATTCGTATATACACTTAAAGTGAATTTTTTTATTTTTTTATTTATTGATTTTATCTTAAAGTTTAATTTCGTATTTATGTGTATGATTTGAAACAATTATCTTAATAAAAAAAAAATTATTATTTGTATTTCCCATATAATAGTTATTAATAAGTAAGAGAGATTTTTATCCGTTGGAATACATCGCCTTTGTCTCGCGTTGAATGAGTAAGCCAAATTTGCAATCCGTCTAGTATATGTACTTCACTTATATAACCACTTAGTAGTATTAAATATGAATCAACAACTGAAAAAGTTGAAAGGATGAAAGTATATTTGTATAGTGGAAAAAGTTATCACATCCCAAATGTCAAAATATAAACGGCAAATAAGTCTGGAGCGCTATTGTGAAGAGACAAAATATTATACTTCTAAATTTGCCCACGCGTTTTATATTGATAACACTTCTAATTTTCTCGAAAATTTTACATAATAACAGTCTTATTTTTTAAACTAAAGATCAGTCACTAAAATATCATGAAACCTTATAAAAATAATTCTGTAACATTTCCTTTTAGTTTTTCCACACCATTTTTACCGAAAACCTGTCAATTCAAGAAAAAAATCCTTAATTTGGAGCATAAAACCTGTCTCTAGAAGCAATTACATAAAAACTGTCAAAACTTAAAAAATGAGAGAATTTAGCCTTTACCCCAAACATTTACCTAAAGTGAGTTATGCTGAAACTTCCACTTCTAAATTAATGCTATTTAATCGTCAATAAATTGATTATCAATTGTTTTAAATAAAATAAAAATAAATAGACATTTCTTGCAGCAAACGCCAGCTTTGATTGAAAAGTGCCTAACAATCATTACATTGCATTCCTACACTGGATTCTATTTTTATTTTCTAAAATGGTTAAGAAATAATCCATGTAGGACAATTTAAAAGGAAATTATATTCAAGCTGATGCCGTTTACAAAAAACTGGAGGTTTACCAAAAAAATACTGGATAACTGTAGTTCATAACGAAAAACTGATTCATCATAACGGCAACGCTGTTCCCTATTTATGTTTGTGTTTTAAAGTCTCTTGGTGTAAGTTTATACTTCCTTTTTCTACTGTAATTACTCGTTTTTCAACTCAGAATTCCAATAAAAATTGGGCGGCAAAAGCACAGCCTAATCGCCTCTTAAATTTTTTTTTATTATTACGGCTGAGTAGTTTACTCATTTAGTAATTTACATTGCATATTATTATACAATTATTCGAATTAAGCCTTATAGGATAGTTCCAGTTTACAATAATTCCTCAGTAGGTTTCTTGCACTTCTGTTATTCTGTCATCTAGATCACTTTAGGTCCACTGGTTTGGTTCTTTATAACCTTCTTACTGCAGTGATGTTGTTCATCATACGATGTATATCCTGATTTGCACGCTCATTCAGGCGTTAAATGTGTTTCCTTGCGTGATAATTGATCTCGTCCTCGACAAACACCATTTTTACGTGGTGTTTGTCACAACCTTCATAGAGTATGAACGTTGTCGTTTCTAATGTTCCACGGTGCATTTACAAGAGACCGTAGTATTTTATTATGAAGCGTTTGGATTATTTTGATATTTGTTTTCTTAGCAGAGACACTACCTTGGGGTACTCCTGCTGTTATTCTTTTAAGTTCAGAGTATTCATTCTCATACTTTACTCGAAAGTTTCTGTCTATAATATACGATTGCAATAGCTTATAATATTTGTTTTGGCAGGTCCCAATGTAGTTTGAATGCAAGCCCTTGATGTCATACCTTATCAAATGCTTGGGCCACATCCAGGAAAATCTCGGAGCATATTTGTTTGGATTCAAGTGGTTTTTCGATTACATCGGTGATTCTATGAACTTGTTCTACAGTCGAGTGTGAAACCAAATTGATGTGAAGGAATAACGTTTCTTTCTTGATTAGTTTCAGTCTCTTTAGAAGTAACTTTTCGAATAATTTCGATAGCGTTAGAAGCAATATTATTTCATAATCATAATTACTTCTGCAACCTTCCATTGCCTTGGTACGTATTTCAATCGGATTGCTGCATTCATTATGTGCAATAATTTCTTCCTTCCTTTTTCTGGCAAGCTTTTAATTACTTGCACCGTTATTAAGTCATAACCTTTTTAACGTTTAGGATGTTCTTCATTTCCCAATTTAGTTCATGCATTGTTATAGATCTTACTCCGTGCTCATTAATTTTGTCAACTGAGGGTAATATCTTCTTCTTCAGATTGCCCTAAATATGGTTAAAATGTCTGCTCTAGATGATTTGCAAACAGGTCTGCCTTTTGTTTGGGATTTCTGCCCAAACAAAAGGGCTTGTTGGGTCTTTTTAAGGCCTTAGTTGGCTTCCATAGAGAATAGTCCTGTCAGATTGTTTAGGTATTTATTGAATGACTGGTTTTAATCTCCTTTATTAAAAGCTTTTAATTTACTGACCATATTATTAAACAGTCTCTTCGCTTCTGATGTTCGATTTCCTTGCCAGTTTTTACGAGCTTTTCTTTTATTTTTAATCATTTCTCTCACATCTTCGGGATATGTAACGTTTTGATATGTTTCCCTTATATGACTAGGAGTACTATTCCAAGCGGCACTTTGTATATTTTCTATGAATTTGTCTAGTCCATCTTCTAATTGCTCTGGATTACGTATTGGGATTTGAAGATTAGTTTTCTCCTGTATAAGGGTTTGAAAGAGATTCCAATTAGTCTTATCGAAGTTAACCTATTTTCTTATTATTATTTGGCTAAACGTCATTATAACTGGCAAATGATCCAATGAAAGACTCGAGTCAAAGCTCGTTTGGTTTCTGGATGATTTGCGGAATAGTATTTAATTTTTAACTTTCAAATGTTGCATACCTTCGTAAATAACTCGCTCATAAATTTGGTCCCTTGATCAGAAAGTATTTGTTGAGGAGTTCTGAATACACAAATTGCTCGTTCAAAAAAAATCCTGGCTATTGAAGCCACTTAATTATTCAATGGAAATACCAGAGAAAATTTAGTTAGGTCATTTTAGATCGTATACGAATATATTTATTTTCACGAAATGACATTGGAAAAAGACCTACTATCTTTAAAACGAGCTTTTCGAATCCTTGAGCAGAGTAGAAGAAAGTAATTTCTTTTTTTACATAAAGCATGACGTAACGACTTTTTTATGCGCAATTACAAAAAAAAATTAATAGTTCGCGAAAACTCATTGATGACCACCTAAGGATTTTGAGTAGTATTCTTCTATTACTTTATCGATTTCGGTATCATTATTGAGTTATATAATTTTAGATTTTTAAGAATCGAGAATTGTGTCACGTTCTGAAATAGTAAAACTATTACTTCTGCAATGTTTTCCAATATTTTCTATATAGAGTTAGTAGTGGAGATTAACTGGTCTTCATGTGTCTTTGACTCAGGGCGTCAGCATTTTGGTTAATAATACCAGATTTATGAAGAACCTGATAATGGAAATCTTCTAACCGTATAATTCGCCATTTCACTAAAATCAAAATCAGGGTAAAGCAAAATTAGGGCGCTGAAATATTGGAGGGTTTTATCCCAAATAAATCGTTGTCCTTTTTTTCAATAAAACTGTTAGGGGTTTGGCAATTTCGGAAAAACTATTTGAGCCTGTATTATGAAAAAATGTTACAAGATTTTTTATTCAAAGTATTGCCCGTCGCTACCCACTACTTTTCCCATCTTTCTGGCAATTTATGGATTCCATCCTGTGCCGGCTTGGCGGTCAAAACCGAATCGAGCCAATTTTCGATACCTTGAACTGAAGTGAGGCGTATTCCTGATAGGGCATTCTGCATGGATTGAAATAGGTAGTGATCGGAAGGAGCAAGGTCTGAGCTATAAGGTGGATGAGGCAGTATTTCCCAACTGTTATTCTCCAGGTAATTTTTGAACGGCGCCGCAATATGTGGCCGAGCGTTATCGTGGTTGAAAATGATTGACTCGTGTCTAGTCACATATGTTGGCCGCTCTGCCTGGATTTTCTGCTTCAATCGGATCAATTTTTGACGATAAAGTTGGGCATTGATGGTTTGGCCACTTGGCAACAGCTCATAGTGGATCACACCTAGCTGGTCCCACCAAATGCACAGCATGACCTTGGCCTCGTGAATATTCGGCTTGACATACGGTCTTTGCACTTGAGATTATCGTAATGAATCCATTTTTCATCGCCAGTGACAATACGATGCAAAAACGACTTCTTTTTGTGGCGCTCGAGCAGCGTTTCGGACATGCAAAATCTTCTTTCCATGTCTCTTGGCTTCAACTCATATGGCACCCAATTTCCTATCTTTTGGATAAATCCCAAGGTTATCAAACGTCTGGAAATTGTTGCTTGATCAATTCCCAATGATTCTTCTTGGTCCGAAAGTTCTTCTTGCGTTTGACATGAATCTTGATCGAGTAATGCCTCCAATTCTTCATCCTCAAACTTTTTCGGCTGACCAGGACGCTCTTTGTCCTTGATGTCAAAATCACCACTTTTAAAGCGACTAAACCACTCAAAGCACTGTGTTTTTGCAAGAGCATACTCACCATACAAATCCATGAGCAAACGATGACTTTCAGCTGCAGTTTTGTTTGCGAAAAAGTGACTCAACAAAGTCTTCCCGCCAATGCTGTTTTTTGCAAATTTGATAAATTTTCCATCGTTGAAATCGGTTGGATGTGCACAATCAAAACAACAACTTTAAGCTGATTTTGACAGGTATTGAATAGGGCTTTCAAATGACATATATGTCCATGATGTACTATAACGCATAAACAAGTAATGGCATCTAGTATTAAATTCCGGTTTTTAATACATACACCTTATATTTATGAAGCGGGGATAGTAACCTGCAAGTTCTAATTTCAGCTCTTTTTGATTAGATGATTAAGGGTAGTCTATTACGGCTGTAACTTTGTTCGAATCTGGTTTGATACCTTCTTCTGTTACCGTGTGTCCCAAATATACCATATCTTTTGATAAAAACAGACACTTCCAAATTAACCTTGAGATTATTGTTCTTAAAACAATTGAAAACTGATTCTAGTTTACTCTCTTGATCTGTTAGGTTGTAACCCTTTACTATACAATCATCAAGATGGACGAGGCATTTGGTTCCATTTAGTCTATTTAGAACATTGTTCATTAATCTTTAGAACGTCACCAGTGCGCTATTTAATCCGAAAGACATTCGCTTAAATTAAAAACGTCCTAAATGTGTGTTGAAAGCTGTCTTTTCTCTATCATGAGAATCTTAAAGTATTTGATGATACCCACTAGCAAGATCAATCGTGGTATAATATTTAGATTTGCCGAATATCTGAGATATTATATAGGTAGAGGAAAATCGTCCACGATCCTCTAGTTTTTTAAGTTTACAATTTGATTTCTAAGGGACTACTATTAAGGGAAAGTTCCACAGTGGTTCCATCAATGGTCCTATGTGCAGCACGCAGTGCTTCGTGTTAACCGATCCTAGGTCCTATCATCTAAATTGAATTTAGACAAATTATTTTAAGACAAATTGTTTTTAAAAAAGTCGTTCGTGCAATTTTTCTGTTTTTTCTTCTCTGTTCTAGCATTACAGAATAATTATCCGGTTTTATTTTATGAAAATTTTATCATCATTTTATCATACCGCGGTCTTGAGTGTAAACTTGAGTGAACTGTATGTGTAAACAAACGTTCGCCAACTCATAAATGTAGGCTTCATAACTGCTTTCTGAGTAACTCTTAACTTTGCATTTCAAAATATCTAATTTTTTACAGCATAATAACACACCTAATCAGCCAACTTCATACCACTGATAAAAAATTAGTTGCACTTGTGATAGATATAGATAAGGAGTCTGACATTTCCATTTGACTGTGGACGTTAAGTATGATAATAAATTCGATTAAAGAAAGGAAAGAAGCTGGACATAGGCCTCAGCCTGTTTAAAAAAATTCGTTCTTGTGTGAAGTGCGAGTTTCAATCTCACATGTTTATTGGATGATAATTAATTGTGAAAGAAGCGTTGATACCCATAACATGTGGTCAAAGCCATGTTCTTTATCCATAAATCCAAGTTATATGTTGTCGAAAAGAAGGAATGGTGGCATTTATAATCATTATTAGTAGTGACGTAGTTTCCGACGGAAGCTGATCAGAAATGGTCAAGATTAAAAATGGGCGTTTTCTGGCCTAGTTAGATTGGCCTAGTTGGCGATACTAGTGGGATACTAGAAAATCAATTATTCTACCAATAAGCCACAGATTTCTTTAAAAATTCTTAACTATTGTAATGCATGTGTGTGAAACAACTCTGATTTGGTATTCCAATTAAAAACTATTAAACAAATAAATATCATAGTTTAAAATACCATGACTTTGTTATTTTAAAAACTATCCAAACAAAGCCTAATTTTTATTTATTTTCACGTTTAGCTGTCAAAACAACAAAATATAACCTTTGTTCAAATTTAAGTTTTATACTCATCTGACACGTGGTCGAATTTTTAATCTGGAGCTAATGCATTCTAACAATATACTGGCATGCTATAATTTACTGTAAACAAGTCCATAATCTATGCATTATATGATATTAAGATTATTAATTTTAATAAAATTAAAAATTTTAAAAACAAAGAAAATGGGCTGTCATTACTATAAACGGTATCTAAAATAATTTCAAAATTTTTGAAGTTCATTACACAGATGGTTTTAACCATTTACGAAATTTTCGACGATCTAACAACCGAACAGAAAAGGGCTTGAAGATATATTTCAAAGCAAAATAAATAAAAATGTTATCTATTTTTTATGGATATGCCACAGTCCGTCGGAATTGCCTTAAATCAAAATATATTCTTCCGACGGCGAACAGAATAATGTCGAAGAGCACAATATTTATTCTTACAGAGGAATAGAAATTGTTACTTCAGTTCATATTAAAAATATCTTCATATGTTAAAAATACAAGCCCAGTACAAATTTAAACGTTACAGTAGAATAATTTAAGTCTATTATCTACATATTTCAAGCATCATCTTAAACACGAAGATTATGGAAAATTATAATCCATTTTTGATGGAATTTTATAAACCACTTAAAATATTTACCTCAATTATTATTTTCAATATATACATCTATATGTTTATAAATCTCCATATAAACATTATAATAATTAATCGAGTGTTAAATCCCAAAATTGTAAGATTTACTTTCAGCAGTAGTTTATGAACGATCAAATCGGTAATTTTGCTTATTTGTATATAGTTGAAAACTATTTACGAGGATCGAATGATAAGTACCGGGTCTCGACCAGAAAACAAATATTTTGGGTAATATACTCATCCATCAAAGACCAACCTTGACACCTTGTACAACCTTTATTTGTCAGCATTTGCAAAGTATTTAGATTTAAGAGATAAATATAATGGATATAATGCAGGATAACTAGTGGCAAGACGCACTCTAATATCTCCTACCATAAATTTATGACTGTCAAGGGATTCGAAATATCAAAAATTATCCTCCTTTAAATGTTATCACCAACTAACATCTGAATTGTTGTGTGGACATTTCTTCAATCAAACCATAAACTCTCCCCATACATATGAATTTTAATATAGGACTCCGCATTATCCGGATTATCCTGCGACTCGAATATTTCCATTGCCTCATCAGATTTAGTTTTTTCTACCTTGTCGAGATCACTGCATTGTTGCAGAAGTTGTCATCATCTTTGGCCCTCACCTTGACCAATATTACGGACATCATCCTAAACCATGACATCATCCATGAAACCTTTAGGAAAAGTCCTAAAGGACTTTTTCATGTTTCCTTCTTTGCCCCAATTACCAACTCGAAAGATGTCATGAAATTTTATCAGCGTCGGTATTACTATTTACGATATTTTGATTTAGGCGTTCCGCATTTGCCTATATATTGTCTGTTGATACACTAGCCGATATTGAATGATGTGTGATGTGTTCGTCACACAATAATCTACAAAATTGGATGGCATAAATCATTATGAGTGTTGTTATGAGTGGTGGATTTCCAAAAATGGCTTTTTTAACATCTAAATTTCGGATGATTTCTTCTGCGATTAACGGTTGAAGCGGATACAACCACATTACCTTAAGAAAACTATCAATTTCGGTCAACATGTATTTAATACATCGTTCAATAAGACCCGAAGCTATAAAAACAACATTTTTTTGGCAAAATTCTTCATTATTCATCAACATAATCTCCTCCAACGGCAAACACTAAATCTAACGCTTTTCTAAGTTTTATGTGCCATGTGAATAAAACGATTTGTAGTTGGCTTCACAATAACCCCCAGGTGCAACGATGACTTCATCATTAGACCTAAATTAGATTTCCCACTGGAGCATTTTTATAAGGTTTGCAAACAGCCAGTGCGAGGAAGCAATTAATTTAAAGCCCAATTTTGTAGTTTGAAAATCGTTTCCAACGACTTGTGACACGTTGAAATATCTTGGTGAAATATCGCTGTTTTGTTCTTCATTTGTGGCCGTATTTTAGTGAGTTCGTCGTTTAAACGCACCAATAATGCTATAGGTAATATTTGCTATTGATGTCGTTTTTTAATTTTCAAGGTAAAGTAGTTGAATATAATGCCATACGCGCATCCCTAAAAACAAATGCCATAACCTTGTCGGCATTTTTTCTCAATCGAAAATGGCCTAATGACAAGCTTTTATTACCTCAAACTACACTCCTTATATAGGAACCACCAAAATAAACGAACCATTCACCATTTAAAAGAGAATATTGCTTTAATAATGTATGGTATTCTTTTAGGGGTTTATCAGCTCGTTGGGCTGCTTTCACTTTACCTAAAATACCACCGTTAACCACCATAACATCCGGATTAGAACTAATTTCATCCACATAACGCATTTAATGTGAATATGTTCAAGCTCTAATTGATAATGGAACTCCTGTAACTGCAACGTCTACTCAACTATTTGAGAGTTTGTCAACTTTTTTATATAATGGCACAGTCAGTAAAAATTTGAAACCTCATGCCGAAAAAATATATCATCAATTCTTTAACGCAGTATTTATGGATCATGATTATGGATTCGAGCTCATAGCTTCTGTGTTTCTATTCGCACTGTGATATCTTTTTACTTAAAAAGTAAATTGAATAAAATACATATGGTCCCGTCTGATTTTTTGACGATTGTCTTAACAAAAATAATATTTTTCCGTAGCAAATATGTCAGAAGCTTGCTTTGATTGAATACCCTTGAATCATCGGAAGTATCAGTTTGAAGTTTTTTGGAGGTTTAAATTTGAAAATGTCTTCTTTTGTATTTGTTAGTTTATTGAAACCATTTATTATTTTGTACCCCAAGTATTTCACAGATCCAGGAAGAAATGGGCACATGGATCATATTTAATATTGAAATTGCTCTGTTTACCTTCTGTTGTATCTATTGGCAAAATTATTAAATAGTTCATGTTAAAAGGGAGCTTGCAAATTTGGGTCGAGTGATACGGTGGCTTGAAATCTAGGAATGACCTAAGTGACGACTCATTCTCAATAGGTGCTTAAATAATCAAGGTACAGTAAATGAAATCACTTCTATGGTTTACCATGTAATGAATCAATGAATCAAACACTTAGAATTACCATCTGGAATGTAAATGAAGAAATATTTTTAAATACAGAAAAAATGGATATATGTATGCCTAATAACTGAAAGCCATTTATTTTACTAAAACTTCATTTGCTAAAATACGAGGGTATTGTTTTTAATACACCATCCATCCAGCAGGAAAAGCGAGAGGAGGATCGACTATATTTGTAAAAGAAAACATCACGAAGGAATGAAAGTTGAAGAAGAAATTAAGCAAATGGCCACTATCAATGTTCAACCAAATGGTGGACAAGAATATAATGTTTCCTCAATTTAGTGCCCTCCACTGTATAATCTAAATAAATAAGACTTTATCTCGTTGTTTAAATCATAAAGGTTTAATTTCTTCATTGGCGGAGATTTTAAGGCCAAAAATACATTTTTGGGATTAAGACTAACAACACAGGATAAAAACTATACTTACCGCAGGTCAAGAAAATAAGAATGAATCACATTTACTTTACTGGCTTATTGGTCAATTAAATTCAAAAATCTAAAAAGACCTAAAACGCAAGTACCTGCGATTAAATGTTATGATGGGATATAGAAAAGCCAAGGAAAAAATATGATTTGTTTACACCATATCTTTGAGATATATTCAGACCTCTCCCAAGAGAAACTTCAGATGAAAACATACCACTATTTAACAAAATTGACAGCCATAATATACACTCTATGTCTTTACAAGAGTTAATAGTTGAAATCAGCAATAACTTAAGCTCAAAAAAATCTCCTGGTTATAATCTAATTACAGGAAAATAGTAAAAGAACTACCTGAGAACTACAAATGCAGCATTCAGACTAAACTAAGTTCTACATAGGGCAGAAATGATAATGATTCCAAAACGAAGCAAACCACCTAACGACAAAAAATCGTATATAGGCCAATTTCTTTGCTCTCAACTATTTCTAAATTATTTGAAAAATTGCTGCTTAAGAGACTCAAATTAATCATAGAGCAAAGAGATCTTATTCCACCCCACCAATTCGGTTTCAGAGAAAAACATTCGACTATAGAACAGGTTCGCAGAACCACGGACATAATTGAAGATGCGCTGGAAAGCAAAAAAATATGTTTAAGTGTTTTCTTAGATGTAGCACAAGCCTTCGATAAAGTATGGCACAGAGGCCTAGAATTTAATCTGCATCGAGATCTACCATTGCAGTTTTATCAGATTCTTAAATCTTACTTAGCTGATCGACTTTTTAGGGTAAAATATAAAGATCAATGCTCCTCATTGACGAAAATGTTAGCGCAGGAGTACAACAAGGTAGTGTGTTTGGTCCAATTGTGTAAATCCTATACGCAAGAGATTTGCTAAATCCATATCAAACTCACATATCAACATTTGCTGATGACACTACATTCTTAGCTATTATTGGTAACAATGTAGAAGAAACATCGAGAAAAGTGCAAAGAACTAACATATTGAGTAACTGGCCAAAGTGATGGCGAATCCACCTAAATGAACCCAGATCAATTCATGTTAACTTTATTAACAAAAAAGTTAATTGGATAACAGTGGAAGTCAAGTCACATAGCAAGTTCCATATGCAAATACAGCCAAATATCTAGGACGACACTGGGATCCTAGCTGTTGGAAAAAACAACAAAGAATCAACACAAAAATTAATATCAGCTATCTCCGAAGTACATAAATGGACTAAAACGAGTTAAACATATACCTGTTTCAATAAATCGACAAACAATACCGTATGCGAACACAACTAAGTATAAAGACATGACCCTGGATGCTAAACTTAGATGGAGGGTCCACGTCAAAAAAAAATGAAGAACTAAAACTAAAATATAGAAAAATGCATTGGCTGATATAGAAGACACTCTTCTCTATCATCATACAATAAGCTGCTACTAAATAAGCTGCTACTTTGGGGTTGTACAAAACTAAGCAACTTCAATATCATACAAAGGTGGACCCCGTTTCAATTGAAAAGCAACATGTAAATAAAAAGGCAATTCAGCTGTTAACCAACACCACTGTTATACGCAGACTGAAAAGAACCAAACCCTTTGAACTGGTTTAGTTCTTAGAACAAACAGCGGCTTGCTGATTTAGATCCACAATAACGACGTGGTATAAACAACAACTTACCAGAAACTGTGAAACGCCAATGGGTGGAGTCATAGATAAATTTAACTTAGTAAATTAATTCAGAAACAAATTGCTCATTAGTCCTGGAGACTATAGACTGTCATAAAATAAATAAACTCAATTTATTTAAAATAAAAATAAAAAATAAAAAAACCCTATTACATGGTAAATACAGGGTGTCCGCCGGGAAGGTATACTACTTTGTTTGTTTATAATTTTTGATAAAATGAAAGAGAATGGATTTTATATTGATAAATGTTTTATTTAATGTCGGCAATTATGTATGGAATACAATATCAGATAAATGTCCGCCTCTGTTAGCCACACAAATGCGAGCCCTTTTGAGCACATTTTTCATTACATTCTCACACATTCCACGCGATATTTCATTAATTTCATCACGAATATTTTGTTTGAGTTGCTCAAGCGTTTCTGGTTTGTTTGCATAAGCCTTGCTTTTTAGATATCCCCACAAAAAGAAGTTCGGAGCAGTCAAATCAGGCGACCGTGAAGGCCAATCAACATCACCATTTTTTTAAATAACTTGTTGTGGATAGAGGTCTCGCAGTAATTCCATTGTAATCCTGGCTGTATGCGATGTGGCACCGACTTGTTGATACCACATGTTAATCAAGCCCAAAGCATGCAATTGTGGCGTTAAAAAGTTTTCAATCATATCACGATATCGCTCCCCATTCACAGTTACCGTTACGCCGTTTTGATTTTCAAAGAAGTAAGGTCCAATGATTCACACCAGACTGTCACTTTTAATGGATGTAAAGGTGACTAATGAATAATTTGAGGGATTTCCATTGCCCAGAACCGACTATTCTGTTTATTCACATATCCATTTAAATGAAAATGTGCCTCGTCACTCATTATGATTTTTTCATGAAAATCGGGATTGTCATGGGCGAGCTGTAACATCCTATTGGCATATGTACGGTGGCGTAAATGGTCTTATGGAAGAAGCTCTTGTGTCAACTGAATCTTAAATGGAAACAAGTGCAAATCCTTGTGCAAAATTGTGGCCAAACTTGTTCTTTGAAGACCAAGCTCCTGAGCACGGCGCCGAATTGAGGTTGATGGATTGTTTTGAACACTTTCTTGAGCAGCAGTAATGTTTTCAGCCGATCTTGTAGTACGTTGTGGTCCATGCTTGGGCCTATCACTTACAGACCCTCTTTCTTCGAAATCATTCACTACACGATAAATAGTGCGTTTTGTTGGAACGTTGTTTCTCCCAAAAATTTCACGTAACTTTCTCATCGTCACAGTAATCGATGATTGATTTTGATAAAATGTTTTAACGATTAAAACACGTTGGTTTATCGAATATTTTTCCATAATAAATTTGCCACGTGTCTACTTCACGACTGCCAAATATGAACTGTCAATACTAACGTTTACCAAAATGGCGGCAAAACAAAGTAGTATACCTTCCCGGCGGACACCCTGTACATGTTAATTCTTTTAATTAGTATGCCTAACAACTGAAGTCTGCTAGTGTGACTGCGATTTTGTTTTTTAATAATTGTGATTCAATAACTTTACGAGACAACAAGTTGAAGTGTTAAACAAATCATTTATTTAAAATAGCCCTCTGTTTTACTCGTTTGTATACTCTTTGTACTGCCAGCTCTTCTGGACACCCTGTGTAGTAATGATAGCTCTTAAAGGCCACGTTCTTATAATACATCCGTCGTATCTTAAAGAAATAAAGATGGCGATAATTCGTTTCTTATATACATAATATATACATATAATCCCAACATTGTTATTTTTAATTGTACTCCATTAAAAAGTAAAATGAATCAAGATAAATGGCGCCAATAACCGAGTACACCATTTATAGATTTTAAACTCACAGCTACGAGATTATATAATATGACCAAACGACGATGATGATATCGAGTCGAACGTTTATAAAAATTTAATGAAAAATTGATTAGCTTATTGAATATACCATTTCAATATATGTGCTTGCAGACTGAAAGCTAACAATCATCGACGACTGTATATTGTACAAACATATATATACATAACAATAAAAAGATATATTATAATTTAATGACATGTTAACATATTAATAAAAATTAATTTATTTAATATTTTTTAATAATATTGTATGGGAAATTAACTTGATTATATTATGCTCGTATATATTATGCTAAGTACATAACACGCATATGTATAATTTTCATATTATATTTGGTGAATCGTGATTATGTATAAATTTTCAAAAATACATAATTGATTATTCCGGTAAATATAAGAGGATATATAAGCTTTTTTATTATTATTTATAGCCTCTATGTACAAATATATTTGTGCATATATCAGCCCATGTGCTCGAAGGGCATTCCCATGCCTCGTGAACGACTTCTAAAAGAGCATGTTATCCACGTAATTATATCACAAAATCATTGACTCGTTGTAGGAGGCGACTAAGTAAAGTATGGGCAGCCTATCATCCTTAAAAAACCATTTATTAAAAATTTCAGTCGCTATAAGCTAAGAAAACCAGGCGCGTTTGATGGTACTGTATCAGCCATGAAAGATTATCTCGTTGTTCTGAAAAAAAAACGATAACCCAAAAGTAGAACCACGTATCTTAGAGTTATTCGTTCTTTTACAGTGGATAGTCGAGATAACCTCGAAAATATCATTGTTGGAATTCTTCTTGAGCCCCAGGTGAATAGGCCTGTTTTGAATTTCAAAGCAGTCGAAAACCTTATGTGTATAAGCTACGTTGACGATTGCCACTGGCTGGCTAGTCGTTAATCATATGTTTTTAGGCGCTCACTGATGAAGGCTAACCCAAAGATAAAGATTTATTTTACAACCATTTGGTTGTTATGGTGGGATCCATATCGCAGCACGACGTCATAACAGTTATTGGTGACATTAATGCGATAGATGGCAAAATCAGATTGACATATGCAATATAGGTTTGTACTCTCGACACGAACTATACCGACCAACAATGAGAAAGAGGCACAGAGGGGCACATTCTTATCTCATAAAAATATCATCTTGGAAACATTCACACTTCCTCGTAAGACGTCCCGAAGAAAAATTCACCATGTTTTAAGAGCTTATTGTTGACTTGGGCTACAAAATTTGTAAGAAGAGTGATCATTAATTGGTCCCTGCAAAGCCACGATAACAGTTTTAGTGTATGCTCAATTTACTCTAGAGTATGCTCTTTGAAATAGTCTTAACTTATCCCTTTTTATTACTGTTGCACCAACTTTTTGTTGTCCAACCGCTAGCGGTATTTCTTATTTTCTTATTGACCATTGTTTCCTTTAATAATAGCCCTATTTATTTTTTCAATCAGTTGTCCCTCGGTATAGGCTCCCATCATGATCTTTTAGTTTTTTCTGTTAATTGTTATTCTCCGCCAAAGTCTAGAAGGTTTAGCTTTGGATATTATTCTAGGTTAGATGATTCCTGTCTTTGTTTCGCTTGTACTTCGGTTTCTTGGGACGGTATCTTTTCTGTTAGTTCTTCTACTAGACAAATCGAAATTTTCAACGCTTATCTTGGTTTCGTTTTTGAGACTTCCAAAACGTATTCCGTTTAGGACTTTTACTCTAAAACCAAAATCTCCACCTTGGTGGTGTCAGGAAACTTCTAATGATATTTTCTAATGATATCGTTTATGGAAAAGTCTCCTAATTTCCAGTTTCACGTTGATTATAGGCATAGGCGCGTAACAGGGTTATAGGGTTAATTAGCTCATTTAAATATAAGTTTTTCAAAGATAAGATTGATACTTCTCTCCTTCCCAAGGTCTTCTGGCGTAATATTCGTAATTTAGGACTTGGTAGATTTAGAAGTATCATTCATGAGGTTTTCCAGCCAAATGAATTTAATAGTTTTTTTAGCTCCAATCTTAACTCTGGTAGTAATACGGTCGAATCACTTTCTGATGAATCCTCTAATTCTATTTAGTTCAAAAACATTTTGCTCGTTGAGTTGCATTCCGCTATTTGGAAGGTTAAATCGGAATCCTCTAGTTAGGATAATATTATAGGATAATATCAGTTTAAAATTCGTAAAACGAGTTCTTCCTTTCATTTCAAAGTACTTGCTACATATTTTTAATTTTATCCTTACGTCTTCTTCCTTTTCTGACCAGTGGAAGCTTAGTAAAATTATTCCTAACCCAAAGATTAGCAATCCTTCTGAACTATCTCATTTTCAACCAATAAGTATGTTTTGTTCTATCTCTAAATCCTTCGAGATAGTTGTCAAGAATCAAATTCAGGTACACCTTAATAGTAATAGTTTAGTTAGCTGTGTTCAATCTGGGTTTAGAAAATATCATAGTACAACCACTGCGTTATTAAACGTTTGTAACGACATTAGGCGTAATATGAGTAATAGGGATTTGACCTCTTTAACAGGTAAAATATAGGGATTTGCCCTCTTTTTCAATTACCTTTCTAATCGTTCTCGGGCAGTTTAGTTCGGTGATAGCATATCTGATTTCCTTCCAGTTACTTCCGGCGTACCTGAGGGTTCTGTGCTGGGTTCCTTATTGTTTTCTATGTACATTAACGACATAGAATTCTCTATTCACCATTGCTCTCTACATATATTTGCTGATGATGTCCAAATATATAGAAACAGTCGTTTAGATCAAGTAGTAGGGAATATTTCTCTGATAAATGAAGATTTATGTAGTATAGTTAATTGGTTGATTTCGAATAGGCTTAGATTAAATGCGAGTAAATCTCAGTCTATTACAATTTATAAGAAACCTTTAGATACCTCGTCCTTTCCTGAAATTTACCTTGGCAATTCTCTTATTCCGTTGTCAAATACTGTTAAAGATTTAGGGTTAGTTTTTAATAAATCTCTTACTTGGGGTGACCACTTAGTTGATATTAGTAGAAGGATATTTGGCATGCTTAGTTGTTTGTACAAAGTGGCAGGGTTTACGGATAGTCACTTTAAGAAAATAATGTTTTTGTCTTATCTTCTCCCACATTTTATTTATGGTGAGGTAGCTTTGTTTGGATTACTTCAAGAGATTATGACTATTCTCCAAAGATGTTTCAATGCTTGTACTAGGTTTATTTTTGGCATTAGAAAATTCGATCATATTTCTCCTTATTCTAATGTTGTTTAAGGATGTAGTTTATCTACCTTTTTTTAACTTGGCGTTTGTCTTTTATATTTAAACTTCTTAAAACTAAGCAGCCAATTTATTTGTTGCCAATTTAGTTGGTAATTGGTAGGTCTTATTCAGCTAACTTGCGGTTACTCCCACCAAAAAATTTGTGTAGATCGTTAAATAAATCCTTTTTCGTTAGGGGGATTTCTCTCTGGAATTTAATTCCACTTGATATTAAAAAGCTAGCTTCGACAAAATTATTTAAGTCAAAATTTTTAGAGTTCATCTCGTGTAACGCATTTCATTATAAATGAACTCTAGCTCAAAATGAGGTGTGCTGTATGGAGTGAATTTGTTTTGATACAATTTAAGACGTTTTTATGCTTAATGGAAGCAAATGTCGGTTTTGCCGTACGTTATGCCGTATCCTTAAAAAAAGTGATCGCTTAAGATGCGAAAACTATCGCTCATTTGCATAGCTTATAAATTACTTACTGCCTTTCATAATATTGCAGAGAATCGCTCCTCTAGTCGGTAAAATTGTAGGTGACTGGCTATACCAATGATGATCTCGTCCGAATCGGTCAGCCACTGGTCAAGTTTCTTGGCTGAGGATAATGCTTTCTAAATATTACGAAACATTACGTGATGTGCATTATAGGTGCTCCTGGATTACCAGCAAGCATATGACCTAACCCATCGGGATAGGTTATGGTTGGTTTTGCAATGGCAGAAAATACCTAAAATATGTGCGTTTATGTAAAATGACAGTAATACAGTAGCTGATGAAATCGAGCGTATATAGAGTCATGCGGAAGACATATGGCCCAAAACGCGATATTGACAAACAGTTACCGAGCTTTATTCAACCACAAGATCAATAATTTGATAAAAATTCTTTAAGTTATTCAAATGGATGGTACCGCAATATATCTGAGACTAAAGCCGCTATTTAACAGGCTTAGAGGTTGCTGGATTGTCTTTTTCGAATTGCCTTAAACAACATAAAGTGCAAGCACAGGATCGAAACCGATGGAGACAGATTTTTGATTCGGTCTTGACCAGCAATAGAATTGTAAATGCAAACAAAAACACACTGCACTAAAAAAATTTAATAAAACCTTTCCCGCCAAAAAATCAATATAACTACCGCTTATCTCGTGCCAAAGTATTGGAAAATGTTTAAGTCTTCTATCTAAAATGAAGGTTAGTCTTGTTCTAGATGTCGGCAGAGCAACATCAGGAAAAAAAATAAAAAATAAAAATTATTAACGAGTGCCCGTTATAATATTTGTGTAGTTAAGAAATGTTGTTGTCTATATAATATAATATATCACAGGTTGTATAGTGTTGGTTAAGGTGCGGTTGCGTGTCCAGACTGAGTTTGATTTCAGACGTGACCTCAACGTCGTGACCAATTGTGTGGATAATCGTTCGTTCTACTGATCACATACAACGATCGCAAATTGTAGTGAATGGTCTGTAAAATTTTGTAATAATCTGAGTAAAAGGTTAACTATGTAGCCTTTAGTGCTGTTGATGTATCATATTAAATTTCTTTGAAATTGTCATGTAATTTTTTAATAGGTTTCTGGCCATAGTGTGGGAACAGGTAATTAGGACCAACCAATATAGAAAGGAAGAAAATATCGTGTGAGTTATAACTTATAAGTGTGGCGGTTTGAAACCATTATTGTTGTGCTGGAGACAAAAATGAGTGTGGCTACATGTGAGGGGTTTTATGGAATGGTATTGGGGGATTAAAGAGATTGAGTGTTTCTCTAATGTTTTAATTGGCGTATATGGCAGGTATTTTGAAGGGATTTTTTTCCTTTATCTCCAATTTAGGTGCATATGAGATCTAGGCTAGACCATCTAATCATTGGCGCTATTGGTTTAATTTCCACCCATTATTTCCCGAGTTGTTTCACTTCTTCTAGCATCATTCTTTTCTATGTTACATGTCATCCAACTTCCCCCTTTCCTTGCGGATTTCACTCCACAGATCCTCTTGTGGCGTCGTCCGGTGACTTCATTAGCGTGTACCAATCCATCTCCATTTACGTTTCCTATTTTTGGTCTCAATGACTGTTTGATTTGTTTGCTTTAGGAGCTCATTATTTGTAACTTTGTTGTGCTAGAAGCACTTCAGTATTCCCCTAAGACAATTGTTTTCAAACACCTGTAGTTTGTTATTGATCTTTCGCGTATGCTTCCAGGTTTCATGGCCATATGGTTTATTGATGTCTTCATCTGATGCACCCGTTTTTGCTAGTGTGCAACCAAGGTATACGAATCCTTTAACCTCTTCTATTGTCTCTTGGCTGATATATATTGGTGCTGATATTAGTGTGTTTAGCGAGCCTCGTCTTGGGTTTCTTGATATTTATTTTGTCGCTAGATATAATACCTTATGCACTTTTTGTAGCATGTCGGCGTGTTTGTGTGTTAGCAGGCATATTTTATCTGCGAATTCCAGATCATTTAGTTTCTCTGTTAATCTTCATTGGGTGCCACTGTGGTGGTCGCATTGTCTAATTTTTGTTATGACACAATATAATAGTACTAAGGACGGAAGTGGCAAGAATACGCATCCTTGTCTTACTCTTGGTTGTGGTTGTAGGATACACTTTGTTTGCCTCTGTATTGAACTCGATTATTTATATGTATGTATGGTGGTAAATTCCATTCATTAGAATGCTCTATGATGATGCGTGTTTTATTGATTTGATCGCAGTGCAAATTCGTCCTGGTCTGAAGCCAGCTTGCTCGTCCCTATAAGTTTCGTATTAATTGTCAGTGAAATTCTATCCAGAATGAGCATTGCCAATATCTTTATACTTGTTTTGAGGAGGGATATATCCCGCCAATTTTTGCATTCTCTCAGATCACTTTTTTTAAGGATCTTCACCTTTACTGAGGATCGTTATATCCTTTTTGACGATATTTTACCAGAATTCCGTACATCTGTTAATATCGGTGTTAAAGCACTTGCAGTTGTGGATATTTCCCCTTTGAATATTTCAGCTGTTATGTTCTTCCGTACATCCAGAGGTCTTGTTATTCTTGATTTTAGCAATTACACCGCTAACCTTCCGCTCCATTGGTAGATGTGTATTGCTAGTTTTATTAACGGCGCCAGTTGTTAATTCGAAGATTAGTGTATTGTTGGTGGTCTTCTCTCCGAAATATTTCTCCCATCTCTTCAATTGTGCTTCATCTATTGTTAAGATTTGACCAGATCTAATTGGTGGCATATTGGTAAATTTTCTAGTGTATTTTCTACGATCATTCGTTGCCATTTTCTTAATTTCACGTGCCTTATCCTTGTATTGGCGTTTCAGATCTGATGTGTTTTTTGGCACTTTTGCAACTAGAGTTGTCGGCGTTCTTCAACTTTCTTCCAAGGGTTATCACTGATAACCTTTCTGCATCTTTCATTGACCTGACATCTTGTAACGATGTGACAAACTTCTTGATGATCATTACGTGATCTTTTTAGTTCCTTGTTCTGCCATCACGTGATGTCTATGTATATTTGTGTTTTTTTTTTGTGAGTAAATCTTTTCCCTCCTATGAACAGCTGGTTTGTGGTGCAGAAGCCGATTAGTCGTTCTCCATTATTATTACTTACAGAGTCTATTTAAAGGCGTAATTCACCCTAAGCCGATACAGGTTCTTGATTATGCAGATGTTCGGTGGCAGGGTCTAGCTTTCGTTTTCATCTGTTAGCATCTGTCGTATTAATGCTTTATAAAGAGCGAGTATATGTATGAGTTTTGATCGGATCAGTTTTAGCTGTGCGAACAGAAAACTTTGTAACCGGCTAGCAATCCTAGCCTTTATATCTGCCTGTAAATCGTTCTTCGATGTTTTAGTTCACCCGTACTTAAAGTCGCCCATGGGCAGTTACCCCGAAGCATTAGTCCCGAAATTTACGCTGGAGATACTCCTAGATGTCGTCAATAACTTAGTCATGTGATGTGTTTTTAATCGGACGATCTAGCGGTATGATATTATTAAATATATTATTGGGTCTTTGACTAAGCATAGTTAATGCATAGGAGGTGAAGCTATCATCAAAATTCGATGTATAGAGCTGACGACACATGCCGAAGTTCCACTTGCAAACTTTCTCCAAGACCATATGGATCGTCGAGGTTTGATCAGTGGTTAAACGGTTAGGTTGGAATCCACTCCAATGTATCTCCAATGATCACTTCAGTTAAAGTGATGTGTTTTACGAGTAGAATATTAGCAAATACTTTGTATTCATTATGTAGTAAGAGGGCTATACACCGGCCAATTTTTGTTGTGGGTTTATGAGTCCTGTTTTCCAATCTTGAGCTAGCTCTTCTTGATCCCTGATTATGATAATTAGCTCGTAGAACAGAGTTTCATTGCTCCTCAAGCACTTAACGCGGTGCGATGGGTCTGATCAGAGATGTATCGTCATTCCTATTTAGTATATTTTGAAAATAGGAATTCCATACCAGAACAACAGTTTCATTTATTCTCAGTTCACCATTCCCATCCATAGGTGGATCTAGGATGAAAATCTTTAGTAAGGTTTCAGCCGTTAGCAAACGACAAATAGTGTCCGAGCTCACTGTTGTGATGAATCCGTTGTAGTAATCCAGCGCTTTTACATGAGGCTCATAATATAAAGTGGAATAAGAAAAAACAAGCCATGCCCAATCGTTTTTTTCTCAGACCTAAATTTCCGAACCATTTGTTCTCAGACATGCAATTTTAACCTACAATATTATATTTGTAATATTACAATTACCGGATGCCAATCGAGGACGAAATGCATGCAACTGATCATGGTTTAAATTATGCTGAAATTCGGACGAGTAAATGAGCCAAAACTAAACCAGGCCCTAACTATATGACTGCAATGCAAAAGATCAGCTTCAAACTCAATAAGTCTGCACCATTTCAAATTCGAAATTTAAAATCACACCACCGTCAAAAAATTTTTGCAAACCGCGTCAATCGAAAATTTATAGAATTTAAATGCCATCTACCGTTGAATAGATTTGCCAAAACAAATTTTTAATAAACAGCGCTAAAAAGAATTAAACGCATAATCCCATAACTATAATTTTCGTAATTCAGCAGAACTGTCAAACAACACATCAAAATCAATTTTTAATTTTTATTGTTGTATGTTAATTCGGCAATTTTCTGGCACACAAAACATTATAAATAAGTTATTTTTTTAAATTAAATTATATATTTGTATTGTTTAAAACAGCATAATAGTTGTTTAAATGGACTACAGTGATTTTATTTTGCCAAATGTATGTATCAAAAATATAAACGTCACTTGTTATAAATAGTAAATAATTTTTCGTTTATTTCAAATCTCTTAACTCATTTTTAATTTGGATCGAACTTATATTTCTTATCTTCATTACTTGGTAGGCTGCTGATCATTTATTACTTGATTCACAGTCGCATTTATAGTTCCATCTTCATTTTGGGTAGTCGAGATAGTTGCGGTACCAACGACAGTATCTTCAGTGTCGTCGCCGTTAGTCTCAAATACAGTACACAAGAAATTCTCGGTCTGTTCTGTGTCCGTGTTGCAAACGATTTTCAATGTTCGATTTTTTTCGCTATTGCGAAGTGGCCGTATATTAAAGTTTAAACCAGGTCTAGCCAGGGTCGGTGGTGATATTTTTGTAGCCGTTATGTTAAGTGTTGGATCTGAATAAATTTTAGTCATTTTATCGTCAAGTTGTCCATCAGGTAATGGTGAGGTTATTTGTTGTGTTACTTGCAAATTTTGAACGATTTGGTCAGGACTACCAGTTGGTCCTACCTTACCCTTATTAGGAGCCATCTTAGCAGCATTTTTAGGATCTTTTGTTCCCTTAGCCGGTGGTGAGCCTGCAGAAGCAGCTGGTGGCGCACCAGCTGTAGCAGCTGGTGGCGCACCAGCAGTAGCAGCTGGTGGCGCACCAGCAGCAGGAGCTGGTGGCGCGCCTGCAGTAGCACCTGGTGGTGCGCCTGCAGTAGCAGCTGGTTGTGCGCCTGCACTAGCAGCTGGTGGTGCGCCTGCAGTAGCAGCTGGTGGCGCACCTGCTGTAGCAGCCGGTTTTCCGCCAGGACTGGCAGCTGGTGCTTTACTTTTAGCACCTCCGGCTGCTGGTCCTGGAGGTGATCCTTTAATCGGTTCTTGTGGTTCATTACCATTTAAAGATGCCTTACTGCCCAACGCATCATTGGCAGAAGTGCCGGTTTTCTTTAAATTAGGTTGTCCAGGTCTCGAACTACCAGGTGGTGCTTTAGAAGAAGGACCTGGTAAACCTTTACCCTGATCAGTTGGTCTCGGCTTAGATGGTCGTGGAAATATTTCGGTTTTATTTGGAATATTTTCAAATGTATGCGTATTTTCGTTATAGGATTTTAATGGATCGTCTTTTGATTTCATACAATTTTTCAACTGACAAGGTTTTTTTAGCGAATTATTCGATCGTTGCGACACTAAAAAAAATTTAATTATTAATTGTTAATTGATTAAGAGCAATTCGAAGCTTCCATTTACCTGGTGAGCCGACCTCCTTTTTCCTTGATTTTTTACACGGGAATTTACTCTTAAATAAGTCTTCGCCTCCAATTTCGGGAAGACAATTAACCGGATCACTTTTAATGATTTCCTCATCTACGTAAAGTTTATCGGTGGCTAGTTCCGTTGCTTGATTTTCTATATCCTCAATTGATATAGAGGCTGGATTATCCAATTGGTCTAGTACATCATTAATACTTTGTTTTTCTGTTTGATCATTAGTTTGAGATAAGAATTGTTGTAATATATCGGGCAAATTCAATGTTTTGGCATTTGATGCTACTTTTGGACTTCGGAAAAGTGATAGCATTGCTAATCTTATATATGGCCAACTCGTATTACCGGGCGTCTTTAATATTCGAATGAAAAATGCTAATAGCTGTCTCGTTTGATCTAATATGACTTCAGATGAATTGGGTACTGTCAATAGCATCATTAGTAAGGCAGATGCATATTCAAGATGATATGAATTCGCCTGCTGTTCCATATCCTCAAAGTGAATGATTAACCATTTTAGTAAGCCTTTCCTAACCATATCCTTCCGCTGAAATGGTATTATACTTAATTTCATCATTATACCAATCAACATATTTCCAGTGTGGATATCGACAGTAGTGTGATCAGAATGTTCAACAATCGACCTCAAAGATCTCCCCCAAGTCAATGTTTGTATTATGGACACATCTTTCATATATTCACGGCCAATATCCATCGATACTAGTGCGTTAAAAAGTCGTGCTGCACAATCCTGTACTGGATGAGGGAGTGACACACTTGTTGGCCACAATAAATCATCAAGTAGAGATCTGCCACAGCATAGTTGTTTGACATCAAACAAATCATGTTTAACAATATCGCGAGCAGTTTTTTCTTGTTTGTTTGTGTCCACGTCACATAATCTCTGTAAACAGTTTAGAAATTCTATCATAATTCATTAAAGTTATTTTTACCAGTCATAATTTACCAGTCTTAAAGCTTGCAGAAGTTTCAATTTTCGTGATGGACAGGCTGCTCTCAAAAACCGTTTCACCTTTTTCCAGTTTAAGCGAACTAACTTATTCTCATCATATTCTAAATCGTCTTCATTTATTTCAGGTACTTCATCGTCCGGACATACTGATTTGTACTTTATTATAGAATTGTTGTCTGGATCGCATTCCGTTGTAGGTGAACAGCGAACTAAATCTGGGCCAACTGATAGGAATTTATCAGCCGCTTTTTCAGCGTCAATTTGCTCTTGTGTTTTTGGTTCGCCTGGTTTTGTTGGATCGATTTGATCCGTTTCGTTTGTGTAGCTGTACTGTTTGAGAATATCGGCACATGGAGCAAACTCGGGACATTTCGCCTTATCTTTTGATGTTTCGTCTTCGTTTGGATTGGCTCCATCCTGATTATCTTGGTCCGTTCCCTCTCCGTCGCCATCAGTATTTTCTCCGTCCGTTCCTTGACCGGTACCATCGTGTGCTTGTCCGTCTGAGTCAACTTGATCTCCTTGGTTGCCCTCACCGTGGCTGCCTCCACCTTGACTGCCTCCACCGTGGCTGCCTCCGCCGTGGCTGCCTCCACCTTGACTGCCTCCACCGTGGCTACCTCCACCTTGACTGCCTCCACCTTGACTGCCTCCATCATGAATACTTCCAGCTTGGCTGGTTAGGCTGGCCCCTTCTTTATTGCCCTCTCCTTCTTTGCTGCCATCTGATACCTTATTAGTTTCACCGTCATCATTTTTATCGGCACCCGCTTCATCACCATCCTCAATGTAACCACCGGTCATTTCTATTTTTATCACAACTTCCTGTATGATTCTTTTTTTTCGCACCACATTGTTTGGAGTATCTTCTACGTTAGGTTGTGCCATGCTGTCATGTAAAACTAATCAAGTATTCGAATATAAATATGCAGTTAATTTTTCTTGTGTATCTAGGGATGTCCCAAGAACGAAAACTAAAATTGTTCAGGTGTTGTTAAAAGAATTTTATGCTTTTCGTAATATTTTTTTTTAGTTTTTGCTTCTTTTTGGTTAAATGCCAGTTTTATTGATTAAACAAGAAACAAAATTTTACTGTATGATGGAGTAGCCGTAACCTAAATTTCAGATAATTTATTAGTTTTAAAATAAGCGTTTGATATTAAAATAATACTAGAAGAATTTAGAAACCGAAGTAAAATATGACTGGTATTGGATCCACAACAATTTAATTGTCAGAAAATTATACCAAAGTATTTTGTATTTTTATTTATTTTCATGGCTCGCTCATTTTACTCGGTCGGTCTGGAGTGATAACAAAAACAACAAAGACGTTCAACTTTGGACAAAGATCGTGTTTTAAAAAAGTAGGCAAATTATTTCTATCGTTTAGATAGAAACAGGCCACTCTCTCGTAGATCTCTTTTAACGTCTTTCATTATGATGTCGCAAGATTTTCTGTTACTTGATTTGCTGCATCCTTTTTGATAAGGCGGTATTAGATTTCTGTCAAATATTAAAAGGTTGATTTTTTTTTTAATTTGCTGGAAGCAGAGTAATTGGGCTTGTTTGGTTTCGGAATCATAATTATTTTACCTAATTTCTATTGCTGAGGTACAGATTTCATTCGAAAGAATTCATTGATTCATTTTTTAGCTTATTGCAAAGGTAATTAAGAGTTCTTTTGTTCTATAGTCGGTTTCTCTGCTATGATTTTATTGTATCCCGTTTTTCACTTACCAATTTTCTGATTGGATACGTGAAATTGATGCACCCCTTATTTTTAATTATTGAAATGCTTCCCAATGCTGCTTATTGAATATTCTTCGATGGATTCAGAATCGGCCCTCTAAAACCCCGGATAGTTCATTGAATAGTAGAATCGGAAGATAACGGTTAGATTTGGAATCACTAGGCGGGTTTGCGCAGTGGTTAAAGCTAATGTCGATTCTATTGGATTTCAAATTAAAATTCACCATTCATGGAACACTTTAGAAGCACTTATTTTGTATCGATAATTACTCCATGTCTTCTCCCCCCATTATTGAATAGCTTTAATTAATCAGCGATAATATCGCAATTAATAAGACATAAACAGATACAAATACGTGACTTTCGATATAATTAGCACTCAAAACGGTGAACACAAAGCCACCGATCAATTGTTTTGACATTAATCAATTTAGGAGTCGCTCGGTGATTAAATTATAAATCCAAATAATTTTATTTTTTTTATTTTTTACAGACACCAGAAACAATCGTATATATACCAAATTTTATAACGTCTGAAGAGGAACAACACATTCTTAAATCGGTCGATGCAGCACCAAAACCAAAATGGATCCAACTTCTAAATCGCCGTTTGATAAATTATGGCGGAATACCACATCCGAATGGTATGATCGCCGAAGAAATACCAATTTGGTTAAAAACCTATATAGAAAAAATCAATAGTTTAGGAGTGTTCGATATTAAAAAAGCCAATCATTGCCTTGTCAACGAGTATCTAGCGGGACAAGGTATAATGGCTCATACCGATGGTCCACTATTTTATCCCACAGTCAGTACAATATCGTGTGGTAGTCATACCGTTTTAGAATTTTACAATAGTAAAACACCAAAGGATACCGAATCCGTCACCGCGGCGGACACAAGCAATAAAAATTTAGTATTAAAAATTTTACTTGAACCCCGAAGTTTGGTACTTTTAAAAGATGATATGTACGTAAATCATCTGCATCAAATTTCGGAACTAACCGAAGATTTGATCGACGATCGAGTTTGTAATTTACAAAATTGCGAAACGGAATACAAAATTGGAGACAAACTGAAACGAAATCGGCGAATTTCGTTAACAATTCGTCACGTACCCAAAACAAGTAAAATGAAATTAAAGATTGGAATTTCGTAAAACATTCCACGTCGACGTAACGTTCATTTTTTTTTTCATTCAAAACTTCTTCGCTTCGACCGTTCGGATAAAATTTAAAGATTTGTTGAAATTTTCGAATTTTTTATTTTGAATAAATTGTTTTTTGTTTTCTTTTTTTTTATTAATAAAATTGCTATTTCATCTTTTTAAATAATTTATATGTTGTAATAAAAAATAATTATTAACGTACGGACTTCATTTCGGATAAGTTTTCTCATGCAACAAAAAAATTTAAAATTAATTTTAAACACGCTGATATAAATATAAATAGCCTAAATCTTTAGGGGGGTTTTGTGAAATTGCCACCTTACTATCGTTAAATATTACCCACTGGTTATTTTTAAGAATATGACATACATAGTGGCCGCACGATGACGATGTGCCCATATGTGATATAAATGCGACTAATTTATAGTTGCTACCACCATCCCGATATTGTGGTGGCGGTGGTGTTGAAACGAATCCACCCAATTCTAACGAATCAATTTCATTTTGATGTGAAAATATCCAATCGGCAGCACGTTCAATATTATTATCGGTTTCTTTTAATGCTTTGGACGCTTGTATTTCATTGAAACCCATGCCCATCAACATCTCTAAGCCATTTGGATCAGGAATGAAATTGGATTTACCTAGATCTGTACCAGGTGGTACAAATGGATCGCCAAAATCGGAGTCGGCAATATGTTCCATTATCCATTGAGTAGCCGTTTCAATGCCAGAGTTTTTGGTAAAGAAAATAGCTCGTTTACAAGCCTCTGGCGGAAAACCCATATCGACCAGTTGTTGAAGTACCATCGGATCCATTGGAGGTGGTGGCGGCACATCACCACTTATTTCCGGTAATAGTTCTTCACCGGCGAGTTTTTCAGGTGCACGCAAACATTGCAAATCTAATATATCTGGCACTTCAACGGAGACATCAAGTTTTATCGATACCCAATCATCTCGTAACGTAAATTTCTTTAAATGAAGCAACAAAAAATCGGGCATAGTAGCTAAACGTGTACGCTTGTAAGCAATTGTTTTATCGTTAATGGCCGTGCTGTAAAATTGTTCGACCGATTCGCTTTGTATAAATTTCTCAATGCAATCTGATAGTGGGATTCGAGCTCGTACCAAGCTTTCTGGATTCAATTTTTCACCACGACTTTCAGCTTCGGCTAGTCTTTGCTCGTATTCTTTGACTTCGGCCAAATTTACTGCTTTCGATAATGGAATGGGAAGTGGTAAGCACCATTCATCGCGATGCGTATATTTTACTTTACCGGAAGTTCCACATTCGACGCGATCTTCGACCGAAAATTTTAGGGCATCAGCAGGATTTGGATTATGTCGACTATTTCGATCAAGCACATTTACTAAATGCAAGAAGAATTCTTGGGCGTCCTGTTGATTTTTAGTCGAAAAATCTGGATGGTTTTTACCTATTAAATTCTTGAACATTGTCGGTGGAATGCCTCCCTCGTCAAACGAATTTTCAGCCACCTGACTATATTTCCCACTTAATAATCCACAACCTAATTTCGAGATTTGTACATTAAAATCATTAGCCGGATCAGCAGGATATGCACTAAATACTTCATCGGCCTTGTCGACAAATCTTTTCACAAAATCGGGTATGATAAACATCACCTGCATAACACTGTTAAGGTAACATGAGTTACCCAAATTTTTCATTCCTGTATATCCAGGTCCGGAAATGGGTTCTAGCTTTGACGAACTTTCAGTCAAAAGTGCCCATTCTCCGATTTTTTGATTCAAATCTAATTCCAATTCGATCATGGATTTATCAGTCTTTTGCATTTCGGTGATGTTGATACCGAAATGAGCTAAATGTTTGGCCAATTCTGGATCTTCAACCATATCATCTTCTGCATAACTGTAAACATCGGATTTTCCTTCGGCCGTAATTGTTCCCAGCTTTACAGCTAGCGGAAATCCGGTATCCTTAAAATGTTGAACCGCATGATCATTTCCACCGGTACCATCGAAATATTTACGTCCACACGAAATCACGCCATCGGTCAAATTTAACCATAAATTAGTTTCTAAATCACATTTTTCGCATTTCCATCCGGTCGGTGGAATTTTTCGTCCATTATCCAATTGTACTAGATTTTCGGCATGTTTGGCTACCCGTCGAACTTCACCATCCCAAGTGCCGGCCAATTGTTCTTTTTCGGATTTTTTTAATGCCGAATCCGATGATAAAATCGTTTTTACACATTGAATTACTTTCAATGGTAAATTATCGTCGGGATACGGTAATGTAACGTGACCGGGGAACACCACAATCGAATAATGTTCTTCGATTGTGTATTTCTTTTTGCCTGCGTCTGGATCAAATCCACCTTGGACACCGATTGCAAGTCGTGTAATTTTTTTTTCTGGTCCTTCAGCCGATAAATCTTGAGGAATCTAAAATTTTAAACAATACATTTTTATTTAGCACTTCTTGAAGTGCGCCAAGTTCAAAGGTAACATGTGTTTAGTTAGCGCGCATTTAAGATATGGATAGAAATTCCGACTCACCTCTTTTCGTTCCGCTTGTATATGTAAAAATACGGCATTGCCCGATTTACGAAAATATCCATCAACGTATTCTTTGCCAAACCCCAAAAAACTTGTTAAACTCACGTAAATCCCCGTTTCTGTCAACTACATAGTGAAGTACAAAGAGAAAAAAAATATTAGCGTCATTCTCTAAACCTAACCTCAATTTTTATATTGTAATTTGTTTCGCGAAATCATTGAACCATCATTACATTTTATATATTTTGTACGTTATTGACATTTTATTAAACATTAATTTATTAGAACTAATCAAGATTGAATTATTTTTTTATTTAACTTCGATAAACTTACCGGTGTGTCAAAGGAATAAACACATTCATCTCGATAAATATTATCGTAATTATTTGGTATACGAATTGCATTTAAATGATTTGTTAGAATATCCATTGCTATGAGGATTTAGATTTTTCGTATATCTAGTCCTTAAAATTTTTTTTAAATTAATTTGTAACAAATTCAGTAAAAATACGAGATGATCACAGTAAAAATGACATAAATATTATTTTTTACAAGGTACTGCCAGATGTCAGCAAATCGATGTTGATTCATAATAACGGGTAATTGCTGACTTCAGATTAAATGGAAATTACGCAAAATTTTAAATAAATATAAGCATATTCCGCAATAAAAATTGCATGCACATAAATTTAAAGTTTTAGATCGACCGATCTAATATAATCTAGCGTATCTTATAAGACTTTTGGATCGACTGATGACGAAATTTTATAAAATCAATTGATAAATTGTCCATCAATATAGAAAATAGTGTGAGTTGGCCCTTTTGCTGAATAAGTAAGTATTCATCGTTATTTATTTTCCATAGCAACTGTAAATTTTGTTCACATGAAACATTATTTTCTGAAGCTTTGTGAATAGTTTTTATATTTATATATATTTTATACACAAAACTAAATATGTTGAGATGTCCAGGATTACCATTACTGCCAGGAACTGTGTTCCGAGATGTAAGTACGAAAATATAATGTTTTGAAAATTTACAATTCAAATTCACCAACAATTTTAGATTACGCAAACCAAATTTCATAGATCCCAACAATGGACGTACTGTGGCAATGTTCCTGCTCTAGCCGAAGTAAAACGACCGGGTATTGGTGGTGTAACTACTATAAATCCAGACGATCCACCACATCAGTTGCCATCATTCTATCCACCATATGTTGGTCCGCTAATCCCACCTTGGTTGGCTTATGATAAAAAATTGTTAGGGTTTAATGCATATTTTAAAGAAACACTTCAAGAAGTCGATCAATCGGCGTATCAAGTTCGCAACGTAAAGATCATATACTTTTTAGAAGATGGTACTCTCATGATCACGGAGCCCAAGACTGATAATTCAGGAATTCCACAAGGATGCCTAGTATCCAGGCAACGGATACCACGACCTGCACCGTGTCAACACGAATTCATTTCATTGCTCGATTTAAATGTTGATAGACCTATTCGAATTTACGATCGTGTCTATTACATTACCGGATGTGACGTATTTACCCGCAAGTTTCTAAATCGTTTGGGAATACACGTACCAGACAGTGTTGAATCGCCTCCAGATCCTGGCACTGAGCTACGCAAAGAAATCGCTAAGACAAAACAACCGAAAAAGCCAGCAATTCAAATCGATACGTTAGCACAATTTCTTGAATTTGATCGTAAGGTTTTAAAATTCTCAGCATATTGGGACGACCGAAGCAGTCAATTTGGTGATGTACGAAATTTGGAAATTTATTATTTTCTGTCCGACGATACAATGCAGATTAAAGAAATTTTAGAAAAAAATAGCGGCCGTGATACAGGCGGCATGTTTCTGAAAAGAACAAAAATTGCTAAAGATTTTACGGGTTTGCCGACCCTGGGTCAAAATGCGCAGTTTACTGTATTGAATGTGCTTGGGGGTGGAATAAAAGGTGGACGATATATTCCGGATAGCTTAAATGTTGGAAGTCGAGAGGTGGAGTACTACACTGATCGTGATCTAACACTTGGTACCACAGTCAGCGTTATGAATCGGCCCATCGTTATTACGGGTTGTGATCAATTCACTAAAGAATATTTTCGAAAAAAATATGGGATTGAAGATTTTACGGCCATAGCGAAACCAGATACGGGAGAAAAATGTATACACAATTTGGATATTAATCTGAGGGAGCTACCACCATTTAACGGCTGGGGTTCATATGAAGATAGTGAAGGAAATTGTAAAACGGTCGAACCAAAACCACCAAGAACTGATTTTATGAAATTTGCACATTTGGACGGATATCTTTTACGGTTTGGTGCTAGAATGGTATCAATATTTAAAGAAAATTGCGAACGTATTTTTATCGTCACGTACTACTTATCCGACGATACAATTTCGGTTCATGAGCTTGCGGTAAGAAATTCTGGATTCCTTGGGGGAGATTTCTTCAAACGTGCCAAATTTGTACTGCCAAATCAAGATATATTCACCTCAAACAGGCCACACACTTTTAAACCGGTTGATTTTTATATTGGCGCCGTTGTTACACTTCGGGACCATAAATTTTATTTGATTTCGGCCGATGAATTTGCATTATGCTACATGGAGAGTAAACGTAACGAATTCCCTTATGCCAATCCCGATGCTATAATGAACAAAATTCGAGATGCGATTCGACCGATTTATAAAGATTTTATTGCCAAATATATGGAACGAGTTTGTGATATAACAAATGAGACGACATGTTGTGCCGTGATGCGATTTGAAGATATCAAAGAAATGCTAATTGAATTACTGCAAAATAATATTGTAGATCATGAAATTATCACGATTTGTCGACATTTTTCTGCAGAGCATAAAGTACCAATGGCTTGCGATCGGGAAAAAGTAAGATCTGCCGCTCATATGGAAATTAAACGAGAACTTTGGAATGAAACTGATCGTTTAAAAGAGCATTTTTATCATCTTGATCCCGAGCAACGTGAATATTTGCCCGAAAAGACAATTATGTCGGCCATACGAGCCGTTCGATTACCATTCGATGTCGAACTTTCTAGAAGTATGTTCGCTGTGTAAGTAATTTTTTTCGTCCAATTAAATTCCGTTATAACTAAAAACAACTATCATATTTTTTTAGACTGAACAAAAATGATAGATCAGAAATTAGTCTTTCGGATTTCTACTATTTTATTAATGTTCACTTGCCAAGCTGCCCTATTCCACCACTGAACGTAAAACATGATGTGTGTCCTGATTTACCGTTCACTAAACGTGGACGTCTTATTGACTGGGAATGTTTTATAAAACACCTCGGATTGGAGGAACAATTGAAGAAAGAAGCCGACTAAATGAATCAGCTCGCATATATTTTTGAAATAATTTATATAATTTATTAACTAATTTAATTGCAAATTTTATATAAAAATAAATTTTTGTGTGTCAACCTGACTACCGTTTTTCATGACAGTATGATCTGGAGAACACATTACAGACAAGCGAATTACATTGGTGGAAATGCGGAACTTTATATTTTTGGAGCACGTTCAGTTTTGTGCTTACTAGGTCATACTGTTGAAAATTTTAAAGCGAAACGCAAACGTAATGTTATTCGGATTTTTTACAGTTTTAAATAGCCGCGTACGAATAGCTTTATTATTTCAATCATTTCAAGAGTTCACCACCAGTTTGGTAAAGAAGATAAGCAAAAACAAATCGAATGCCATTTCGATTTTTAACGTTGTCCGTTGGTTTGTAATGGCGAAATATAGCTGCGGTCATGAATTCAGCCGCGGCGCAGTTTATAGTGCAAGTCGGTCAAAAATTCAGTTTTGCAGTCAATGCAGCGCGGTCCGTCGAATAAAAATTCAGCAAATTAGGTGTATCTAGAAAGACAATTTAAAGCTTAAATAGTAAAGTTATTAATTAATGCGCATTGTATGCATCCATTTGAAAAGGATGCAATGGCTGCAAATGCCAATTTTTTTATTTTATAACTAAATTTTATGTCAAGATGGTTGATATGGATTAAGAATTTTATATAAATTTTTTATTCTAATTTCTCATTATTTTCTATTAATTGTGTACCAAATTAGGAATATAAAGGTCAAATTCTCCTAAAGCAGTCATCGGGTCGGTCAACGACAGTTTAACGCATACCAGCTATATTATGCTATTTCTGTTTAAAAAACGAAGCAGAATTGATTTCACGAAATTCCTAATACATAATATAAGTTCCCAATTGAGAATTGGTGCACAACTTGGTATGTAGTACGTGTTTTGTTTTCGTACCGAACGTATATTTACGTAAAAATTTCAGATAATTAACAGTAGAATATTTCAAAGTGACTCAACACAACATAGTATGTTGTGATACTATGTGATGTATACCTCCAGAGTTTAGGGTTAACACCGACGAAGTTTTTGGTGAGAAAGATAATCCGAGTCGGTTATGTAAAAGTCAGCTTCTCCCAGGGTTTTAATTTGTTTTCATCTAGAACGGTGAATATACTCTAGACAAGGGTGAATTAGAGGAAAAGGATGGTGTGGTAGATGAATAATTTACATAATATTCCACAAAAACGAATTATTTAAAAATAGATAAGAGTAAATAAACATTTACTTCTATTATCGGCATTTCGTTGCAAACAATTGCCCGTTCAGTCGAAATAGAATCATTGAGGCCACCGTCGTGAAATAAAACTTTTAACAAATCGACGAATTTTAATTGCTCAGTGGTGTTATGTGGCGCTTGTTGTGTGAATTTTTACACGTATTAATTTATTTTCGGCGACTTATTCGTCAAATCCTTAACCAGTTTAAAATTTTATTCAGCTGATTTTGCAATTGTTTTGAGGCAGTTTGGCCAATTGTTGAGACACTAAGATGGCTGCACCATCAGCAAATGTTGATAATAAAGCTTTATTGGAAATAGATAAAATGGCTGTATAAGATTTAAGATTTCTTCCAAGACCCTTTCTTGTGGGACGTCTGCTCTAATAACATTTAAACTAGTGGGTGTTCCATTTCGTTTGACTCAGTATTGTGTTTTAGGAAGATAATTTTAAAGAACTGTTTGCAGAATAATACATTTTTTTATTCTCTAAGTTGTGTTTGACTTCATTGTCAATCCTGTGGACTTACTTTACAGTTCCATGCTGATTTTGGAATCAGATCTGGTATCATTTGCCGTTCTTCTAGTACTGGGTTTTTGATTTCTTAATTACGTTTTTTTCAAATAGACGAGATTTGGATCCGATCGTTTCAATATCTTCCACTTTTGAATGTACCCAGTTCGCATGGTGATTGCGTTGAAGATGTACGTTATTAGTTTAATGTATTTGACGGCAATTCTTTTATCATTATTAAGTTTCAAACTTGTAATGACTTAATTCTAGTTATTCTTAATTCTAGTTTTAGTTTTGTACTGTATTAAAAATTCTTAAATTTTTAGCGATGATGTTTTATAAATTTGATTTAATTTTGTAAAATTATCGACATTTTGCTTGTATTTCGCATAGATCGCGCTTATGCGACAAACACTCGAACTAAAAATTCTTCAATGTTTATTAATTACCGTTAAAAATAAAACCACTTTTTTTTTTAATTTCTAAAATAATTTATTATATTTACAATTTTTAATTTTGTGTTTAACAAGTATAATACAAAAAAAAATACTATATTTACATATATATATATATATATTTTTTTTCAATCCCATCGAACTTTGTCGTTGATTTCGGGACAAATCGTACTTAAATTAAAATTAGCTAACGATGTGCTGGCACCACTTCCCGTATTTGTATTACTATTATTATTAATTAAATTAGTAGATGCCAATTGATGGTGATGATACGAAGTGCTTGACGGATGATACAAATGAAATGATGGATCTTCGACGAGTGATGAATTAATGCCCATTGCCGGTTGGAAATATGTTGAATTCGGAAGTGTATCATAATTTGGCAGACTACAACTATTTGTTATATTTCGATTCATATTGCCGCTCGTGTGCTTCACATTCGTCTGATTGACGTTATTATGGTACATATTACGAGGCGGAGGTGGTTTTATTGCAGGATACTGTTTATAACTACTGGTATTGATCGTGGATGCACTATTTTTCATATTTACATTATTACTATAGTTTTCCATTGCGTTGGGATAGTAATTGTTATCGCTACTATAATTATTATTATTATTACTGTTGTATAAAAAGTTACTATAATTTGTCGAGTTATTCAGTTCGGCAGTGTGAGCCACATTACTATTCAGGTAATCCATTGAAAAGTATGAATCGGATGATGGTGGCGGTATGATTGGATTATAGTTATCGTTAAAATTTCGATTGTATTTACTTATTTCTTTTTTCTGTGACAGATTTCCAGTTTGATTGTGATTCGTCGATGAGGCGATTAGTGATTCGGCCGAATAAATATTGCAGCTGCTTTGTTTTTGTATCGGTACCACTGATGATGATGATGATGACGATGATGCTGCTGCAGTCGGTGCCAATTGCAATGGTGGTGGCGGTATACTTGGCGGAGGCAATAAATTATTGTTGTCATACAACATTGATTCGGTTGAATAATTCCAGCTGGTTTGTTTTATATTAAAATTATTTTGCAATTGCTTTTTAATAGCGGGTTGTTTTACAGTTGGCTGCACTGAACTGTTTAGTTTAGTTGTACTGGGTAACGGTTTATTTGATAATTTGATCAATTGATTATTTATATTCGTTGTTTGATTATCAACGAGCTGACTAACGGAAAAGAAATTATTTTGAACTTTGTTCTGGCTTCCATTATTGGTATTTGCGATCGGATCTGCTGACGTAGTGCTTAATGCCAGATCTCCATGAAGATTGGGTAAAGTTGATGGCATAAACGAGTGTGATGTATTCGGGTAGTGTGAGCCATCCAAAATGTTTGACATTTTATTTGGTGACCATGGAAAATTATCGTCGCCAGGTGGATGAGCAAAAAATATGTCAGAATTACGTTTCAAATCCGGATAGTATGGATCGAGCGGCGGTGGCGGAGGTGGTGGCAAAATTGTAGAATAATCAGTATTTTGCGATTTGTACTGTGAAGTTGTCGACGACGTTACGGACGAAGTCGTCATCATCCAATTCACTGGTTGATGATTATATTTCGTAGCACTTTTTTGTGGTGTCTGTTTTTTAGGTGCGATCCGATTAAATCCATTATCATATCCTAATGTACTTGTAGCTCCACTACCGTAAGTTGTATTGTTCACAAAATTATTAACATTTGAATCCTGAATTGTATTGGTCGAAAACGGATTAAACGTATTGTAACTAGGACAACTTGTGTACTTCATTTGATGATTACTTGGTGCCGAATTGGTTAGTGAAAATGTAAAATTCGTTCCAATCGATGTTGTAATTTGTTGTTCAATTGAAAAAGGGTTATTATTAAAGTTGGTAGTGGCCACTTGAGGTGTAGGGGGTGGAAACGAAAAGTTCGGGAAATTTGTTGATTTGGTTGTTGATGATGAATAAATTGTTGGATTTGCGGTTGAGGCTAATGTCGTAAGCGAAAATGAAAATGAAGGAGTTGTGGTAGCAGTTGCAGTTACTATGCCAAGTCCTTTTGTAGCACAATTCGGAAATGTTTCATTTAAACACGACGAACTTGTTGTAACGGGATAATTCGATTTTGGTAAGAAATCGTAACTCGATTTAGGTATAAATGTAGGTGTAGCTAGCGGCGGAATTGACATTGTCGATGGTATTGGTGTTGAAGCTGTCGTTGCTGAAGATATGGTAGATGTTAATGAAAATGTGAAGGTCGGTTTTGGTGGTTGAGGCTTCGAAACATAATCAATCGTAAATGACGAAGATGTATATTTTTCCAGCGACTTGTCCGGATTTTGCTGAGAAAGCATTGGTAGTTTAGTTGATGATTCCTGGTTTTTGTTAGTTTTGTATTGCATGATATTTTTCGGTTCTGCCATTTCGTTAGTATTCATAATCTGAGTATTAGGGGCAGGAAGACGATTTAGATTGAATAACGCTGGAAAATTATCGTCGAGTAACATATCTGTGGTTTGATTGCTCGAAATCATCACTAACTCCTTTTCTTCAGATTTTTTATTTGGATTAACCATTTCTGGTTCGTGTTTTGCATCGTCGTCTGTGGCTTTAGTTGAAACCAATGGGAAATTCATTAAATAGGCAGCAGTAGGTGACAAAGACTCTGGATGTTGATTTGTGGATGGAACTTGCAAGTTTTCGAATATATCACTAGCCAAATCAGGTGTAGAAATTGTTAGTATTTTAGAGCAGTCGGATTTAGTTGGCGAATTATTTCCTGGTTTTGTCTCTTTTTCAGTAATTTTTTCATCTTTCTTTGCTTTTTTAGCCAAAGGTGACTGATCATCATATTTGGTAGCTTCAACCTTTTTCTTTTTCTCTACATCAATTTTCGGTTTTCTTGGTAGTGGCGGTATAGGCAACTTACCCAATACTTCTATTGGTTTTGGCTTAATTTTTATATTCTTCTGAATTTTTATAGGCTCTAGTTGTACAATAGGTACAAAAATTCCTGTTGCCATAATAGGTGTTGCTGTAGTTGAAAATGTTGTAGACAAGGAAGTGGTACAGGTTGTTGCAGTCACATTACTAGTACTCAAGACTTCAACACCACTTGAACTATTTGAAACAATTATAGAATTCGAAATAATTTGAAGGCACATTAGTGGAGGCTGTGTTGTGATTACAGTTGAGGCTGTTGTTGCAATTTTTGAGTTTGACCTGTCAACAGTCTCCTTTTTATTTTTTTTTGTTTTATTTTTATCGGATTTTTCGAGAATTTTACTCGTACCATTTTCAGTTAGTTTTCTTGAATATTTTTTCGGCTTTTCAAATTCCACAGCCTTTCCAAAGTTTTCCAATTTTTTTAAGTTTATTTCATTTAAATTATTTTCTTTAATTTTAATAAATTTTTCTTCTATTTTACTGTCTAATTTATAATTACGAATCGAAGTGTTTTTTGTGTTGAACTCTGGAATTGGTATTTCCGCCTTTCGTAAGATTTCTATAAGTTGTTCGTTTCGCGATCGAAGAGTGTTTATAGTATTTTCCAGTTCTTCTTGATTTTCTAAAATAAATAGATTAAATTCGATTTGAATGATTGTAGAGTAATAAAGGCCTCATAAACAATTTACTCAGTATCTCTTTGTTGCTACCAGCTAAAAGTTCTTTTTTTTCTTTTTGTAATTCTTCGAAAAATAATACTGATCTCTGTAATATTTCAATTTTGCTAAACGGTTTCGATGGATCATATTGTGGCAGTAGTGCAGCTAGAACATCAAAAGTTTTATTGAACCGTAATCGCCTGTCCTTTTCCCAATCTTTATTTTTATCGCGATCTTTACTAAAATACAAAACGAAAATTATTTCACTAATGGAATTTTATACCAAATAAGCTTTGCAATGCTTACATAGGTTTCTTGTGTTTCTCCCTTTCGGTCATAACAATGATATAAAATTAATGTTAGAAATATAGTTTTTCATTTAAGATCGAAAATAAAAATAAATTTAATTTTTCATTTACGATCTGTCATATTTGAAAGGTCGTTGTTTTTGTTTACATCTGAAAGGCCATCTGTACACGATACCATAAACTAAAACTGGTACTGCAATAATTATAGCAATGGAATGGAAATAGTACTTATACGTTTTGTAGCCTCCAAAATTCAAGCAGTTTTTAGAAAATTTGGCTTTCGTTCATTTCGTAATCGGCATTCCTCTCTCTTTTACTTCCGCTACTGTCGTCAATAGTACACATAAAAATGGGTAAGTGAAGTAAAATAAATAATTTTAAATAGTAAAACTTATAAATTAAATAATTAAAATATGTGTGAACGATTATTAAAAGTATTATTGATAGTTTAGTATAATTATTTAATTAAAATTCAATTTATTTCGTAAAATCCTTTGAAAATTTGTTGTAGTGCCGCCCAAACTATGTATAGTTTTTTCTTCTGTATATATAAGTTCATAATGGCAGACTTCATAAGCGCATGTTGTAGTCGAAAAATATCTTCAAATATTTAAGTCATCGTAATGTTAAATTAAAGTTTAGATGAGAAATTGCATTTTGTTAATGTTTATCGTTATTTTGAGTTCGAAATTTTAAGTATATAATATATAGGTTCGCTAGAATATGTAAAGTTTGGTTTCATAAAAATGTATAAGTTTTACTTGTTTCGAAATGTTTGGTTATGAAAAATTGGTAATTTTATTAATATAAACTTGTTTGTTTTTTCAGGAAAACCAAGAGGTCTACGTACTGCACGTAAACATGTTAACCATCGCCGTGACCAAAGATGGGCAGATAAAGATTACAAAAAAGCCCATTTAGGTACACGTTGGAAGGCTAATCCTTTCGGTGGAGCATCTCACGCCAAAGGAATTGTCCTAGAAAAAGTGTAAGTTTAAGATTTTCTTTATTTTAATATTAATGAAAACATGTGTTTTTATTTTCTTTCAGGCATGTCAAGAATTGTTATAAACTCTTTAGCTTGATGTCACATAGTATATTCTTGTGGCATGGTTTTTAATTTTAAGTCCAATCACAGGAGTATACTGTGAGCTATTAAGCTAAATTCGTCATTGGAAGATATATTACTGATTAACTTGTTAAATTTAATATGTTAATTGAAAAAATATATTAGTTTTACATTTGCCATTTTGTTTATTTTCAGTGGTGTTGAAGCCAAACAACCTAATTCCGCTATTCGTAAGTGCGTACGAGTACAATTAATTAAAAATGGCAAGAAGATTACAGCATTCGTACCACGAGATGGTAGCTTAAACTATATTGAAGAAAACGACGAAGTTTTAGTTGCGGGATTCGGTCGTAAAGGTCACGCTGTTGGTGATATTCCCGGAGTTAGATTCAAGGTAAATATAACGCATTTTTTCACATCTCTAATTTATTCTAATGGCGTCGTTTTTTTTTGTCTTCTATTTAAGGTTGTTAAAGTAGCCAACGTATCTCTCTTAGCTTTATATAAAGAAAAGAAGGAACGTCCACGATCATAAATTATAATTCCATTAAATTATAATAAAATAAAAAAAAATGTAAAAATTCTGTTAATTTTAAAAAAATAAATGGTGTTTTTACATAACCAAAAAATTGTGATAATTAAATTTTAAAAATTTCTCTTATACACTAACAATCAAAAAGACTGTACATATATATTTTTAAATTTAAAGGAAAATTATTAAATATTTAAAGACAAATACGGTAGTATATTGAAGATATTTTCTGTTTTTCAAATTGGGTTACGAAGTTCGAAGACTTGTTAGTTAATATCAATTTACACACTTTTACATATCTATTTGGGTCATTCTAAATCATCTAATTAATTTAATTAGCGTCTAAATAATGGAGATTCACATTTTAGAAAAATTTAAGAGAAATTCTTTGATCTCGGCGCGCAGTTACTCATAGATTACTGTTAATTGTTCGAACATGTATTTCTGATGTCACTGACTTATTTGCTTAGTGACTTCGATCACGTACGAATGTAAAATGGTTGAATATTGAATTTTGGGATACAACTCAGGGAGGCCAAAATAAAATTTCAGAATAATGGTCGAGTATTGAAGTCGGTTCCAAAAATTAAACCCAACGGTACTGTAGTATCATTTTAAGTCGAGTAGTCTCAAATGGGCTAATTCAGCAGCTAGTTTTGGATTCCACATCTGTTCCATACATATGACCACTTACAAATGTACTTGCTTACCATTTTATAAAACAGGTTCTGGACGCCGATTACTGACGACACACGAATTCGCAAGAATGCAAGTACGAGGAAGAATAGGACCTCGGTATTTGAAGAGGTAGACTAATATGATAAAACGTGCCTAATCAATAGGCAACCAACCGAGAATTTCAACTAATACATATATTAAACGACCGGATGCAGCACTTTGGGACCGAAAACCGTTTTATAAAATAATCATTTTCGTCTACTGATACACAAAAATCATTTCATCGGAACCGGTTGGACCGGATAAAGTGGAGTGATTTGGATATTCAAATAAAAACCTTATATCTATACGATTTTAGATATGTGATAATTGAAATTGACGTCGAGACGACGGATATACGTCTATTATTAAGTGTGACGTAGTTTGTGGTATAGCGACAATAGAGTGCACACGATACTACTGTTAGTTATACAAACACAATTTGCAATTTCGCATAAATTGAAAGTATGTACACGTATTTGTTTAAAACATCATTGGCACTATCGAACAAATCACAAGATCGACTGAATACAATTCATTCAACTAAACTATTTGGACACGGAGTTAAGACATCCGCTAAAAACCGCAGGCGTGTTTGACGGTCTTATGTAATGTCAGCCTTCCAAGATTATCTATTAGAACTCGTTGATCTACAAGAAACTCGGTGAGCACAAATTGGAAGTTACATTTAAACTTGTGACTACCCAACATGTCAATAACCTGTGTTCACGTGACAACGGACTTTAACCAAATCAAAAATAATTTCTAAATTGTACAATAATATAGTGGGATCCATACTGCAGCACAACGTCAGATTTGCTATATCGCATACGCTCTAATTGTAACTATCATATTCTTTCCTTATAAAAATATCCACTTATGTGGATCCGTGTGTCCGTGTGTTAATTTTAAAAGTCGGTTTTGAGACGCCAAAGATGTGAGATCTTATCGGTCGGCTACCAAACTCGTAGACAGTGATCATCAATTGTAGTATCATTATCAATTACAGGTCAACGAACCAAAAGTTTAACTTAAAGGAAACAGCTTAAATCGTCGAAGGCTGCATTTTAAGAGTGGAACTACACCATACTCTTAGATGTTTAGGCCGTTTGGGATCAGGGTGGAAATGAACGATGAATCGTGTTAACTTCGATGCGGTTCTCGACACTTGCAAGGATTTACTCAATGTTCAACATATGCCAAATAGAAAAAGTTTTGGCTTAAGATATCTGGGAATACTGCAAAAACATGTGCGTTAATTCAAATGTGCGGTGTTTGATTCGGGAGCTAAATGGGTTCGAATTCTAACGGAAGAGTGATGTAAAAGCGGGTTTTCATCACTTGATTACGATCAGTAATGACGATGAACGCTACTATGACCCCTTGTCGGAGTGCACAATCCATGGGTCGAAACATCGTTGACACCAGTACAGAATGGCTGGAGCAATGCAATATGCAAATGGAAATGTGAAAGTGGATCTGATTTCGTGCGTCTTCGATTTGGCTGGGGATGGCGTAAAGTATAGTTCGTGAAATATTCACGTGCATATATTTGTTATGAAAGCCTCAAAGTGACTTTGGAATTTACATAATGACATCGTTAATAGATATTAATTAACGTTTTATTTTACGTCAGCGTGAATAAACCCTCATGGCAGCACTATCAGAAGATGCAATTGCAGAAAATCATAGAAGGTCTGCATCGGTAAATTTTTGAATTATTAGATGTTTGTGCTCCAAGGGTGTAGCTAGGCAGTATTTATAAATGCGTATATTTTGAAACGTTACTTAAATCTAGGCTTTAAGCAAACCGGGCTCAATTTAAATTTACAGTAACCACGGAGGTCTCATTACGCTTCGGGGGGTAAGGGACAAGGGGTAAAATAGGTCAAATACCAGTGCAAATGTCAACCTCACCTGCACGCGTTGCTCCCTGCTTTAACTAACGAGGCTCTGGCGACCGAGACACGGCTCGATTTCCAACCACCCAGAACCTAGTAAATGTTCTCATCTACGACCCTCTCTATCAACTAGAACTGGTAACGGTTGGTAGATGTATTATTATCAGGAAAAAAAGGAATTTGTACCCCAGGTGGTAAATCAGCAGAGACGCTCACAAATCCATTCTTTATGGAGGTCGGTTCAAAGGATTCTGGGGTGGTTTAACTATTGTTTGATGTTAATCCATTTTCAAGAAGCTCTAAGCTTATAAGACCACCAATATCTTCAACTACAAATTTTTTATAATGCTAACGAAAATGATGAAATAAGAAGAAAACTAAGCGAAATTGAAAAGGTAACGTCACAGCTAAGCGACGAAGTGTACGTTAAAAAGGAAAATGAAAATTTAACAAGGGCTTTACAAGCTAAAGAATATGAGGAGCCTCCTCAGACTAGCAATACGAAACTAGTAAAAAAAACATTGGGTCTTAAAAAGAAAAGGAAAAGCTAGAAAAGGAAAGTGGACTCGTATCCGAAAAGTGGTGAAATTCAACAAAACGCCCTCCTAAACACTAGTCAAGTAGCTGGAATACGACGAACAACACCTGACGAAGTAAAACAGCCAGACAACTCTAAAGAGAAGGCGCCGCCACCAATTACTATTATTGGCATATCCAACTATGCAAACAATAAAGTAAACAATAATTAAATCAGTCACTGATAAAGAATACAGAATTGTGTCACTTAACAAGTTAACAATGATGTATGGAAAATTATTAAGTTTGATTCTGAGACGTATAGAGCTTTGGCTACAAAGTTAAATACTAATGGAAATAAGTGGTTTACTTATGAAGATAAGAATAATCACCAAATTAAAGTTATGACTAGGCGCCTCCATCCAACGTGTTCAAAGAAGGTTATAATAGAAGACCTAGTAGGCAAGAGATTTAAAATTGAAAATGCAGCATATTAGTAAAAGAGGGTTGCCCTTATTTATACTTACATTTAAAAACAAAGAAAATGTAGAAAATACATACAACATAAAAGCCATCCTAAACATGAGAGTCAGAATAAAACCGTTGAGAAAATCAACTGCCCAAATTCCTCAATGTAAAAAATGCCAAGGCTTTAACGACAACCAAAAATATTGTAGACGAGTGCCTAGATGTGTCAGAAGTGCAAGTAAACACACCGCCAAAGCCTGCCCTAAAACATTCCAGCAAATTGCATTACAGTTGTAAAGGGCAGCATTCAGTAAATTATAGAAGATGTGAAGTACCTAAACATCAAAATACAGCGAATGGAATTACTTCCATGATTTACTAAAATAAGGGAATGAATCAAACAGTTAGAATTGCCATCTGGAATGCAAATGGGCTAGTGCAACATACCCCAGGACTAGAAATATTTTAAAAAGCAGAAAAAAAAGATATATGTATCCCTAATATCTGAAAGTCATTTTACTATACCTTCATTTGCTAAATTTGTATTGTTGTTATCACGCCATCCCGCCAGCAGGTAAAGCGAGAAGAGGATCAACGATATTTGTAAAAAAAACAACAAACACTATCTATTGCCCTCTGCGGCAAAATCTAAATAAAGAGAACTATATCTCGTTGTTTAAATCATTAGGGGTTAGTTTCTTCACTGGCGATGATTTTAACGCTAAAAATACGTTTTGGGGATCAAGACTAACAACCCACAAAGGAAAGGAGCTACTTATCAAAGGTCAAGTAACAAAATGTGTATTTTACTCTGGAAGTAAACAAACATACTGGCCTATTGATCCAAATAAAATTCGACATCTCATAGATTTTTATGTAACAAAAGGGGTATCAGAAAACTACGTATTCATAGAAGACAGTGAAGGACTATCGTCAGTCACTCTCCTTTAATCATGACTCTCAGTGCATTGATTGTTAAAAAAGAGTCGTTGCCAAAATTAACAAATAGAAAAACAAATCGGAAACTGTTCCAGAAACTAGTCAGTGACAATATCAATCTTCATGTGCCAGTTAAGAATTCGGCACAATTGGAAGACCAATTAGAATAACTTAACAATATTATACAACAGGAAGCTTGGGATAGTATACGTGTTGAGTTTTTAAGTGTGAGAGAGCCTTTATTTTGTTTTGTTTTTAATACTAGCCGCTCGTGGCGTTCTATTTCCTTCTTGTACTTATCCTCTAAAATAAATACCTCGTGTATGGATGCTTGTATTTTTTATTCGAATTATATTTCTTTTTATTTCAGTACATAATCACATCAGATTATGGACCCAGACCCACTTAAATAATAAAAACAAGAAGTTCAATTTGTTAAATTTCGTGGTTAACGAGTTTAGCGTAATTATTTTTATGTAAATAATTAATAAAAAAAATTAAAATTGCGGCAACGTTTTCGGCCATAGAGAAATTGCGTGGAAGAGATAAATATGAGATATGGAAATTTACGGCAAAAGCATATCTTCAAATTAATGACCTTTGGAGTCATGTTGAGGGCACATGCAAGGAAAGTGATCCAAAAAAAATAAAAAATTGAAGATTCAAAAGCCAAGGCGTCGATTCTTTTATTAGTGGACAGTGTGAATTTGTCACATATTCAAAAAGCAAATACGGCAAAGGATGTTTGGGACAGTCTTAAAGTGGCGTTTGAAGATTTCGGTCTACTTCGTCGTCTAGCATTATTGCGTGAACTAGTTTCAACAAGACTAGTAGATTGCGCTACGATGGAATTTTTCGTCAACAAAATTATTATGACCGCCCACAAGTTAAAAGGTGCCGGCATGGAAATAAACGATGAGGGGATTGGCACATTGTTGTTGGCCGGATTAAGCGACGAGTACAATCCCATGGTTATGGCGATAGAAAATTCTGGCACAAAAATTTCGGCTGACTTAATAAAAACTACACTACTTTAAGAAATTCGTTGGGATAATAGAGTTGAGGGCTCTGTCTCTGCATCAGCCATGTACGTGAAGCCGGCAAAGTCAAACAATTATAAGAAGAAGAAGAAACAAGTAAAGGACGGGAAATGTTTTGGATGTGGCGTAGTTGGTCACTTCAAAAACAAATGTCCGAATACGAAGATGGCTAATCATTCGTCAGTTTTTTCGTGTTTGACGGCATGCAATATTAAATCGAATGAGTGGTATATAGACTCTGGTGCCTTTGCACACATGACATGTGAACAACTTTGGATGGAAAATCTCAAACTAGTGCCAGAATCAGGGGAGGTCACGATTGCAAATCAATCAAAATTGAAGGCCGGATTGATTGGCAATGTTTTACTCCAGCTACGGGTGAATAATCGTATAGTAAATACTAGAGTTCATGATGTTCTATACGTGCCAGGACTTTGCACAAACGTTTTGTCAGTTAGTCAGTTTGTAGGCAAGCAAAGGTTTAATTGTCAAGTTTAGTGCAAATGATTGCAAAGTTTTTGACAAAAACAAGAAATTACTGATTGAGGCAAAAGTAAATGCAGGGATGTTCAAAGTGACACACTCGAGTGAAACATGTTTGAGGGTCAAAGTTGAGAATTCATGGGAATTTTGGCATCGACGTCTAGGAAATGTGGGTCACGATTGTTTGATGAGATTACGAAATGGATTTGTGGACGGGATGAATTTTATCGGAGGTCAACAGGGCAAGTGTGAAACTTATATAAAGGGGAAACAGACTCGCCTTCCGTTCAAGGACAGCAAATTTCGGGCTTCCCGAGTACTAGAATTGGTGCACACTGACCTGTGTGGTCCAATGCCAGTTGATTCATTTGGCGGCTCGCGATATTTTGTGACTTTCTTGGATGATTTTAGCCGCAAGATTTCCGTGTATTTCATAAAAAACAAATCAAACACCTTGAATATTTTCAAGGAGTTCAAAGCTTTTGCGAAGAATCAAACGGGTCACAAAATCAGAACGTTGCGATCAGATAATGGAACAGAATACTGCAACAAAGAGTTTTCTAAATTCCTCAGAGATTCAGGGATACAGCATCAAACAACTGTACCCTATACGCCAGAACAAAACGGCAAAGCGGAAAGAATGAATCGTACATTGGTGGAGCGTGCGAGATGTATGCTTTTTGGAGCACAGCTTGACAACAGATTTTGGGGTGAAGCTATCAACACAGCGGCTTATCTTGTGAATCGTTTACCATATCCTGGGGCTATCGATAAAACGCCCGAAGAAATTTGGTCCAATAAAAAACCAGATTTATCCTACTTGAAAGTTTTTGGATCCAGGGCAATGGTCCATATTCCGAAACAAAAGCCCCAGAAATTTGATTCGAAATCAAAGGAATACATCATTGTCGGCTACAGCGAGAATAGTGAAGGTTAAAGAGTTTTTGATTTAAAAAAATTACGAGTGGATGTCAGTCGTGATGTCATTTTTCTGGAGGACCAACGGCAACGCTGTAAAAACAAGGTAATTGATTGTAACAAATTTTCTAATCATTTTTATCCATTCAAAGATGATAGTAATGGGGGGATGAGGCAATTGTTACAACAGCAAGTTTAGAAGGCGTATCTAGATTTCAAAAAAGTGAGGATCTAACAGCTGAAGATTTAATTGACGTTTCAGGTAGTAATGAACCGTCAAATGAGGAATTTCTTCCTCATTTGACGGTTCATTTGACGGTCATCGAGAGAGCACAAGTCGACGAAAAGTAATGACTTTGTTTATATTGTACCTCGTGTTCAAATGGATGATCCATTGTCAGTGAAGGAGGCTATGAGCAGCTCAAATGCGTCTCAATGGAAAAAAGCTATGGAAGAAGAGTGTCGTTCGTTAAACGAAAACGAGTCGTGCGTGGTCGCTTACAGATTTGCCACCTGATCGTAGAGCAATTCAAAGCAAATGGGTTTTCAAGAATAACTACAACGGAAAAGGGGTGGTAGATTGGTACAAGGCTCGTCTGGTAGTGAAAGGCTGTGCTCAGCGTAAGGGTTTTGACTATGAGGAGACATTCTCGCCCGTAGTTCGCTACTCATCGATACGGTTTTTGATTGCGGTAGCTGTGAGATACGATTTAGAGATCGATCAGATGGAAGCGATTACAGTGTTTCTTCATGGCGATTTGAGCGAGAAAATCTATATGATATAACCTGAAAAGTTTAGTGATGGAAGTCAACGTGTTTGTTGTTGAAGAAGTCGTTATACGGACTCAAGCAGTCCAGTCGTGCATGGAATCAGCGTTTGGACACTGCCTTGAAGATTTTTGGCATGAAGTGCTCAAATTACGATGCATGCATTTACTATTTAATGAATGATAGTAAGATGTTGATTGTGGCAGTATATGTTGACGACTTGCTCATTTTTTCCAACCACAAAGTTTTGAAAGCTGAATTGAAGTTGTGTCTTCCAAAAGCAATTTAAAATGAAAGACATTGGCGAAGCCAAATGTGTGTTGGGCATGCAGATTACACGAGACCGCAAGACGGAAACGATTTCAATAAATCAAAGCCAGTATAATCAAAATATACTAGAACGTTTCCAAATGGCCGATTGTAATAGTGTAAGTGTTCCAGCTAAACCAAATCAGAAACTTAGTTCAGAAATGTCGCCGAAGAATGAGTCAGATCGTGAATCCATGAAGGATGTGCCATATCAAGAAGCAGTAGGGAGCTTGTTGTTTGCTGCCCAGGTATCACGATCAGATATACAGTTCGCAGTAGGAGCTGTCAAAAGATTTAATAACAATCCAGGCGTTGCTCATTGGTTGGCAGTAAAGCGGATCATGCGATATTTGAAAGGTACAATCGAGATGAAACTGACTTATTAAAAAAAGGAAATGAAGTAGTTCAAGGTTATTGCGATTCAGATTGGGCAAGTGATTCAGTACAGATCGACGTTCGATAACAGGCTATGCAAACTGCAAGGTAGAGCAATTTCAAGGGAAATGGCGTGAGACTTACACCGAGGAAGTAAATAATTTAAAAAAGAACTGCGCTATAAGAAGTGAATCAACTTGTCAAATCATGAGTGGAAATAAACGCAGAGGCCCCAATAGAGTAAGATGGCCCTAGCAAATGCAATTTTCTCCTAAATTAGGAGATAAAAGATCAAAACTTTTAGATAGGATCAGCACGTAAAATTTGATCGATGCGGCATGTTTTCTTACATAGTAAGACATCACCTGGTTAGATGGTACAAGATGTTGTCCTGAAGAGTTACACTTTTACATAACGTGAATCTCATGCCATCTTTTTCATATGAGAACGAGGACCTCTATCCGCGCAAACTTAATTTGTTTCGAAACTCTCTTAAGTAGGATGTATAAAATCGCCGTCCGTCGAGAGAGACGCAAATGTGCAAATTACTAGCCAAGATAGAAAATATTATACGGCCCTGGGCATGCTAACTCCGGAATTGGCTTGTATAGTACCATATATGGTAATACTTGGGGATTCATCAACGACGAGAATACGCAGGGTGCTGAGTGAAATGAACCTTGGCGATAAAAAACATTCATTATCACTGACGTCACGGTGCCTATAATAGGGGCCGACTTTCTCAACAAGTACGGGTTATTGGTCGATATTAACTCGCTCTTTAGTTGGAAGAAATCTTCGAGTCGTTGGAAAAGTTGTTCCAAATGGTGTTTGTGTTGTTCCTCATTTTGTGATGTGACGAGAATGCCATCAGTATATGGAAAAACAAAGTCTAAATCGCGAACGACTTCATTCATAAATCGCTGAAACGTTTGGGCGGCATTTCTGAGACCAAATGGCATTCGAGTGAATTCGAAAAGACCAAATGGATTTGTGATTGCCGTTTTGGGAACGTCTTCAGTTGCGACGGGAATTAAATGATATGCTCTGACCAGATCTATTTTGGAGAAAATTGTGCATCCATATATATGCATGGAGAAGTTTTGAATGTAGGGAAACGGGTAACGATCTGGTACTGTGACCGTATTAAGCCTTCGATAATCACAACAAGGTCACCAATCTAGACCTTTTTTTCTTAACCATATGAAGTGGACAAGGGACAGGAGATGCCGATGGCTGGCAAATTCCTAAGTCCACCTAAGTCAGTTGAAATTCAGTATAAGCTGCTTTGTAACAATATGATGAACCACGGAGTGTTTTACGGGTAAATTGTAGTTTGGCTCCGCTGTTAGGGAAGAATACTTCTTTAGTAGCGTACTATAACCGTTGTCGATTGTGAAGTGAATATAGGGTTGCTTTGCTTTGCGATGTCTTTGAATACCTAAAAACTATGGGCCTTTATATAAAACGCCTTGAACATGACGACAAGCAGAAGTTTTACATGATTTTGACTTTTTAAAAGAAGAGTAATCATGTATAGCTCCAAGCTTGATGGTATCGATATTTTTCGAGTTTAACCAGAAGATCGGGAATTTGATGTAAACTCTGTCATTCAAGTAAAAAGACATCAATTATGCTGGTTCGGCTACGTTCTGTGAGGGAAGATACATCATTTGGCAGGAATTCTTACCCCTTCTCGGAGTATAAACGACTTATAGTTGCTTCTGGTTATCTAAAATAATATCAAGAGCAAGCTCGAGACCATAATCAATGGAGCCAGATTGTTAATACGTAATGGACTGTTATAAATTTTTTTTATTTGCATTTAAATCATCAAAGCTAATTCTGACGTTCTGTTCTATTTTGAATCACATCAGGTCTGGTTAACTTCCGTTGGCACATTTAGCTCTTCGATTATACTGGTTTTTTTTAACTTAATTGTTAAAAAGTAATTAAAATAGCAAACACTTTGTCCAATTTTGTCCAGTGAACGATAATATATTTTCGATACATCTAGAGACTAGGGAAATATTCTACATTGAAATATTTAACATTGAAAATATTGCGGTATTATACTACTTCCGCTTTTCTTTCGCTATATTCATTTCGCGGCTCGAAACGTACACAAGCGTAATTTATGGCGCCATATTGCATAAACATATTATATGTATATAGTTATTTGATAATGAAAAAAAAAATTGATTTATTATTTATTTTCCCGGCCTATCCATTTACCATTACAATTTCTACCTTATACTATCATACATCTATATACCAAAAAATTCATTCAATATCCTGATCATCGTCAACCACCCCCAATCCACATATCCATTTCCCGCTTTTATCTATTTTTTCGCACAACATTTTTTTATGATTCTACGCTATTACACAATCTAAAGAGGTAATTCATGAATTTTTGGTTTTGTTTTTTTTTTTATGAAAAGAGAGTATTCCACCTATGATTCGTACATGCGTGCTAATCGCAACATAATTGTAAAGTAAAACAACAACATCTATTAGTTCTATGTACATAAACACCTTACAGCTGATTTAAAATTGAACAAACAACATATAAGCACGTGGATACACTACATAGCCATATAACTATATATATAGTACTATAGACTTTTTTGCCTGAGGAAATCTCCCGAATCAATAAAATAAAATAAAAATTTTATGCGCACGTCCCACTGATAACACTACGAGAATCAACATTACGTTTAGCATAATCTTTTTTAAAATTAATCTCGAATATTTACATTTTGGCACAATAATGATTCCAAATTTAGGTAAAATTCAACACAAAAATCAAAATACTTTGTATGGAATACAAACTTTAGTAGATAACATTTTCCCCAGGCTCTCATTTTATAAGATGAAAAACGTGAGTATTCGTATTTTCTCTTTAGTGTTGTGATTTTGCAAACCAAAAAAAAAAGGTCTGCTTCTCTAAAAGCTCCCAAACTTTTTTTTTTATTTTTGTTTTAGTTTAGGAAAATTTCTTTCACAAAAACCTAAAGTAGCAACATTTTATATAGAAGAGAACATTTTCTGTCTTCGATTCAGTTTTCCTTAAACATTACAACGAATAACTTGTAAATTGTTAATTAAAATTTAAAAAAAAAAATTTCATTTTATATACACTACAGTGTTACTCTGCACAGTGTCTATTACTATAGTTTTAGTGTTGTTGTTGTATGAAAATTAAAAAAAAAAATTGTATTTATCAAAAGCATAATATATTGCATAATTTGTGTTACTATACATATTGTTGTTGTTGTTGTTGTTAAAATAGTTTATTGTTGTGTTTGATAAAAAAATATGGCCTTAAGTGCAAATTTATGTTCCGATGCTATTGAATTGTTACCTTTGAATAAAAATCAAAGTCAAAATAATTTAGTTATGTTGGCAACGCCAAAAATGAAACGTGCCAGCACATCAACAAAAAAATTACAATTTTCGACACCCGAGTGTAGTAATGTTACACCAATATCACAATTACCGGGTTCGAGTAGTCGTATGTTGATACCAAATCGTAAAAGGTAAGAAAACGTGTAAAGAAAAATTTTATTATGTGTGCGATGTGATGTTTGCATTTTTCTTATACTCACAATAACATTTGGGAACACTCCCAAACAAAATATTAAATTTCATCATTGTGCCCATCATCATAATTTGATTTGTCACACACGCATACAATTTTTTTGATTTTGAAAACATAAAAATTCCAAAATCATGAAAATTTAAATTAGGGAAAATCTGTGTAAAGTTAATTTATTTTTTGGGTGAAAAATTATTTTTAGATGAAATACGCGCTGGAACACAACAAGTTTTTTTTTTTATTTTGCGTTACTCCCAAACATGGTTAGAATTTTAATAGCATTAAAATGTTTTGTTGTTGTACGTCTATTTTCTAAGAATTTTGTTATGTTCTTAAAAAAAAAATGAAAATTATGGAAATTCTGTGATACGACAAACAATTTAAAGTTTATCCATCTATAGAGACTATAATTAGTATTCATCGTTGTGTATCTACTTAACAAATTGATAAGTGATTTGTGTCAATTTTATGCTTGTTTTAACACTTTTAACAACGCCTAGCTACTCATCGGTGCTAAAGTTAGCCGACTAATTATTTTACTGTTATGTGTAATTACACAACAAATAATTAATGCAACATCAAATTTCTATATAATACTTGTTGAGTTTGTTGTTTACCGGGAAGTGTAAAAATTCGGTATCATATTTCGCTGTATGTGGTGTATATAGATAATGATTTTCTTAGGAAAACAAAAGTCGATAAAATTTTATGTGATAAGAAAATGCTTTAAGACGTTTAACGAACTGAACGTAATTATAAGGACTCAGAATTGTATCTAGATTTTTAATAATTTTTTTAATTTAATATTAACAAATTAACATATATAGGTTTTCTGAAGCCAAAGTTTTATGGACTGATCTGATTAGAGCTCTCGTCTGTAAAATTTAATTGAACGACTGTTAAGGCTATAAAAGTAATATAAATATTAATTGTTAAACATATGTCAGAGCAATAAACTCTAGACACCAATCGTTCTTTCGGTGTTATACTTGTGAGAAATGCTACTACTTTTAAGGCGCGTAACCTATAAACAGAAGCAACTTGCTGCTTATATGTACACTTTTCCACAGCACACGCCCAAATCGATGCGCCATATACCATAATAGATGTAACCACGTTACTATAAGTAAAGGGTGATTTTTTAGCTATAGGAAATTTTTCAAAAAAAAGACACATAAAATTAAGAAAAATGCATGAAATCTTTATTTGAATCGATAGTACGGTCTATATAATGTAATGTTTGAAGATTATTTCATGCAAATGTTGACCGCGGCTGCGCCTCAAATGGTCCATCCACTTAGTCCAATTTTGGCATACACTTTCCAACATTTCGGCCGGTATCTCACGAATAAATGCTTCAATACTGTCTTCCAATGCGTCAATCGAAGCGGGCTTGTCAGTATAGACATGAGCCTTAACATAGCCCCACAAAAAATAATCTAAAGGCGTTAAATCGCCCGATCTAGGTGGCCAATTGACCGGTCCCAAACGTGAAATAAAGTGTTCACCCAACTTGCCTCTCAATTGGTTCATTGTTTTGCGTGCTGTGTGGCATGTGGCACCGTCCTGTTGAAATCACATGTCATGCAAGTCAAGCTCTTCCATTTTGAGCAAAAAAAAAGTTGGATATCATCTCACGGTAGCGCTCACCATTTACAGTTACGTTGCGATTCACATCATCTTTAAAGAAGTACGGTTTAATGATGCCACAGAGCCCATAATCCACACCAAACAGTAACTATTTCTGGATGCATTGGTAGCTCTTGCAATGCTCCTGGCTGATCTTGACTCCAAAATCGACAATTCTGCTTATTTACGAATCCATTCAGCCAAAGATGAGCTTCGTCGCTGAACACAATTTTCCGATAAAAAAATGGATCTTCCGCCAACTTTTCCAGAGCCCATTCACCAAAAATTCTGCGTTATGGTAGGTCGTTCGACTTTAATTCTTGCACCAGCTGTATTTTGTAAGGCCTCACACCTAAATCCTTCCGCATAATTTTCCACGTTGTTGCGTAACAGAGGCCCAATTGCTGCGAACGGCGTCGAATCGATAATTGATGGTCATCACTAACACTGGCCGATACAGCTGCGATATTTTCTTTAGTTCACACTGTACTTAAGCGCGTTGGTGATTTAATGTCCAACAATGTAAATTTGGTGCGAAATTTAGTCATAATAGCCCGAATAGCCGCTTCAGTTTTCACCAAACTGAAGATGTTTGACAGTAACACAAAACACGAAACATACGTGATCTGTCAAAATCAGTGTTGCCAAAAAGAAAATAGTTAAAAAATCACCCTTTAATAATCTAAGAGTCTGGCGAGCACCTCCTACGTTTGGTTTTTTATCCCAGCTTTCTCTCACGCACGGTATCCAAATGGGCTTTGAATGAAAGTATATCATCGATGATCACTCCCATAGATATTTGATAAAAGGCTTAGACACAATCCATTGTCCACCCACTTTAATCATTATGCTTTCCATCTTTTTCCTACTGGAGGTCAGAATTATTTCTGTTTACCGTTTGCTCCGGACAAACAATCCGGGGTGACTCTTACACTCCAGGTACTCTGGAGTATCCCTTCTACCACCGTTCTACCACAGTTTTTTCCTACAGTATTTTTCGGAACCTCCTTTCTATCCTAGAACTGCAATCGCTTCACGCGCCGTATCTTTTACGAGCTTAATTGCATTAATGGTATAGTGCATCTTGCGACTCTATATTGATTTTCAGACAGGTTCTCTCGGTTTTAATGGCTTCATGCAGTCTTTAGTGTATGTTCCTCTCTAATATTTTACAAGCTGTATCAAGCAAGCAGATTGGGCGGTATAATGATGGATTTTCTAATACTTTTGTTCCTCTGTCAGAAATAAAAGCCGTTGCACTTTTCACTGCACAGGTAATAATCCTTTTATCCTCGCCCCGATATGCACGGACCACAGTTGTTATAATATGCTACATTTGAAATTTTATCATGACCGGCTCTTGTTGGCTCCCATTTTGCTACATGGTCTTATAAAACTTCCTTCCTTGGCACTGGAGGAACTACTTCTTCCTCGCTCCTGTTATAGAAATAATGTAGATACAATATTTTCCAACAATTCTGGGCACAGTTCTGGATGGTTTGCATTGTATGGTTACTTGAACCTTGTCATAACTATTGTATATGGGCTGCAAAGCCATCGTAATACCATCTGTCATTTGAAACACCTGATTTTCTGCAGTTCCTGACAAAACTCTTTTAACATGAAAATAAAAAGCTTTTCGCCAAACATTATGTTTCCAGCCATTAAATTTCCGTTTTTTTTTTCGAAACATCGCTTAACAATTTAGTTAGGAGATAATTACTAATCCATGTGAGATTAACTATTGACCTAGTACTACCCCTACGAAATGTGGAGGTGTAAGTAAGATTCAGCATTACCACCGGAAGTAACGAAAATGCTTCTAGTAGAGCTTTACCTCTATTTAAAATCACCCGCAATCAACATAGGGCTATGATTGCATGCATTACTAGGCAGACAATCTTTCTGGATCTTATATGTTTGAACTGGGATGAGCATAGTAGCTATACTTATGAATACTATATCGTACATCTTACATCTTAAAGCGATTCATAATCCAATTCTTACTATCCAACTTGCTGTCTACGTCGAAATCACGTACTGTTTGCAGTAGCAGGTCTTACGTAGCTTCATAGTGAGTCAAATTTATTTGGCTTAACGTTATCTTCTTCGTTTTACCAGCGGTAGAATATCTATTCACTCCAATGGTATCACTATATAGAGCATGCATTTTGGATCATTTCTGTAGCTTTTTGCAATATTACCCTTTTCTTCACATAGCTTAGACATATTCTTTAAACTCCTACATTATTGATACGTCCATCAAGTATTCGAGGCATTTGAAACATTGAGTTTTTCGAATTCTGCAAATCATCCAACAAATCCTTATTTTTTCTTTGAATATGATATGCTATTTGGTCTGGTAGGCTTAACAGTACCATTTATGTCCCCCAATAAGGCTTTCAGCAATTTATAGAGGATATGTACGTTTAGTTTATCACACCAGCGATTCAAGAGTCTGAAGTACCTTTATCCTGTGTAGTCACTACACTAATGTCCCCTATTTCTACGAGGGTTTCCTGTGTCAAGGCTTTACGATCAGCTTCCGATTTTTTGTTTGTTTTTCCCACCGGACCAGTAAGTTCTGAGTCCACTTCCCGTTTCGTTAGCGGTTCAGCTTAGAATATAGCTCCTGTTTTATAGTCAACATCGTTTCCAATTTATTTTTGGTGCAATTTTTTGTCACTCCGGTTTATCTACTACAGCTTCTTTCTCCAATTTTCTTTGTGGTTCTAAGGCTAGTTCCAGATTTGTCAGTGAAATTTGTTGTAATGCGTTTCATTTTTCCGTATTAGGTTGTCGACCCTTATTTTCACGATCCTCCTTCAGAGCCACCTTGGGTTTTCCCAGTTTCTCCCTGAGTTTTTTTGAACTTCTTCTTCCCCTCATTATAGGATAGTTTAATCAACCGAACCATCCTCTTTATTTCGCCATGCACATGCTTTCTTTTACCTCGTCCTCATTTAGATCGGGAAGTGAGGCTGCCCAGATATGTGTTTATGTAGCTAATTATGTGAGCCTCCAACTATTCTTGAATGGGTCCACCCAACTAGCTGGGGATCAAAGATCTGAACTTGTAACAATTTTTGCTTCAGCAGCCAAGTTTTTCACTGCAGGTTTTTCACTGCGTTTGTTGGATTTCGAAAGTTTAGAAATTTGAAAGTTTAGGTTTTGGGCAAAATCAAAAGCAACAATACTGATGGGATAAAGTAGATTCACACTTTCAAAAAATAAAGCAAACCTGAATGCTTTATGATACCTTTCGGAGTATAAGTGGTCACAGTTCTAAAAGAAAATTACTATGGTAACCATTTCAGTTTCGTTTGGAACCAAAGTATAGCTCTAAAAGTATTAAGATTAAAATATTTAAGACACCGCAGTCTCCCTTTCTAAAATCGATTTTCTTGATTGAGAATCAGAAATGGACAATCGCAAAGCAATTGTACTGGACTTTTTACAGCATAGTTCCTGATAAATACATGAGAAGGTTTTCTTATTTTGGTATATGTAGGAGTAGTGTGATTGTTGAATCTCTTGCAATTAGTACCGGTTCCAATTTTTACATTTTCTCTCGCAAACGTGAAATACATGTTGTGCCCATTGGTACCTTGTTAGCTGATATACTGGAAGTTTTACTTGATAGCTAAATTCTGTATCATTTTCGAAATTTGTTCGGCATAAATTAGATTTAAACGGTGCCTTCATACCCAGGAAGCATTTCCTCCCTCACTTCAAATATTGCTGGCTTTAAATCACGCTACCAACTCGATACGTTCGATGTTTGGTAGAATGCTATTGATCTTAACGGCACGTTCCATATTTTTCGCTGCTATATCCGACGTTGGTATTGCCTCGGTCCATCGTGAGAATCGATCTATATATACATATTAGCAAGTTAATATACCCTGCGATTTATGTAGAGGACCTACTATGTCTATGTTAATGAGTTGAAAGTCGCTAATTGGAAGTTCATATCTTACTATAGTGCAAGCATTTCGTTTATGTCTTGAAATTTATGTCTTCTGTCATTTGACGCAGGATTTTGCAATGTTTATTCATGGTGTCTACAAATGTCTAGTACATTTTTTTTAAAGTTGTAGAAGCCTACTAGTAGAGCTACTACTGAATGGGCTAAATTAATAAAATTACTAAACATCTCTTGTCTCAAGCTCTTTGACAGGTACGGAGGTACTCTATTCCTTTACTTTGCAAAATCCGTTTCTTTCAAATCTCCGTATAGTAAAACTATGTTAATTTCTAACTCATCAGGCTTTGTAAGTCCAAAATTACTTTGCCGTCTATATTTACCTCCGTTTTTGCAGCAAAGGAAACGTTAATGACCAAGTTTCGTCCTTTCTGCATAAATTGAAAATATTTTATCATTGAAAACCACTAAGTGGTCTCTAACTTGGACCTGTCATTTTCTGAACCAGAGATCCCATAGCATAATTGGGCTCATGGGTAATGGGTAGACTAACATTGCTGTTGCTGCATTTGCTAACTGATCGGCTTCGAATTTTTTAACGTAATTTTAGATTCGGAAGTCCAGTTGATTTTTTTTCTGTAATTTTTTTTTATCCTTCATACTTTTACAATGGTATCTGAACTTTAGAAGCCTGCACCAATCGACGATTATAACTACCGAATGATTGAAATAGTCACAATCCTCTAACATCGGTTGGCTCCTTAAATTTACCAACAGTAGTATTTTAATCAGGTGGTTTTGTATACAAAAAAGGTTAAAAGGTTAAAGTGTGTTGAATTGGAATCACGTCTGCATTTGGATGGGTAAGGTCTTTATACTCGAGTTTAATTCGAAGTATCGCAAATCAACTACCTGAGGTATTCCTACACTTGTTAAGAAAGGTGGTTTGAAAAATGAGGTCTAGACTAGATCATGTGTTGAAAAAAAAGTATTAACTGCTATGAAGCAACCAAAGGAACGAAGATGTATCGAAGCACTCTTCCGTGCGATAATTTTAAAATTAAACTAGCAAAGCTTTAAAATAAACCGCAATACAGTCTGAACCATTTAATCCTAGAATGTCTTGACAGAACGTATATAAGAGTAGAAGGTGAAAGTGAAAGCAGGAGAAGAGTGCAAAAATTATACAAAGCAGAATAAAAAAGTAGAACTAAAGAAGTGGTAGATTTTCTTTATTTCAGCAGTATTTTGAGCTAACTAGCTAGGTGTCCAGAAAATAATCATAAAGTTTCCACCACTATCGTAGTCAGTTTTTGTCAATATTGGTGAACTCCTAAATTATTCCTCTTACGGTACTACTTTTTTGATACTTTTTCCTTGTCAATGATGAGGTTTTTTTGTATCCAAGACAATTCAGAGTGCAACAAAATTTCTTCTTGGACCTAGAGTGATTGTCCCTTCATAACAGCGCGAATAAATTGTCCTATCTTGGCTTTTAAGCTATGGTGGAATCGTAAAGATGTTTCAGCCAATTCACTGTTAAGAAAAGTCGTTTTCGCATGTAGATGATAAACCTTCATGTCCTTGTTTGCTGCCACTGTAAGCAATGTTCTAAACGTAGTTTAGCGAACAACTGGAGCAAGCACCTGATAATAATCAGTACCGTATATCTGCGAAAAACCTTGAGCAACAAGCCTTGCCTTGTGTCTACTTCTCCATCTGAATTGCACTTTAGCTTGTAAATCCACTTGTAGCCAACTAGATTTGCACCTTCTGGAATTTTCACAAACTCCCATGTTGGATTCTCCATCAATGACTTCATCTTATCTGTTATTGCTTGAATCCACAGCCTCTTTTGTTCACCCTTGATAGCTTCTACGTATAGCACTTAGGTTCTTGAATGACTGAATTCACCACGTTCATTTCTTCAATGTATCTTTAATGAAATTCCTTTGTTAGCGCGATGTGATCGTCTAACAGTTTGCTCTTCATCTTCATTCTGAACGTGATCCTGTATTGGATTCTTTTCCTGAACTTCCTCATCGACTAATTCTTCTAGCACCTTGTTAGACCTGCATCAATTAGCATACAGTGAGCCATTCCTACCAACGTTCTGTTTTTGCGTTCCGCTGTTCCGTTTTGTTGAGGTGTATACGCAGAAGTTCTCTGGATTTGAATTCCGCTTGACTTTAAATAATTCACTAATTCGTTACTGAGTTACTCTCCTCCTCGATCTGTACGGATGCACTTAGGTTTCTTTCCGAATTGAACCTTTGCCATCGCAATATATTCCTTGAATTTGCTTTAAACTGATGATTTATTTGCGATTAGATAGCTGACTGTAAATTTAGAGTAATCGTCTATGAATATCACAATATAACGATTACCTGATGACGTGGTCGATTGCATCAGACCACAAACATCTGAATGAACCAGATCCATAACTGCAATTGCTTTATTACTCGACTTGACCGGAAACTTGATTCGAGTAATTTTTCCTTCGAGAAACACTATCGAACTTGAAGTTGATTTTGCAATCCGCTGTACACTAACTGAAGTTGATGCTTTAAACCAAATTTTGTTTCGCCAATGATTTCACTACTTTGATGTCTCTATGACCTAGAACCTTATGCCAATAATGCATGCAGCTTTTGGATTCCTTTTCGACTGAGTACACTTTGTGAGGTTCCTTTAGTCTGTAAAGTTTACCGCTGATTTCGCCAACTGCAATTTACCGACTGGTCTCCCTTATTTCACACTTGTTACCCTTGAAATTTAGAAAACCTTTTTCCGTTAGTTTTTTGACTGAAAGCAAATTTCTCTTGATATCTGGCATTAGCAACACGTCTGTGATTCTTTTTGGAACACTTTGATTTTCCTCGTTCAGCAAATCGATCTTAATTGTGCCTTTACCCGCGGCTGTTAATTGTTGATCACTTGCATCGCTTACTTTATCTCTACAATTCATGTCAATATTGACGAAAATATCCTTAGAACTGGCAATGTGACACGTGGCACCTGAATCCAGCCATCACTTGAAACAGGTTTTCTGTTTCATCTTTCGCTAGATTCGCCTTCTGATTACTTCCTTCCTTTTTGTTGAGCCAGGCTTTGTATCTTCGACAATCCTTTTTGATGTGACCGCTTCTTTTGCAAAAATAGTACTCAGACTTTTTATTTTCACCTATTTGACATTTTGTTGCTCTTGATGTGTCAACCTTTAATGCAGTGTCATCCGTTGTTCCACCTCGATCCATTCTCCTTTTGAATTCTGCGAGAACCTTTGATTTAACCAACGTGAGTGTCAATTCACTCTCTTCCCTACCCTCGAGCGCCTTTACCAAACCGTGGCAAAGAAGCCAACAACGTAGCACTGATAAGAAATTCCGGAGTGAAATCTGCATCAAGCGCCAATAACTTTCGAAACAGCTCGTTCATAGAATTCACGTGTTTTTCCGCATCTCCGCCTCCATCAAGCCGCTGTTGCATGATTAATTTTCTTAAGGATTCTCCATGCATTTCTTACTGATTCTGCACCAATGATGTGATGAATTTGATCGTTTTCTACATTCAATACAATTGTTGAAAGTGCCTTTTCATCATTTGCTGTCCACGCTGCTGTAACCGGTGATGGAAGTACCTCATTGATGACTCTGTCCATAAACCTTTTTCCTTAAGAAGCATTTCCATTTTGTATTTCCATACAAAATAATTTGTTCCGTTTAGCTTTGGAATGATGTATTTTGACTCACCTGACGCCATCTTTTTCCGTATGTGAATTTCAGAACACCGAAAATCAATTTCACTGTATTCATTTAATTTGCCTTAATTTTTTTTTCTTTTGAAATATCCATATTCTTCATCCACTGGGCCCATAACCCGATGGAATTATTGCTAAGCAGAGCTGGACACTTGAAAAAGATATACGGATGTTTCTCGATTAAATTTTAATTATGAAATATCTTTTATTTAGCTTTATGATTTTAACGTGTCACTTGATTGACGGTTTAATCAGAAATGAAGTTAGCTACAAAAGTTAGATACAGTGGAACATATGCAATGATTCGAATGCGTTCAATGCTTATTTCCAATATAACAATGTGGATTACGGTCAAAATCTACATCATAAATTATTGTGACAGTCGTCATTTTATCAATTACTTTGAATTAAAAAAGAACGGGTTTTAATTCTTATTTGTGGTTCATTTGGTGATTAATGCTGGTGCCAAACTGTAATTTATCGATCCAAGTGCAAGAACAAATTTAGCCAAATTTTAAGTCTATGTATAAGCATAATTCAAACCAACAGACAAATATGTAAAGTTCAACTTTAAAAATGTGTGTTATACACACGCGCTAGACTCTATAAGCTTTACAGGTTGTATCTAAATCAAGTGGCATAAAAATAAACGAGCAAAACTTATGGCTAAAGGCGTGGCCGCAACAACCATGCAGATGTTATTTTGGATGATTTTGCAAGATTTTGATTTTTTTGGTGAATTTACCGTGTTCGATTTATAATCATCCTGTATTTATATAAATATTTTAAAGTAGAATACGTGACGTGAATTAATTAATGTAATTTGTTGCGATTAAATGTTTTAGAATTTTTATTTTAGTTATACAAATTTATATCATAAAACATATATTATAAAATAAATGTACATACATTTTATAAATTGTATCGAGTGTGGTTTTGAGTACTATGTAAATTCAATTCAGTTTTAAAATAAAGGGTGATCCGAATGATCAAGAAAAATTCTTTCTCGAAAGTACTGGTTTTGCAGTTCTTCCAGGGCATCCGAAAAAAAAGGCTATATAATATTTCAAATCGCAAAGAAGCGTATAAATCTTTTATATCGCAAAAACAAAAGATTAGGCTTAAGGAGCGACTAAGTGAACTTGTGAAATTTGAGTAAGGCCGAGGACCTCGCAAATGTTTTACTGTGACCTCTGGTATTCCAATTGAATAACCATTTTTCATATAGTTTATAAATTACAATTTTATTTTGTGCAAGTTTCTTTAGCCAAACGTACCGTACATAATTCAATTAAATTTGATTTCCATATAAATTTATGGTTTTCCCTATAAATTGTCTGGTGAAATGAAAAATTCTGAGAAATATTAAAACAAAAATATTTGGTTTGTGTGTGTATAGTTGCGCTATCTATACCTATTGCAATTTATCTTCTGCGATAAATTTTACAGAGCTCAGGTACATTTAATAATTCACTGGAATAAAATTGATGTAGTACTTTACCAGTGTTATTGGTTTATGGGATAATAACTTGGTTATTGGTTTAGTTATAGGATATATGCTGCAATGATGCTGGTGAAAGATTTTAATAACAACTTATAAGGTTATAGAGTTATAAATAGTTATAAAAAGTGTATCAGTAATGATAGTAGAATTTATTGTTTTGTTTTTTTTTTTGTTGTATTCTAAAGCATTAGACAAGTCGTTAGGATAACACCGGGATTCTTCCTATATCATTTTATACGTGAGCTAAGGATATGAATCGTTTTTTTTTATTAGATCAGGTTGTGTTAAAGTTATTTGATATTCTGATGCCTTTCTGATCCGAAGAAATATCCTTAAATTATTCCAAGATATTTTAGCACTATTATTCATAAATTTAGATTTGGGTTAGAAACTTCGGTTCTTTGGTTTTACAACAGATCTATATAGGAGCTCATTTAAGTGAAAATTAACTAAATTATGCGAGTTAAAGAACTTTTATAAAGAGTGTTCCAATCAGAGGTTAATTTTTAAATTTGTTATAAAACGCATATACTATTTGATAAGTATCTATTGTGATGACGCCAGTGGCGGAGCCTATATGTATATATATATATATATATATATATATATATATACATCTTGCTGCTGTCCAATCTGTCGATGACCTTCTTGCATAACTGCGGAACAATTTTTAAAATAGTTAAGATTTTACAACGATCTGTAGAGGACGGCCAATTCTTTGTATTCAGCTGTACTGGTTTAAATATTTGGCTTCTACTCAATTCTACCCAATTAATCGATATAAAAACTGTATGTAGAACCCCAAATAACTGAAGAAAATATTCCAAATTAGGCTGGACAAGAGAGCAGAATAAGCTTTTAGCGGATAATTAATAATTTCTGTTTCTTCTGTTACTCATAATATTGAACTTGGTATAATTTGTAACGGATCGAAGTGTGAGGTCCATTCGTGTCATTAAAAACGACACAAGTGGGGGCCACACTCCGATGGCGTTAACAGAAATTCTCCCAGCAGAGGCCTTGCTGCGGTACTATACCCGGCTAGAGCTCAGGAGTTGTTGGGGTTGGGTTTGCAAGGCGTGCTTGGGAGCTGGAATAACCACAAGGAAGGGAAAGACGGGAAGGTGAGGTTCACTTGAACAAGCCTCGGCACGTAACTGGACTCGCAACCATCACATCACTAAACAAAATCACAAAATAAATATTTTAATTTAACAGTTAATAAATAAATAGAGAAACAAACGAAATGAATTTGAGAAAAAAACAACAGAATAAAATCATAAATAATTTAACTAAATTTTTAATTAAATCTTAAATAAATTCACAAAAATCTGGCTATGATTATTCTCTTTCTCCTCATGTTTATCATCGACCGCAACGGAATTATCACCGTTAACTAACATTTCGTTTGGTTGGAAATGTTGTTTGTCCATGCAAACTAGAAAACCATTTTTGATGTTAAATTTTCCTAGTTTGCCCACTTGATTGTTGCGCTCGTTTCGTTGCGATGCTCATGAGCCATTGTAAATTCGTGGCAACAAATATGTATACAATTATTCTGGATATACTCCACATTCAAATGGCTTTTCTAATGAATCATCGCCGAGGTACAATAATAATGATAGCAGCGACGTTTTACTTTATAATTTCACTATGCAATATTTTAATACCATAACAATTAACAATTTATAATTTTTAATTTTTTTTTAATTTTAAATTTAATGGATTATTTTAAGCACGTTTGGCTTTATGCTTTCTTCTCAAAATTTTCTAAATTACTCACCACGATTAACACTAAACACGACTTTATATACCTACTCATAACCAGTTACACAATTTAAAAAAATTAATGTAGGGGAAATGAGTAGGTATACAATAACACTAACATACAAAATAAATTAAATATAAAAAGAACAAAACCGTTGTGGACAGCATATAACTAATTTAGGTCCCAGGGGAATGAGCATACAAAAGTCACCCGTTACAAATTTAAGTATAGTTTTAGACCATTCGTAAAATAAATCAAGGTCACTCTCTGCATTTCGGTGTACGTTTAAGAATTAAAAACTATTTTTGATATTTCCAAAACTTATAAATAAATTTTTTATTGATAAATATAATAAACAATACAGATCCACAGTAGGAGCTTTCAGAAAGACTAGATTAAGAATCAACTGAATAATCCTATAGACACCATTTATCTAAACCATCTGTCTCTGGTCACACAAATACGATTCAGTCCAGTTCAAAAATAATTTACACACTCTAAATTGATGTATAGTTTGAAAAAGAGTAACTTAAACTAAAGAGCCGCGGAGCGTCAAACACCTTAAAAAAACTATGAGAACGACTTATAAATCTATCACTCATGATAACCATATTCCCAAACAAAACGCGAACTACACCAATGCTAATGATTTTGTTACATTCACATCTGTGGTTTAATCGATAATTTTGCTAAATTTTTTATCTTTAGGTTTGTTTTTCCCAGGTTTTGCAGCCTTTTTCCAAATTTGTTTGAAAATCCATTAACGAAAGGGGCAAATGATGTATAAAAAACATTACCAACTAATTTGATGTGCTAGATGTCACTACTGATATCGATTTAAAATATGTAATCAATATATTTTTATATGTGTGTAATCGCCTAAATGTCATATATTTATTCTAAATATTGACGACCCGACATCTGAATCATCAATTGGTAAACTGTTTTTTTCTTATGATGGCAGTACTATATGTATTTATACTATGCAGAACGTTCCAAAAGGTTCGATACAGATTACAAAGTTAAAACAAAATACGGCGATTTCACAGAGCATGTAAAAGGAAGCCACCAGGGAATAGTAAACCGGAACCATCCATCAGTCAGACAATTATGATGCAGGCTTTAATGGAAATGTTTGATGGATGCATGGATGTAAAAGGTTTTTAGACATAAATAATTTCAACGTAACTGCAATAAAGTTATGAGTACTAGCACTTATATTTCTAAGTGTTAAAACAATTAATAGAATGTTGAAAATCTAAAGGGAGCAAATGCAAATGCGTCAAAAGCACTGGATTTTATTTTTGGAGACTTTATCACCATAAACTAAATTAAATTTAGAAGAGCTCCAGTTTGGAGGTAATAAGCCGTAGCATACAAAGTATGAGCAAGAATCGGATAAGTGGTGCGAATTAAAAGACCAAACACAATCATTATATTTTCGTTTTGTTATTAGAAATCGAAAATATGCTAAAACGGTTGTGCAAAATATATAGAGCACATTTTATCCAGCCTCGGACATATACAGAACAAGAAAACACGTGTGAGAAACATTTTGAAAAAACTATAGTTTGTCAAAGATGTGACCGATACGTAGCCACTTAAAAGCAAAATTAAACTTCTGAGGCGGATCTACGGGTATATAGGAAACTATAATTTAAAATTGATATAGTTTTGAGCAACCACGTGCAAAATCCAATTTTTGCAAAGCTTTATTCAAAGGACTTAATTTTTTTTAATTATTCCAAAGCATCACAAACAGAAAAAAATATTTTTAAAAATATTGGAAATGAATTAACAAAATATTTCATCTTGTTTGCAAATTGTTGGAAAGTTTTTCAATTACAACTTTTTATTGAATAAAATATGTATTATAAAAGTTTATAAAATATTGGTATCGCTTGTTTATTTTGGACAGACAGCCAGACAACTCATTTAAATATTAAATGATTTTATACTGATTTTGATTGAATCAGGTTTGTTCTCCTAGTATCTAAGAGCATGGATAAATTTATATATATATATATATATATATATATATATATATATATATATATATATATATATATATATATATATATATATATAACAGTTGGGTTAGTTACACCATTTTTAACTCAAAAACGGCTGAATTGCTACAATTTGGGCTACAAGAATGGCTTCAATTTTAATGATCTTTGAGTTGTTGGATTTTTCCCGGGCCCGAATAGCAGAATAAATATTAAAACATCGAAAAAATCCACGAAGAAAGAATGTATGAAGATAATTTGTTTTCTCATACAAAATCACAAGAAATTGAATTCCGTATGCAAAGCCATCTCTGATACATGATTTATTATTTGATAATTTTTGATTTTTACGAAATTACGCACAACCACGAGAGATGCAGCTAATGTTGAACCCCAAACAGAAAGAAGTGTACGATACGTTAATGCAAGCAATTGATGGAAATGGTTGCTTATTTTTCCGCGATGAGCCCGGTCGAACTGGGAAGACATTCCTCATGATTTTGGTCACTGTTCGTGCGAGATCCGAAATTGCTGTAGCAGTTGCTTCTTCTGGGAATGCGGCCAGGTTTACTAGAAGGATGCCGAACGGCTCATTCAGTGTTGAGATTGCCGTTAAACCAACAAACAACTGAAAACCCCACTCGCAACATAACGAAACACTCAGCAATGGCCAAAGTAAGCATTGAAAACACGCAATCAAACTATGAAAGATCTGCGCAATGACTTAAAATGAGAATTCCGATAATATCAACAGATATGCCATTCGAGTTTAAATGAATTCAATTCCCAATTCGTCTTGCATTCGCTAGGATGGTCAATAAATCACAATACCAATCTTGAGTGTTTGTGGCCTGAATCTAGAAGAGAAATGTTTTTATCACGGTCAATTGTACGTAGCATCTAAATAAAAAACTGAATTTGATTTAGCTAATAAGTTAGCACGACATTTATTAATTCTGAGGCGGTACGAAATTCGCCGGGTCAACTAATATATATATATATATATATATATATATATATATATATATATATATATATATATATATATATATATATATATATATATATATATATATATATTTATATATATATAAATTTGCCATTTTGATGAAACTTAAGGGGATGGTCAAAAAGTTTCAGTGTGACCAATGGCGAATTTGACTATCACTTATGGTGAGAATCCTCACCTTAGACATGATGAACCAACAAATTTCATCAATTGTGCTTCGTACGTCGATGCATCAGAAACTATCACCAATTTATGATTGCTCGCAAGCAGTTATGAGGCTATCAGTGTATTTCTCAATTAAGCAACGAATCATGTTTAAAAAAGCCTAGAGCAAGAAGCTTTTAAAGCGGAACGACTAGGAAAGAAAAAAGTCAATTGTCTTGGTTCCAATTGAACGAAAACGATGTGACGATATTTTCCAATCACTCCGGCGTTACCAATTACAATGAACAAGTTACTGGGGTCAATCCCCATCTTTGACAATGGAGGAATACGTCTTTAATCGTCCATATTCTCACATTAAGAACTCTGTGTCTCTTTTTTGCTTAAGCAAATGTATGTATGCGTCGAATGACGACACTTTCACAATGTCTTGAAATTGAAAATTTGGAAATTAAATTATATATAACATATTCGTGTTCTGTCGGACCAAAATCTAGGATAATTATTCTATATATATATTACAGATAAGGGTTTTTGAATTAGATACAAATTCAAATAAAATGTTTCTAAGCGAAGCATTTTAAAAGCTGCGAAGCCACCCCAGTATTGGACTGCTTGGCCCTAATAAATGAAGAGCATTTTTAATTTCTGCAGAATCGCTGATCTTATTGGTGACTCATATTTGGAGATGAAAAGAATCGCCTATATGCTACTATAGAATGCCTAAATTGATTTTTTCCAACCAACTTACGAATTTTGTGTACAGAAGTTTGGCTTCCTAGGGCCATCTTAGCATTTCAATGAAACCATAAAAACCACCACTCAAAAATATTAATTATATCCAGCACACAAATATGAAATTTAGCGTGCTGTAAACTGGTGCATTTGGCAGCTTAAACCGATAATACAACAAACACTGGTACTACCGTGGCAAACTTGGCCACAGTAACAGTAAATTTTACAAGAGGAAACGAGAACCCATATTTGAAGGGTAAAAAATATTAAGTACTCCAACAATTCCATCAAAAAAATATTAAGACTAGCTCAAGGATAAAGAGTAAAAAGAAAAATTTCTATGCAAATCTAAATACCCTAGAAGAAATGGTGGCAAAGTTTAATAACAAAGTTATCTTATTAAATAAAGAAAATGAAGACCTGAAACGCATCATTCACCTGGTCGACATGTAAACACTAAAGATGCATCAAATATCATTTAGACGAAGAAGAACTCGAACATAAATCTATCCGGATAAGAAATCTGAAAGTGATCCTCAGTGGACATTCGTGACAAAAAAAAAACCAAGGACAAAGATAAAAATAAACATGGAAGTTACTGATATGAAAACGAACCACCAAGAGAAACTACTTAAATATTGAAAAAAGCAAGCCCACAAATTAAAAGAAAAGCAGAAACATTGCCGGGATATATCGGACAAACAGGACCTAACACTATTAATGATAAAACTCAGCGTAATAAGAAACAAAAGCAACCAGAAAATATTGCGCAAGTAACCCGGACATCTTTATCGAGTAATGCAACAACTCAGTTTAATAAAGATCCTAAATAATAGATCCTTAAGATAAATCAGCTACCACCTATTAATTTAATTGGTGTCAAAGTCTACCCTACTATCAAAGTCTTGATAAAAACTATCACGGATAAGGATTACAAGCTAGTAGCACTAAACAACGATATCTGGAAGGTAAATGTATCAGACTTTAGATAAAGCTTAACGCTGACAAAGATATAAGCAAGACCAATTAAGGTTATAGCCCTCTATACCATACCTATAAAAGCAATGACATAATAGCAGGCTTGCAGTATAAATGTTTAGATATTCAGGATGCTGTCAATATTATCAAAAAAGACATAACGGAAAGCGATAAAGACAGCTGAAGGAGCCTACTGCTTTTTATACTTACATTTGGCAGTAAAGACATCCAAAATATATACAATATTCGGGCAATTCAAAACATGAGAGTCAGAAATCAGAATCGAGCCAATGAGGAAGAATGCTTCAAAGAAAGTCCAAACCAGTAAATGTCATTTAATGAATATCATTTGACTTCTTTCTATGGAAAACAATGAAATCAAGAGATCAAAAAATTCGATAGCACCTATTAGAAATAATATCGGAACCTGGGCTCGTAGCAGTAAGCAAAAAACGGATCTGTTTGCGAGTCAGACAAAAACTGTAATGATAAAAGTGATAATTGTCTTATACCTGCTTATTAGTTTGGATTCACATTTGACCCTGGAGGAAGTTCACATTAGATAGAACGTACTCTAGAAACAAAAAAGACATGTTCAAGCTTATTTTTCGATTTAGTGCAAGCATTTCATCGTCTATGGCACAAAAGATTAGAGTACAAGTTACACCGAGACCTCCTCATACAGTATTATGAAATTCTGAAATCTTACATAATCAACAGGCATTTTCGTGTTAAATATGAAGATAAACATTTGGATCTAAAGAATATCTCAGCAGGAGTGTCACAAAGAAGCGTTTTGGATCCTATTTTGTACCTCCCGTATACACGAAATATACTATTATTAAAAGAAACAACTATGGCTACATTTGCTGATGACATACAGCAATTTTAGCAGTTGGGAACATTGTAAAGCAAGCTACAGAAAAATTACAAACATCGATTAATATACAGTTAGTAACTATCTTCACATAATAAATTACCTCTATATCGGCAAACTCTGAAACCTGTGTGGATTTCTTACGGAATACAGCTTTGGGCTGTACTAGAAGACAAACATTAAAATCGTTAATACCCGTGGAACACACCCCATGAAGACCTGCACCGAGACTTAAAAATAAAAGACATCAATGAAGTAATTGCTGATTATGCTTTCCAAAATAATTCACGCAGAAAGAAGAAGAAAGACGTTGAATTTAAATATCAAAACGGACTTACAATCGTCCAAATTGTTGACCCAAAGCTACCATTGGTGTTAGCAACGAATGCGAGTAGTTATGGCATTGGTAAGGTTTTGAGTAATATTTTAGAGAATGGTTTAAAAAAGCTTGTTCAATATGCGTCACAAACTTGGTCAAGTACATAACAACAAAAATCGAGAAAGAGGCTTACCTGATAATATTTGGTATTCAGGTGTTTTCACAGTACTTGTTTTGTATGTTGATAATAAGCCCCTAATTAAAATTTCAACGCCACAAAGGAATTGTTTACCTTTTCTACATTACGTATGCAGAACTATGAACTTTTCCTTTACAGCTAACATTACAAATCAATTGAATTAATCGTTTTTTGACCAATTCATCCAAGATTATCTGTACCACAAGACGAAACAAAAATTCAAGAACCAGATATGATAGAAATAAATGAAACTCAGCCGCGCAGTAAGAGTTGCAGACCTGAGTATAACGCCGACATTAACAAATAAAATAATTAGGAACTTATTGTTCGGTTTACTACAGGAAGGTAAGTATGCGCCATTGAACGTTTCCTCATTCAATACAAGAAAAATGTCTGTTAGGAGGTTCTAGAACTCATAAACCCAGACAGGGTGATTGTTTAATTACATTCTGTCCATTTTGGTGGGCAAAGAGCTACTGTTGGTGGGAAGAAGTAAAAAAAATGTTCATATCTTGGTAGAGTCATACAGTAAATGTGTCAATACACAGATTGCCACCGTATATATTAGTAAGTTATTATGGGTTCCAATTTACATCCAGACATTTTCAAGAGTACCGCAAAAATTTCTACTGCTTTATTAGTTGTAAATTTCGACAATTCAAAAATAGGATGCAGTTGTGATTGTTTTAAATTAATTATTCAGAATTATTCTAATGTATTAAAACGTTGAATCCCTAAAAAACTGCATTGTCTAATATACGCCAAACCTCTTTACGGTGATACGACATTGTTAAATTTTCCGTTGAATACAATTTCTAAAGTACATATTTTCATTTTGTTGGTTGCATGAAATTTACTTTTACTCTCACCGCTATATGCTGTCTGCAATGGTAAAACTATAACATAAAGATGAAAACACCAAGCATATATACGGTGATACATTACACAGCATAAAATGATCATGAAACACATGAAAGCGCACGAATGATTTTTCATTTTTTACAAAACTTTTCTTTGGTATAAATTTGAATATTTTTGTTGTTGTCAGCTTTTCAATTGAATTTTAATTGGATGACAAATTGCAAATGAGTTGACTGTTCTTATAAAGGATTTTAACTCATTTTAACTAACGAGGTTCAATACTATTGACCTTTCGACACAAACATGTTTTTTTTCTATATACGGTTAGAAAGGTCAGTTGGTAGCATTAATTGTAATGACGTAACAATTATGACGAAATTTTTGTGCTGCGTAGCATTTATACATGACAGTGATAAGTGATTCACAAGTGAGTAAAAAAATACGCCGAAGATAATATTTCCAATACCAACCATCAGCTACAGTTATATTTCTGGTAAATATAAAAATAAACCATTAATTGATAACCCACAAGTGGTGCTCTAACAAAGTATTATTTTGAAATTTTAATACTTTGCTAGGCGTTCGAAGCCCTCTCAACTATTTTGCGGTTAGGTTTTAACATTAGCGATCTTACTTTGCTTTTACGAACCATCTGTACTTCTGACCGAATAGCGAGTGTTTTAATCACTGCAAAAGACCCCTTAGGTAGCTTGGATCAGCGTAAAGCTTTCGCTCTTCTATAATTTTGTTGCCATTAACTAAAGGGTGATTTTTTAATAGCTATAGGAAATTTTTCCAAAAAAGACACATACAATCGATAGTACGGTCCATATAATTTAATGTTTGAAGATTATTTCATGCAAATGTTGACCGCGGCTGCGCCTCAAATGGTTCCTCCGCTTGGTTCAATTTCGGCTTATACTTTCCAATATTTCGGCCGGTATCTCACGAATAAATGTTTCAATGCTGTCTTCAAATACGTCAATCGAAGCGAACTTGTTAGTATAGACATGAGCCTTAACTTAACCCCACAAAAAATAATCTAAAGGCGTTAAATCGCACGATCTAGGCGGCCAATTGACCGGTCCCAAACGTGAAATAAAGTGTTCACCGAACTTGCCTCTCAATTGGTTCATTGTTTCGCGTGCTGTGTGGCATGTGGCACCGTCTTATTGAAACCACATGTCATGCAAGTCAAGCTCTTCCATTTTGGGCAAAAAAAGTTGGATATCATCTCACGGTAGCGCTCACCATTACGCTCACAGTTACGTTGTGATTCGCATCATCTTTGAAGAAGTATGGTGCAATGATGCCACCAGCCCATAATCCGCACCAAACAGTAACTCTTTCTAGATGCATTGGTAGCTCTTGCAATGCTCCTGCCTAATCTTCACTCCAAAATTGACAATTCTGCTTATTTACGAATCCATTCAGCCAAAAATGAGCTTCGTCGCTGAACACAATTTTTCGATAAAAAAATGGATCTTCCGCCAACTTTTCAAAAGCCCATTCACCAAATATTCTGCGTTTCGGTAGGTCGTTCGACTTCAATTCTTGCACCAGCTGTATTTTGTAAGGCTTCACACTTAAATCCTTCAACAAAATTTTCCACGTTGTTGAGTAACAGAGGCCCAATTGCTGCGAACGGCGTCGAATCGATAATTGATGGTCATCACTAACACTGGCCGATACAGCTGCGATATTTTCTTCAGTTTGCACTGTACGTAAGCGTGTTGGTGATTTAATGTCCAACAATGTAAATTTGGTGCGAAATTAAGTCACAATAGCCCGAATAGCCGCTTCAGTGGGTCGATTAAACTGACCATAAAATGGTAGAAGCGCGCGATGCACTTTCTTAACAGAGCACGCATTTTGATAATAAAATTCAATGATTTGCAAGCGTTGTTCGTTTGTAAGACGATTTATTGTTAAATTATAGACCAAACTGAAGATGTTTGATGATACGCTAAATGAATTCTAAGAAGAATGATTGGGAACTCGTCAGCCCAAGTGTAGCTGCGTTTCCGTGGGCTCTAATTATGTTGCGTTTCAGTGCCTATAGAACCGTTCATTTAAACCATTTGCTGCTGGATGATAAGGTGATGCTGGTATTCTATGTGATTCAAAAAGTTTTATCAATTCTAAAAACCGTTAAGATTCGAACTGCATGCCCTGATCGGTTGTAATTTCAAGTAGTACGCCAAAACAAAACACGTATTCTGAAATAAATATCCTTGCATCCTTTCGACTGGTTCAGCTGTAATATTTTTTAAGAGGTAAGCTTCGGGGCATCGCGTAAATCGATCGATTATCGTTGATAAATATTGAAAACCATTTGATATAGGCATGGGGTCTATTGTATGTCGATGTATATATATTCATATCTACTGCTGAGTAAGGCATATCACCCATACTGATGCCTAGTGTGACGAGTAGTTCTTAATTTTTGGGAGAGAATGCATATTTCACTCCAATATCGACATTCATTCCAGGCCAAAAGGATCTACTGAAAATAAGTTTTTTAGTCGCTTTTACACCAGGATGCGAAATTTGATGAAGGATATGAAAAACATTGCCCCTCTGTTCTTTTAGCACACATGATCTAAACGAGGAGTTAGCTAGCCCATTGGGATTGTTGATCATTGCATCGAGATCTAGAGTAGAACTGTAGCGATCATCGCTACACAAACATCTTTTGATTCTTTCTTCTCTCTTAACTCGACATGGGTCAAGGTCGTCATATTCTTACGGTATCATTTCAACCAGAGAAAGAAATACAATCACTCGCAGAGGAGTATAATTCGTATAACTCGCTAACGCTACATGCACACTGTACATAAATATATATAGGGCGTAAAATAGCATTTACACATAGCACTCAGTTGCCATGGCCTGATGAGATGATAATTAATTTTTAACCAAATTCCTCATCAGATCGAAACTGAGCTATGCTTTGTACACATCCAATTATGAATAATTAAAATAACGACACAACAACCGCCGTCGTTATAGAACAACAATCTGTCTTTTAATTGTCCGATTCTGTCCCATGGTTGCTTGTAGCATAATCAGGCCGTTGCCTTCTCTATTTATATAACGTATGTCCATTGTCATTCGATCAATGTAGTCCAAATGTTTAGTTTGACTTATGGGGAGCGATCTGTTTTTGGAACTATTGCTGTCGTAAGTGACTTGTGATAATTGAAATGCACAATTCACGACCCTATACGATGTAGCAGAAATGCTTAACTGAGGGATAGATCGGCAACAGCTCTCTTTTGAAAGCAGAGTATTTTAGTTCGGCAAGTAATAATTTCGGCTCCAACTGCTACTTAAGACTCGTTGTAATAATAAACGTCGTATTGTCAACGGGGTAAGCGAGAAGCGTTGTGGAAGCAAGCATCTCTTCGAGGTTCTTAAATGCTTTGTCGAATTTATCAGACCACGTAAATATTTTCACTTGCACGTTTCGGTTTTGAAGTATGTTCCCGTTTTGTATTTTTCGCCCGATCTTTCGTATTCTCTTTGCCAATTTTATGAAAGCTTGCCATATGACTATATATTGGTGACAACAATTCGGCAATATCTGAGTTAAAACAATGGTTATAGTTTATCATCCCGACGAAGTTTTGGGTCTGACGAATAGTCGTTGGGCGACGAAATTGTTCAATTGCGGTTACTCTGTCCTTGGAATATACTATTTTTCGTAATGTGGTTTAAGAAATCGATCGATTCCACGCCAAAAACAAATTTTGAAGGATTGATTGTTATACAACATTCTGAAAGTTTCTGAACACAAGTTTGAGATGGATTTTGTTTTATTCAATTAAACAAGATGTCACAAAAGCGCCTATATACACCCAAACGAATTCCAAATTTTGAAAAATTTGAGAGTTAAATCTCTGAAAAGTTTAGGCAATTTTGCGTAAACCAAACAGTTATTTAGTCTGCGGTAATCTTCTCAGTTTAAACTAAATTTCCTTTTTTAAACTAAATAAGGAATATAGTAACTAGTGAGCATGAAGATTGGCATATACCATGCTCTGTCATGAGTTGAAATTCTGTTTAAGCTATGAGAAGTCTAACAGTTATTATTTTGTGTACAGTGGTGTGCTTGACGGTTTGAAATTGGACAAAAAAGAAATGAAGAATCATACATGTTGTCGATACTGAAAGCTTTGGGTAACTGTATATTTATTACCAACCGCTGTTTTTCCGTACACGGCTTGAAGTATCAATGAGTCGCTCAGTGACTTTAAATTGGCAACAAGTTTAAACTTCATTAAAAAATCGGCCCTCATGATTGGTCCGTCTACTGACGTCAGGCCAAATACGTGTGGAAAGTTTCGTCCTAGCCCCGGATTTATGTATAAGAATTTATTGCCGTAAGCCTAAAAAGGATATATCGGTTAGCAGCAGTGATATCATTTTCTGGAGGTCTTAAGTAACTAATTTTTTATTTCTGAATTCAGTGAAAATGTGTAGGTATAAATAATACAAATTCAGAATTTTTTTCAGTTTAGTTTTTAATAAGAAGGTTGATGCTGTTTTGCATATGACAACAGAGCTTTGTCAAAAGAGATTTAGCCAGAGTTTTCACATTAATAAAATTATTAGGTAGAGAATTCCACTCCTTTAAAATTAAATCCTCTGTTTTCGTATCGTTATTTGGAATTTACGTGTTATAATTTAAATTTTCTTGAATTTTACAATCAAATCTTTAAATTCCAAACTCCAGATGCATCTTTGTAAAAATTCAATTTCCAGGTTATCGACTTTTAGCCACTCTAACTCGGATAGTTGAAACATTTCATTTTTAAAGTTTCGTGTAAATCTCAAAATTGGGCAAATCTATTAGTAACAAGATTTTTAGAATCTTCCACAGTCAAAATATATTTATTTAATGTCTCGATTTTATTTGGCTTGTCTTTAAAATTGTTAGTGTTTTTTAAATGCACCGCTAAGGTAGAGAAATATTTTAATTTATCGGTTTTTAAGTCTTGAGAAAAATTTTTCAGTTTTTACCGACGGTAAACAACCGGTATTTTTTTTCAATTACCGATTACCGGTAAAAAAACACTTGAAATCCGGTAAAATTCTCATATTCAAATTTCATGAAAACTACTCTAAAATAAAAAGTAAAATACATTAAACCATCGACGTTAATCCGCATCTGTCAATTTTCTGAAGAAGCATGATTGGCACATTATTCGTTTAGTTTGCTCATTGGAGTTTTAAAAATCTTAAAAATTGAGTAAAAAATAACAAAAATTCTTCTGTGAAAAATTCAGTTTTGCAAGAAAATCGGAAAAACAATTTGGGAAAGAATTGGAGTTGTTGCTAGATTGTAAAACAAGATTGGGCGGTATTAATTTTTATGGAACATTTTTTTTTAATTGGCGGATGCCAGTTCTTTGCTATTGTTGGTGAATGTTAATATCTAGCTGTTACAAAGTTAAAGGGATATATTGCTCCCATAAGACAAAGATGTCGAGGCACTGGGTATAGGATGATATTAATATTTTGGCCGCAGATTAATTTCTCGGTGAAATAAAATTTTGTTTTCTTTAACCAGATTTTTACAAAGCCCCACCCAATTTAATAAAAACATCGTTTGGAATATTTAATCACGTATCATCAATTGTAGATTCTACATGTAAGAATGACCTGAAACTAGTCTAGATGATTCAAAGGAGAAAAACAAACATTATCTGAAGTACAAAACTCTATATTATTACCGCTCTCTTAGCCTGAAGCAACCCAATTGAAGTTCCTGTAAAAGGAATTCGCGATATTTGAAGTTATGGGTAACAGAATCAAAAATTTTGTCAAATTACTTTACGCACTGAAAATTATTTAGCCTAATTCCATTTTTGGTAGTTTCTGCACTTTAATTTAATCACGGCTATCGGATTATCTTTAAAATTGTAAGATTCTATTAAATAACCGGTAAATACCAGTTTTTCCATTATTTGAATTACCGAAACCCGGTTTTACAAAAACCGGTAAAACAAGAAACCCTATAGTTCAAACAGTGTCAAAATAAACTGTCTGGATCCTTGAAGAGTGAAGTTCAGTTCGTTAAAGTGCAACGTATAAAGTCACAAAAAAAACATTAAGTCATTTACAACTTTACGAATCGTTTGAGAACATTCTCGCGGCTTAGCCATCGAACGTTATTTCTCTGCTATTTCTCTGCTGTTTCTTCAGAGCTTCCTCGTGCAGAAGACAGTGAAATTTAATCAATGTGTGATTGATTTCTTCTTGCAAAAACTTTATGAAACCGTTATGTATGCCAACCATATTTGGAGCACGATCTGTTGTAACAGATACTATCTGCGTTAAACTAATTTTTGTTTTAGTAAATTCTTCTTTGAATAAGTTAAAAATGTCTCGGCCTGTTGTCTGTCCAGAAATTGTTGAAAAACCGTCGAAAAGATGCTGTGATAATTTTAAAAATCCTTCGTTTAAGTATTCGGATGGTGAATACTTAAACGAAGGATTTTTAAAATGGGGCTTTTCATGTTGTGCAATAACATGCAACGCACGAAAACTAGCTGCAGCGATATGTTTTTTCGGCTTAAACATAATATTAAATTGGTAGCTTGGACATCAAGATCTTTTACTTTTTCGCGATATATTCATTTTTCTCACTGCCCAACGAACATAAATTAGAATGGGTTGATTCAAAATTACGTTTAACATTTTAAGCTCGGGAAACCACCGATTCACCACACAAAGTACAGAGTGCCCTTAAATTTGTATTAATTATTCCATATTTTGTAATCCAATCACCTATAACGGTCACCCACGTTTATTACTCGGAAGTTACAGTGGAGGATAATGGATTAGGAAATAGGATGGGGAAGGTAAGGTAAGATAGCCAAGCTTGGGCGCCACTGTAACGGATCAAGGTGCGAGTCCCATAAGTGTCATTAAAACGACACCATTGAGATCCGCACCCCCATGGCGTTAACAGAAATCTCCTAGCAGAGGCCTTGCTGCGGTATGATAGCCGGCTAGAGCTCAGGGTGGGTGTGGGGTTTGCAAGGCATGCTTAGAAGCTGGAATAACCGCAGGAAGGAGAAGACGGGAAGGCGGGGTCACTTGAACAAGTCTGGTTGCGTGCCTCAACATTATGGAGATTGTAAGTAGTACTAAATAGCCCTAGTAACCAAAAATTGTGATACACATGCCCAAGTAACCAAAAATTTTAATCACAACATTTTAAACCCGAGTAACACAAATTTAAATTTTACATGTGTCAAAATGGAAATTAAAAAACATATAAAATAAATGGACGAACTTTGAAATTTTTGCGGGTCAGTTAAAACTAGCTCGTGGGTTAGTATGTGACCTGTGAGCCTATAGAGCCTATAGAGAAGCGCTTATATATGTTTCATAATCGCAAGGAACCACAAAGTGGTCTTTACTAGGAGAACCGCTAAGCGAATTTCAAGACGGACATCCATTCACCAATCGACGCAATTTAGGTAACTTCTTTAAAGGAGTTACCTAGGTATGAAGATATGGTGCAGTCCATATTCAGGCCTAGATCTATTGGCTTTCAGTACCAGGATGAAAACCGTAGTATTATGTGTTAAAATGGATGCAGTACCTGCCACTTGGAACAATTTCTCAAATTCACCCAATGTTCAACTGTTCAAGTGTCAAATGCTGTATTTGAAAGTTATCAAATATAGATAGTGGAACATAGAGGACCCATCCTACAAGGAGTTTAAACTGGTCATAGACTTAACTGAAATGGTTCTCCTGGGGTTGATCCATTTTTTCTGAGCTCTTGATATTCTGACTTTGTGGAACTATCTTTTCAATCTTTTCGATTAGTATGGGAAAACGAAGTTATTCCTAATGCAGGGAAAGTAGCCACGTTATGATTTATCCTTAAAAGAAAGATTGTTCAAAATGCTATAACTATCGCGGTATAGCTCTCCTTTGCACTGCATATACAAATCACTGTCTTACATAATATTGGAGAGAATCATTCCCCTGTCAAAGGTATAATTGTAGGTGATTACCAAGGGGATTTCATCCGGTTCGCTCTGTCACCGATCAAGTTTTTTCACTGAAAATGATTCTAACTATTACGAAACATCTTGTGACGTACAACAGGTGTTTTTGGATTTCAATCAAGTGGGGATAGCTTATGGTTTACTTTGCGATATCTGCGAGTCCATCAAAAATATGTAAAATGACTGTACTACAGTCAGAAGGTTGTCTTAAAGTGGAAAACAAGCTATATCAGGAATTTATTTTTCGTACAAACGAAACCACTCAGAATATTTTTTTGTACCGTCAGGCCGTACGATTCTCGGCTTCCGTTGGTTTTAAAAACATTCAGTCCAAAATAAAATGTATGCTCACAGGTTTTAGAGACCCTCAGATTTTAGCCCACATAATTGAAAGAGTGATAATATTCCGGTATCTCTGGTCCCTTGTTATTCATGGTAATTGTGTGAGAAAGGATATGAAGCGCGTTTTGTCGTCGGGTAACTGGGCTTTGTATGCCTTGAGTTCAATGCTAAGTTCCAAATACCTTGCAAATACTGACGAGTTGAAGTTGCAGAATGAGACATGCTTGGGTGTGATAGAGTTGGACCCTGACGGATGAGTATTAGAGATGGTAAATAACATTCGAAAAAGAATCATGCGCATGATATATGACCCCAATCGCGACTATGACGACACTTACCAAGTTTTATTCAACCACGAGATCAGAAATTTAATCGAAATTCCTGATCTCGTTCATAAAACAAAATAACGAGTACGCTGGCTCAGTTACGTTCTGCGATCCGATCATAAACGGATAGTGCAGCAAGCTCTAAGAGGAGAGCCACAATTTTGCAGGCGCAGAAGTCGTTGTTGGCGATGATCGTTCCCAGGGTAAAGAATGACTCTTCTTTTCCGGGTTGTCTAAAATAAAGCTATAAAAATGTTGACAGAGGTTTGAACTCGAAACAGATGACATAAAATAGACCTAGAAATTGTTTGACTCGAGTAAGGAACAAGTAGGAAGGCCTTACGAAATTTTTAATGTTTTGATTGGTCATATCTTGTATGTTTTTAGTGGTGACAGGTAGGACAAATAAAACAGCCATTTTATTTCAAAAATATCGGTATAAATGACGGCTTCTTGGATACCCATGTACTATAGTTAGAACAAAGTTTCTTTGTTAGCTTTTTCAGTTATTATGAAATTGTGAAACGTTTGTCGTTTTATGTAAATATTGTATTTACTATACGGTTTTTGCCATGTACATAAAGTACTTAAGCTAAGTATGTATATAAATTCTCAGAAATAACAAATGATGGAAACTACAAAAGTTGTCGGGAAAACAAAAAAAAAAAAAACAAAACTTTTATCGTATTTGCATTTATCTCTCACAATTGCCAGAGAAAGAACATGGTTCTTATACAGGAATCGCAAATAAACGGAAAACAAAATGTTATAATGTGTATATGTATATAGTGTTATTTTCCTGCCATGCTTTGTTCCGGTGACAGACGGGAGTAGCTGGGAGGTATTTGCAATTTTTTTTTAGTTTGGTTTTTGTTTTCAATTTTAATCGCTTAAAATCAAATTAAAAAATGAAAATTGAATTAACAGGGAAAATTTTAACTTTTCTATCGGTGCAATTGTGTTGTGCCATGAAGATGATAAATTTATAAACAAATCATGGTAAAAAGTTTGTTATTGGATTACATTTTTTAAAAATGGTACATAATCCCTGGTTGAGTGTATGATTAATTTGTTGGAATGGTAATAATGCCAGTAAGTATCAAATCAGTAATTAAAATGTCCCATCATTGTCTATTTAAGACTAAGACTGTTGGAAAAAATAGTTGATTTGGATACGTTAGCTACTTTTACCGTATTCTTAATGCTTACAGGTCATGGTAGATAAAGTGGCCTTGTTTGAATTCATGGTACATTTCAGGTTTCTAACTGCATTGTATATAAAACAATATGAAATTATCAAAACGAATGTCCCAAAACTCATGCAAGATTTGAATGTCGTTTGTGCGTAAATGGGTTGCTAACTAAAAAAAAGCCCAATTAATGGTTTTAGACACTCTAACCGTACTTTAACAAGTCGGTCAACACAAACCATCGGAGCAGTTCGTAAGAATGTTGCTGAAATTTCAGGAATGCCATTTCGTACCTTGGTCAAAAGTTGGACATTTCGAAAAGTTTTATTTCCAAGTCTGTTTGCAAATTTTTAAAAATCTTAAGTTGGCCGTTGTTCCCATTTCGTGGTGGCATGGATTAACTATCTTTTGCCTTGCCTAGAATTAATGCGCCTATATTTGAACTATAAATCTTGAAAGTTCCTCAAAAGTTAAAATATGAGTTCCAATTACTTTCCAGGGTTATTTTGATCTCGGCTGCCCACAATAATTTAAAGTAAGAACTGATAAGGGGCGCATGAAAAGTGTTATACGGGTAATATGTCCATTGATCGGTTTTTCTACGTAAGCTAATTGGGGTTGCTATAATTGTACCCTGGTATTTGTGAACGACGGTGGTGTTACTCGTTCGTTTGGTAACATTTTCACTAAAGCTGGCTTGATGCTAAATGTCTTGCTCTGTGATATAGGTTACTTCATACTACGCGATCAAGTTTGTCTGCCAGCATGTATCTGTATTTTTTTGTACGAGCGGGTTTTTGGTGTGGATTTTTGTGAAGCTTTCATAAATTATTTTCCTGTGTTTGAATTATTGTACTTCAAAATTGTCTAATAATTAGTCCTCATCAAGGAACTTGTTGTACGAAGATTTTATGTCTTTTATTATGTTCTCCAGATATTTTTTAACTATCCTAATAATAATAATATACGGTTTCTATAGTACCGAATCAAGCATCAGGCTCTATGTTTTGATCCTTATGTTTTCATCCTCTATGCATGCTTTACCTATTGTTCTATAGAGTAACCATCGTTGCTTATGATTAGTGATCCAGTGTCTGCCAAATGGCGGTACATCATATATTGAACATAATACATCTCTGAACATTTACTTCCCGCATTTGGCCATTCTAATAGGTTATAAAAGAGAGTCTAATTAGAGATACTGTTATTCAGTGAAGACAAGGGTTGAACGCTGTTTCCTTACTTGACTAAAATTGGAAGGCATACACTAGTTATAGTTAGCATAAATGTAGAGGTTTACCATTGGGTGAAAACTCCTTTGTAGTTTGACTTGTTATCTTGGTGGAAAATTGGCCTTGACATAGGTCGTTAATAGTTACGTCCATGCCATGATGAGGAATAAAACAGCCACTCATGATTAGGTATTACTAGTTAAAGTTTTATTTAAAGAATTAGTGGACATTGTCTTATCGACTGCATTTTACAAGAATATCGATGTTATTCGATGTTTGCTCTTTCTTGCGAATAGTTATTCGATGTTTGCTCAAAAATCCACTAAATCCTCGTTTTTAATTTTACCACCATTTAATTTTTAATTAATAAATTATGTGTTTTTATATGCTTAAATCCTGCTCAACGAATTTTAAAGGCAGGATGATTGGCTGCTCACACTATACATATTAGGCTTATTTTTAACTGATTGCTTCGTTAATCGTCAAAATTGTCGCATTTGAGGTTTAGAAAATGAAACAAGTGTTGGTTGAGAAATATATTCGTGACGTTTCATTGCTTTGGAATGATTTTCCACCTCTTAAAGGTGGAAATTTGCGTTATGTAACCGAAACATAGTGTGTATGTTACAGCAAAGCCGTGGAAATCATTTAATCGATATGCTATTCGTTACGTAATATTTTGGCTATTTAAATGCCTTCCTGAAACTGTGGTTTGAACAGAAAATTGAGCTTACGAACGGCGATTTCACTATTGTGCACGAACATATGACCTTAAACCGTAGTGGAATTGGATTACTTCATTTTGTACAGATATTATATGATCAAAAATATAGATACCAGCAATTTTTTCAATCAGCTCTGGTGCATTGCAAGGAGATGCTCTGTCTTCGATACTCGGCATATGCAGATATCTGTGTAATTGGACTGGTATAAAAAAAAAATTTATCTGATTCTCGGCTTCCGTTGGTCTCAAAATCAATGTCCAAAACAAATATATGATCACAGATCTTAGAGACCAAGACTTAATGGATCGATTCCTCAGATACATTGTCATTCATGATAATTGTGTGGAGGGAGATATAAAAGCACGTCTTGCCGCTGGCAACCGTTCTTTGTATTCTTTACGTCCACTGCTAAAATCAATATACTTTGCAAATGCCATCCAGCTGAAGTTGTACAAGATCAGGATTTTGATAAACATTTCTGTTTTTTAACGAGTTCGAATTTGAAATTGTGTTTTGGGCCTTAAATTCCTTAAACATTAATTAACTTATTAAGAAGGTGATCTTTCGATAGTATTAATTACACAAACATCCTTCTATTCTTAAGATGTCCTTTTCATCAAGGAACGGATCTAATGTGAATAACTTAGACCAATGATGTATTATAACCGGCCAATTCGTTAGGTAAATGTTGGTGTGCTACTAATCGGATCATATGTCGATCATAAGCTAACTCGGTACTTGTGTCGTGTTCAATATTTTAATAAATTTTTAAAAATATATACTATGCACACCTTGAAATGTGATGAGACGGACTCGAACTGTTTATCGATTATTGACGGGTTTTTTCTTGGTAACGATGCGTTGTACCGCCGTTCAATCGAAATTTCAGTTTGTTTTCAGTTGGCCAACGTTTATCGTCTTGCTGTAGCCATGATGGTGCTTTTAACCATAGTATAGTATAACCATAGTTTCGGATGCATGTGATTAAGGATTAATGCCTTTCGTTGTTAAACTAGCCAGGTTGCATTTATATTTGGTACATATATCTAAAACGTAATTAATTTTGAGCTCACAGATATGCTTAAGGGGAGCACATTTTCCTTTTGCACAGACAATATTTTTTACGATTTTTCCACGGGGATCCAAGGATCGTGAATAAATGACACTTCCATAATGATTGTAGCAGAAAATGACAAAACTTGAAAAGCTATATAGATTAGAAAATTTATGTAAACTTCGAGGAACTTCTACTTTAATTAAACTGCATTTAAAATAATAAAAACAACATACAGTATATATACTGCCAGCAATTGGTGCAGTGATTAAAGCTGCGGTGGTTATGGGTTGGGAGGTACCAGGTTTGAATCCCAACGGAGGATGGTTGAAAATGAGATTTTTCATCACTTGATTTGGATCGGTGATGACGATGAACACAACTATGATCTCCTTTTGGAGTGCAGAACCCATTGGCGGAACCCTTGTTCATGTCAGTACAGGCTGGTTGTGAAACGATACAATGTGCAGATGGATATTCAATGTGAATCTGTATTCGTGCGTCCTCGATTTGGGTGGTAACGGCGTAAAGTTGGACGTTAAATTAACTGTGAAAATATTGGAAAATATTGGGTGAGCTTTAGCCCCAAAAAAGATGACCCAAGACAGGGTTTAAACACAAAGAAAAAAAAAATATAACGATATAACGAAAAACGAGTGACAGCCTTGAAATGATGTAGTGGAGAGATGCCTTTAACCCTTAACACAAAAAAATCAAATAAAGCTAAACGAGTACTGGTTGATGGATGAAACCGAAATACCACCACTATTAAGTCAAATGGAAAGGGCTTCGTCAATATTTGTATCAAGACTAGGATTAGTAACCAAACATTTTTAACCAACTTGTAAAGGGAACTTGCTAGTAATAAGTACCACCTAAAAATAATTGAAACGAGTCATTGAATAATTTAAACGATTCATTATTGCCCTGAAGTAACAAAATACCGGTGTACATTCATCCCATTACAAATAAACCACACTTTTGGAAAAAGAATTAAATGTCTTGAGCCACAACGTTATTAGTAACACCAACATTAGGGAAAGTGATACAAAAAAGCCACGTTCACTCCTTAAAGAAGGCGTTTAAATTAATGAACAGCAAAGGAGATAAATCCTGTCATCAAAAATTAATGAACTAGTTAGTGCAGTAAGTCAGCTGGAATGTTGGCCTTTCTAAAGACTTTGTGATTCTTCATTTTAGCAATGACTACTTCTAGTTTTGTTGACGGTGCCAGTTGTTAAATTGAAGATTTGTGTATTGTTGGAGGTTTTCTCTATAAAATGTTTCTTTCATCTCTTCAATTCCATGCTACATCTATTATTAAGCTTTTACCAGATTCATCCCTTATTGGTGACATATTGGTGAATTTTCCAGTTGCTCATTCTTTGCCATTTTCTTAATTTTACTTGCCGTATCCTCGCCTTAAGTCTTAATCGAGGATTTTTGAGTGGTAAACCATCGACCAACTTTATTTCTCATAGGAGTATTATTCAATTCTTTCCAATATAATTCGGATATATTGCTCCTGAACTATCCAATATTTTTTAAACAGTTGAGTAATATCTTAGTGTTTATACTTAAGTTTATATTGGTTCTTTTACTTTATAATATTGCAGGCAATTATCATGTCTCATACTACCAGCTACCAATTGATATTGTGTAGAGTTCTGTAAAACAGGAAAGATGGCGTTGGTTTGATAGTCTCAAATATATTTTAGAAAATCACTTTCACAATCTCAGTCGGAATATTGATCATTTGGTTGGAATTGATTCGAGATTGTATTTTTTTAAATGTCTTTACGCGTATGTAGTCCTTCGATGAACTTAGCTATCCTTGATGTGTCATCTGCTTCTTTTAGGCCTAAGTTTTGGTCTAATGATTCGGCTATGAAACAACTCTGAGAACCAGAATCTAATAATATATAGAGAGGGCAGTAAGATATGGTATTTCTAGTGAAAATCCTAGCATCTGGGTTTGAAAGAGCAATTTATATAGCAACATATAACCCTTAGACAATTATAGTACTTACCAAACCATAACGTGCCAAGATGTCCTTTTATTAAAACAACGTATATTGGTATAACAGATGTGAACTTATCACAACTATTACAGGCTAGTTTTAGGAAGGAAGACTGTGATTCTGGTGGAGAGAAATTCCATAAACATTTTGAAATTGATTCAAGGAAGATTACATTAATGTTGCGACAGCAAAAGGTTTAGGTTTTTCACACTGCCAAAGTAATTTTTACCAGAATATTTACCGAATAAGTAAACGATTAAACCGAAGTGTACAGTAAAGTGTTACCTATAGTGGTTATATAGTGGAATATAAGATCAATCTAGTAAATTTGATCACGGTGTTTTGTTATTGCAAAATCCATTACAAATCCAGAAGCCGAATATATATATATATATATATATATATATATATATATATATATATATATATATATATATATATATACATATATATATATATATATTTATATATATATATATATATATATATATATATATATATATATATATATATATATATATATAAATTTTGAAGTCTAAGATTGCTAGGATGCTTTAAACATTTTTTATGAATGTATCGTTTTCTCGACATTAAATTTATTAATCGATCGGAAACCTATGGTTTCAATTTAATGTCCTTTTGCACTCTGTTGAATAATTTGGAAGCTTGAGTCGGATAAGCAATTAAATTCTGAAATAAATTTTGCAAGAATAATGCATGGTTCTGTTACGGAAACCAATGTTGAGAGGAATCATGCCAGGAACTTTTAGAAGAAAACTGAATTTTGTCGAATTTACGAGAAACACTAGCATTTTTGTTAGTTTTTATATTACTATACTATAATTTATTCGTAATATTACATAAATTAAATGATGATCGGTTATTTGTAAATTAAGCGTTGACATTATTGACATGAGCAAAACAATGATCAATGCAACTTGTGATTTGATTTGTAATCCTAGTAGGTTCGTTAATCAACGAATGTAAACCATATGATGACATTATGAACATATAATCTTCATTAGATGGCGTCATATGCAAAAAATCAATATTAATATCTCCTAAAATAATAACATTCTTCTCTCTAATTTTGTTAATGAAAACAGTAAACTCAGCAATAAAATTTACAATTGGGACAAATTGTAGCCGGTAAACACAAACAAGAGTATAATAATTCACTTTATTCACAGGTACAGTTAATTTAATTACGTCAGCAGAAATCAACGAAATTGACACAACAGCGATGGCTGTTTACAAGTAAACACGCATTGTTTACAATTTGATCGTAAACAATTGGAAATAACTGGAAACAATTGGAAACAATTGGAAACAATTGGAAACAATGTAAACATTTGGAAACATAGTTAACAATTCATTAAAGAAATAGGATAATTAGTGGATAAGAAAGAGTAATCGTTATTTCATTGTCTATGTACATATAAAATAATCTATAATATAATATTCAATAGTCCTCAACTTACGACAAGCCATGGTTCCAGTAGTTCTGTCGTAAGTTTAAAATGTTTAAAATTTAAATCTTCAAATAATAGACCAAGCAACTCAAAAAAAATCAACGATGAATAAATGTCAAATTATATTGATACTGTCACCACAGATGAAGAGTTAAATTTTAACAATGCATTAGACGAATTTTTTTTTGGTTGTAACATTCCTTTTGCGGTCGTAGAATCAGATCATTTAAAAAAATTTGCTCGCTTAATAAGACCTGCTTACGCAAATAAATTACCATCAAGGAAAGTTTTTCGATCAAAATTTTGGATCGTGTGCATGGAAATTGTAATATTACAATAACGGAGGGGATAGGACCGGAATCTGAATTGTTGATCGATAGGGGAAAAATATTTTAAACAACACCAAAACTGTAGAAAACTGTTGAATAATTGGCCAATATAGTTGCCGAGTCAGAAACAATGGCTTTGAACAATTTTAATATAATGCTCGTAGCAGTTGTATCTGACAATGCTTCTGCGATGGTAAATATGGATCGGCGAACAGCACTATGGTATTCAACCTGCAATAGCCATACAGGCAATCTTCTTGCGAAAATAATTGGCAATCCAAAAAGTAAGCCGAAAATACTAGTACAGTCTGTGACGTACGATGGTGTACCTAAAGGGACAATCTAGTTTCTTTACTTGAAAATTTTCAGCATATGAAAGAGATTGCGGTGGATCAGCAACATGGGAAAAAAGTCAAACAGGATGTAAAATTATTACTTTTTGACGAAGTATTTAAAGATCACATACAAAATGCTATCGATGTTTTGACCCAATATGTGAACTGATCGACAAATGCCAAAATCGGGATTTTTTTTTAGCTGAAGCAGTTAATCTGTGGATCCGTATACAGCGCAATATAAAGTATGCAGACTTTAACTATGAATTAAGAAAACGAAAGAAAATGGCACGCAACATATATGCACTTTCTGCTTATTTTCTTCATCCTGCATTCGATTATAAACTTTTAGAAGAGGAAGAAAAAACTGCAGCAGTCGAATTCATCATTGCAAGTTTACAAGGAATTCCCGAGTTTGGCCAATTTACTACCACAACTGGATTTTTTTAGTATATTATTTGGCACACAAATTGACGATGATCTTCTGGAATATAGCAGCATTTAAATATCCAAATTTGTCACAGTTGGCAAAGAAATTGTTACAAATACCTGCATCATCCAGTGAGATTAAACGACTATTTTCATCTTGGTCCTTTGTTCATTCTTCAAATAGAAACCGACTAGGATTTGTTAAATCAAAGAAACTTCTGAAAGTTTATTAAAGTCTCAAAATTTCTGACTCACTTAACTCAAATTAGTTTTAATTTTAAAAATTTATTTGTAAGTTTTATTTCTAATGTTATTTCTAATTATGTAATTAAATATTGAATAACATATTAAGTATTATTCAAATCATATAGTGTTTACATTGTTTACATGTTCCAGATGTTTACAGAATAAATCACAATGTTTACCAAAAATTGTTTACTTAGTAAACAATATAGGAAACAACTATTTGTAAACAATCGGCACAACGCTGGGTAAAATACATCCAATGTTTATATATTTGTCAGAGTAACCTTGAGATTAAAAAATCAAAAGAACTCATTAAAGTAATGAGATCGTTTTTTAAAAACACCTCATTTAAATAAACCAAGATCAAGATATATATATATATATATATATATATATATATATATATATATATATATATATATATATATATATATAATTTATATATTTATAGAAAACTAGTTTATAAATCAGCTATTTATTATCATTCATCCTAATGAACATAGTTTTATGTACACATCCATAAAGATTTCTAAAGGATAACAAATTATTACACCTCTTTATGTTACCACGTTCAAATAACGAAAAGCTTTAGTATTTTTACCATCCTTCTGTATCGCCACGTAAATAAATATTTTGTTTCGTTGATATAGTGTAAAGTGTACATAGATTCAATGGTGTATATAGTGGGGTGGTATTACTACCCACCATACTATACTTATTTAATACGATATACGATACACTATTTTTTTTACTACTACCGTTTGTCATAAAGATAATTATTTATTTAGTAAAGTATTGTATAGTCTGGATGTACTCGTTGTTTGGAACACTGTACAATCGAGTTTCATGTGCGCTATATATTTACTATGATGAATTTAATGCCATTCAATGCTTTCCAACAGTTTCCATTTAATAATTTTATTTACCAAAGTTAAACAACATTTTTGTTTTTATGTATTTATGTACTGTAATACTGTGTCAAGTATAGTTGTTAAATGCAATTTATTATGATTAACAATTTAATTGAATTGGTGAATGTGTATTGTAAAGTAATTTGTGCAGCTTTTGGAATGATTTAGCTGCAAAAGTGATAAATACCGGGTGCGGAAATTGAAGTATTAACCGCTCGGCCATAATTTAAAATCAAAAATGTTTAAATCCATTACGTTGTAATTCATCATGCGGCAATGAATCAACATATTAGTGACTTCTACCTAATCAATAAGCAAATTTTCTCAATTTGAATTCGTATACCAACAAATTTAACATAATGATCGTCAACATTCTTGCACCCACTGAAGACAAATCAGATGAAGTTTAAGATTCGATCTTTGTTGAGCTAGAAAACGTCAGCAATAATATCCCCGTCATGACATCAAATCTTTGTAAGCGATTTCAATGCTCTAATCTAGTCATCTCAAGCACATACATAGCCATACATAGCCCTCATAAAAAAATTTTCAAATAAACGTGGAGGTTGAATGATAAAAGAACTGCAAATTAAATCTATCATGTTATGATCTGAAAGGGATACTCTCCCTTGAATTTCGATGCAATAAACCATCCTTATTCACGGGATACCTATACATTGACATTTAAAGAATACCTAGAATGACAAGATAACTCTGAAAAGTGGCTAACGTGAAATAATCTTAATAGCCAAATGAAATACCTAAATGATAGGCACAAGAAAATTTCTTCGACATAAGAAACAAGCATTTATGAGAAGCTGCACATTGTACTAAACAAAAACTCTAGAGATTAAGCTTTGCCCACGCCCAAGTTTTGGGAATTAATGCGGAATAGTCTTCTCAAATACTGCAAACAGAGTATTTGCTACCATTATACTCGCCAGAGTAATCCCTATCACTGAAGCGATCATTAGAGCCTACTAGTGTGGATTCTCTACTGTTCCAGTGATACGATCTTAACAATTAGGATGGTCTTGAAATAATGTTACTAGAACAACAGTTAGCATAGATCGCTCTACATTGATTATCAACAATCATTTGAAAGCATTTCAAATGAAAGCATTTTTAAACCTTTCGGTTATGACGTGACTTTTTTAGTGTTATTCTTGTGCCGAGCACGTCAACCATTTAGCGAGTATTGAATTATTTAAAAATGTGCATACATTGAGATAAAAGGCTATGCGGGAAATTAAACCAATTTATACCTGAAAAAGTTGATGCAGTGAGACAAAGTGATGCTGAATGTCTGGGTACCTCTCATCGACGCCGTGCTCAAGACGCCATTCTTAACGCCATTCTTACCGATTCAACATTCTGGCTCCATCGGATTTGATCTCGAGCTTCTTCTTCGTATTGTTCTAGACAACTCGAAGAAGACAAGTCGTTCTCTAACCCGAGAAGCTATCGTCACCAACAGCATCCTCTGCGCCTGCCAAATGACGGCTCTCCTCTCAGAACCACCCGCTTAGGATTGACTCGTAGAACGTGACCAAGCCAGCGTACTCGCTGTCGTTTTATTTCACGGAAGAGATTATGAATTTTCATTAAATTCCTGATCTCGAGGTTGAATAAAACTCGTAAGTGTGGTTATCGTCTTGTTTGGGGCCATATATCATGCGCATGGATAATTTCTCAAATGTCATTAACCATTTTTCATAATTATCCGTTAGGCTCCAATTCTTACACTTATAAATGACCAAAACCTTGTACAACTTCAGCTTGTCGGCATTTGTAAGGTATTTTGAATTTAGCAGCGAGCGTGAGGCATACAAAGCACTGTTGCCAACAACAAGACGCGCTTTAATATCTCCTCCCACAAAGAGTTTTCTGACACCGTTGTCATTCATTTAAATTTCCACAAGCTATCTAGATGGATTGAGTCATAAACTTGGAGAAAGACACGGCGTGATTGATCACTTCGAACGAAATATTCTTTGATAGTCACCTAACATTTCCTCTACCAGGGGCGTGATTCTCCCGAATATTATGTAAGACAGTAATTTGTATGCTGTGCGATTGTTTTCGCATTTAGTGCGATCTCCTTTGTTAAGGATATAGGCCACAAAGCGGCCACCTTCCATTCATCAGGCAAAACTTCGCTTTGCCATGCTAATCGAACAAGTTCGATAGATAGTTTCACAAAGTATCCCCTCCGAATATAAAGAGCTCGGAATTCAACCCCAGGAGAACGGTTTCTTTTAAGTCTCGGCATAGCCAGCGTGAATTCCTTGTAGGTTGGGCCGCTATGCACATTTCTATTTGATAACTTTCAAATACAGCATTTGACACTATTGTTGAACGTTAAGTAAATCAGAGAAATGCTCCTTCCAAGTATTGAGCACTGCATTGGTGTTAAAACGGAGGTTTCCTTCCTGGTCCCGATGGTAATAGGACTATAGGTCTGAAGATATGGTTCAGTCCGGTGACACCTGAAGTTACGACCACTGTCATCATTGCTAAGTTGTTGTATTCTTAAGACTTTAGCCTTCCACCATTCATGCTTTTCTCTCTACAAATTCGCTTGGCGATTCTAGCAAAGATCGCTTTGTTCATCCATGCTATTGTATCTTTTGTTGTTTAATAGCAAGACGACACTCCTTGTCGAACCAATTATTTTTGGTTTTAATTTTTACCATACCTATAGAGTCGCCTGGGCAGTATAGTGACAATCGAAGTTTTCAATACCTACCATAGAACGTCCTCATAATCAGAACGGGGTTGGTTTCCATTATGCTACTGCTAACAACATTCTGAAATTGTGCTTTCTTTTCAGAAGTTTTCAGTAAGTTTTGTTTTCATGTGATCACTGGCTTGTTCGAAAACTACCATCTTAGCTTTGCAGTGATCAATTAATGATCACTGCCTTCAAATTTCGTAGCCGATCGATAAGATCTCACATCTTGAATGACCCGAGACCTTCCCTTTGTAATTAACACATGGTTAATTTGACGAAACGTTTTACGAGGGTGTGTCCATGTTTCCAAGTGGATATTTTTATGAGGAAAGAATGTACTAGCCACAATGAGGTCGTGCGCGATCGCAGAGTACATCATTATTTTGCTATTATTGGTCGCTAGGTCGTGTCGAGAATACGGACTTATGTTTTCACATAAGTCAGTCTGATGTTTACCAGCTTTAGAATTAACGTCACTAATCACTATTCTGACGTCGTGCTTCGATGTGGATCCCATAAAATGAGTCTTTATCTTTGGGTTAACTTACATTAGTGGACGCATGAGCACAAAAGAGCGTTGGCTAAGCACATGCGTAAATTTAGCTTATACATACGATTATCAACTGCTTTAAAACCCAAAACAGCCTTTTTACTTGAGCCCTGCACTTTTTGGCCATCAAGTTTCTTTGAGAACAATGGCTGATATCGTGCCATCAAACGCGCCTGGTTTTCTTAGCGACTGCACGTTTCACGTAATAGTCCTAAAGTACGTTAACGTAAGCGGGGTCGGTTAAAATTTTAGCGGTTTTTCTTTTTGGTGATATTTTTAACATAGAGGTCTTTTACGGATGCGGGTAGTCAGACCAGCGATCCAACCTTTGTTTAGTCGCCTCCTATGACAAGTCAAGGATGCTGCGGTATAATTTTAAGGATATCATGCTCATTTAGAATTATTTTACGAAATATGGGGGTGTTCCCCAAACAGAGGGACCAATAAAACGCTGTTTCATTACACAGCAGTTGGTCTGACATTGATTAATCCAGTTTATTGTGATTCATTGGAACTGCTTCCTTTTTAATATTTCTACAAGCGTGTTTTTGTTAATATTATCGAAGGCCTTTGAGATATCTGTTGTCACTAGAATTTGAGCTTTGTATTTTCGTTTCCTTTTAGTTATCTCTGTGGAGAGGTTCAAGAAATAGTCGATGATACCGTGCGCAAGTTTAAAGCCATATGAGTTGTGGGGAAGTATTTTATGTTGTGTAATAGCGCTGTTTACCTCCTGAAGTATAACTTTATTGTATATTTTAGATAGTGTGTTGGGAAGGCATATTGGCCGATAATCTTCGGTGAGTATCTCGTCTTGGTTGTTTTTTTATTGCTATATACATGGTCCAAATGTGGTAAAAGTAATCCAGTATATATTTGCTGATGTGTTCGTTCTTATACGTCACATGTTTTAGGAACCTGTACGGTAGTTGGTTTTCTCCAAGAGCCGTATTTTGTTTCGAGTTTATGATGTCCCATATAATTTAAATACATATAGTATTACCATCATAAGAACAGTTTACCCATTGATGTTCCAGATGTCGCGTCGATAGAATATAGTCAAAATTTAGTATACATTTATGACATTTAGGCGATTATACATATAAAAATATTTTGATTATTTTAAAATGATACCAGTAGCGACATCTAACACGTCAATTTGGTAACATACCATGGTAATACTATATGTATTTATACTATGGATGTCCTTAATAATTTCTTCTGTAAATTTGGGGATTCTGAATCCACATGGCAAAGCTATCTTTTATTGTCTCGGAAAAGTTTTCATCTAGGAATTTTTTTGCATTTTCCTGATTTTTTAGCGGGTTAAATGCTTTCCATGTTTCTTAACGTTATTAGATGGTGATTTCGTGTTTAGGTTTGGATTTATTGAGTTCAAGAAATTATTCCATGGTAGTTTTTTGCCTTTTTTTAATTTTTCTTTTCATTATTCCTATTGCTATTTTTAGTTCATAAGTGGTATACGTGTTTTTGAGTATGTATAGATGGTTTATTTATTTCTTTTAATGTTCTATAGTTTTGAAGTTGGCCGTTCTACTAGTGTTTTTGGATGTATTTGGTGTTCCAGTAAACAGTTTTTGTATTATCCTTTATTACTTTGTAAAGGATAATACTACCTTATTATCCTTTGTAATTCAATTAGGTTTTCTATTATTTGTTTCCAGTTTTTTATTGTTCTTATTGTCTGCATATTGTTATTTAGATGTAACGTAAATGGTGAATGGTGAGATCCTATACAGCATTGGTGCACGTCCAATACTTATATTGTTATATGCATATTTGGACTGCTTAGAATGATATCTACCGCCGATGAGGTTTGGTTGTATAGGCATTGCCGCGTGTCTTTTCCATTGTTTAATAATTGAAAATCACTTCTCAAGCTCGTCACTTTTGACAAGTATATTTTTGATAGTGAGAGTGTATTTTTGTGAGTCTAACAATTTCTTGAACATTTTCTCCGCTAGTGACTTGTCTTTCTTACAATTGCTGTAAATTGATATTATATTGAAGATATGGTTATTGTAGTTTAATTTATAAACGTTACTGTTTTACTAAACGTTTTACTAAACGGTTATGTTTATTATTTTACACTTAAATTCTTTTTGACTACTCCTACTCCACCGCAGCCATCGCTTCTGCTGTTGATGAAATCATTATAGTTTTTTATTTTTATTACCTTTTTATGGTTTGTACTGATCCATGTTTTGCTAAGGATTGCGATGTCCATTTTGTTCAGGTTCAGGTAGCTTTCTAAAAGTTTAAATCTAAGTACTTTATAACTGTTTAAGCTTCTAGCATTTCGATGAGATGGCGTCGGCTATATATTTAAGATGTACTGCCAATCGTTGTTGTTCCCTATTGGTCGGCTTGCCAAATTGATAAATTGTTTGGGAAATCCTTCTAGCTGCGACATTTTTTGTTTTTTGTTTTTTTTTTTAAATGATAGTTATTTGACTTCTATGTACTTTTGGAGAAACGCGTTTTTATCGTAACCTCTATTGGGGCGAGGCTCTCCCAAATCTTATGTGGTTAATTTGACGCCCCACTTTATGCCGTCGCCAGCAAAATCAAGGCGCACGAATAAAAGTTTGCTTTAAATATCCATTCTAAACTTTAATGTGATTTCTTTTTATCTTTTCAGGGAAGAAGCAGCGGTCATGGCAAATTTACGTAAACGTGTCGCCGCCATTGATTTAACCCGTACTCGTAAAACGGAAGATCAAAATGCGAATGATACTGGGCAGACACAAGACCAGCTCGACAATCGACCCCTATTACCGAAGGTAAGTGTTTGAATAAGTATATAAGTATCCAAATCCATCGATCCAGAAAACAAAAGACAAATAAAAATTTGTCACTTTTCATCTTATATAAAATTCTGTTTCGTATTTACCGATGCGGGACAGACCAATATATAGAAGCTATCGTTGTAAAATAAGAAAAATTTAGATGGAAATTTAATGTTTCGGTTCATGAAGATTTATCAATGTTTATATATGTTTCATCTCTATGTTTCCTTAAACATGTATACTCGTACATAAACAACCAAAATTTTGTTGGGATATTGTTGCTCTGTGTCTGGGATGATGGATTTTTATTTTATGACAGGATATAAAAATAGATGTCAAATTATAGTCACATAAAATTAAAAGAAATTTTCATTGCATATCGTTTTGTGTATATATGAGCCTTGATGCTGTAAAGTTATGTACTCGTTTGCCAGTTGATTGTTGATTAGTAAATTTATTTTTATTGGTCTAGATAATGTTTATGTTGATACGAGTATTTATATAAATATGCGAATGAATGGGTTTTCAATGTTTTTGTGTGTGTGTTGAACATGCGGCATACGGCGATGGTAATTAATTTTTTTATGGCACTGTTGAAATAATTTTACGAGTCAAGAAAGCTTTTCGAATGGATTATTTTTATCTCAAATGTTACTTTATCTGTAATAAAGTTAATTACTATATAAGTCTTTACAGGATTGCCATTTGCGTATAGTAAGTTAGTAACCATTCCAGTCGAATTATATAAATAAGGCATAGCTATTTGTAAATTCCCAGGGAACTAACATATTGTTCAGTTGTAATATACGTATTCATTAAAGGTACTAAAGCTATTGATGAATGATGGATTTTAATGTTTTTGAGCGTAGCTAAGATGATCATGGATGACTGGAACTACAATAAAATAGTCTATAGCCTTGCATACTTCCAAAAATATGGGTATACATTTTCGAATTTCAAACGATTTCAAATTTCTGTAAATGCATTTACAATGGTCTCTCATAATGAACTTGTCGTCCATGAATTCTTTATCACATGTTGTCTTACTTCATAATTTGCAATTAAAAATCACATTCACATAATAACTAATTACACAACCATAAATCATGCAAAGCATGACAAGTGATAAATATTAAAAAACATTCCACAAACTTAATCTTCAACAACATCTAATTAGAATACAAAACAGACAATTAAATATAAACCAAGACAGTATAATTTTCTATTTTATGAATAATTTAACGTGGATCTATGATAAAATTAAAGTCGCACCAGTAAAATATGTATATGAGTATGTATATATGGTGTTGAAATAAATAAAAGCTGTGATATAAGCTTTTATTCATTTTTCAAATTACTTTTCATCACTCTACTGTGTTATGTATCTTAGCATAATATTATGCATACATATTTTTATGTTGACTTAAAATTTTTGTTCATTTACAAGTTATAAGCTTCTTCGAATAAGAACTTTATATGTTGTTACGACGAAAATGTCAAAATATGGCCTTTCTTAAGATGATGTAGCCTGCTTTTTTTGGATATACTTATGTTCTGGTTTGATCGATTATTCGGTGCTATCCTCGTATATTTGATTGAACTCAATTGATGATATCACCTTCAAGTGGCCCCTTTCCATTGGCATTTGATCTCAATACTTTCAGATCCAAAAAATATATACACATCAGTCAAATTTATTCAAATCTAATCAAATCTAATCAATTATAATAAAATCTAATCAAATCTAATCAAATCTAATTAAATCTAATCAAATCTAATCAAATCTAATCAAATCTAATCATATCTTATCAAATCTAATCAAATCTAATCAAATCTAAGCAAATCTAATCAAATCTAATCGAATCTAATCAAATCTAATCAAATCTAATCAAATCTAATCGAATCTAATCAAATCTAATAAAATCTAATCAAATCTAATCAAATCTAATCAAATTTAATTAAATCTAATCAAATCTAATCAAATCTAATCAAATCTAATCATATCTTATCAAATCTAATCAAATCTAATCAAATCTAAGCAAATCTAATCAAATCTAATCGAATCTAATCAAATCTAATCAAATATAATCAAATCTAATCGAATCTAATCAAATCTAATAAAATCTAATCAAATCTAATCAAATCTAATCAAATTTAATTAAATCTAATCAAATCTAATCAAATCTAATCAAATCTAATCAAATCTAATCGAATCTAATCAAATCTAATAAAATCTAATCAAATCTAATCAAATCTAATCAAATTTAATTAAATCTAATCAAATCTAATCAAATCTAATCAAATCTAATCAAATCTAATCATATCTTATCAAATCTAATCAAATCTAATCAAATCTAAGCAAATCTAATCAAATCTAATCGAATCTAATCAAATCTAATCAAATCTAATCAAATCTAATCGAATCTAATCAAATCTAATCAAATCTAATCAAATCTAATCAAATCTAATCAAATCTAATCATATCTTATCAAATCTAATCAAATCTAATCAAATCTAATCAAATCTAATCAAATCTAATCAAATCTAATCAAATCTAATCAAATCTAATCAAATCTAATCAAATCTAATCAAATCTAATCAAATCTAATCAAATCTAATCAAATCTAATCAAATCTAATCAAATCTAATCAAATCTAATCAAATCTAATCAAATCTAATCAAATCTAATCAATTATAATAAAATCTAATCAAATCTAATCAAATCTAATCAAATCTAATCAAATCTAATTAAATCTAATCAAATCTAATCAAATCTAATCAAATCTAATCAAATCTAATCAAATCTAATCAAATCTAATCAAATCTAATCAATTATAATAAAATCTAATCAAATCTAATCAAATCTAATCAAATCTAATCAAATCTAATCAAATCTAATCAAATCTAATCAAATCTAACCAAATCTAATCAAATCTAATCAAATCTAATCAAATCTAATCAATTATAATAAAATCTAATCAAATCTAATCAAATCTAATCAAATCTAATTAAATCTAATCAAATCTAATCAAATCTAATCAAATCTAATCAAATCTAATCAAATCTAATCGAATCTAATCAAATCTAATCAAATCTAATCAAATCTAATCAAATCTTATCAAATCTAATCAAATCTAATCAAATCTAATCAAATCTAATCAAATCTAATCAAATCTAATCAAATCTAATCAAATCTAATCAAATCTAATCAAATCTAATCAAATCTAATCAAATCTAATCAAATCTAATCAAATCTAATCAAATCTAATCGCATCTAATCAAATCTAATCAAATCTAATCAAATCTAATCAAATCTAATCAAATCTAATCAAATCTAATCAAATCTAATCAATTCTAATCAAATCTAATCAAATCTAATCAAATCTAATCGCATCTAATCAAATCTAATCAAATCTAATCGCATCTAATCAAATCTAATCAAATCTAATCAAATCTAATCAAATCTAATCAAATCTAATCAAATCTAATCAAATCTAATCAAATCTAATCAAATCTAATCAAATCTAATCAAATCTAATCAAATCTAATCAAATCTAATCAAATCTAATCAAATCTAATCAAATCTAATCAAATCTAATCAAATCTAATCAAATCTAATCAAATCTAATCAAATCTAATCAAATCTAATCAAATCTAATCAAATCTAATCAAATCTAATCAAATCTAATCAAATCTAATCAAATCTAATCAAATCTAATCAAATCTAATCAAATCTAATCAAATCTAATCAAATCTAATCAAATCTAATCAAATCTAATCAAATCTAATCAAATCTAATCAAATCTAATCAAATCTAATCAAATCTAATCAAATCTAATCAAATCTAATCAAATCTAATCAAATCTAATCAAATCTAATCAAATCTAATCAAATCTAATCAAATCTAATCAAATCTAATCAAATCTAATCAAATCTAATCAAATCTAATTAAGGCTTTCTATTACTTGACTGGGCAAAATGTTAAAGTTTGAGTAGCTAATGTATAGTTAATGTATAATAATTTCTTCAGGTATATTTAGAACGGCTAGAAACAGTTTTGAGGACAGAAGTCGCGTGTGTCTGTTCTTTTTATAAATCGTTAAACAAATGACTTAACTTAAATTTGACAGTTAATTATTAACTTGTGATCGTTTTCTTTCTTAAGGTTGTGCCCACGATCAATTTGATCACTTATTTATTTCGCCAAGGATAAAATACCGCATTTTATGCCTTAACTGAAGACGTGTCCCACTTGCTGTGGTTTTCTATGCTTCTGGGAGGTAGCAACTTTTATTTTATATAGGTGTTCGATGTATAACTCTATAAAAAGAGTTATCTCTCTATTGAAACTGTCAGCTTTAAGCAAATACAGTCCGCTTTGCCAAGAATTAGCCTTAATACATAGCCTTTTAACTTAAATTAAATTCTTTGGACAGCGATGCACTGTCCTGTAGATCATTATTCGTCATCATTTTTGTGAATATAAGCCTTGTGGCATTATGTAAAACTTTTTTTTTTTTTTAAAGATGTTGAAACAATATATTAATTGCCGCTCCATTAACGATGAAAAGAGATGTCTGTTGTTGTATACAATTCAACTCAGGATTTTTTTTTTTTTTGAAAAAAAAATTAAATTTCCCTGTTCGTCATCAGTGATAATGGAATTAAAACTGTGATAAACATTTTCTTCTTCTTTTAGCCGATTTAACAGGACATAATATGCCTTTATTCGCAAATGGTTTTGTTTCAGGAGCAGTTAAATTGTCTGCCAATATATTAGAAAAATGGCTTAAAAATTACTGGGGTATTACAATCATGTCTTCCCCAATATCATCCGAGTTTGTGAGATTTCCATCTAACTTAAAAGCCAATAGAAAATTCGTTGTCATCCCCAGATATCATGTTTTGTGTTAGGTAGACTTGCTTTATGCAACCGAAAAAAACGAATTTTCATTGCCTTTTCAATGATTTCAAATTGAGGCCATGATGGTCTATTGGCCTCCGAAAAAATTACCATTCAATCACAAACTGTTCAAAAATTAAAGATCTAAAAAGAAAATTCTGAACATTTTGGCCTATTATTTGGCCTATAGGTTTGATTTAAATGATTAAACGGACAGGAAACTATAAACTAATATACGAACAACTTTAATAAGAGTAAGGTGTATGTTCAGTTCTAAGCTGTATATTAGAAATTTTATTAATTATATTTGAATAACACGCATTGTGTTATACGCAATATAAAATATAATCTAAAATATACGCAATATAGAAATCTAGATATTATATTTGTGTATATAGAATTATACAGTCGTAATAATTAATAAAAATTTAAGTAGATTAACTGTATAACTTATAAATTATTCATAAAAAAAATCTAAATAAATATTCCATTTTTATTATAACATGCTGAGCTGAGTTAGAATCTAAAACTTTTATGCTCAATTTATACTATACAAGGTTAATTTCGTGATTATAGAGTTTTGATTATAAATCAAGGTCGTCCTATTTTACATGATTTTCCGGCGATTATATGACGTATTGTGCATAAAATTGATTTGTAATATTTAATCAATTTTTGTAAAATCTAATTAGTATTAATTTTAATGTTTTATGTCAATTAAAGTGTATATAAATTTGATTTTTGCGATTATATGACGTATTGGTCATAAAACGGTTAATTCAATTGATTTGTAATGTTTATTCAATTTAGTGTAACTATTGAAAATTAGATCATGGTGAGCAACAAAACCAAAGGTTTCCAGCTTTATCAACAACATCAGTACAACATCAACAACAAAACAATGTATCGTTTAATGCTAAGTCATTTGCTCATATTGTAACTAATTCTAATACTGATACTAATTTTATCAATGGAAATAATGTAAGTTCGAAACCTAACAATAGTGATTTGTTTAATATGCTTGAGTTGTTTGAAATATTTAATGCAATTACTATTAAATTAAGATAGTGCAAATCTAAAGAAGAGCAAATTATAATGGATATCGCTATCAAATATGGCACCTATCCATAATAATCTCACTATTGTCACTTGGAATGCTCGTAGCATTAAAAATAAAAAAGTAGAATTAATCGATTTTCTAGAAAAATTTAAAGTTGATATTATGTTGATAACGGAAACAGCATTAAAGCAAAATGTTTCATTTTCTGTGCCTAATTACTTCACCGCTGTAGACAGACTGATTCTGATGTATGAGGTGAGTGTGTGGTGGCCAGCACTAGACAAGAAAACTTATAAAAATATGACAGAGAAGGTATAAAGAATGGCCTGCTTGCTTATAAGCGGGGCAGTAACGACAACCCTTATACGTGCTTTGGAGGCTATGCCCTACCTTCTTCCTGTCGACATCTTTGGTAAGCAGAGAGCGGCAACTACGGCTTCACGACTCTCTGCCGTGTTTGAGTGGAAATGTCTACAGACGGGCCACTCGACGATTGGCAGTTCGCTTAAGGAAGACTTGGCAAATAGTGACTACACAATACCGATTGTATGCTTTGAAAAAGGTTTCCTGACCATTATTCGCTCAAGGGAATCCGGGGAGGAACAGGTCAACAACAGAAACTGGAAGTATACAATCCTACACTGACGGCTCCAAGCTAGACGGCAAAGTTGGATCTGTAGTCTATTGTGAAAAATTAAATGTGAATATATCTGTTCGTCTTCCTGATCACTGCAGTGTGTACCAGGCAGAGGTGGTAGCGATTGAGGAAGCGCTGAGTTGGTTGATGCATAATGTCATATCTACAAGGGATATAACAATATATGTGGACAGTCAGGCGGCAATCTAGTCGCTGGAATCAGTTTATCTGACGTCCATGGTGCTGCTCAATATCCAATATCTAGATAGTCTGGGTCTCCGGTCACTTGGACGTTCTGGGGAACTGCAGGGCTGTCGAACTGGCAAGGGAACGTACAACTCTCCAATTGAAACCGGAAAGGGTAAATCTGGGGAGGCCTGTAGCAGCGCTTTTTATGGCGCTTAAAAATGAGTCGATAACCTCGGCACCGAAGAGGTGTAATAACACCATAACATGCAATGTAGCGCGGCAAGTTTGACCGATTCTGGAATTGAAGCGCTCCAAAATATTGCTATTTCTACGTAGACCTGACTTAAGTATAGTCGTGGGGGTGCTCACAGGACATTGCCTCGTTGGCGAACAAGCGAGGAGGCTTGTGTCAATGGCCAATGACTTCTGTAGAAGCTGTATGGATGAGGAGGTGGAAGAGACTGTGAGCCACTTCCTCTGCTCATACCCGGTGCTAGCTTACAAACGAGCTTACAAAGGAAGTACAAATATCTGGGCAAGTATTGTTTCAACGGCCTTATGGATCTCGAGAACTACAATGTGCGAGATATCTTACGCTTCATAAGTAGCTCTGAATGGTTCCAATGAAGGTGAAAGGGAAGTAGAATCCTTTGGTATCACAATGGACAGCCACCGGTCTAAGTGAACGTTAGCAACCACTCTAACCTAACCTAACCTAAGCCTTAAGTGTATAGAATCTCTTGGCATATCAATTAGTGACAATATTTCTCACGTAAACATTTTTGTTTGCTATGTTCCTCATTCGAACAATAATGAATTCCGTAATGATTTAATTAAATTAACAAACAGAAATGAATATTTTTTTGCTGGTGGTGATTTTAATTATCGGCACCAACAATGCCAATTGTCTTCAAGCTAATAAAGGAGGACGAACCTTACAACAATTATCAGTTAATTCATAAAAATATTCGATAATAGCTCCAACCTCGCCAACTTAGTTCGGATCATTTACCAGTAGTTACTACGGTTAGTTTAGGTTATTCTGAAATTCTACCAGCTAACCATAAATACCATTTTAAAAATGTAAACTGGCTATTATATCAACATATCATTAATCCATAATTGGATAAGTTTACTAATGTAATTAACTATGCACGTGATGAATGCTCAATACCTTTAAAATCCACCATTTTTAGTGACAAATTAATTTTAGTTGTTTTTACCAAATAACTTATATAACTATAAGGGAAATCGCGTCGATTTTATGTGCCAACATGATATTAGTTGGGATAAAAATAGTAGATGGCACTAGAGTAGTTGAACGAAATGTTTACATTTTTTTATCTACAGTTTTTTATATTGAACGAATTATTAACGAAACAAAAATTTTAAATCTAAAAAAAAAATTTTAAATTTTATAATCGGGATTGGAGTACATGGGCTTATATTTATATACAATAATAAATAAATAAAACCAAATTTTATTTTTTTTTAATTATTTCATTTCATTAAAATGAATTAACTTCGTTAATTTTTTTCTTACACCAATTTTTTTTAAATTCTCTTGTTTTGCAAAATGAAAAAATCTTATTTTATAATATATATTTATGATAGTTTTAATTAACACGTAAAAATGATTTTCTATATCATTAATATTAAATCTAGAGTATAAGTGATTGCTATTATCTATAAAAATTAAATCGATTAAACTAATATTTTGTATTGATCGTAAAACTAACTTACTATATTCTAATTTTACATTAATATTAACACTACTTTTAAAAATTTTCTCACATTCGACTAAAATTTTGTATGTATTTAATGATGGGGTCATTAATTTACCCCATTTTTTTAAATTAAATAAACCTAGATTTAGCTCCAACCGTGCACTTTTATTTAAAATTTGGAGACATTCCTTACATTTTAAAAATTTAGGCAATTGTTTGGCTTCAATATACCCAGCTAAATACGTTATTATATCACACGAGTATTCATCCAGCTCGACTTCAATTAAATCTAATACAACATCATCATTTAAATTTAATTGATTTGTCTTTCGGCTGGATGAAATAGTTAATATTTCTGGCAAGGAAACATTACCCGTACCTTGCGCTTTTATAGATTTATTAACAACTAGCCGTTTATAGGATGCTATAAATTGTTTGCATGTTGGATTGTCGTTTCGGCCAGTTCGATAACGAATGATTGTTCTTGGCTTATGTCCTAATAAATTAAAAAAATAATTATAAATATTTTAGTATTGACAATTAATATAGCAAATAACATAAGGTATATACAATCAAATATATATTTAATATACTTGAATATATACAATATATTGTATATATGTATATAAATATATACAATAATATATCAAATAAATAAATGTTTGATTTTAAAGTGCTTTGCCCGTAAGAAAACTAAAAATTAAAACCGTATTAAGTATTTTTCATCCAATTTTTCTTTTTGATTTCCTGTGGGTAAAGCGCTTAATTAAAATAATTTTCTTACATTTAATGTATCACGCGATCCTCCACTAATAATCCCTTCTTTCTCTAACCTCTTCATGAAATTTTCGAAATCTTGTACCTTTTTTTGATAACGATTACATTTTGTGACAAGAGCCTTGTTTAATTTTCGAGTTTTCCCAATTTCCTCTTTCAATTTGGATATAGCTCGCTTTGAAGTACGTGGTGTGTAATTGTAAGATGCATCAATGTCTCCAGTATATCTGAACTGACGGCTAATGGCATCACTTGATTGCGGTGTTGTTGGTAGAATATTTCCACTTTTTGCTTTTTTGATTGGTGGTGACGTCGTGATTGACGTTGAAGGATAATTCGGTGGCGTATTCATGGCTGACGTTGAAGGGTAATTTGGTGGTTCGTTTTCTAAGTTTGTTGTGTTATCATTACATGAAATTTTATTACATTCTGGCTTTTTATAGTTAATTATTTCAGTAGGAACATTTAATGTCGCATCCTCATCATATTCAATAGTATACCTAGGCGCAAATATAACAATTTTATTATTACAAGCTTTAACATAATTACATTAAAAAGAAATGTTGGTTTAACTTACCACATGTCATTGTCCAAAACAAATTTCGAAGGTACCGCATTTCTTGTAAGATGATTACCAGTGGTTAAATATTTTTCCTCGAAATGTTTGGAACAAAGTTTAAATGAAGGATAATCCAATTCATTAGCTTTGACATTTGGAACAATATCTCGCCAAATTTTCCTGTAATCTTCAGATGATGGTGCGCTATAAATTAAAGGGTACAATCAGCTCTTTTATTCAGTATACGCTTGAGGCAATATAAATTGTAAAAATAAAACCTTTAACCGAAAATATATGCAAAATTTATCTAAAATTAGCTACTAATTCGAATAGTCCAATTGCTTGGTGGTATAAAATCACTTTTTTATAGGTTAAACTTTACATTTTAATAAATTTAAAACAAACAACATATTTATATTGTGTTAATTAGCATCTAAAGTGATGAATAATTATGTTTTAGCTATCTTTCGCATCAATTACTACTTACGAATGCAAACCAATCTTCGCTGAACAATTAAAACACTTCAGCGGCATTTTGATAAAACAAGCACTTTATATTTATGTTATTTTAAAATAACTTATTTATTTATGTTATTTTATAATTTATGAAAGGTTTTTATAAAACAAAATATACAACACTTTTAATTCACAAAACAAATTATTATTATTCACTTCACAGACGTGAGACGCTACACTTTGAAATAACAACAATAGTACCATTAATGACAGCTGTTATGAAATTTTATGAAAAAATAAAAAATAAAAAAATTGGTTGACGTGCCATCTATTGTTCTCGTTAAAAACGTTTGGTATGCCATCTAGAATTTTTATCCGAAACAAAATTGAACGAAATCATGTTGTCGTTAGCATTTACTATGGAAATGTTCACGATTTCCCTTATAGTAATATAAGTTATTTGGTTTTTACATTAAGTTTAATTAAATTGCGTAACAGTAGAAGGCGTCGTAGAAAGATATGGATATCCGTTTCTCAGAAATATTATAAAAAATTTACATCTGACTATCAAGTCAAACATTTTTAAACTACTTAATATCAAATGGAATGCACAGTTAAATATGCTTGCGTAGGGTACAAAACCGTTCTGGAAAGTACCAAAAAATGATGGGAAAGCAAAATCTAATATGCAATAGTTTTCAAAATTCATTTTCTAATAATACGTGCAGTTCTAATTTTGACGAAAGTATCAAACATAAAGTTAATGATATTGATATAATTTCAGATGTCTCAATAGATCAAAGTTTTACTTAGAGAGAAATTGCTAGCATCATCAGCCATGTTAAACCTTTTAAATCTCCGGGAATAGATGCAATTCAAAATGTTTTATTGAAACACTTGCCAAAAAGTGCATAAAAATTCTTAAGCCATCTTTTTAATAAATGTCTGAAATTAGCTTATTTTCCTAGGCAATGGAAAACTGCGAAAGTGTTACCAGTCTTAAAACCAGGTAAAGATCCAATGGTTAGTAGAAATTATCGTCCTATCAGTTTATTATGTACTCTATCCAAACTTCTATCCAAACAAGAGCTAGGCGGTATTCTTCTGGAATGGCTTTAATTGACCTAAAAAGTGCTTTTGATACCGTTTGGACAGATGGTTTTTGACACTGTAATTTTTTACAAGTGATGAACTTTCATCTACGATTATCATACAATTAAATGTGTATTTGAAAGAGTCAAGTGAATATTTTGAAAAGTGGAAATTAATGATAAACTATTCAAAATGTCAATCTATATATTTTACCAGATGTAAAGCACTTCGAAAATTACCACAGAGCAATATAGAGGATTAATGGAAATTCAATCAATTAGTGCACTTCGGCTAAGTATTTAGGGATCCATTTAGATCAAAAGTTAACCTTTAAAACACATATTGCCAGTATCATAGATAAATGTAACAAATTGGTTTAAAATTTGATAATAAGCTATTGATTTACAAAGCCATTGTGGGACCAATTATTATGTACGGAAGCCCTATTTGTTGGCAAGCAGCTCAAACACACAGTTGTTAAGTAGGTTAAGTTAGATTTAAGTTATATAGGTAAATGGCACGTTTTATTGCATTATATCAATTGTATACATAGTTTCATATTATATTGCCAATTATCTGAAGTAATGCTATATAAAGTAATAAACAGATCTCAGAAATGAAATCCTTCATGTAATTTTCTTATTAAGGTATAAACAGAACCAGAGCGTCAACGACGAGCGTCAACGAATAAATATATATTTCGCCAGCGATATCGCTGTAGTAAACATAACGAACAAAAGCGTCAGCGTATCGCGATATAAAAATAACAATAAAAAATTTTAAAACATGGCTGGTTAATACCCACTTTATAAAAAAGGCAAGTTAAAAGATAGACTCTAAATTTATTTCTAAATAGACTCTAAATTTATTTCAACGAAAAAATCGTCGTCGCTACCGTCGATGTTTCTGTTAGCATACTATGCTTTTAGTGTATTTTAATTTGACAGGCGTTGACGTTCGTTGTTGTCGCTCTGGTTCTGTTTATACCTATAGACTCTATTGGTATAAACAGAACCAGAGCGTCAACGACAAGCGTCAACGAATAAATATTTATTTCGCCAGCGATATCGCTGCAGTAAACACAACAAACAAAAGCGTCAGCGTATCGCGTTATAAAACTAACAATAAAAAATTTTGAAACATGGCTGCTTAATAACCACTTTATTAAAAAGGCAACTTAAAAAAATAAAAAACAGTTGGCAACATTGTTTCGCCGGCGATAAAATTAGAAATAGACTCTAAATTTATTTCAACGAAAAAATCGTCGTCGCCACCGTCGATGTTTCTGTTTGCAAACTATGCTTTTAGTGTATTTTAATTCGACAGGCGTCGACGCTCGTCGTTGTCGCTCTAGTTCTGTTTATAGCAATAGACTCTAAATTTTTTTCAACGAAAAAATCGTCGTCGCTATCGTCGATGTTTCTGTTAGCATACTATGCTTTTAGTGTATTTTAATTTGACAGTCGTCGACGCTCGTCGTTGTCGCTCTGGTTCTGTTTATACCTTATAGTAACAAATAAGTAAATAAATAAATAAATAAGTTTACTCAATTTGTTTAAAATCTAATTTGTAATAGTTTTAAAGTTTTGTGTCAAATAAAGTGTATATAAATTAGATTTTCGGCGATTATGTGACGTATTGATCATAAAACGGTTAAGTCAATTGATTTGTAATGTTTGCACAATTTTTTTTAAATCGAATTTATATTATAGTTTTTATAATTTTATATTTTTAATGATGTAATAAATTAATTAATTACAAATTTCAGGCAAAAGCTAATCCAATTTATTACGGTCTATGGCTTTGAAAAATTAGGCCATTAATAGATTTTGACTTAAAGGAATTTTTTTTGCAGATTATAGTTGAATGGTGTCACACTGGAGTTTGATAAGAGATAACAGAATATAGAAAACAGAATGCAGTTCAATAAAATTGTGATTGTCTTATGCCAACAGTTGTTTGAATATTGGCCAATTCCGTCATTACTGACATAAATTTCCATTCCCTGCACCACAAAAATAGAATAGAATTGTGCCGTAATGATCAGTAGGTGTCTGAAACCGGGTCGTTCATGAATCAATCAATATCAAGGGTGTCCTATTTAACATGAAGAACGTAAATAATTCGCCAAATTTCCACCATCTATAGCTACGTTATAAATGACAAACCATCCAACCAGATCTAAGAATAAACTATATTGTACTTCTTAAGGATGACCACCAACCTGCCCCACGATGGAAACTGGACGGTTTGGATATTTATCGAAATTCACGCCGGAAAGGGTAATTTGGAGTAAATTATCACAGTTAAATGTAAGGACTCATCTCTGTTGGCAAATACCCAAGATCCCTCGACTACTTCCGCTACCCAGAGTTCCAGACTACCTATCATGACCGAAAATGCTCACCGTAAAATTCTCGCTACTGACACTCCATATTTCCTAATTGAGGAACCGCAGATATTTAAGTTGCTAACCTTAGATTTAATTTTTTTTCGCTTTGGTACCTGAAACGTCCGCAAGATGTAGTGATCAAAAGATAAACATGGGCGCAGTACCTGTTCTACCCTGAATTACATATGGCACCTCGCGAATGATCCTATAAGACAAAGCGAAAAGTTGTATAAAGTACCTATTGGTGAAATTCTTTTCATAATCATGTATGTTCCTCCCTACATCCCTCAATTTCGGCGGGATACTTCAAAAAATTTCTCCACCCTATCTTCAATCATCATAGCTAGAAGGGGGATTTATGATACATATTCTACTCATAGATCATTAGAGTGTCATCAGTTTTTTTTTGTAATTTCAAAAAGTTTAAACGGACTAGCTATTAAAGTGCTGCGCACTACATTCCCATTTCTTCTTGGGCTAATGAACTTTGCAAATCTGAAGGCCCGCTTATTAGAAGAAATTGATCACTTTCCATTAGAACTTCCTCCAACTAAGAAAGAAATTCATTCTTATCATATATATTAGTTCCGGAAATGCTCGCCGACCTGATTGGATGCCTATTGAGTTATTCAAGAATGCTGCCGATAGTATACTCAATGCGTTTCATACTTGAATACAAGCTTGGATAAAAATGAGCCTCCATCCGAGTGGGTCGATACTATATGAAAGTACCCAATCCTAAAGTAAAACCTCTAAAACATCCCAATGATTATCGCCGCTAAGGGCTTGATATCGTCAGGTTAGATATTGTAATTTAATGCTTACAGTTATAGTATATACCCCTCTGGTGATTAATCAAGACTTGTCTTTGGAAGCGCACCACTATTAAGCGGTATAACATCGGTACAGCCCGTATTCGAAAAAACAAAGGGGTTAAGTAAGAATGTCCCATTTCTTCAAGGATTTTCAGAGATGAGATTAAATTATTGTGACATGTGCCAAAACCCCAGTAGTTTGATTAACTTAGAACCTATTCTCTTTGAACTAGTGAAATGTTCATATGTCGCAGGGTTAAAATCCAATCCACTTAAATATACTACATTTATTAGGGATCCAGATCCTTCATCCTGCTTTCCACTTAATATTAATCAAGCTGGCATATCCTTCACTACTGTGGAAACAATGCGTTATCTGGGCACTTATTTGACTTCAAGGTTAAGTTGACCTCTTACTATCCGTACTCGCTATCGAGAAGCCGTGCTGCTTTTACTTACGCACATCGTCAGAAGATATGCACAGTTCTTTTTAAGAAAATTGCTCTAGTTCAGTACCAACGAACTTACTCTTGATGGAAGATTGAGCAACCTTGCTTCGCGTGGAATGACTCTATAAGCCAGGATTTATTATACTATGCTAAACAAATAAGTGAATGGAAAACTCTCTTAAAATCACGCCGCGCATTATAAAAACCTGCAAAAGAAATCTACCAACTTGATGAATCGGATTCTAATGATTTGTTAGGAGATCAGGATACAGAAGAGCTATAAACATGATATTTGGTTATTTTTAAGCTTAAACTCAACCAAAATCATGACATCATACATAATTATGGTCTCTTCCATTCCCTGCAGCTAATAACTCGCAGCGGGAGCTGATCTTAGACTGCCGAAGTAAAACCTTTCTACATTCTCGGCTGATTATACCGAATGACAATCGTTCTACGATATGTATGTGGCGTCTATACATAATTCATTAACCTCGGTGCAAACAATGTAATATGTGAATATGCCCTAGTCCGAGGGGATGCCGCAAGTTTATTACGCTATTTAATTATTACAGAAGCTAGTAAAGTAAGATGGGCTCATTTACTTACCATGCAGCATGTAGATAATTAGCAGTAGTAGTGAGTGCTATTATTTGAATGCTTTCCAAGAAATTAAATATTTGCTTTATTTGTTAAATTACGCTAGGATTTTATAATGATGACTCATATAGATTCTACTAGATTCTGGATCTATTTTTTGTTAACATAAAAACTGTGAACGCATTTAGAGCTAATTCGGGGACTGTTGATGTTGTGGAGCTTTTCTATTGCTGTGTCGTGCAAAGTACGAATTGTCTCAGGACATTATGTGTGTACCGCTCATAATATTTGGTTGCCAGGAATCTAAGATTACTCAGCTTTACCTTTGTTAATCCGGCCGAGGTTGTTGGTCGGTCTGTCTTTCTTGTAATCACATTACTACGGAGTCCACACTACCTTTAAGGATCTTGTAGCTGTTCTGGCTGAATTAGTCGATGTCTGGTTCTTCTTCTGTTTCGATGAGGATCGTTATGTCTATAATGAATAAATCTCTGCCAATTCGTTGGTCAATTGGTCCACTTTGAGTTTGAGATATACGTTCTGGCTGTTTCCGGCTTCCAGTAAGTTTTCTTTTTCTCAAATAAATTAAGAATAAAATGGAACCCAAAATAGACCCTTGAGGAACACTAGTGGAAAAATCAAAATCAGAGGTTTCATTACGTACCAATGCAAACAGTTTGTTTCTTATCCGATAAGAAACTGTTCATAAATTTAAAAACACTGCCAGAAATTCCATAGCTCGTGAGCTAATTAACTAATATAATATGATTAACGCAGTGAAAAGGCCTGGAGTTTAGGTATGCCTCATTAAGTCAATGTTGTTTCACCGATGAACTTTTTAAATGATTTTTGGTTAGTTTGACGCAAGATCCCCAAATTTCACTGAAGTAAAGACTACCGGGTGAGACAAAATGCATTTTGTACTAGCTATTTGTTGTACCGTATAAATGTTGGTTTGTTGTACAGCCAACCGTTATTCTTTATTTAGCTCGTTTCGAGCTCTAACATAATTAGTACCGTTACGATTATGAGTATTTAAAGGCATTCTTTTTCTTGAATTGAATCGTTTAAATGTATCAGTAACGCTGCAGTCGTTAATTCACAAATGAGTTAGTTGGTTTAGTAGAAATACAAAAGAATAAAGCGATGTATCCATTATACGATTGGTTTCATCTCCCTTTGGATACACGGATTGAAAATGGGCCTGTCTAATCGATGCCTGTATTGATGAATGGAGGAGAAGCAGTGAGTCTGTAATTCTAAGCGTTTTAACTGTATATCATTCACTGTATTATGGGAAACAATCGGCCTTTTTGGACACTTTTAGTAGGTGCATACTTTATTAATTCTTTGTTGTTTGTTGCCAGCTCATTTTCTTAGATAAAACCCTCCTGCCTTTAGGAACTGTATGAACTGTAATAAAAGTTCCACTGCCTGACTAAATGTATCCGGTGTTGTAATGTTTGGCCATTTAACGTTTAGTAGTTTAAAAATTAACTTGGGGTTGTTTTGGCTGAACCATCAAAAACGACTCGAAGTTTTGTTGTTGTGCTGTTTTTTTTAATTACCATATGATGTGGTAAGTAATATGTACCTTTTGACTCTCCCTCAGGTTGCTCCATACGGCCAATTTGTTGATATTCCTGCATAAAGGCTGTATAGCCTTCCTTGAGTATTGGATCGCCGGCCAATATTTTTTGACTTGAAGAAGCTTTGCTACTGCCATTCATTTTGTATCTCCTAGATATGTTGTTGGATCCTTCTGGAAAAGAATACAAACTTCGTAGTGCCCATTTTTGAAGAATCAATGGATATTTATTTTTTGTGAAGGAGATTATGACGTTTGCCATTACATTCCTTGCATCTGGATTGGCGATAACATACATCTGGATAGGCTGTAAGCTACATTCCTTCTATCTGACTCATTTTGTTGAATTTATTGCTGCGTTTAAAGCAGTGAGCACTCGAGCACAAGATGCATGTGGATTTTTAAGTGCCATTGCACTGAATGTGTGCTGCTTATAGTAGCTTGATAACTAAGCTCCAAAAATCCAAGGAAATCATTGGTTGCCGGGATCCGAGGCTATATGTCTGCCCTATAATCTTCTCTATAGGTGAGCTATTTTGATAAACAGTTTTCTCAGCATCTAATTGTTCATTGCTTACTTGCATTTTAGGAAGTGTTATTTTTTGTTACTGAGTTAAGGTCTCGTTCCTATTTGAATCTTCCACATTTTTTAGAGTAATGACGCGTATGGTGTTGTTTGTGTTGTTGTCGCTTCCGCAGTTTCTAGCCTAGTATTGATGTCATCGATTATATCTTCACACTCGCGTTGTATTAGTCGACGATCTTGTATATATGGGTATAGTCTTGTATATTCTCGACGTAATTGATATGCATATACCATGTGTGGTCGATGAGTGTGTATTTCCGAATTCGATGTTTTAGTGTTAAGTTGTTTAACACTTTGCTGTTCACTGTATGTAGTATATGGTTTTAATATTTTGTTTTCAAAAACTTCCTTAAAAGTAACATCACCCAAGCTCTCTGTTTCTTCCTTAGCGCAGCGTTTCTCACAGTATACGTATTTGTTTTTTACTCAAGCTAGCGCGATCGTAATTCAATTTTGGTATGTTAATGACGAATATCAGTTGCGAAACGATCGCGTAATATTTTGTTGTATGTGATTTGTTTGAATGGTGTGGGTGTATCCATCAAAGACCACTACGAGTTTCAGATGAGTGTGACAAACACCATATAGATAAATCGCGTTTTGTGTTCACATATAGTTCTGGGTTGGAACTATATTAAGTCCTTTCATGCGACATTTCGATTCAAGTTAATACTTTTTTTCAAAGTAATGCAATCAATATCATTATTTTGATCACAATTTTAACTAGTCTGTCTGCAGTTTGTTCATTCTAGGATATAAAGGAAATTGGAAGATAAACAAAACTTGATATGATTATCCCATTTTGAACGGTAATAAATTATTTGCATTTCTACATAAATAAAACCAACACTAATCTGTAATGGCGCATTATTAGAAAAAAATGTCTAGACGTTCACGCTCTGTCAAATAAACGAAAAGCAATCAACAATTGCCAACTCAACATTTCAACCACACCCTTGGAGAATTCTCTTTTGGGTTAAAATAATAAATGATGTTTAAGTTGATTTAAAATACATTGAAACAACTTCCGAACCTAGGTATATATATATAGCCATATTACCATAATGAAAATGGCTTCAACGATGATGATGAAGCATACACAAATTGTGAAATTTATTAATATTCTAAATATGTTTTGAGCAAAATACAAACAATCTAAAATTATACGTCAAGGTGAATACCTTTATCAAAATTATTTAGTGCTTTTCACTTTCGTTTCTACAGTTGTTCGTTAAGTTCCCCCAATTGATTAGCATTTAATCTAATTAAAATATTTTATGTGTACTGTAACTAATTTTGGGTAAGAAATGTATTTTAAAGAATTATTTTTAACTTAAAAAAACAGAACTAGGGTGTGATCCTTATTAAAGAGACCATGACCTTTTCAACAACTCTGTAAAGCAATCAATATTCTAAATTGTTAAACATTTTACCAATCAACATAATTATGTCTATATAACATAGTATTATATCCACCTTCTCTTGAAACCTGACTATAGAAAATCAACCAGTCTAAAAATCTAGTAAAAGTTAAAATATTTTTTTTTTTTAGTTTTATACATAAATTAATTTCATTTTAGCACGCAATTTTAAATTAAAATCTAACGCTCTCTGTATAATTTATTACAGTTGTCACTCGTTTTGCGCGGTTTGCAATTGAAGGGACTAATTTTAAAAATCTAATTTTTGGAACTGTGCTTTATAATTTTCGCAGCTGCATGATTTTTTGTTTTTTGCTGGTTTTTTTTCAACGACAGGGTGATCTATCATAATTCACAGAACTTTGATTGGGAACGTCTTTATTATTTTGACATTTTTTTGGTTAGTACATCTGCAAAGTAAAATACCGTAGGTCTAAATCGGCTTTAAAATTTACCATATAGCAGTATCTTGTTACGGATTGTATGTTGAGAGCCCCTAAGGGCTTCACTTAAGCTTGGCATCGAGAGTAATTCTAACGTATTTAGCTTTGTTTGTATATGGTATCTGCCTTGCTTGAATTAATTTATATTAGAAAAGGATCACTGGTTGTTTTTGAATTTGTCATTCTTGAACTTTTTTCTTTTCAGTGACTGTCGTGATAATGAGTAAGTGATTCAATGCTAGCGATTCACTGTTTGCCAAGTGAATATAGTTCTGGGATAACCGTTTGTTCATAGAGTCCTGCAACAAACAATTATCTACCCTTTGACATAAGTCTAGATCTCCGATAGGCGTTCTCGCATTAAAGTCATCAAGTCAAGTTATTTCCTGATTCAATATATTTTATTACAACGTTTCACTCCCTGAGCAAATGCTCTCCTTTGATGTTTGTGTGTATAATTTTTGCAATTGTTTAGCAATCTTACAGCCTCGACAACTAACCGGATGTTATTACAATTCATACATTTAGCCATCACATCTCTGCCTGTATTGTAAATATCTGAGTTGTTTCCTTGGCCAAACATTCTGCACATATTAAACTCCGACCTTTGGGTGTGATTGGATCCCCAACATTTTTTGCCTCCTTATTAAGACAATTAAGTATAAAAAAGAAGACAACTTATGTTGTACATTTTGGATCCCCCGTGGCTTCCTGTTCTCTCTTTTTTTAACAATATTTTCAGTTGCTAATATTGTATTATAATTTTTACTATTTTTTGCTGGAAAAGGGTTAGGAAAGCCTCTTACCATAACTTTTATAGGTCGAATCTGTTTGTCTTCATAAGTAAACCACAGTTACTTTTCCGCATTCACCTTTATGAATAGGCTCCTATTAAGTATGTGTCGAGAGTATTCTTTTTCCATTGTTATCCGCTATTATCTTATATTCATTGTACCTTTTGGTTGATTAACCTCAGGTTGATCCACTTTTAGTTTGATTTTTAGTTAGATGGTTTTTACTTTTATATATTATCCAAACCGTTTCCCTGGATGAACCAGGAACTCCCGGAATGCCGGTCACTACCATACACCCGTGTTACATATAACAAAACCGAAGGAGTGGAAGGAATGTTAGTTATGACAGACTCAACCCGGTTACACTAAACACCTAACCGATAATTAGTATTTTTTTGTGGTGTAGGGGAAGGTACATTAATTAGTACATTAATTACTAAGTTAGAATTAAGTTAGAATTGGTCCGGTTTCCCAGTGGCCAATGTTTAACGACTATTATCACAAGACAATCACAATTTTACTGGAACTTCTCTGCATTCTGACGTCTCTTATCAGCAACTCTAGTGTACCACCATTCAACTGCAATCTATTTCCACAAGAACAAAATATATTAATAAACAAGTTTCATCAAGTCGTAGCCATTGCAGTAACAGATGGCATTAGTTTTAAAAATTAGATTAAAAAAATGATTAAACATCACAAATCAATTGAATTAACCGTTTTATGACAAATGCCGTCTTATTTAGAAAATATAATGGGACAAAAATATAACACTTCGTAACATTTTTGCATCTGAAGAAGAGTCATATTATTTAGTGAAAATTAATTTTCAAGCATTTAACGAAAAGAGCAAAAAGTTAAAGCCTCGTCAGAATCTGCCCAGTACAAAACTTCTAAATCTTATGAAAATTACAGAATTAAAAAAAATCATTTAACACCAACACCAAATTAAATAACTGTTAAACTGACAAACTACGTACTTGTAATTACAAGAAAATCTAATTGATGAAGCAAAACTCCTAAAGTTATTCTAAAATAATAATAGGTAACCGTGTATTATAATCTCCAAAGTTTCCAACATCTCAAAACTTTTGATTATGAATCCTATAACTGTGCAGTCGATATTAAAGTATCACTAAAGGTACAAATTTTAAAAACCCTCCCAAGCAAATCTCAAGCTACACTAGAGTGGACCGGCCCAAGTTCAGTAATTATCTATACTCAAAGTACAGAGGATATTGATGTCTTATCTAACAAAAGACTAACGATGAATGCATTCAAATCGAATATTGTTAAAAATGAAATGATATCATGTGAAGAGCATTTCAACAAATATACCCTTCGTTCTGATAAGGGTCAATTTATAGTAAAACTACCATTTAAATTGAACAAATCTTTAATAAGAAACACTCTTAACGGAGCGTACCGAAGGTTACAAGCTGCGGAAAGGAAATCCGAAAATATTTACACCTGAATCATATGGAATTAATACCACCAGCAGAAATACATCGCTCGAACGGAGCCTATTATCTTCTACATCACGGACTAGTACGAGAGTCTAGTTCAACAACAAATTTGAGAGTAGTTTTCGACGCTTCATTCAAATCACAAGACGGCGTTTCATTAAATGATACACTCATGGTGGGACCTACTATCTGCGAACCAATTACCTCTGTGTTAATAAGATTCCGCATGTATACGTATGTTTTTACAGCAGATATCGAAAAGATGTTTCGTCAAATAATTCTCCATCCTGATGATAGAGACTACCACAGAATAGTGGCGATCTGATCAAGCTAAAAAAACTGAGAATTATCGCACCAAAACAGTTACCTACGATGCACCATCGGTATACCCCATATTTAGCTACAAAAACTCTTTAAGTAATCGATAATAGGGTCCTTGAAACCAATCCAATAGTTGCGGAAAAAGTATTACACGATTTTTATGTGGATGATTTCATGTCAGAATCGCATACATTAAAGGATGAAATACTTAGCACTAAAGAAATATCAACTTTTTTAAAAACATCAACAGATATTCCTATAGACAACACGGAACAACTACCATTTAACATAAAAGACGGTAAATCAAATGCTAGTCTCAAACTGCTTGGAATACAAAGGAATCCTGTAACGGATTCATTCAGTTTAAGGTATCATCAATAAACCGCAATTATGGGATAAAACGTGAATTGCATCAAGGATCTTTGATCCATTAGGCTGGTTGGCACCCGCCATAATATTAATAAAACTATTTTTCCAGAGTTTATGGTTGTTGCATTTGGATTGGGATAACGATCTACCACTAAAAGAAGCAATTATGTGACAAAACGTGAAAGGTGAACTTCTAGAGTAGGAAAGAATTAGAATCCCTAGTTGGCATGCGACGAAAGAAATAGATTATGAATTGCATGGATTCAGTGATACCTCTGAAATAGCTTATACTGCTGTCATATATTGTAGGTGCATTGACGAAAATGGTGAGATAAAGGTCAATTTAGTAGCCTCTAAAACCAAGGTCACGCCAATAAAGACTATCTCAATTCCTAGGCTAGAACTTTGCGCTGCGAATCTTCTAACAAAACTAATAAAAATGATCAGGGATGCAATGATGTTCCCAGACCTCAAGGTTACTATATAGACGGATTCTAAAATCGTCTTGAGTTGGCTGTTGTCTCCGCCCACGAGATGTACAACCTTTATAGCAAACTGCACATCAGACATACTATTTTCAGATTCTCGGCAACATAGGAGATATGTTGATTTACCGATAAACCCAGTGGATTGTGCATTGGATTGCGGCGGATTAGGAATGGTCCCAGCAATCTAAATTAAAATTTGAAGATATTAAAAACGGGGAAGCCTAGAAAACGCACTAGCAGCATATGAAGTAAAACATCCACTCATATTACCAAAATGCAAGTTAACCATATTGCTTGTAAAAAAACCTTCATATCAAGCACCATACGCCCATCTTTAATGATGAGTATCCTCCGTCAAAGATATTTCCTGATCAACAGCCACAAAATAATTAGAGATGTGGTCAAACAGTGCTGTAGATGTCGACGATATAGCTCGCTGCCAAATCATCAAATTATGGGAAACTTACCATGTGATCGTGTCCAATTTCAAAGACCAATTATTTAAACCAGAGTGGTTTGCAGGACCGCTGCAAGTAAAACAAATTCACGGCCGATCTATCAAATTATGGAAAACATATTTCCATATTCGTATGCATGAGCACAAAGGCAGTTCTTATCGAAGTTGTATCCAATCTAACTGCAAGCAACTTTATCACTTTAACGTTTTGTTTCACGCAGAGGATTGTGCACCGATCTCTATTCTGATAAAAGGTCCAACTTCGTGGATGCCAATAATGTTTTGATTGACATCAGAAACCATAAGATAACATTTTATTCCAAGCGTAGCAGCATCATTTGGTGGACTATGGGAGGCTGCTGTAAAATCCTTTAAATATCATCTCAAGAGAGTTATGGGAAAACTGGTATTTACGTATGAGGAGCTAAGTACCATAGTCAAAAAATAGAAGCGGTACTGACTATTTCTATGTGAAATGCTTTAGTAGCAAAACATACAAATAGCACTATGACTTATTTTCATGTCCTTTTACTTATATGGGCCCAGCGTAGTCTACTTTGGCGTGTTAGCAAAATGGACGTTGTGGCTTGATTATTTCTTTGGGAAAGCTTGCCATTAGGTGGTGTTTTGAAAGAACGTTGAATCGATGACACGTGATACATTTTCCTATTTTGTGCGTATATGTTCCTTACATTGTTTATGCTCCAATATTTGTTTTTAAAGTTGTTTCCAAGATGAATTCCTTCGTGCATCTTTTATTAATAGCTTTTTGAATCTATAATTTCGTGAAAATAGTTTTGGATGTCTGATGTCATATTTCAGGTTTTTTTGATACTGAGCTTTCTTTTTTGATCTGCATGATTTCATTCGGGAACACAGCGTGTTGAATTATTCTAATTAGCTCGTTGCAGGATTCATTTAGTTCCTTTGAAGATAATACAAATGTAGACCAGTTATTATTGTGCTGGACTTTAATATGTTTAAATTTTTGATATTCAATTGGCTACAGAAGTTTTATATTTAAGCGGACGTTATCATACCCAACATAATGTGATCATCGAATCGGTCAAAAAGAAAGAAGTCAGTTCGACTATTTGCATTGCTTCTATAACTTGGAGCATTACTTTAGTGATCAGCAACGCTCAGCAAAACTCAAGACGAGGAAGCAAAGATAAGTTTTTAATCGAAACAACTTTCGTTTTTGACGTAAGAAGCCTTAAATGAGTGATACCTTCTGAATTTGTAGATTTGAAGTAGCTGATAGCGGAATATGCTTTTTCTGTGCTTCACAAAATCCATGCCACTCTCTTTTATTGTTTTTCTCAAAATGAACCAAAATTGGGATAGATATATCTTCCAGAAGTGGCAGTGCATTTTAAATTCCTTCCATATTGTTGATATAGGTGTTAGGGGTTCCTCTTCTTGCATCATAAGGTTGGCTACTTCTTGCATCATAAGGTTGGCTACATTTTTTATAGTTGGATATTAATGGATCTAAATATTTTGAGCTATTCAAAGGTAGGCTTCATTTGGTAGACTTGCCGATATCAGATGTTGATTTGATGACCTTGAAGCCAAATGTGTCAATCGGTTCGTCGAATGAGGCCTTTTCTATATTATTTATTAGAATTTCTCCATAGTAGTCCGCACCTAAGAATAAGTCAATTGGACAAGCAGTATAAAATAATGGATCAGCCCATAGCAGATTTTTGGCAAGTTTCTCTGGGTCAAGTGGCTGCTCTAGCATATCCCACGTTAAGTTTTTGAATACTTATGCCTTGATGGCTAAATTATATTTGGCTTAATGGTAAATTCAACTGTTCAGTTCGCCATTCCAGCTTTGGGTTTTCCCATGCCTGAAATTTCTGCATACGCTGCGATTTTTGTTAATATTAGTCTTTGATGTGCTTCTTCTGTAATGAAGATTGCTGAGATCTAGAATTAATTAGCACACGAATCAATTCATGGCGAGTGCCAGACGATGCTTTCACTAAGGTGGTTCTGAGTATGGTACACTTACGATTCCATATATTAGTTGCTTATACAGTTGTGTTAACCATTTTTATGTTTTAAGATTCAGTAAATCGCGCACTGTTGTTATATGAAGCAGGCTATGTTGTGAACTACATGGAACTATCTTAAACTCTTGGAGAGAGCTGAATAATCTGAAACCCAACTGATTACCGAAAGTTCTAAATATTCACTCCACGCATAATAATTCAATCATAATTTTTAATAATTAAATCACCTGCCTCATACCAAATTTCAACTCATGCACTATAACCCCCATAAAACAAAATTTGCCTAGTCTAAATAAAAATTAACAGAAACTTCAGCAACAGTGGGGCGGTTTGGTGTATTTTAAGCGTCCATTTCCATGAACGTTACCCACCATTTATAGCTCTAAGTGGACACTTGGAAAATCTGCAGAGATTCTATTTGACTCCTAATAACTACCAATTCTGTCAAAAAAATTCTCTGTCGAAGACATTGACGTAACCAGAAGTTCCAAAAGGTTACAACTTGGAATGCTTTGATACAAATGTTTTGCAAGTGGAAATAAGGTATGCCGATTCCTTTGCAAGATGCTGTAAAAAATGATGCGTTAGGCCTGGTGTACGTTGTCTATATCAACAACGGATATTTTATTTTCGGCGTCATACTGTGTGATGAAAAAAATGTTTCTTGCTTTTAAAACTGTTGTTGCTCAAATTTGCAAATCATTCATTGAATTAAGGCAAAAGTTGGTTTGAATTAGGAAACCTTTTCTTCATATTTCTAAAAACATGCAGTTTATCAATTTCGAACGGCCTCCAGTTCAAAATTGAAGCTCTAAATAGAAGTGGATCCAACCTTCCTCATAGCTAAACCATTAGTCTGGAAAATCACAAGATTGAAAAGATGGAATGCAAAACCTTGCTCAAAAATTTCATGCTGGCTGGAGATGGCAGGAGGTTTCAGTTGTTTTGGCATCTTCTGGCATAGTGGCCACTTTCAGCTTCAAAACTACCTCTCAATATGAATGGAAATCAAGACCTAAATGAGAGACCTGAACTACTCTGAATACTTGCTAGTTAGCTTAACGCCTTTCTCAAAACTTTTATTCCGATATGGATACAAGTGGAAAAACTCTAATTATCTAAATATTATCTATCTCATCTCTAAATAATGTTAATTCACATCCCGAAAGAAATAGTTGCATAGTGATTGGTGGTGGTACTTTCCACGTTAAGCCAGAGACAGGCGAAATTATTATACATTCACTGAAAATTGCAATGAAAATGGTTATGCGAGGGAGAACCCAAAAGACCTGACTGTATATGAACAGGAAAGACAAAAGTAGAGCATTGTTTGCTTTTATGATATTTAGTGATATATTTTTGGTGGTTGCCTCAATACCTATCAACTATTGGAGAAAACTATCAGGAATTCCTTTCCGTATTAACCAAATCGACAGTAATACATAAAAAATGAACAACAGATTTTATCTGGCTTTCAGCCAATATATTTTCACAATAATCTATTATCAAACACTTGTACCTAAACCAATAAATAATTCTAAATGTCTTCATGATAATTCATACATCTCACAAAGTATTGTCGTCTCCGTATAATCCGGTGATAACAATAAAATAAAAATTCATTCAATTATACCCTGGAGGATTATCAATTGATGCTATTAAAGGTATTATGGCATATATAAAGCTAGTGTATGTCGTATTCGAAGATATGGTATAAATTTATAACTTTTGGGTACTATCTATAATGGTTTTTTGCATATATGGGCTAAGGAAGCTATATGAATACTTTATTTTATTGAACCGAACATAAAATACACTTTAGGATCTTAAAGTACCTGAACATGGTATCTCGTTATATTCCACACCTACACATACCACACATACGAGTACGAAATATATTTTAAAATTAAAAATGATTAAATTTGAATTAATTATTTTGGAATGTTATCTACGTCGTACGCTCGTACGTTGTAATGCTTCCTCATCCATATTATGTGTTTTTAAATAAAGAGTTTTCCATTTTGGCCGTGTCTTTTAGGTTTCTGCAGGACAAACATTTTTCCAAGTTCCTAGCAAGGAACAAATCTATATTGCAATAGATCAAATTTGCTTAGCAATTATCTTTGCAAGAACCAATTTGTTGGCTTTGCGGTACTATTAACTTATTAAAGGACGGACTTTTGTGTAGGAGGAAGTATCATAGAGCATTTTGTAAAGTAAAAAAATGAAAATTAAAACAAGTTTTAAATTAAAAAGAAATACGAAGTACGCTTACTTGTTTTCATTGGGCAGCATTCTATGAATCAAGTTGATTCTATGTAATTGTCCATCATTGCATAGGGCCATTTTTATTGCACAGTATTGTGGTTCAACTATCTTTACTGGAATGGGAAATGGTTTGTCTCATAAGTTTGGATCTCTTGATGGACTTTTTGCTGTGTTGGGTTTGGATTCAAACCCAGTATCGTCCGATCAAAACGCTTCAGCCCTAACCACAGAAAATATTTTGCAACGATATTCCATTTGGAAACCCCTTAAAATGCAGCTTATTATAAGCAAATTTGTTATATTTTTTTTTTCATTGTTATTACGACGATCATTACTGCTATTATTATTTTCATTTATGGAAATATAAAAAATGAAAAAAATCGTAAACTATAATTTTCTTAAGGGATTTGTTTGTAGTGAAAAGTGATATTGTGTTTATAGGGAAAGTCTCTAAGGGAAAATTAGCAAGATATATTATGGCTTTATGTATATGATATATGACTTGCAAATGAGTCAAGAGAAATATACTTTTAGAACAGAGAATTATAGATGAGTGATGGTAATGTATATAAAACACTGTGTTGGTAAGTTTCAGAACTACACACAGTGGAACTCTAATTTAAATTATAAAAATTTGATCCTAAAGTTTCAGTATTACGATTTCAAGGTGGTTAGTGATACTAAATTTTTTAATACCTTTTTGTGTAATTCTACAAATGATTTTAAAGCATTTTGACTTTACAAATAGCACATAGCACTTGTAACAGTTCTCCGATTGTGATAAATGATACCTTAATCAAACACTTTTGACATCAGCGTAAATACTGCCCAAAAATTATTAATGTACAGTTCAAAATATTATTTTTAGGCCTAAAACTGCGGAACTTTTGTAGTGTAAAATATTTTGTTGCATTATTATACTCATATTTATTTATTTATACCCATGACCAGAGCTTCTGATTTAAACATCATTCATCACTTTTTTTTATTTTTATTCCCTTTATTTACAGCATATTACAGTCATAAAATTTCAATTAAGTAAAAAGAAATCTCTTAATGGTCTAATTTTTCCAAGACGTAGACTGTAATAAATTAAATTAATTTTCACATGAAAATTATAAATAATTGATCCATAATATAATAACATAATAATATAATAAATAATTCATTAAACATTACAAATCAATTGAATTAACCGTTTAATGACCAATACGTCATGTAATTGCTGAAAATCTAATTTACATACACTTTATTTGACGCAAAATTTTAAAATTAATACACATTAGATTTAAAAAAAATTGATTAAATATTACAAATCATTTAAATTAACCGTTTTACGACCAATACGTCATGTAATTGACAGTCGAAAATCTAATTTATGTACACTTTATTTGACACAAAACTTTAAAATTTATACAAATTAGATTTAAAAAATAAATTGATTAAATATTTCAATGACAGATTCCAGTTCTGTTAAGTCCGTTGTCAAATTTAAAGCTGATCTTATTAAATTATTACTTCAGAGATTTGAACTTCACAAGATTACATCAACTCCGCAAGTAATTTGGCTCGAAGATCCAGCTCTTTCAAAATCAATTTCAATCCTCGGTATGAATTGGGATACTGAACATGTTGTGTTTTATTTTTCATTAAAAAAAAAAAAACTTTAACCAGTCCATGTTCAAAACGAATTGTATTGTCCGAAATCGCCCTGTTATTTGACCCTTTAGGGTTCTGTGACCCAATCGTTTTTTTGCCAAGTACTTTATGCAAACATTATAGTCTCTTAAAATAGACTGGGACGAAGATCTACCTTTACATTTGTGCGAGTTTTGGTTAGAGTTTAAATGACCACTTTTGTCGATTAACAATTCCCAGATGTGTCATGATTTGATGTCCAAAGCGCGTAGAACTTCATGGTTTCGGAGATGCATCTCAGAAAGACTATGGATGTTGCATTTATATTCGCACCTTAGATCAGGAAAATCGTTGCGATGTCAAATTTTTATGTTCTAAAAATCGAGCTGTCCCTCTTAAATTCCAGACCATTCCCTGAGTTGAGCTATGAGCTTCGTTATTATTAGCGCAGCTTGTTCATAAAGTATTATCCATCATAGAAATTAGTTTTTCATCTGTTCATCTTTGGACAGACTCTGAAATAACATTGTATCGAATCAGATCTGTTCCATCTCGATTTAAAATTTTCGTGGCCACTCGAATTTCCTAAATTCAGGATATATTAAGCCCGAAAAATTGGTAATACATTCCATCAACTTAAAATCCTTTCGATATGATTTCTCTTGGGTTACTACCTAATGATGTTTTGAATCGGAATGATTGGTTTCATGGCCCAAGTTTCCTTTGGCAATCACAGGAATATTGGCCAATACAAATGCGTTTTGTTAATAAATTGAAAAAATCTGTCGATCAAAAATCAATAGAACAAAATCGACAATCTATCGTAAATATGCAATCCATTAAATTAGAATTGTCTTCCATTCTGATTCTAGCATTAACGACAATTATCACGTTTCAGGAATAATGGCGGAATTCTAGGCAAAAACTCCATCAAACAGTATAGCCGAAGTGTCCTTACTTGCCCTTAAACAAAGTCTCAAGTTTTGGGCCAGTTATCAAAAAGATATCGACCGAAACGTTTTAAACAGCCTTCCGATAACGCAACAAACTTCGTGGGAGCGAAATCAGAACCAAGAGAGTTACACAACCTTCTAACGTCGGAAACGCACCACAACGGAATTACGAAGTACTTCACAAATCGGAATATTCATTGGCATACTATACCTTCACGTTCGCCATATTTTGTCGGATTTTGAAAGGCTGCTGTGAAGAGTGCCAAATTCCATTTAAAATGGTTCCTTGGCCTTCGAGCAACTAAATACTCTTATCAATCAGATCGGGGGTTGTCTGAATTCTAGGCCCATCGAACCACTATCCAACATTAGTTTGTTTACATTAGTTTGTAAACGCAGATGCAACTTGTTACACTTCACTATTATGTTAATACCTCTTTGCATTTTCCGATGATAGTCCCTTCTTGTTGGTTTTTGTTTGATCCGTTAAATTAAGAGCTCGAATAGAAACTCTTAAGGTGCTAGGGCTATTCTTCTTGTAATTTCTCTAACTTTGTTTATTTCTGCATCGTTTGCTTTCACAACCCACAACTTTTGTAATCCAGAACCTCCTTCTAATCTTCCCCAATCAACTGTCTCGAAAGATTGGGTGACAACTTTTCAGTTGCTTTCATTAATGTTTCTTTGGTGGTTAAACTATCTCCACCTATTGCGGATCTTGAGTTAGAAATGGGGGTTATCGACCATTTGGTTGTGTGATTTAGTTTTTGTTCCTCGAGACTGACTCGCTTTAGTTTAAGGACTCTGTTGTTACCTGCCCCTCTTGTCTAATCTTCCAACTTCCTCCTTTGGCTTGCGATACATTGGGAATGGTGTTTTTACACAATCTCTTAAGATGTGGCTCATTTTGTCACAACCCCAGTATCAGATCTTCCGTTTGACATCTTTGAATTTCATTGTCGACTGAGTGTTGTCCCTTTTCATCACTAGTTCATCTATGTCAATTTTCCGTATTGATTGCCAGCTTGAAGATGTTAAATGCATGATAATGTCTGCAAACGTTGCTTTTGGAGACAACACTACAGTTGTTCTAGTCTCATTTATGATCACCTCCATATTTACGCTCCAACATCTGCATTACTCTAATGTAATTAATACGCTCATTTTTTAGAACAATTGGTAGAGTCTTCAGCTACAGTTTTTTTAACACTACAATCTTCTTTACTCCAATAATTTCTGGTGGCTGCTGTTTCAAATTGTAGCTTGAATATGACAAAGGATGTTATTCTATCAAAGTTAAATTTTATTTTCTAATATTTTCTAATAAATGGCTAAATTCCTACTTTAAGCGGTTAAACATCGGTTTTAACTTCTTTAAATTCCTCTTGTAATTTCTCTACTTTGCTTTGGACAGTAGTGTAAAGTTCATAAAGTTTTCCGTCCATTTTATGTTGGCGATTTACGATCGTTTTAAACTGTCATTTGCCAAATTGTTTCATATAATCTATTTGGCCAATCATTTTGTTCTTACTCTGTAGGTGTTGCTCCATCATTTTTTTATTTTGCTCTGTTACTGTTCCATCATTTGTTTCATGGCAGCCATCAACTGCGCCATATCAAACATTTGTTTTGGAGAGATAAACTCTTCTGTCCATGCATTCTGCTGAAAAGAATCAACCTCCTCCATCTTAGCCGTGTCCAATTTGGCGAATTTATGCTGATCGAAATTTAAGCCTTCATTCATCATGGTGTCACGGAGTCTTATTAGTAATTTACATTTACCACCACTGGTTGGCAATTCACGAAAAACTAAAACTCTACTCTCAATCGTTGATTCCTTAACTTGTCCAAACCCACTTTAAATATTCACAATCCCACCACTGTCACAAATGGTTACGTTTTTGCCTATTTCCAGTTCATCTCACTGGATTGTAAATAAATTCCAGCGATGTCCACAAATCATTGTTCTACGAAACAAACGCACAAAATACAGAACAATTTTCACCATAAATGACACAATGATTCATTATTTTAATCAAAATAAACAATTTTTTATTTTAAAAACAATAATTCGCTAGTACTAGTACTAATTTATAGATATCTCTAGGTTTAACTCTAGAATCTGTAGCAATATTAAAATTTAGCTTTAATTCCAAATTTAAAAAATCCAAAAAATACTCATTTTAAATCTGTGAAATTTTTCCAAAATATCGAAAATTTCCAAAATCAAAAAAAAAATACATAATGGTATCGCCTAGTGAAGTTTTGGCCATTAATTGAAAATTTAAAAATCCGAAAAAGTGTATATCAAATCCATAAAAGTTATGGATTTGATATACACTGTAAAATTTCAAAATTTTCAAAAATCCACAAAATTCTTGGTGTTTGCTTATCAAAATTTCCAAAGTTTTTTTAAAATCAAAAATGTTCAAAATCACTAAATATATGATGGCAGTCCTTTTAGAACTGAAATTAAGCCACAAATTAAAAATTTTCAAAATCCATAAAATACAGTATGGTAAGCTTATCAAAACTAATAAATAAGATCAACATTTCTAAAATTCAGAAAACATATGATGGTAGTACGTTTGAATGACTAGAATTAGCTAAGTGCGATTAGTGATTTTTCCAAGAATAACTGAACTGTGCCTAGGTCAAAATAAAAACTGTACAATTTTGTGACAATTTTAAAATTTCCAAAAATCCAAATTTAAAAAAAAAAATTATGGTTCATCCGTTTATCCCATCAAATGGCAAAAATTACCCACTTTTTGAAAAGATGCCACAAATTTAAAGTTTCCAAAACCCAGAAAATGCAAGGTGGTTAGCCTATCAGAACTAAGAAATTAGGTCACAGACCAAAAATTTTAAAAATCCAAAAAACCCATAATGGCAATAAGTTTGACAGACTAGTGATTAACAAGTGAGAATAATAATTTTAAGGTGTGTCCAGCTCTAAATAACAACTGTAAAATTTAGTCAAATTTTCAAAATTTCCAAAGATCTAAAATTGTTATGGCGAAAGTTTGCTACTTTTAAAGCTTTAAAAATGATGCTACAAATTTCAAAATTCGTTCACTATTTTTGATACGCACTATTATGTGATTTTAGGATTTTGAAAATTTTTGATTTGTGGCAAACTTTCGTGAAAGGCAGACCTAAAAATTAAAATTCACATTAAAACCAATTTATGTTAGCTAGAACTATGAATATAATATAGCTGCAAGTTAAAAATTTCCAAAATCAAGAAAATTTATTGTTATAAGCCTATCAAAACTAAAAACTTTTGGTCACAAATCCAAAATTTCAAAAATCGAGAAAAAACATGACGGTAATCTAAGACATACTAAGGGCTAAGTGCAATTAGTGATTTTTACAAGATTAGATATATTGTGTCTATTCCCAGATAAAAAAGCTAAATTGTTTAACAATTTAAAAATTTTCGTTTAATAAAACGGTTAATTCAATTGATTTGTAATGTTTAACCAGTTTTTTTAAAATCTAATTTATATTAATTTTAAAGTTTTGTGTCAAATAAAGTGTATATAAATTAGATTTTGGCAATTATATGACGTATTGGTCATACAACGGTTAGTTCAATTGATTTGTAATGTTTAATCAATTTTTAAAATCTAATTTATATTAATTTTAAAGTTTTGTGTCAAATAAAGTGTATATAAATTTGATTTTCAGCGATTACATGAAGTATTTGTCATAAAACGGTCAATTAAATTTATTTGTAATGTTTAATCAATTTTTAAAATCTAATTTATTTTAATTTTAAAGTTTTGAGTCAAATAAAGTGTACATAAGTTAGATTTTCGGCGATTACATGTCGTATTGGTTTTAAAACAGTTAATTCAATTGATTTGTAATATTTAATCAATTTTTAAAATCTAATTCTTATTAATTTTAAAGTTTTGCGTCAAATAAAGTGTATATAAATTAGATTTTGGCAATTACATGACGTATTGGTCATACAACGGTTAGTTCAATTGATTTGTAATGTTTAATCAATTTTTAAAATCTAATTTATATTAATTTTAAAGTTTTGTGTCAAATAAAGTGTATATAAATTTGATTTTCAGCGATTACATGAAGTATTTGTCATAAAACGGTCAATTAAATTTATTTGTAATGTTTAATCAATTTTTAAAATCTAATTTATTTTAATTTTAAAGTTTTGAGTCAAATAAAGTGTACATAAGTTAGATTTTCGGCGATTACATGTCATATTGGTCATAAAACGGTTAATTCAATTGATTTGTAATGTTTAATCAATTTTATATTGATTTTATATTTTTAATAATGTGATAAATTAATTAATTGTAAATTCACGCAAAAACTAATCCAATTTATTACAGCATTAAGCCCATTAATAGATTTTGTTTTTCCTACCTAATATGGATAAAATTTAATGGTCAATGTTGCACACGAAATAAAGAAAAATATATAAATAAAAAATGCTTGTTAACTGGATTTTCCTAAAATTGTATTAATTAAATTGGTTTGCACATTGACATTGGAAAACCCTTTTCCATTTAATTTAAATATTTGAAAAATTATATCATATGCTTTCTATCATATTGAGTTTGTTGGCCGTGATTCAGCGCTTACTCAGTATCAAATATCTACAAAAGGATAAAAAACGACCGTTATAAATTTGAAGGTTAAATTAAATATTTATATTTTATATCTAGGTAGGTCTACAGCAAACCAAACAATTCATTATTTCGTTAAAAATATTTTAAATCTCAAATGTTGCAATATATAATATTTTAAGTGTCATAGCGACTAAATTTCAAAACATTTATCATACATTTTTTTTTAATTTAATGAAGCAGATTGAAACGATCTGAATAATCTAAAATGACACCACCTATAAAATGTTATGTATGTCTACCTAAAAGATGATATGAATAATTTATGTTTTTTTATGATTTAGTGATAAGCACGTCAAAAGGTATTTTAAACCCAATTTGCATCAATGTCCTAAAATTTTCATATATCTTATACATCCAACAATATGGTTTGCATAAAATGCGTAATGATGATGATAGAAATTTTTAAAAATATATCACATCATACATTTTACAGGGAGGATCTTCGTCAACGGCATAGGGATAGTGGAATATTTTCCACAGCTCTTTGATAATTTGATATGAAGTTGGTTTTCTTAAATCGAGAGATAAAGTTCCTTATTACGCTTCAGTCGGTTTATTTGGTTCACCCTGTACAAACCGTATATAGGTGTAGATTTTCGATCTGTCATTAATTCATCTTATATACTAAAATATGTATATAAAACAAAAAAATGTCTTACTGTGTTTTCCACAATGTCTCTAAATCATATATACTTTGAATTTATTTTTAGACTAAGACGTTTCACAGAGACACAAAATCTATACCGCAACGACATAAAGGTTGAGCAAAAATAAAAAGGGAAAATTATAAAGCTCATGGAGGCAAAATGATTGATGAAACAAAAGAAAATTAAATGAAATGTTTTTCTATTTATAAAAGAAAAATTGTGTATGGAGGAAAATTGTGTATTGTTTCCAATGTCAAAGTCATCAACATTTTTGTTTTTGTTCTTTGCGTCGCCTTTGTGTATAGATTGTGACGAGGAATTATGTTGGGTTCGATAACCTTTTTTAAAATAATACAATTTGAAAAGGTCTTATGTATTTTATTTATTGTTGGTGGTATTTACTCAGTTAGATCGATATTATTATAATCAATTGGTTCTGAATTAAAATGAGGCGTAATATATAGATAGAGAATCCTAATGCTTGAAGTGAATATCTACAGAACTATCTATATATTATTACTTTAAAGTTGTGTTGATGTCGGGTCGAAGAAATATCATCAACATTTAGGATAAATGTATGACATTTAGGCGATTATAAATATAAAAATATTTTGATTATTTTGAAAAAGATACCAGTGACATCTAGCACGTCAATAGCCAAACATACCATGTTAGTACTATGTGTATTTATACTATGCATACATGGAGTTAATATCCCATTACTTTTACTGGGAAAATCGTATACATGCACGAATTAAATATATGGTTGGGGTAAATATATATGGCATCCACGTTCCCATGATTGACCAGTTTCCATGATTGAGGAATTTTTCTAAGAAAGTTTACCTCAGAAATGAAATCTTCTGAGGTAAACTTTTTTGAGTGCCCTTCAAGCGCATCTATCGATGAAATTAAGATAAAAAAGGCATGAATTTGATTACAGGCACAGTTGATCAAAAAGTCGAGGTAATAATCGTTACAGAAGCTCATCTTTGGTGCGATCACATAAACAGCTTCGCTGGTACCATAAAAAATTTGGTGTAAAAGCAAGTAAATGTAACAGAAATGATTGTGAGATTAATATAAACCATCATCATCCTCAAGTTTAAAAAATAGAAACAGTGATCCGGAAAGCTAAAGAAACCCAACGATAATACGAGGAGCGTTGGGACGATTAGTTTAACATTAGCGTTGATATGAAAAATAAATGTATCAGAGACGCTGTGACTTGTTTCTCAGTAAATGCATTCGAAACTTTGGTACACAGTTCTATATCTCCTCGACTGTTTAATATTGATGGTACATTCGGAAAATTACTAAAATTATATCCGGGTCTCTTACAACTTGGTATAACGCTCGGGCTATTCACCTTTTACTCGTTCAAGAAGACTGAATACAAACAAGCATAAAATTGGAAAATTAGAATTCGAATATATGGTGAAGATGTGACTTTGTAGACCATCTAGCTCCAATGTATCTTCTCCGCTACTTCAAGTACCAAAGCGAGACAGCAACGACAGCAATGAAATAACGGTCTCTAACAGGTATCCACTGCCGTTCATCCATAATTTATCCTTTGCTTTACGTAATTGCACAATATTTTCGAAAATTGACCTCGTCAGAGCTTTTTACCAAATACCTGTGGCTTTCGAAGATATATTCAAAACTGCCATTACTGTACCATTTGATTTTGTTAAAATGCCATATGGGTTGACTGAGAAACGCCGCGCAGACATTTAGATTTTATATTTGTGTATACTGATGAAATACTGATACTGTCACTGTTTTGACGAGAAACAGCATATTGAACATCTTAAGTTACTTTTTTAACGCTTTGCTAATATTAAACCATCTAAATGTGAATTTGGTTTAGACTGTATGAATTTTAAGCCATAAAATTACGCCCATCGGGATACAGCCATCAGAAGAACGAGTCCAGGTTATAATCGAGTTCGCTGAACCAAGCACCGTACGTCAACTACAAAAGTTTGTTGGAGTGATAAATTATTATCATCGGTTTGTTCTTAAGCTAGCAGAACATTTAGCCACTCTACATAATCATCTAAACAATATTGCATGAATGCCAAAGAAAACTCCATTCGTTTGGACAGACGAATGCAAGATTACTTTCGAAAATAAAAAAATGCTCTTTCTCATGCCACAATTTTCTGGCACATCCAATGGAAAATGCTAAATATAGCATTAATACGAATGCGTCGTCAGTAGCAATAGGTGGTGTTTTGGAACAACTCTATAATGACCGTCGAGAATCCTTGGGATATTTTAATATTTATCGAAGCAAGCTTCAGCTGTGCAGTAATGTTCCGCGTTTGACCGCGAATTACTTGCTATATATTCCGCAATTAAGCACTTTAGATATTTTGTCTAAGTCCGAGCAAAGTCCTCGTCAGAGTCGACAACTTGATCATATATAACAATTCACGAATGACATTAGACATATTAAGAGACCCGTAATATCGTGGCTGATACTTTGACGCGACCTTTTAATCTGGATATTTCTTCAATAGTGCAAACTGGTATTGATGTAAATTTTATGAATGAAATATGAACGGCGTAAATCAAAAATATTTTCCTAAAATTTGCGTTTTCAATAGTTAATTCAATAGTTAGAAATTAACTCCCAACTGTTAAAAACAATCCTCAGTTTCTACACATTTGATCTGTTTCCGACACCGACCATTTATAACTACGTTCAAACACTATGACAAGCCTGAAACGAAATCCGTTGACATCCAGGTTTGTTCGGGACATTCACGTGTAGCCCCAATTCCGGAAGCAAGAAATGGTTTGTTTCTAAGTCGAAAATCTTTCGATATACACGTTGTAATTTTTAAAAGCTTTTAACCTCACTAAAATGGCAAAAGTGGGTTTTGCTCCACTCTCATATACTTTTATGGTTGCAGCCAAAAATTCAGCCGGACAAAATTGATAAAATAATTTGTGCTTAGCTCCCTCACAGAAGGCGTGGTCCTCTATTATATGAGCTAGTGTGCAAAAACACATAACATGAACTTGCGGCGAGCAAAACCAAGCCTCACCATATATTCGAAAAGACATCTTCGTCAATTTATTCCTGAAACAAAAACTGGCGACGATGGATATCGTACATATAGGCGAAGGACTCCTCAAAATGGAAGGCAGACTACTACACTTAGAGTATGTAGAAAAATGGTGACAGTAGAAACAGATGCGATGTTCCGTATTTTTTTACCAGCACTGCGACCTTAAAGATCTTTAGTGCTATTGGGATTTATTAGTCCAAAAGCTTCTCTACCTTCCTAGTAAAGGTGAGAATGCTGTTTGCAGAGGCCAATTTACATTTCTCTGGGGTCAAATACCTCTTTCCAAAATGAGGCCACCTCAGTGTACACAGAGCAACACACTCACATAGTATGTTCTCTGCGGTTTCTATGTCTTCCAAACAGAGACGGGACTCCGTCTCTGTGGGCAGGTTCATTTTTTTCAAATGATATCTCAGGTTGCAGTGACATGAAAGAAAACTCCCTAGTTTCCTAATATTCCCTTTACTAAAATTGACCGCCAAGTCCTTATGGTGAAATGGTCTGATCAAATATTTGGCCTGCCTAAGGCCGGCAATACAGTTCTAATAGATCAAGCACTGTAATTTTCCCATTTAATACCATTGTATGTTGTAGAGGCCCACGGGATGTCACAGAAAGGCTCAGGGCCAGTGAGTGTAGTGGAGGAGCCCACTCGTGTAAACTCGTCGGCTATATCCAGGCAGTTAGTAGCCAGTGCTTTCAATGCTACTTGGCTGTCGAAGAAAATATGGATGGAAATGCCTTTAAGACTAGCTTTTAGTCATAGTAGTTGAAACGCAGGTTTCAATGCGTGAATTTCAGCGAAGAAATTACTAGGAAAAGTTCTCAGTGATTTCTATATTTTGTGGTTGGGTCCAAAGATACCAATGTTCACTCCACTATCCATTTTTGATCCATCCGTGAATCAGACTAGGCTGCTAGGTTCCATCGGAGGTCCACCAATATCCCAGTCTGTTCTATCAACGACTGTTACCCCGAAATTCCAAATAATTCTGTAAGACGGTGCGTATAGTGTCTATGATACCAACTAATGCTAGCCTCTGCAATGAGGTTAGCCTGTTCATAATAACTTTGTGCTGTTCCTTAGGCCACCAAACTATGGCCCCATAGGTTACAATTGGCCTCATTATCATAATGTACATCCAGTAAGTCATTTTTGAGCTGTGGCTCCAAATCCTGCCGTACATACATCGGCAGGCCCACATGGTTCTGACCACACTTTTTGGTAGTTGAGTTACTATGAGAGTTCCAATTCAGTTTCTTAACTAGGACATCACCACGTATTTAACCGATATAGTAATATCATTTAGACTAACTGAACCAAGGTTCAATTTACTTTTGCTAAAAGGCACCAGGACTGTTTTGCTGGGGTTTATCGAAAGGCCTTCTTTAGTTCACCAATTCGAAATAACAAGCAAAGCCTGTTCCATGCTGTCTGACATCGTACATTTATGCCAGCCAGATATTATGATATCCAAATCGTCCACATAACCAATGGCGTCATAACCAAGGAGATGTAGCTCATCAAGTAGTTCGTCGATCACGAGTGACCACAGCAAAGGTGACAGGACACCGCCTTGCGAGCACCCCTTTACTGCCGTAATCGTGACTGACTCATTACCTAGTTTGGAAGTAATCTTTCTACTAGCCAACATGGAACTAACCAAGTGTTTAGTCTGATCATCAATACCTCTACGCCTGATTTTCCAAACAATTAAGTCGTATCCAGTATTGTCAAAAGCTCCCTCAATATCCAAAAAAACAAACAGCGCAATTTCTGACGCTTAAAATTACGCTTATTGGCTTTTTGACCTGTGTATAGTTTGGACGATTTTGCCATAACGTTATTACGATGAATCACGAGTTTCCAATTTACTTTACATGGAAAAAGCTTATTTTTTCCAGAGGAAAGCGTAGGAGAAGCTTTAAAGAGCATCCAGGGGTTAAAAAAGATCTGATTCTCGAAAGAATTGTGAATGGTATAGTTTACTTTTCAAGCAGCTTGCCAAGAACTTTGCCTTCCAAAAAATGTCGATTACTAAGGAAAAAAAATACACTTTTCGATGCCGTTTTCTGTCAACCAACTCAACCCAACGTATTGTCGTAAACATTCTAAAACAAATGCATGTGATGGCGTTCTTCTCAGAGAGCGCATACGATGCAATGAAAACACTGTACCATTTTCCTGATATATTTTTAACCAATGCTTCACTGAAATAGAATACAATGATTACACTATATGTGCAAGAAGCATTTAATTGACTTAGGCTTGCCTTCATCGTACCTAACAAAATGCCAGTAATTTCTACGAAGGTAATTTAAAATTTTCAAAAGAAACCCCGAAAAATTAAGTAAACTTAAGTACAAGAATTCACATTTAAACTACTTCTAAACGTCTCTCTTCAACAAGAATCCATCTGGTACATCAGACAGAAAAGGTCCTCTCGGACCAAATATTGCAAGAAACTCCGTTTAATCCGCAAAAGTTCTTGAACAGTGTTAACTCCACAGGCTTTTTATCATATAATATTAAATTGAAAGTTGAACTTCCAAATATGTTGCTGCATAACCTGAATTCGTCCAACATGTGTAATGGCACGATATTGCAGATCAAAGTCATGCGCAATAAGCCATTCTTCTCACAGGACTAGTAGCTGGAGAGCAATGAATTTGCTAATACCCCAACATTATCATAGTAGCTTTTCTTTAGGACACTACTTAGAATATTGGTAAACTGTGGTATAGCTTTTTCTGGAAGGTCTTAGATAAGTAATCATCACCTGGAGATTTTCTTTTGTTAAAATATTGAAGACTGTTTGGAACTTTCTTTCTCTCGATTTTTTTTGTAATATATCTTTTTAGGGCTCTAAGAAGAGAGTTGAGAAAATTGTCACAGCTGTTCAATAACTGTTTGCAACATGGATTCCAATTTGCTCAACTTTCCACAGTTGCTATGATGTTGTCTGCTGCCTCTACAATGTTTTCGGCTTGCATATTATGCCTAATTATTGGCAATTGCCATTTTGGTATATTTATTTTTGTTTACCGCCTATATTACACTAGAGAATCGTTTTGATGTACCGTTTCGTATTGTGAGATGATTTCCGCTGCGATTTGTTTGAAGGATTTAAGATTGAGCTATGCTCTTTAACTATTGCAGTAATAACATTTTGTCTTTTACCGTTTGGCTTCCGAATTTCGTTGAAAATTTCCTAAGAATTATTTTCATTAAAATGGAAATTTACGTCAGATTTCAAGATAGATCCGGGATCTATTGAGTTCCGGGAGATATTTGGGATGATTTTGGAATATGGGCGGAGCACTCTTTTGATCTGATGAGGAATATTGTAAAAATGGGTTGTCATCTCATCAAACCATGGTATATGAAACTGATGCCGCAAGAATATTGTCGTGTGCTCACGTTAAGATATTCTTGGTTAAAGCTATCTTGATCTCGTCAATACCTAGTGTTAGGGTAGAAATCTAAATTGGCTTATTGCGGTATCTGACGAACCCATATTAATCTGACGAACCCATGTTTTTGCAACTGATTTCAAAACCTGGTAACTTAAAAAGTCCTAGTTTCTACCATAAACTAGTGTGACGTCTGGAACTAAAAAGTAAATTCTGTAGTTCAAAGTCTGCTTTTTGAGCTTGCATTATTATTATCATGTCATAAGTAGTCGAAATGAGTCTTGGCTAATTCGTTATCGTGTGGTCGGAAGAGTGTGTCCGCGACTACGTTTTCGGAACCTTGTACATATACTGAAAGTCAGTAGTAAATTGACTAATATAATTCAATCGACGTGATTGTTGTGGATTAGGTTCAGTTTTAGACTAGATTGCGCGAGTCAGAGGCTTGTGGTCGGTGTAAACACAAAAATGTCGTCAATGTAAAGCAAAATAAAGTCTAGGTTGCCAAGAAGAGCGTTCATAAACCGTTGAAATGTTTGTGCAGCATTAAGAAGTCCCGCCTTTTTATGAACATCTTCGAGAGCGACTGGAATGAAATGGAAAGCCCTGACAAGATCGATTTTATGAAATAGTTTGGATCCATGCAAGTGCATGGAGAAATTTTGAATGTGCGGTATCCGAAAGCAATCTGGTGTTGTGACCGTTTTTAATCTACGTTAATCGCCGAACATGATCACCAATCATGGCCTTTTTTTGTACCATGCATAAAAATACAAGAGATGGGAGGTGCTGAATTCTATCATTTGTCGTGTATATATAAGAGCCTATTTGTAAGGAAGTTGTAAGTGTGGCTTGTGGTCGAATGTTCCCGGTCGTCGGTGAATTTTTTGGATTGGGGTCAACCTTAATTTTGTTTGAATGCCGAGTGTGAAGAAAAACGATTCTTTTATCGACTGTTACTGAGTACTTACTTCATCTCCGTTTGTTTCAAGTCGTGCTAATCAAGTTTCGAATGAATTTTTAGTATGCAATTGTTTAGCTACTTTTGCAAACCTTTGTAGAGTGTTTGCTTCGGGTTGTGCTTCGATTACTATTTTTATGATTTCTGGGTTTCCTCAACCAGAGGTGTTTGTAATTACTAACTTACGCTCTTTATACATTTATGTACTGTGTATACATATGGAGTTATAGTTATGTGCGAATTATAAGAAAGTTGGTCCTATTGACTTGCCGCAAGTATTCGTCTGGGATACCAACATTTAAAAGTTCTGCTCAAGTTCCAGCTGAAACATTTCTTGTGGCCACGAAGATATTAATACCAATCTGTAGGAATCTGTACGATGACAGAACCTACATATTAAGCATTTACCGTATGCCCAGCGACGTGAAACTTATGTCACTGGATTTTAGACAGGAAACTAAGTAAGGTTTGTAGTGGAGCAACAGCCTCAGTGGAGTAGCTGATTTCTTTTATGACCAGAAGTTTTTCAATTCCGATGTACTTTAATTGATTAAGACTAGAAAAAGAAGGATCGATTGTCGTCCTTTCTCAGGTTTTCTTTTTATAAATCATTAACAATACCTTGGCATCTATATGATGCTTCTTACGAAACATCATCTAAAGTAAGTATTATACGTACATATACGTATAATACTTACTTTTATTGCCTTTATTATTTTGTCCCATCCCTCTGTTTTGTGGTGATAAAGGAGGCTTCTTTACTACTACATTTTATTTTGAAACAAAACTTTAAAATTAAAATAAATTAGGTTTTAAAAAAATTGATTAAACATTACAAATAAGCTGAATTAACCGTTTTATGACCAATACGACATGTAATCACTGAAAATCTAACTTATATACACTTTATTTGACACCAAACTTTAAAAATAATACAAATTTATGGGATTGGGCCTTGGACCTTTCTGGAATATCACAAAAATCAATTTAACTCGATCATGATCAAATTCGAGGTCAATTGATTGATAAGATGGATTGAAATGGAGAATTGAGACTCAAAGTGTCAAAAGGAGGAGTCCATAAGAAATAAATATTCAAGATATCAAAAATAAATTACATGCACGAAGTAAAAAATTAAATTAAATTTTACCTATTGCATATGGACGAATCAAATATTATATTTCAACAAATCTCGACCAAAATTAAATCTCATATCTTAAAAATTGACATGACACGTGTACATTTAATAATTTTCTAGATCGATACCACTATCTTAGAAAAAAGTATTATGTTATAATCCCTTAAATTGTAGATAAGCCTATTATTATTTTTAATATTAAATAAAATTTAGAAGAAACATCAAAAAATATATTTTTAAACCGAAACAAAAACAATTTTAAAACTTATTCTCTACATATATGTACCTAGATTTCTAATCTTGTCAGTTTAAATTATCTTTAATGTCTGTCAAGAATAAACCGAGCACAACAACAAAACTAAATACACAAAAGCTAAAACAAAACAAAACCTAAATCTGACATTCAACAAACAACACAATGATTATAATATTTTGTTTGTAGGTGTGTGAATGTGTGCTTTTTACTTTTTCCTGTGCTTTTTTCGATAAAATCAAAATCAAAACAAATTCGAAAACTAAAAAGATGAACGAAAAGCTGTAACCATAAAATTTTTTTTTGTTTTAATCTTAGAAGCATTAAATTTATATTTCAATTTTGCTGCTTCACACACACACACACACAAGCAATGTAAAGACAAAGCTTTGAGTGTCTTATGTAAAACGATCTGTGTTCGAATATATCGGAATAACAGTTCAATGAAGGTTGGGTGGGTATGTACATAAAGAAAGAGCTTTTTAAAGATTTAACAATCAATATTTATATCATGGAAATGAATATAAGACAATAAAATTCGTATAGTGCTTTGCCTTCGATTTGATTTTTATGTTATTGTTGTTGGCTGTCATTATAATTCGTTTTATAGTCGATACAATAAATTTATGCAATTTATATTTGAATTTTATACAATTGAATAAATTAAAATGGAAATTATTCACTTATAAAAATTCTACATGAATTCAGGATGGCATGGGAAAATGTACTCAGACTTTGAAAGTACTTAAACATAGTCCAAGATCCTTTTGTTCACCTCCATCCTTTTGATTCTTTAATGGGCGCCGCTAGTACCTCATCTATAGTACTCCCTTAATATTTCTGCGAAATGAACCTTAGGCTCCACTATTAATGATAGAACCGACTGGCCATCTAAACTCTGCCAATCCCGCTTTAGATATCGATCCTCAATCCACAAATACCGCCAATTGACTTTTGTCTGCGATTTCAATTCATGCTAGTCCGAGCTCGTTTTCACTGTATTTCATCATTACTGATAAATCTGATCCTTCCATTTACTCCTATCTAATTTCTTCAGGAGTCCATTCTTCCGATGTTAGAATTTTCATGAATTTCTGTTTTAATTTCCTGTATCATTTGGTTTATATCACCTATTTTTATCTTCTACAGTTACTATATAACTCAGTTGCCATATAGTGCTAAAAAATTAGCAAAAGGGTTACCCTTTGCAAATTTAAGATTTTTTTTTCTAATTTAAATTAATACAAAACGACCCGATTGTGGTGAATGATACCTTAATCAAAAGCTCTGGTCATGAGTTCAAATACTGCATCAAAAAATGTATACATTTCGATAAATAATTTTGGTGCTAAAAAACCAGCACAGGGGTTAGCTTTTACCGTTTGTTAGTAAATCTCGTCGCCCCAATTCCTTTTTCAATTCCACAACTTTTGTATTGTAGAGAATCCTTCTTTTTATATTATTCATAATCCCACTGCTGTCACCAATTGTTACATTTTTTCTTACTGGCGGGATATAAAAGATTATGTCAAATGGTTAATATCCTTGTTTATTATTTAGGTTAGAAATAGCGAGTTGTAATTATCATTGTCGGTCGTGCAAGATAATACATCCTCTTCTTGCTATCCCAGCCATCATACGTGTCATTGCAGTGGTAAATGCGTTTGTTGTTGTGTTTTCTATAGCGCGCCCTCTTAGTATGTCGACAAAAGTTTTGGGTAATCTGCGAATTAATCCATAAATCTGTCCTCCTCAAAATTACTTTACTCCACGAAATACAACGTGCCACAAAGTTCTACGAACATGTATACAATTAAAGATGTTGTTTTTCCGTTAATTTATCTTAGACCGCCTAGAACCTTGAACAAAGATTATTACATCTTTAATAGATCGTAAATGTAATTAGGAATAAAATTATTTAAAAGGTTAAGCACATTACGCTTGTGATACAGAATTCTGTAGTTAATCTACTTTCTTACAGCTAAACCAACAGAATTTCAAATCCCTTTCATTTTTCTACATCAACGAAAGTATTAAAAAATTTCCAACTTTTTTGAATTGTGATACAGAAATTGTATCGCCTAAATACAGAAGATTATATTTAATCGATCCGACAATTTTAATCTTCTGTTGTTTTATAAACTTTTTCGAAAAAGTCTCTAGTATCTGTTAGCACAAAAAAATTGTACACATCGAAGTATACAAACAGACACGACAGCTCATCTCATCGCATACACTAAATTTTACGAGTACGATTATTATTTCGATGGCAAAGATTTTACCATCCAATGAAAGTTATCTCGTAAAAATGTCGTTATTTGCTCGTGCTGGAACTTTAAACTGACATGAAAACTTTTTGAAATTATTATCAGTTCATTACACTCAAAATCATCTTACTCTTCTTAAATTTTATCCATAATATGAAAAACTAAAAAAAAATTGTTTCTAACACAACCATGTGATCTCTGAAGTACATTGGCACAAAATAATTTTGTTGTTGTGAAATTTTTCCAATTTCACTTGTACAAGTATGTAAACGGTGTTCGGTTCAACGGAATTTCAAATTTGCAAAGGCTAACTAACCCCTTTGCTGATTTTTTGGCACAAAAATTATTTATCAAAATGTATACATATTTTGATGCAGTATTTGAACTCATGACCAGAGCTTTTGATTAAGGTATCATTCACCACAATCGGGCCACTATTACGTTTTGTATTAATTTAAATTAAAAATAAAAATCATAAATTTGCAAAGGCTAACCCCTTTGCTGATTTTTTGGCATAAAAATTATTTATCAAAATGTAAACATATTTTGATGCAGTATTTGAACTTATGACCAGAGCTTTTGATTAAGGTATCATTCACCACAATCGGGCCACTATTACGTTTTTTATTAATTTAAATTAAAAATAAAAATCATAAATTAGCAAAGGCTAACCCCTTTGCTGATTTTAAGACACAAAAATTATTTATCAAAATCTATACATATTTTGATGCAGTATTTGAAATCATGACCAGAGCTTTTGATTAAGGTATCATTCACCACAATCGGGCCACTATTACGTTTTGTATTAATTTAAATTAAAAATAAAAATCATAAATTAGCAAAGGCTAACCCCTTTGCTGATTTTAAGGCACAAAAATTATTTATCAAAATCTATACATATTTTGATGCAGTATTTGAAATCATGACCAGAGCTTTTGATTAAGGTATCATTCACCACAATCGGGCCACTATTACGTTTTGTATTAATTTAAATTAAAAATAAAAATCATAAATTTTCAAAGGCTATCCCCTTTGCTGATTTTTTGGCATAAAAATTATTTATCAAAATGTAAACATATTTTGCTGCAGTATTTGAACTTATGACCAGAGCTTTTGATTAAGGTATCATTCACCACAATCGGGCCACTATTACGTTTTTTATTAATTTAAATTAAAAATAAAAATCATAAATTAGCAAAGGCTAACCCCTTTGCTGATTTTAAGATACAAAAATTATTTATCAAAATCTATACATATTTTGATGCAGTATTTAAACTCATGACCAGAGCTTTTGATTAAAGTATCATTCACCACAATCGGGCCACTATTACGTTTTGTATTAATTTATATTAAAAATAAAAATCATAAATTAGCAAAGGCTAACCCCTTTGCTGATTTTAAGGCACAAAAATTATTTATCAAAATCTATTCATATTTTGATGCAGTATTTGAAATCATGACCAGAGCTTTTGATTAAGGTATCATTCACCACAATCGGGCCACTATTACGTTTTGTATTAATTTAAATTAAAAATAAAAATCATAAATTAGCAAAGGCTAACCCCTTTGCTGATTTTAAGGCACAAAAATTATTTATCAAAATCTATACATATTTTGATGCAGTATTTGAAATCATGACCAGAGCTTTTGATTAAGGCGTCATTCACCACAATCGGGCTTCTATTACGTTTTGTATTAATTTAAATTAAAAATTAAAATCATAAATTAGCAAGGGTTAACCCCTTTGCTGATTTTTGGGCACAAAAATTATTTATCAAAATATATAAATGTTTTTATGCAACATTTGAGCTCATGACCAGAGCTTTTGATTAAGGTATCACTCACCACAATCGGGCCACTATTACGTTTTGTATTAATTTAAATTAAAAATAAAAATCATAATTTGCAAAGGCTAACCCCTTTGCTGATTTTTTGGCAAAAAAATTATTATCAAAATGTAAACATATTTTGATGCAGTATTTGAACTTATAACCAGAGCTTTTGATTAAGGTATCATTATCAAAATGTATACAAATTTTGATGCAGTATTTGAACTTATGACCAGAGCTTTTGATTAAGGTATCATTAACCACAATCGGGCCACTATTACGTTTTGTATTAATTTAAATTAAAAATAAAAATCATAATTTGCAAAGGCTAACCCCTTTGCTGATTTTTTGACACAAAAATTATTTATCAAAATGTATACATATTTTGATGCAGTATTTGAACTCATGACCAGAGCTTTTGATTAAGGTATCATTCACCACAATCGGGCCACTATTACGTTTGTATTAATTTAAATTAAAAAATAAAAATCTTAAATTAGCAAAGGCTAACCCCTTTGCTGATTTTTTGGCAAAATAATTATTTATCAAAATGTATACAAATTTTGAAGCAGTATTTGAACTCATGACCAGAGCTTTTGATTAAGGTATCATTCACCACAATCGGGCCACTATTACGTTTTGTATTAATTTAAATTAAAAATAAAAATCATAATTTGCAAAGGCTAACCCCTTTGCTGATTTTTTGGCAAAAAAATTATTATCAAAATGTATACATATTTTGATGCAGTATTTGAACTTATAGCCAGAGCTTTTGATTAAGGTATCATTAACCACAATCGGGCCACTATTACGTTTTGTATTAATTTAAATTAAAAATAAAAATCATAATTTGCAAAGGCTAACCCCTTTGCTGATTTTTTGAAACAAAAATTATTTATCAAAATGTATACATATTTTGATGCAGTATTTGAACTCATGACCAGAGCTTTTGATTAAGGTATCATTCACCACAATCGGGCCACTATTACGTTTGTATTAATTTAAATTAAAAAATAAAAATCTTAAATTAGCAAAGGCTAACCCCTTTGCTGATTTTTTGGCACAATAATTATTTATCAAAATGTATACAAATTTTGATGCAGTATTTGAACTCATGACCAGAGCTTTTGATTAAGGTATCATTCACCACAATCGGGCCACTATTACGTTTTGTATTAATTTAAATTAAAAATAAAAATCATAATTTGCAAAGGCTAACCCCTTTGCTGATTTTTTGGCAAAAAAATTATTATCAAAATGTATACATATTTTAATGCAGTATTTGAACTTATAACCAGAGCTTTTGATTAAGGTATCATTCACCACAATTGGGCCACTATTACGTTTTGTATTAATTTAAATTAAAAATAAAAATCATAATTTGCAAAGGCTAACCCCTTTGCTGATTTTTTGGCAAAAAAATTATTATCAAAATGTATACATATTTTGATGCAGTATTTGAACTTATAACCAGAGCTTTTGATTAAGGTATCATTCACCACAATCGGGCCACTATTACGTTTTGTATTAATTTAAATTAAAAATAAAAATCATAATTTGCAAAGGCTAACCCCTTTGCTGATTTTTGGCAAACAAATTATTATCAAAATGTAAACATATTTTGATGCAGTATTTGAACTTATAACCAGAGCTTTTGATTAAGGTATCACTCACCACAATCGGGCCACTATTACGTTTTGTATTAATTTAAATTAAAAATAAAAATCATAATTTGCAAAGGCTAACCCCTTTGCTGATTTTTTGGCAAAAAAATTATTATCAAAATGTAAACATATTTTAATGCAGTATTTTAACTTATAACCAGAGCTTTTGATTAAGGTATCATTCACCACAATCGGGCCACTATTACGTTTTGTATTAATTTAAATTAAAAATGAAAATCATAATTTGCAAAGGCTAACCCTTTGCTGATTTTTTGGCAAAAAAATTATTATCAAAATGTTAACATATTTTGATGCAGTATTTGAACTTATAACCAGAGCTTTTGATTAAGGTATCACTCACCACAATCGGGCCACTATTACGTTTTGTATTAATTTAAATTAAAAATAAAAATCATAATTTGCAAAGGCTAACCCCTTTGCTGATTTTTTGGCACAATAATTATTTATCAAAATGTAAACATATTTTGATGCAGTATTTGAACTTATAACCAGAGCTTTTGATTAAGGTATCACTCACCACAATCGGGCCACTATTACGTTTTGTATTAATTTAAATTAAAAATAAAAATCATAATTTGCAAAGGCTAACCCCTTTGCTGATTTTTTGGCAAAAAAATTATTATCAAAATGTATACATATTTTGATGCAGTATTTGAACTTATGACCAGAGCTTTTGATTAAGGTATCATTCACCACAATCGGGCCACTATTACGTTTTGTATTAATTTAAATTAAAAATAAAAATCATAATTTGCAAAGGCTAACCCCTTTGCTGATTTTTTGGCAAACAAATTATTTATCAAAATGTAAACAAATTTTGATGCAGTATTTGAACTTATGACCAGAGCTTTTGATTAAGGTATCATTCACCACAATCGGGCCACTATTACGTTTTGTATTAATTTAAATTAAAAATAAAAATCATAATTTGCAAAGGCTAACCCCTTTGCTGATTTTTTGGCAAAAAAATTATTATCAAAATGTATACATATTTTGATGCAGTATTTGAACTGATAGCCAGAGCTTTTGATTAAGGTATCACTCACCACAATCGGGCCACTATTACGTTTTGTATTAATTTAAATTAAAAATAAAAATCATAATTTGCAAAGGCTAACCCCTTTGCTGATTTTTTGACACAAAAATTATTTATCAAAATGTATACATATTTTGATGCAGTATTTGAACTCATGACCAGAGCTTTTGATTAAGGTATCATTCACCACAATCGGGCCACTATTACGTTTGTATTAATTTAAATTAAAAAATAAAAATCTTAAATTAGCAAAGGCTAACCCCTTTGCTGATTTTTTGGCACAATAATTATTTATCAAAATGTATACAAATTTTGATGCAGTATTTGAACTCATGACCAGAGCTTTTGATTAAGGTATCATTCACCACAATCGGGCCACTATTACGTTTTGTATTAATTTAAATTAAAAATAAAAATCATAATTTGCAAAGGCTAACCCCTTTGCTGATTTTTTGGCAAAAAAATTATTATCAAAATGTATACATATTTTAATGCAGTATTTGAACTTATAACCAGAGCTTTTGATTAAGGTATCATTCACCACAATCGGGCCACTATTACGTTTTGTATTAATTTAAATTAAAAATAAAAATCATAATTTGCAAAGGCTAACCCCTTTGCTGATTTTTTGGCAAAAAAATTATTATCAAAATGTAAACATATTTTGATGCAGTATTTGAACTTATAACCAGAGCTTTTGATTAATGTGTCACTCACCACAATCGGGCCACTATTACGTTTTGTATTAATTTAAATTAAAAATAAAAATCATAATTTGCAAAGGCTAACCCCTTTGCTGATTTTTTGGCAAAATTTTTTTTATCAAAATGTATACATATTTTGATGCAGTATTTGAACTTATAACCAGAGCTTTTGATTAAGGTATCATTCACCACAATCGGGCCACTATTACGTTTTGTATTAATTTAAATTAAAAAATAAAAATCTTAAATTAGCAAAGGCTAACCCCTTTGCTGATTTTTTGGCACAATAATTATTTATCAAAATGTAAAAAAAATTTGATGCAGTATTTGAACTCATGACCAGAGCTTTTGATTAAGGTATCATTCACCACAATCGGGCCACTATTACGTTTTGTATTAATTTAAATTAAAAATAAAAATCATAATTTGCAAAGGCTAACCCCTTTGCTGATTTTTTGGCAAAAAAATTATTATCAAAATGTATACATATTTTGATGCAGTATTTGAACTTATAATCAGAGCTTTTGATTAAGGTATCACTCACCACAATCGGGCCACTATTACGTTTTGTATTAATTTAAATTAAAAATAAAAATCATAATTTGCAAAGGCTAACCCCTTTGCTGATTTTTTGGCAAAAAAATTATTATCAAAATGTATACATATTTTGATGCAGTATTTGAACTCATGACCAGAGCTTTTGATTAAGGTATCATTCACCACAATCGGGCCACTATTACGTTTATATTAATTTAAATTAAAAAATAAAAATCTTAAATTAGCAAAGGCTAACCCCTTTGCTGATTTTTTGGCACAATAATTATTTATCAAAATGTATACAAATTTTGATGCAGTATTAGAACTCATGACCAGAGCTTTTGATTAAGGTATCATTCACCACAATCGGGCCACTATTACGTTTTGTATTAATTTAAATTAAACATAAAAATCATAATTTGCAAAGGCTAACCCCTTTGCTGATTTTTTGGCAAAAAAATTATTATCAAAATGTAAACATATTTTAATGCAGTATTTGAACTTATAACCAGAGCTTTTGATTAAGGTATCACTCACCACAATCGGGCCACTATTACGTTTTGTATTAATTTAAATTAAAAATAAAAATCATAATTTGCAAAGGCTAACCCCTTTGCTGATTTTTTGGCAAAAAAATTATTATCAAAATGTATACATATTTTGATGCAGTATTTGAACTTATAACCAGAGCTTTTGATTAAGGTATCATTCACCACAATCGGGCCACTATTACGTTTTGTATTAATTTAAATTAAAAATAAAAATCATAATTTGCAAAGGCTAACCCCTTTGCTGATTTTTTGGCAAACAAATTATTATCAAAATGTAAACATATTTTGATGCAGTATTTGAACTTATAAACAGAGCTTTTGATTAAGGTATCATTATCAAAATGTATACAAATTTTGATGCAGTATTTGAACTTATGACCAGAGCTTTTGATTAAGGTATCATTAACCACAATCGGGCCACTATTACGTTTTGTATTAATTTAAATTAAAAATAAAAATCATAATTTGCAAAGGCTAACCCCTTTGCTGATTTTTTGGCAAAAATTTTTTTATCAAAATGTATACATATTTTGATGCAGTATTTGAACTTATAACCAGAGCTTTTGATTAAGGTATCATTCACCACAATCGGCCACTATTACGTTTGTATTAATTTAAATTAAAAAATAAAAATCTTAAATTAGCAAAGGCTAACCCCTTTGCTGATTTTTTGGCACAATAATTATTTATCAAAATGTATACAAATTTTGATGCAGTATTTGAACTCATGACCAGAGCTTTTGATTAAGGTATCATTCACCACAATCGGGCCACTATTACGTTTTGTATTAATTTAAATTAAAAATAAAAATCATAATTTGCAAAGGCTAACCCCTTTGCTGATTTTTTGACACAAAAATTATTTATCAAAATGTATACATATTTTGATGCAGTATTTGAACTCATGACCAGAGCTTTTGGTTAAGGTATCACTCACCACAATCGGGCCACTATTACGTTTTGTATTAATTTAAATTAAAAATAAAAATCATAATTTGCAAAGGCTAACCCCTTTGCTGATTTTTTGGCAAAAAAATTATTATCAAAATGTATACATATTTTGATGCAGTATTTGAACTCATGACCAGAGCTTTTGATTAAGGTATCATTCACCACAATCGGGCCACTATTACGTTTATATTAATTTAAATTAAAAAATAAAAATCTTAAATTAGCAAAGGCTAACCCCTTTGCTGATTTTTTGGCACAATAATTATTTATCAAAATGTATACAAATTTTGATGCAGTATTAGAACTCATGACCAGAGCTTTTGATTAAGGTATCATTCACCACAATCGGGCCACTATTACGTTTTGTATTAATTTAAATTAAACATAAAAATCATAATTTGCAAAGGCTAACCCCTTTGCTGATTTTTTGGCAAAAAAATTATTATCAAAATGTAAACATATTTTAATGCAGTATTTGAACTTATAACCAGAGCTTTTGATTAAGGTATCACTCACCACAATCGGGCCACTATTACGTTTTGTATTAATTTAAATTAAAAATAAAAATCATAATTTGCAAAGGCTAACCCCTTTGCTGATTTTTTGGCAAAAAAATTATTATCAAAATGTATACATATTTTGATGCAGTATTTGAACTTATAACCAGAGCTTTTGATTAAGGTATCATTCACCACAATCGGGCCACTATTACGTTTTGTATTAATTTAAATTAAAAATAAAAATCATAATTTGCAAAGGCTAACCCCTTTGCTGATTTTTTGGCAAACAAATTATTATCAAAATGTAAACATATTTTGATGCAGTATTTGAACTTATAAACAGAGCTTTTGATTAAGGTATCATTATCAAAATGTATACAAATTTTGATGCAGTATTTGAACTTATGACCAGAGCTTTTGATTAAGGTATCATTAACCACAATCGGGCCACTATTACGTTTTGTATTAATTTAAATTAAAAATAAAAATCATAATTTGCAAAGGCTAACCCCTTTGCTGATTTTTTGGCAAAAATTTTTTTATCAAAATGTATACATATTTTGATGCAGTATTTGAACTTATAACCAGAGCTTTTGATTAAGGTATCATTCACCACAATCGGCCACTATTACGTTTGTATTAATTTAAATTAAAAAATAAAAATCTTAAATTAGCAAAGGCTAACCCCTTTGCTGATTTTTTGGCACAATAATTATTTATCAAAATGTATACAAATTTTGATGCAGTATTTGAACTCATGACCAGAGCTTTTGATTAAGGTATCATTCACCACAATCGGGCCACTATTACGTTTTGTATTAATTTAAATTAAAAATAAAAATCATAATTTGCAAAGGCTAACCCCTTTGCTGATTTTTTGACACAAAAATTATTTATCAAAATGTATACATATTTTGATGCAGTATTTGAACTCATGACCAGAGCTTTTGGTTAAGGTATCACTCACCACAATCGGGCCACTATTACGTTTTGTATTAATTTAAATTAAAAATAAAAATCATAATTTGCAAAGGCTAACCCCTTTGCTGATTTTTTGGCAAAAAAATTACTATCAAAATGTAAACATATTTTGATGCAGTATTTGAACTTATAATCAGAGCTTTTGATTAAGGTATCACTCACCACAATCGGGCCACTATTACGTTTTGTATTAATTTAAATTAAAAATAAAAATCATAATTTGCAAAGGCTAACCCTTTTGCTGATTTTTTGGCAAAAAAATTATAATCAAAATGTATACATATTTTGATGCAGTATTTGAACTCATGACCAGAGCTTTTGATTAAGGTATCATTCACCACAATCGGGCCACTATTACGTTTGTATTAATTTAAATTAAAAAATAAAAATCTTAAATTAGCAAAGGCTAACCCCTTTGCTGATTTTTTGGCACAATAATTATTTATCAAAATGTATACAAATTTTGATGCAGTATTTGAACTCATGACCAGAGCTTTTGATTAAGGTATCATTCACCACAATCGGGCCACTATTACGTTTTGTATTAATTTAAATTAAAAATAAAAATCATAATTTGCAAAGGCTAACCCCTTTGCTGATTTTTTGACAAAAAAATTATTATCAAAATGTAAACATATTTTAATGCAGTATTTGAACTTATAACCAGAGCTTTTGATTAAGGTATCACTCACCACAGTCGGGCCACTATTACGTTTTGTATTAATTTAAATTAAAAATAAAAATCATAATTTGCAAAGGCTAACCCCTTTGCTGATTTTTTGGCAAAAAAATTATTATCAAAATGTATACATATTTTGATGCAGTATTTGAACTTATGACCAGAGCTTTTGATTAAGGTATCATTAACCACAATCGGGCCACTATTACGTTTTGTATTAATTTAAATTAAAAATAAAAATCATAATTTGCAAAGGCTAACCCCTTTGCTGATTTTTTGGCAAAAATTTTTTTATCAAAATGTATACATATTTTGATGCAGTATTTGAACTTATAACCAGAGCTTTTGATTAAGGTATCATTCACCACAATCGGCCACTATTACGTTTGTATTAATTTAAATTAAAAAATAAAAATCTTAAATTAGCAAAGGCTAACCCCTTTGCTGATTTTTTGGCACAATAATTATTTATCAAAATGTATACAAATTTTGATGCAGTATTTGAACTCATGACCAGAGCTTTTGATTAAGGTATCATTCACCACAATCGGGCCACTATTACGTTTTGTATTAATTTAAATTAAAAATAAAAATCATAATTTGCAAAGGCTAACCCCTTTGCTGATTTTTTGACACAAAAATTATTTATCAAAATGTATACATATTTTGATGCAGTATTTGAACTCATGACCAGAGCTTTTGGTTAAGGTATCACTCACCACAATCGGGCCACTATTACGTTTTGTATTAATTTAAATTAAAAATAAAAATCATAATTTGCAAAGGCTAACCCCTTTGCTGATTTTTTGGCAAAAAAATTACTATCAAAATGTAAACATATTTTGATGCAGTATTTGAACTTATAATCAGAGCTTTTGATTAAGGTATCACTCACCACAATCGGGCCACTATTACGTTTTGTATTAATTTAAATTAAAAATAAAAATCATAATTTGCAAAGGCTAACCCCTTTGCTGATTTTTTGGCAAAAAAATTATAATCAAAATGTATACATATTTTGATGCAGTATTTGAACTCATGACCAGAGCTTTTGATTAAGGTATCATTCACCACAATCGGGCCACTATTACGTTTGTATTAATTTAAATTAAAAAATAAAAATCTTAAATTAGCAAAGGCTAACCCCTTTGCTGATTTTTTGGCACAATAATTATTTATCAAAATGTATACAAATTTTGATGCAGTATTTGAACTCATGACCAGAGCTTTTGATTAAGGTATCATTCACCACAATCGGGCCACTATTACGTTTTGTATTAATTTAAATTAAAAATAAAAATCATAATTTGCAAAGGCTAACCCCTTTGCTGATTTTTTGACAAAAAAATTATTATCAAAATGTAAACATATTTTAATGCAGTATTTGAACTTATAACCAGAGCTTTTGATTAAGGTATCACTCACCACAGTCGGGCCACTATTACGTTTTGTATTAATTTAAATTAAAAATAAAAATCATAATTTGCAAAGGCTAACCCCTTTGCTGATTTTTTGGCAAAAAAATTATTATCAAAATGTATACATATTTTGATGCAGTATTTGAACTTATAACCAGAGCTTTTGATTAAGGTATCACTCACCACAATCGGGCCACTATTACGTTTTGTATTAATTTAAATTAAAAATAAAAATCATAATTTGCAAAGGCTAACCCCTTTGCTGATTTTTTGACACAAAAATTATTTATCAAAATGTATACATATTTTGATGCAGTATTTGAACTCATGACCAGAGCTTTTGATTAAGGTATCATTCACCACAATCGGGCCACTATTACGTTTGTTTTAATTTAAGTTAAAAAATAAAAATCTTAAATTAGCAAAGGCTAACCCCTTTGCTGATTTTTTGGCACAATAATTATTTATCAAAATGTAAACATAATTTGATACAGTATTTGAACTTATAACCAGAGCTTTTGATTAAGGTGTCACTCACCACAATCGGGCCACTATTACGTTTTGTATTAATTTAAATTAAAAATAAAAATCATAATTTGCAAAGGCTAACCCCTTTGCTGATTTTTTGACACAAAAATTATTTATCAAAATGTATACATATTTTGATGCAGTATTTGAACTCATGACCAGAGCTTTTGATTAAGGTATCATTCACCACAATCGGGCCACTATTACGTTTGTATTAATTTAAATTAAAAAATAAAAATCTTAAATTAGCAAAGGCTAACCCCTTTGCTGATTTTTTGGCACAATAATTATTTATCAAAATGTATACAAATTTTGATGCAATATTTGAACTCATGACCAGAGCTTTTGATTAAGGTATCATTCACCACAATCGGGCCACTATTACGTTTTGTATTAATTTAAATTAAAAATAAAAATCATAATTTGCAAAGGCTAACCCCTTTGCTGATTTTTTGGCATAAAAATTATTTATCAAAATGTAAACATATTTTGATGCAGTATTTGAACTTATGACCAGAGCTTTTGATTAAGGTATCATTCACCACAATCGGGCCACTATTACGTTTTGTATTAATTTAAATTAAAAATAAAAATCATAATTTGCAAAGGCTAACCCCTTTGCTGATTTTTTGGCAAAAAAATTATTATCAAAATGTATACATATTTTGATGCAGTATTTGAACTTATAACCAGAGCTTTTGATTAAGGTATCATTCACCACAATCGGGCCACTATTACGTTTTGTATTAATTTAAATTAAAAATAAAAATCATAATTTGCAAAGGCTAACCCCTTTGCTGATTTTTTGGCAAAAAAATTATTATCAAAATGTAAACATATTTTGATGCAGTATTTGAAATTATAACCAGAGCTTTTGATTAAGGTGTCACTCACCACAATCGGGCCACTATTACGTTTTGTATTAATTTAAATTAAAAATAAAAATCATAGTTTGCAAAGGCTAACCCCTTTGCTGATTTTTTGGCAAAAAAATTATTATCAAAATGTAAACATATTTTGATGCAGTATTTGAATTTATAACCAGAGCTTTTGATTAAGGTATCACTCACCACAATCGGGCCACTATTACGTTTTGTATTAATTTAAATTAAAAATAAAAATCATAATTTGCAAAGGCTAACCCCTTTGCTGATTTTTTGGCAAAAAAATTATTATCAAAATGTATACATATTTTGATGCAGTATTTGAACTTATGACCAGAGCTTTTGATTAAGGTATCATTCACCACAATCGGGCCACTATTACGTTTTGTATTAATTTAAATTAAAAATAAAAATCATAATTTGCAAAGGCTAACCCCTTTGCTGATTTTTTGGCAAACAAATTATTATCAAAATGTAAACAAATTTTGATGCAGTATTTGAACTTATGACCAGAGCTTTTGATTAAGGTATCATTCACCACAATTGGGCCACTATTACGTTTTGTATTAATTTAAATTAAAAATAAAAATCATAATTTGCAAAGGCTAACCCCTTTGCTGATTTTTTGGCAAAAAAATTATTATCAAAATGTATACATATTTTGATGCAGTATTTAAACTGATAGCCAGAGCTTTTGATTAAGGTATCACTCACCACAATCGGGCCACTATTACGTTTTGTATTAATTTAAATTAAAAATAAAAATCATAATTTGCAAAGGCTAACCCCTCTGCTGATTTTCAGACACAAAAATTATTTATCAAAATGTATACATATTTTGATGCAGTATTTGAACTCATGACCAGAGCTTTTGATTAAGGTATCATTCACCACAATCGGGCCACTATTACGTTTGTATTAATTTAAATTAAAAAATAAAAATCTTAAATTAGCAAAGGCTAACCCCTTTGCTGATTTTTTGGCACAATAATTATTTATCAAAATGTATACAAATTTTGATGCAGTATTTGAACTCATGACCAGAGCTTTTGATTAAGGTATCATTCACCACAATCGGGCCACTATTACGTTTTGTATTAATTTAAATTAAAAATAAAAATCATAATTTGCAAAGGCTAACCCCTTTGCTGATTTTTTGGCAAAAAAATTATTATCAAAATGTATACATATTTTAATGCAGTATTTGAACTTATAACCAGAGCTTTTTATTAAGGTATCATTCACCACAATCGGGCCACTATTACGTTTTGTATTAATTTAAATTAAAAATAAAAATCATAATTTGCAAAGGCTAACCCCTTTGCTGATTTTTTGGCACAAAAATTATTATCAAAATGTATACATATTTTGATGCAGTATTTGAACTTATAACCAGAGCTTTTGATTAAGGTATCATTCACCACAATCGGGCCACTATTACGTTTTGTATTAATTTAAATTAAAAATAAAAATCATAATTTGCAAAGGCTAACCCCTTTGCTGATTTTTTGGCAAAAAAATTATTATCAAAATGTAAACATATTTTGATGCAGTATTTGAACTTATAACCAGAGCTTTTGATTAAGGTGTCACTCACCACAATCGGGCCACTATTACGTTTTGTATTAATTTAAATTAAAAATAAAAATCATAATTTGCAAAGGCTAACCCCTTTGCTGATTTTTTGGCAAAAATTTTTTTATCAAAATGTATACATATTTTGATGCAGTATTTGAACTTATAACCAGAGCTTTTGATTAAGGTATCATTCACCACAATCGGCCACTATTACGTTTGTATTAATTTAAATTAAAAAATAAAAATCTTAAATTAGCAAAGGCTAACCCCTTTGCTGATTTTTTGGCACAATAATTATTTATCAAAATGTAAAAAAATTTTGATGCAGTATTTGAACTCATGACCAGAGCTTTTGATTAAGGTATCATTCACCACAATCGGGCCACTATTACGTTTTGTATTAATTTAAATTAAAAATAAAAATCATAATTTGCAAAGGCTAACCCCTTTGCTGATTTTTTGGCAAAAAAATTATTATCAAAATGTAAACATATTTTGATGCAGTATTTGAACTTATAATCAGAGCTTTTGATTAAGGTATCACTCACCACAATCGGGCCACTATTACGTTTTGTATTAATTTAAATTAAAAATAAAAATCATAATTTGCAAAGGCTAACCCCTTTGCTGATTTTTTGGCAAAAAAATTATTATCAAAATGTATACATATTTTGATGCAGTATTTGAACTCATGACCAGAGCTTTTGATTAAGGTATCATTCACCACAATCGGGCCACTATTACGTTTTGTATTAATTTAAATTAAAAATAAAAATCATAATTTGCAAAGGCTAACCCCTTTGCTGATTTTTGGCAAAAAAATTATTATCAAAATAAAAACATATTTTAATGCAGTATTTGAACTTATAACCAGAGCTTTTGATTAAGGTATCACTCACCACAATCGGGCCACTATTACGTTTTGTATTAATTTAAATTAAAAATAAAAATCATAATTTGCAAAGGCTAACCCCTTTGCTGATTTTTTGGCAAAAAAATTATTTATCAAAATGTAAAAAAATTTTGATGCAGTATTAGAACTCATGACCAGAGCTTTTGATTAAGGTATCATTCACCACAATCGGGCCACTATTACGTTTTGTATTAATTTAAATTAAAAATAAAAATCATAATTTGCAAAGGCTAACCCCTTTGCTGATTTTTTGACAAAAAAATTATTATCAAAATGTATACATATTTTGATGCAGTATTTGAACTTATAACCAGAGCTTTTGATTAAGGTATCATTCACCACAATCGGGCCACTATTACGTTTTGTATTAATTTAAATTAAAAATAAAAATCATAATTTGCAAAGGCTAACCCCTTTGCTGATTTTTTGGCAAAAAATTTATTATCAAAATGTATACATATTTTGATGCAGTATTTGAACTCATGACCAGAGCTTTTGATTAAGGTATCATTCACCACAATCGGGCCACTATTACGTTTATATTAATTTAAATTAAAAAATAAAAATCTTAAATTAGCAAAGGCTAACCCCTTTGCTGATTTTTTGGCACAATAATTATTTATCAAAATGTATACAAATTTTGATGCAGTATTAGAACTCATGACCAGAGCTTTTGATTAAGGTATCATTCACCACAATCGGGCCACTATTACGTTTTGTATTAATTTAAATTAAAAATAAAAATCATAATTTGCAAAGGCTAACCCCTTTGCTGATTTTTGGCAAAAAAATTATTATCAAAATGTAAACATATTTTAATGCAGTATTTGAACTTATAACCAGAGCTTTTGATTAAGGTATCACTCACCACAATCGGGCCACTATTACGTTTTGTATTAATTTAAATTAAAAATAAAAATCATAATTAGCAAAGGCTAACCCCTTTGCTGATTTTTTGGCACAATAATTATTTATCAAAATGTAAAAAAATTTTGATGCAGTATTTGAACTCATGACCAGAGCTTTTGATTAAGGTATCATTCACCACAATCGGGCCACTATTACGTTTTGTATTAATTTAAATTAAAAATAAAAATCATAATTTGCAAAGGCTAACCCCTTTGCTGATTTTTTGACACAAAAATTATTTATCAAAATGTATACATATTTTGATGCAGTATTTGAACTCATGACCAGAGCTTTTGATTAAGGTATCATTCACCACAATCGGGCCACTATTACGTTTGTATTAATTTAAATTAAAAAATAAAAATCTTAAATTAGCAAAGGCTAACCCCTTTGCTGATTTTTTGGCACAATAATTATTTATCAAAATGTATACAAATTTTGATGCAGTATTTGAACTCATGACCAGAGCTTTTGATTAAGGTATCATTCACCACAATCGGGCCACTATTACGTTTTGTATTAATTTAAATTAAAAATAAAAATCATAATTTGCAAAGGCTAACCCCTTTGCTGATTTTTTGGCAAAAAAATTATTATCAAAATGTATACATATTTTAATGCAGTATTTGAACTTATAACCAGAGCTTTTGATTAAGGTATCATTCACCACAATCGGGCCACTATTACGTTTTGTATTAATTTAAATTAAAAATAAAAATCATAATTTGCAAAGGCTAACCCCTTTGCTGATTTTTTGGCAAAAAAATTATTATCAAAATGTAAACATATTTTGATGCAGTATTTGAACTTATAACCAGAGCTTTTGATTAAGGTGTCACTCACCACAATCGGGCCACTATTACGTTTTGTATTAATTTAAATTAAAAATAAAAATCATAATTTGCAAAGGCTAACCCCTTTGCTGATTTTTTGGCAAAAAAATTATTATCAAAATGTAAACATATTTTGATGCAATATTTGAAATTATAACCAGAGCTTTTGATTAAGGTATCACTCACCACAATCGGGCCACTATTACGTTTTGTATTAATTTAAATTAAAAATAAAAATCATAATTTGCAAAGGCTAACCCCTTTGCTGATTTTTTGGCAAAAATTTTTTTATCAAAATGTATACATATTTTGATGCAGTATTTGAACTTATAACCAGAGCTTTTGATTAAGGTATCATTCACCACAATCGGGCCACTATTACGTTTATATTAATTTAAATTAAAAAATAAAAATCTTAAATTAGCAAAGGCTAACCCCTTTGCTGATTTTTTGGCACAATAATTATTTATCAAAATGTATACAAATTTTGATGCAGTATTAGAACTCATGACCAGAGCTTTTGATTAAGGTATCATTCACCACAATCGGGCCACTATTACGTTTTGTATTAATTTAAATTAAAAATAAAAATCATAATTTGCAAAGGCTAACCCCTTTGCTGATTTTTTGGCAAAAAAATTATTATCAAAATGTAAACATATTTTAATGCAGTATTTGAACTTATAACCAGAGCTTTTGATTAAGGTATCACTCACCACAATCGGGCCACTATTACGTTTTGTATTAATTTAAATAAAAAATAAAAATCATAATTAGCAAAGGCTAACCCCTTTGCTGATTTTTTGGCACAATAATTATTTATCAAAATGTAAAAAAATTTTGATGCAGTATTTGAACTCATGACCAGAGCTTTTGATTAAGGTATCATTCACCACAATCGGGCCACTATTACGTTTTGTATTAATTTAAATTAAAAATAAAAATCATAATTTGCAAAGGCTAACCCCTTTGCTGATTTTTTGGCAAAAAAATTATTATTAAAATGTAAACATATTTTGATGCAGTATTTGAACTTATAATCAGAGCTTTTGATTAAGGTATCACTCACCACAATCGGGCCACTATTACGTTTTGTATTAATTTAAATTAAAAATAAATCACCACAATCGGGCCACTATTACGTTTTGTATTAATTTAAATTAAAAATAAAAATCATAATTTGCAAAGGCTAACCCCTTTGCTGATTTTTTGGCAAACAAATTATTATCAAAATGTATACATATTTTGATGCAGTATTTGAACTTATAACCAGAGCTTTTGATTAAGGTATCATTCACCACAATCGGGCCACTATTACGTTTTGTATTAATTTAAATTAAAAATAAAAATCATAATTTGCAAAGGCTAACCCCTTTGCTGATTTTTTGACACAAAAATTATTTATCAAAATGTATACATATTTTGATGCAGTATTTGAACTCATGACCAGAGCTTTTGATTAAGGTATCACTCACCACAATCGGGCCACTATTACGTTTTGTATTAATTTAAATTAAAAATAAAAATCATAATTTGCAAAGGCTAACCCCTTTGCTGATTTTTTGGCAAAAAAATTATTATCAAAATGTAAACATATTTTAATGCAGTATTTGAACTTATAACCAGAGCTTTTGATTAAGGTATCACTCACCACAATCGGGCCACTATTACGTTTTGTATTAATTTAAATTAAAAATAAAAATCATAATTAGCAAAGGCTAACCCCTTTGCTGATTTTTTGGCACAATAATTATTATCAAAATGTATACAAATTTTGATGCAGTATTTGAACTCATGACCAGAGCTTTTGATTAAGGTATCATTCATCACAATCGGGCCACTATTACGTTTTGTATTAATTTAAATTAAAAATAAAAATCATAATTTGCAAAGGCTAACCCCTTTGCTGATTTTTTGACACAAAAATTATTTATCAAAATGTATACATATTTTGATGCAGTATTTGAACTCATGACCAGAGCTTTTGATTAAGGTATCACTCACCACAATCGGGCCACTATTACGTTTTGTATTAATTTAAATTAAAAATAAAAATCATAATTTGCAAAGGCTAACCCCTTTGCTGATTTTTTGGCAAAAAAATTACTATCAAAATGTATACATATTTTGATGCAGTATTTGAACTTATAATCAGAGCTTTTGATTAAGGTATCACTCACCACAATCGGGCCACTATTACGTTTTGTATTAATTTAAATTAAAAATAAAAATCATAATTTGCAAAGGCTAACCCCTTTGCTGATTTTTTGGCAAAAAAATTATAATCAAAATGTATACATATTTTGATGCAGTATTTGAACTCATGACCAGAGCTTTTGATTAAGGTATCATTCACCACAATCGGGCCACTATTACGTTTGTATTAATTTAAATTAAAAAATAAAAATCATAATTTGCAAAGGCTAACCCCTTTGCTGATTTTTTGGCAAAAAAATTATTATCAAAATGTATACATATTTTGATGCAGTATTTGAACTCATGACCAGAGCTTTTGATTAAGGTATCATTCACCACAATCGGGCCACTATTACGTTTATATTAATTTAAATTAAAAAATAAAAATCTTAAATTAGCAAAGGCTAACCCCTTTGCTGATTTTTTGGCACAATAATTATTTATCAAAATGTATACAAATTTTGATGCAGTATTTGAACTCATGACCAGAGCTTTTGATTAAGGTATCATTCACCACAATCGGGCCACTATTACGTTTTGTATTAATTTAAATTAAAAATAAAAATCATAATTTGCAAAGGCTAACCCCTTTGCTGATTTTTTGGCAAAAAAATTATTATCAAAATGTAAACATATTTGAATGCAGTATTTGAACTTATAACCAGAGCTTTTGATTAAGGTATCACTCACCACAGTCGGGCCACTATTACGTTTTGTATTAATTTAAATTAAAAATAAAAATCATAATTTTCAAAGGCTAACCCCTTTGCTGATTTTTTGGCAAAAAAATTATTATCAAAATGTATACATATTTTGATGCAGTATTTGAACTTATAACCAGAGCTTTTGATTAAGGTATCATTCACCACAATCGGGCCACTATTACGTTTTGTATTAATTTAAATTAAAAATAAAAATCATAATTTGCAAAGGCTAACCCCTTTGCTGATTTTTTGGCAAACAAATTATTATCAAAATGTATACATATTTTGATGCAGTATTTGAACTTATAACCAGAGCTTTTGATTAAGGTATCATTCACCACAATCGGGCCACTATTACGTTTTGTATTAATTTAAATTAAAAATAAAAATCATAATTTGCAAAGGCTAACCCCTTTGCTGATTTTTTGACACTAAATTATTTATCAAAATGTATACATATTTTGATGCAGTATTTGAACTCATGACCAGAGCTTTTGATTAAGGTATCATTCACCACAATCGGGCCACTATTACGTTTGTATTAATTTAAATTAAAAAATAAAAATCTTAAATTAGCAAAGGCTAACCCCTTTGCTGATTTTTTGGCACAATAATTATTTATTAAAATGTATACAAATTTTAATGCAGTATTTGAACTCATGACCAGAGCTTTTGATTAAGGTATCATTCACCACAATCGGGCCACTATTACGTTTTGTATTAATTTAAATTAAAAATAAAAATCATAATTTGCAAAGGCTAACCCCTTTGCTGATTTTTGGCAAAACAATTATTATCAAAATGTAAACATATTTTGATGCAGTATTTGAACTTATAACCAGAGCTTTTGATTAAGGTATCATTCACCACAATCGGGCCACTATTACGTTTTGTATTAATTTAAATTAAAAATAAAAACCATAATTTGCAAAGGCTAACCCCTTTGCTGATTTTTTGGCACAATAATTATTTATCAAAATGTATACAAATTTTGATGCAGTATTTGAACTCATGACCAGAGCTTTTGATTAAGGTATCATTCACCACAATCGGGCCACTATTACGTTTGTATTAATTTAAATTAAAAAATAAAAATCTTAAATTAGCAAAGGCTAACCCCTTTGCTGATTTTTTGGCACAATAATTATTATCAAAATGTATACAAATTTTAATGCAGTATTTGAACTCATGACCAGAGCTTTTGATTAAGGTATCATTCACCACAATCGGGCCACTATTACGTTTTGTATTAATTTAAATTGTAAAAAAAATCTAATAATTTAAAAGTTAACCAACAAAGGGGCTAGCCTTTGCACAATTTTATAAATCAAGCCACTTGATCTAAAACCTACACTCACTCTTGCCGCTACTGGCATGGTGGATTGACCCTAGAAATTTCAAGTCGCTCTTAGCTTAGAGAACAGATGCTGCAAATATGGCAATGGGTATTTAATGATACTGTTTACTCGCCATGTAGCAAAAATCATTGGCAACCAACATTTTTAAATCATTTATTCTTACATACAATTGAAGTATGCAGTATTTTATCTGTAGTATTATAAAACTGCAAAATATGCGCAGACACTGAATTCTATAAAACATCCTCCATCTAGATTTCCAATGTAATACTTTACATTCCGGCAAGAAATCCCAAAAACACTCGTTTCTTTATCAATTTTAAGTTAGCCTCGAGTATAATATGTCAGCAAGACCAACAATTAACATTTTATTTTTTTGTTGATTCCGATAAAATTAACATTTTATGTTTATATTATAACATAATCTAAAGAATTTGATATCAACTTACCTAATTAACTTTAACAATCGTTTCATGTTACCATAACATTTTCATATTGTTGTACCCTAATTAATCATAAACATAATTTTATGTCTCCCAGACACTACTATAAATCATTAAAACTACAACAACAACAAAAAAACGTTCGACCGTAATGAAATTCTGCCACTATTATATATCGTCATCGTAATGTATATACAATGGACAAAAAGCAAAAAACAATGATAAGAAATGGTTTTGGTAGAACACGAAGTTGATAATTTTTCTTTTAATTTTCGCCAAGACAGATAAAATGTATTTTGTAACGTAGCAAAAATATAGAGGTAGCAAAAAAATGTTTGGCTTGGTATATAAGACGAAGTATGTACTTAAATACATAATATAATTAATTTTTTTTTCCATTATTTTTGTTAAGATTACAACTATACAAAAGATAAGAAGAGAAAATATTTTGTTATTAATAAATTTGCTAAGATCTCCTTAATGTAGTTTGAGTGGCGCTACATTATAAAGTGTCAACAAACAAATTCATAGTTTGTTTGTACACTGGCAAATGTTTATTTGTAAGTTAATTTGGATGATTTTCTCTTTATGTTGGCCGATCCCCTTTTTTCATTAACAAAGGGAATTGAAGCATAATGTTGGGACCACCTGGAATACTAGCTTAGTACTTTAATAAAGACTACCTCTCTTTAAAATCGAACTGTATTACCATAATGCCTGTTCTGGATTTTGAACCTTTTCGATTTCAAAGTTTTATTGATCTCACCATTGTGTTTAGTTTCTGAGTATTCGACTTTTCAAATGTTGGCCTACATCCACTAGTTTAAGTGGGTTAACAATCATGTATTTGGTGAATAAATTACTCGCCTAGTATTACAAATATAGAGGTTCCTTTTAGCAAGTAATTAAAGAAAGACTTACCTCTTTTGTTAACGTTGGTACTTCCAAATTATACAGTCATATTCCATATAGACTAAAAACGGCAAAATTTTGTTGTTGCCGCCTCCAGGCAGATCGCAGTTATATCAATATTGCTTCATTGAGAAAGAAAAAATTTATTTAGGTTAATTTCTCCAAGAATGCAGGATGTAGACTTACTTAACTATTTAAAATATTATACCCTTTCATATGAAGGCCCCAGATCCTGTAATACTTTTTCCATAGTTCCTGAATTAGAACTATATCCTCACTTGGTTTAGTCAGTCTATAGAAGAGCTCACGAGGCAGCTTTTGAGTGATTCAGGTCAATCTTAAGTATGCTTAACATTTTACATTTTAACATTTTAGTCACGCACTTGGATACAAATAGCCTACTTCAGCTTTTGTTTTTGTAGAAAGATCTCATCTAGGCATTCAGTTAGTTTTATGCACCTTTGATGTCATTCCACTTCTCTACAAGGTAAGGAAGGGTCTCGCATTGGATTCTCCAAGAGCATTCAAAAATACGGTGTTTATTGCATTAAACATGGTCCTACATCTCTCTGATGTGAAAGCTTCCATCCTCCTGATTTCAGTTAATGATGGCTGGTATCTCACCATGCTTCCTGAACTCATCATTGAACAACTTAACTTTAATCCTGCCACATTGCTATCATTTGACTTGGCATCCACTTGCAGGCCGGGTCACTTACCAATGCTCACTTTCAACTCATCTTGGGAGAGCTGTCGTTTAGCCACACTGTAGTACCTCGGGGGTTGAGATTGAGGGATTGTTTTTTATCCCTTGCCTATATGGGAGGTTGATAAACCTTTTCAGTTTAGGTTCCCTTCCAATGTTTCTGGTTTTTAAGAACGGTCCCTTTGATTTTATTTTTTGTTGAATCCACAATATTCCCACAAGTATTGGAGAAAAAAGGGCCAGTTGCATACAGTTTCGTATACGCATGTGCGGTTTTATACAATTGGAAGTTGCTAGATACCCAAAGGACCCCGTTAAAGACTTGGCTTTGTCAATTGGGCCTATACACCTTAAAGCGGTCCACTTGCCATTATTTAGTGTGACCCGCTCCAAGGTTAGTTTTAATAACCCGTTCTATGAACAAAAACCTGGAAGCGACTACAAATGTTGACGCTTACCTAACCTTATAGTTTCCTGGATATTGAATATTTTCAATATTTGCTTTCATTCGTCTTTGTAAAGGTTCCATCTGTAAATCAAGTCGTCCATGGTTTCGTCATCATGGCCACACTCATAGCTGCGCTCGTTTCGCTTAAATGGAACTTTTTTAGGTAGGCTTCTTTTTTTTCATGTTCCGTTAACATCTGAGTTAATAGTGCACTAAACTTAATCCAACGTATCATTGATGTTTGGAAGGAAACGAAAAGTTGTTTCATTGAATTGTTCCATCTTTCTTGCCACATTGCAATGAATGCTTTCCGCATCTGACCCTTGAGTGAACCAATAAATTTTGTTTCTATTTGTCCAGTTTTTAATACTACGATTCCGTAGCTCACACTTTACCTTTTCTTAATTTATACCATCTTACACGGGAACTGCATCTGTTGATACAATTCTGTAAGCTTTTGTATTACTAATTAGGATTTCCTTTCTTGTGCTTCTTATTCGGTGGTAAAAATCCATTCTATCAGTCTACTCAGCACAACCATATGTGAGTAATGTGCCTACATATAACCAGTAGACCTTCATATAGCGTCTTGAGCGTTTTTTGTTTAAAGCAACAATTTTCTTTTGCTACTCGTCTCAGCATAAAGACGACTTTTTTACTGCTTTCTGCAATCCTTTTGACGTGGGACGTGACATCCAGCCTTTCGTCAAAATCTATCCTAAGCCATTTTACAGTTTTGAACATCTTAATTCTCACTCAATTCACAGACACCAAAAGTGGTCTTGTGATATCGAGCGATCATTTAAGTTGGATCATTACTGTTTTGGCAGACGTACGCTCCATATTTTAGCTTTGCAACCCCAATCAGTGATTTTATGTATAGCTCTCGTAGCTTCATCCTTAACGTTTTGTCTAGAGTTTCCAGCAAAGAGCCTTATCGTTTGCGACATTGGTTTTTGGAAAATCTACTCTTTAGACGTTCGTTCAGAAGACGCATGGTACTGAGCCACTTTTAATGCCTTGCTCTTTGTATCACTTCGACCTCAATATTTTCAAGACCGAGTACTTTGCCAGTTTTTAATTGATTGATTGATTGATTGATTTTGAATGTACTGCCAAGCATTAAGCAGGATATCCCGGAAAGCGCCGGGCCCACAGTACACCCGTTTTTACATTTACTTGGAAGGATATGGAAGGATACTAGTTAAATTATTGAGATCGACCCGGTTACAGACACCTTGGCGGCCAATAGTTAGTAAATTTTTGTGGGTTAGGGAAAGGAAAAGTATGTTAGTTATGACATAATTGGTCCGATTGCCCGGTAGCCAATATTCAAACTACTGTTAGCGTAAGACAATCACATTTTTGTTGTACTGCTCTGCATTCTGCCATCTCTTATCAGCAACTCCAGTATGCTGCCAATCTTCTGTAATCTGCAATGGTACCCTGAAAACAGAATCTATTAATTAACTAGTTGGTCTTAGCCGTAGGCTGTAATAAATTGAATTAATTTTTAATCTGAAATTACAAATTCATTAATTCTTAATATAATAACATAATTATATAATAATATAATTCTTAATATACTGTAATAAATTGTTAGTTTTTGCCCGAAATATAAATATATAAATATATAAATATATATATATATATATAAATATATAAATATATAAATATATAAATATATAAATATATAAATATATAAATATATAAATAGATAGATATATAAATATATAAATATATAAATATATAAATATATAAATATATAAATATATAAATATATAAATAACTAAATATATAAATATATAAATATATAAATATATAAATATATAAATATATAAATATATAAATATATAAATATATAAATACATAAATATATAAATATATAAATACATAAATATATAAATATATAAATATATAAATATATAAATAAATAAATATATAAATATATAAATATATAAATACATAAATATATAAATATATAAATATATAAATATATAAATATATAAATACATAAATATATAAATATATAAATATATAAATATATAAATATATAAATATATAAATATATATATATATAAATATATAAATATATAAATACATAAATATATAAATATATAAATATATAAATATATAAATATATAAATATATAAATACATAAATATATAAATACATAAATATATAAATACATAAATATATAAATATATAAATATATAAATATATAAATATATAAATATATAAATATATAAATATATAAATATATAAATATATAAATATATAAATATATAAATATATAAATATATAAATATATAAATATATAAATATATAAATATATAAATATATAAATATATAAATATATAAATATATAAATATATAAATATATAAATATATAAATATATAAATATATAAATATATAAATATATAAATATATAAATATATAAATATATAAATATATAAATATATAAATATATAAATATATAAATATATAAATATATAAATATATAAATATATAAATATATAAATATATAAATATATAAATATATAAATATATAAATATATAAATATATAAATATATAAATACATAAATATATAAATATATAAATATATAAATATATAAATATATAAATATATAAATATATAAATATATAAATATATAAATATATAAATATATAAATATATAAATATATAAATATATAAATACATAAATATATAAATATATAAATATATAAATATATAAATATATAAATATATAAATATATAAATATATAAATATATAAATATATAAATATATAAATATATAAATATATAAATATATAAATATATAAATATATAAATATATAAATACATAAATATATAAATATATAAATATATAAATATATAAATATATAAATATATAAATATATAAATATATAAATATATAAATATATAAATATATAAATATATAAATATATAAATATATAAATATATAAATATATAAATATATAAATATATAAATATATAAATATATAAATATATAAATATATAAATATATAAATATATAAATATATAAATATATAAATATATAAATATATAAATATATAAATATATAAATATATAAATATATAAATATATAAATATATAAATATATAAATATATAAATATATAAATATATAAATATATAAATATATAAATATATAAATATATAAATATATAAATATATAAATATATAAATATATAAATATATAAATATATAAATATATAAATATATAAATATATAAATATATAAATATATAAATATATAAATATATAAATATATAAATATATAAATATATAAATATATAAATATATAAATATATAAATATATAAATATATAAATATATAAATATATAAATATATAAATATATAAATATATAAATATATAAATATATAAATATATAAATATATAAATATATAAATATATAAATATATAAATATATAAATATATAAATATATAAATATATAAATATATAAATATATAAATATATAAATATATAAATATATAAATATATAAATATATAAATATATAAATATATAAATATATAAATATATAAATATATAAATATATAAATATATAAATATATAAATATATAAATATATAAATATATAAATATATAAATATATAAATATATAAATATATAAATATATAAATATATAAATATATAAATATATAAATATATAAATATATAAATATATAAATATATAAATATATAAATATATAAATATATAAATATATAAATATATAAATATATAAATATATAAATATATAAATATATAAATATATAAATATATAAATATATAAATATATAAATATATAAATATATAAATATATAAATATATAAATATATAAATATATAAATATATAAATATATAAATATATAAATATATAAATATATAAATATATAAATATATAAATATATAAATATATAAATATATAAATATATAAATATATAAATATATAAATATATAAATATATAAATATATAAATATATAAATATATAAATATATAAATATATAAATATATAAATATATAAATATATAAATATATAAATATATAAATATATAAATATATAAATATATAAATATATAAATATATAAATATATAAATATATAAATATATAAATATATAAATATATAAATATATAAATATATAAATATATAAATATATAAATATATAAATATATAAATATAAATATATAAATATATAAATACATAAATATATAAATATATAAATATATAAATATATAAATATATAAATATATAAATATATAAATATATAAATACATAAATATATAAATATATAAATATATAAATATATAAATATATAAATATATAAATATATAAATATATAAATATATAAATATATAAATATATAAATATATAAATATATAAATATATAAATATATAAATATATAAATATATAAATATATAAATATATAAATATATAAATATATAAATATATAAATATATAAATATATAAATATATAAATATATAAATATATAAATATATAAATATATAAATATATAAATATATAAATATATAAATATATAAATATATAAATATATAAATATATAAATATATAAATATATAAATATATAAATATATAAATATATAAATATATAAATATATAAATATATAAATATATAAATATATAAATATATAAATATATAAATATATAAATATATAAATATATAAATATATAAATATATAAATATATAAATATATAAATATATAAATATATAAATATATAAATATATAAATATATAAATATATAAATATATAAATATATAAATATATAAATATATAAATATATAAATATATAAATATATAAATATATAAATATATAAATATATAAATATATAAATATATAAATATATAAATATATAAATATATAAATATATAAATATATAAATATATAAATATATAAATATATAAATATATAAATATATAAATATATAAATATATAAATATATAAATATATAAATATATAAATATATAAATATATAAATATATAAATATATAAATATATAAATATATAAATATATAAATATATAAATATATAAATATATATTTATATATTTATATATATAAATATATAAATATATAAATATATAAATATATAAATATATAAATATATAAATATATAAATATATAAATATATAAATATATAAATATATAAATATATAAATATATAAATATATAAATATATAAATATATAAATATATAAATATATAAATATATAAATACATAAATATATAAATATATAAATATATAAATATATAAATATATAAATATATAAATATATAAATATATAAATATATAAATATATAAATATATAAATATATAAATATATAAATATATAAATATATAAATATATAAATATATAAATATATAAATATATAAATATATAAATATATAAATATATAAATATATAAATATATAAATATATAAATATATAAATATATAAATATATAAATATATAAATATATAAATATATAAATATATAAATATATAAATATATAAATATATAAATACATAAATATATAAATATATAAATATATAAATATATAAATATATAAATATATAAATATATAAATATATAAATACATAAATATATAAATATATAAATATATAAATATATAAATATATAAATACATAAATATATAAATACATAAATATATAAATATATAAATATATAAATATATAAATATATAAATATATAAATATATAAATATATAAATATATAAATATATAAATATATAAATATATAAATATATAAATATATAAATATATAAATATATAAATATATAAATATATAAATATATAAATATATAAATATATAAATATATAAATATATAAATATATAAATATATAAATATATAAATATATAAATATATAAATATATAAATATATAAATATATAAATATATAAATATATAAATATATAAATATATAAATATATAAATATATAAATATATAAATATATAAATATATAAATATATAAATATATAAATATATAAATATATAAATATATAAATATATAAATATATAAATATATAAATATATAAATATATAAATATATAAATATATAAATATATAAATATATAAATATATAAATATATAAATATATAAATATATAAATATATAAATATATAAATATATAAATATATAAATATATAAATATATAAATATATAAATATATAAATATATAAATATATAAATATATAAATATATAAATATATAAATATATAAATATATAAATATATAAATATATAAATATATAAATATATAAATATATAAATATATAAATATATAAATATATAAATATATAAATATATAAATATATAAATATATAAATATATAAATATATAAATATATAAATATATAAATATATAAATATATAAATATATAAATATATAAATATATAAATATATAAATATATAAATATATAAATATATAAATATATAAATACATAAATATATAAATATATAAATATATAAATATATAAATATATAAATATATAAATATATAAATATATAAATATATAAATATATAAATATATAAATATATAAATATATAAATATATAAATATATAAATATATAAATATATAAATATATAAATATATAAATATATAAATATATAAATATATAAATATATAAATATATAAATATATAAATATATAAATATATAAATATATAAATATATAAATATATAAATATATAAATATATAAATATATAAATATATAAATATATAAATATATAAATATATAAATATATAAATATATAAATATATAAATATATAAATATATAAATATATAAATATATAAATATATAAATATATAAATATATAAATATATAAATATATAAATATATAAATATATAAATATATAAATATATAAATATATAAATATATAAATATATAAATATATAAATATATAAATATATAAATATATAAATATATAAATATATAAATATATAAATATATAAATATATAAATATATAAATATATAAATATATAAATATATAAATATATAAATATATAAATATATAAATATATAAATATATAAATATATAAATATATAAATATATAAATATATAAATATATAAATATATAAATATATAAATATATAAATATATAAATATATAAATATATAAATATATAAATATATAAATATATAAATATATAAATATATAAATATATAAATATATAAATATAAAATATATAAATATATAAATATATAAATATATAAATATATAAATATATAAATATATAAATATATAAATATATAAATATATAAATATATAAATATATAAATATATAAATATATAAATATATAAATATATAAATATATAAATATATAAATATATAAATATATAAATATATAAATATATAAATATATAAATATATAAATATATAAATATATAAATATATAAATATATAAATATATAAATATATAAATATATAAATATATAAATATATAAATATATAAATATATAAATATATAAATATATAAATATATAAATATATAAATATATAAATATATAAATATATAAATATATAAATATATAAATATATAAATATATAAATATATAAATATATAAATATATAAATATATAAATATATAAATATATAAATATATAAATATATAAATATATAAATATATAAATATATAAATATATAAATATATAAATATATAAATATATAAATATATAAATATATAAATATATAAATATATAAATATATAAATATATAAATATATAAATATATAAATATATAAATATATAAATATATAAATACATAAATATATAAATATATAAATATATAAATATATAAATATATAAATATATAAATATATAAATATATAAATATATAAATATATAAATATATAAATATATAAATATATAAATATATAAATATATAAATATATAAATATATAAATATATAAATATATAAATATATAAATATATAAATATATAAATATATAAATATATAAATATATAAATATATAAATATATAAATATATAAATATATAAATATATAAATATATAAATATATAAATATATAAATATATAAATATATAAATATATAAATATATAAATATATAAATATATAAATATATAAATATATAAATATATAAATATATAAATATATAAATATATAAATACATAAATATATAAATACATAAATATATAAATATATAAATATATAAATACATAAATATATAAATATATAAATATATAAATATATAAATATATAAATATATAAATATATAAATATATAAATATATAAATATATAAATATATAAGTATATAAATATATAAATATATAAATATATAAATATATAAATATATAAATATATAAATATATAAATATATAAATATATAAATATATAAATATATAAATATATAAATATATAAATATATAAATATATAAATATATAAATATATAAATATATAAATATATAAATATATAAATATATAAATATATAAATATATAAATACATAAATATATAAATATATAAATATATAAATATATTAATATATAAATACATAAATATATAAATATATAAATATATAAATATATAAATATATAAATATATAAATATATAAATATATAAATATATAAATATATAAATATATAAATATATAAATATATAAATATATAAATATATAAATATATAAATATATAAATATATAAATATATAAATATATAAATATATAAAATATAAATATATAAATATATAAATATATAAATATATAAATATATAAATATATAAATATATAAATATATAAATACATAAATATATAAATATATAAATATATAAATATATAAATATATAAATATATAAATATATAAATATATAAATATATAAATATATAAATATATAAATATATAAATATATAAATATATAAATATATAAATATATAAATATATAAATATATAAATATATAAATATATAAATATATAAATATATAAATATATAAATATATAAATATATAAATATATAAATATATAAATATATAAATATATAAATATATAAATATATAAATATATAAATATATAAATACATAAATATATAAATACATAAATATATAAATATATAAATATATAAATATATAAATATATAAATATATAAATATATAAATATATAAATATATAAATATATAAATATATAATTATATAAATATATAAATATATAAAATATATAAATATATAAATATATAAATATATAAATATATAAATATATAAATATATAAATATATAAATATATAAATATATAAATATATAAATATATAAATATATAAATATATAAATATATAAATATATAAATATATAAATATATAAATATATAAATATATAAATATATAAATACATAAATATATAAATATATAAATACATAAATACATAAATATATAAATATATAAATATATAAATATATAAATATATAAATATATAAATATATAAATATATAAATATATAAATACATAAATATATAAATACATAAATATATAAATATATAAATATATAAATATATAAATACATAAATATATAAATTGATTGATTGATTGATTGATTAGAGTGTACGGCCAAGGACAAACCAGGAACTCCCGGAATGCCGGGCACCACCGTACACCCGTGTTACATATAACAAAACCGAAGGAGTGGATGGAATGTTAGTGATGACAGACTCGACCCGGTTGCAGACACTTAAGCGATCGATAGTTAGTATTTTTTTTTTTGTGGCGAAGGGAAAGGAAGGGTTAGTTAGTAATGATAGAATTGCTCCGGTTTCCCGGTAGCCAATATTCAAACTACTGTTAATTAGCATAAGACAATCACAATTGTAATGAACTGCTCTGCATTTTATCAGGATCTCCAATCTGTAACCATTTTTCTGTAATCTTGCATTGTTTCTCTGAGAAAAATATATATTAATGGGCTAATTTCTTAAAGCTGTAGGCTGTAATAAATTGAATTAGTTTTCGATTTAAATGTACAATTAAATATTAAAATATAAAAATATAACAAAATATAATAAATATAAAAATATAAAAACCTACAAAATGTCTGCAAGCCGTAGGCTGTAATAAATTGAATTAGTTTCTGCTTGAAATTTACAATTAAATTATAAAAATATCAAAAATATAACAAATATAACAAATAAAAATATTAAAATAAAATTATAACAAAATATAATAAAATTAAAAATATAAAAATATAAAAATATTAAAAATATAAAAAATATAAAATATATTAAACATATAGAAAATAGAAAAATACAAAAAATATAAAAAGTATAAAAATATAACAAATATAAAAAATAAAAATTATAAAATATATAAAAAAATACAAAACATAAAAAATATAAAAATATAAAAAATATAAAAAACCTAAAAATATAAAATATATAAAAATACAAAAAATATAAAAAACTTAATGACAAAAAATATAACAAAAAAAAAAATATAAAAAATTTAATAATATGAAAAATTTAAAACTTAACTAGTTAAAAAAAAGTTTTTATTTAGAAGTTTTTATTTAAAAGTTAAAATAAAAACTTATAAAATATATAAAAATATAAAAATAAAAAAATATAAAAAATTGTAAAATACATAAAAAATACAAAAATTATACAAATAATTCAACTTTTTAACATTTACATGCTATTTGAGCAGCTGTCAATTCTGAAGCTGCCATCCCCTGGCATTCGACAAGCAAAACCACGGCACTACTAAAAATGGTAGGATACACGCCTCAACAACGCACCGAAACTGTAAAAAATCACTACAAAAATGATCCGGATTTTCATCTAAAAATCATCTTCAGTGATGAGGCCCACTCTCACCGCGTAGGTCACGTTAATAAGAAGAATTGTCGCATTTGGGACTCTGTTGAAAAGCTCTTCTGTTGAAAAGCTTCATCCTCAACGCGTCACTGCTTGGTGCTGTTTTTTTGGGCTGGTGGTGTGTTACTTCTTCGAAAAATAGGTCCATGCAACTGTTACGGTGAATGGACTGCACTATCGAGCCATGATTAATGACCCTTTATGACCGGAATTTGTAAATATTGATGTGGACGACGTTTATTTTCAGCAAGAGCGCGCCACGCGCCACACAAGCTGCGAAACAATTGCAATTTTGCAAGAAAATTTTCCTAACCGTGCCATCTCTCGAAGAGGCGATCACAACCGGCCACCGAGATCCTGTGATTTAACACCTTCAGACCCCCTTCTTTAGGCCACATGAAAGATCAGGTCTATATCAATGCTCCACAATCGATTCCGGACCTTAACGATGGAATTCGTGAAGTTATCGAGGACACTCAGCCACAAATGTGCAAACTGGTAATGGAAAATACAATGAAAACGACATGGTGCTGCAAGCGCAGCCGTGACGGCCATCTGGGTGATATCCCCCCCCCCCCCCCCTCCTCCCTACACTAAAACAAACATTCATTGATTTCCTTCAAAAAACATTCCTTCTTCTACATCACAATGAAACCTCTTATTGGAAAACTCCATATAAGAGAATAAAATAACCATACACTAAAAAAAAACAAAATAACTAAAAATTACTGTAACGGTGACACTTTTATAATTTTTACTTTTTTCTCCTTTTTCTATTCTTCTTTTGTTATATACACAAAATAAATTTAATATTTTTTGGTGTACATAACAATACATGCACAATATAAATGAAACATGTATATAATAATATTACATACATTACTGTACAGATTCACAAAACAAAAACAAAAACAGGTAACACAATATTTCGCCCATGAAATGCATTTAAATGTATTAAGTAGTCATATAAGAACAAGATAGTTTTACAAGAGAATAAAAATCAATCATTCATAATCTTTGTTATATACTAAAATTTTGTACATACATGTTATACCTTAATATGAACTCAATACATTACCATGCATTTCCATATATACCATATACCAACTACAATATATAACCCTTCTATACACATAACATAGAAATTTATTAAAAAAAAAATTCGCATTAAATTAAAGATTAGTACTTGGTCTCTGGGAAAGCGACAGAGTACACAATCCACTTCACTATTTCCTAAACTTTTGCACTAAGAACATGCACACTTTTAAAACATTTACACTTAAAACTTTTTAACTATTTCACTTTATATTTACACACACAAACATTGAAACTAAAAATAAAATGAAATGAATTTTAAATGAAGAGATCGACAAAAACACGTCCGATCTCTTCAACGATCAACGATCCCGAGTACTTTGCCAGTTTTTAATGACAACAAATTTATGCGCTTCTGTGTCATGAGTCACAGTGTCATCAGAAAGCACAATTTATAAAAAAAACCCATGGTTCTGCATTACCATGCTGTGTATTGAATCTATCCAGATTAAGCTAGATAGTCTTGTATACATTGCTCATGTAATTATTACTGCATGTTACATAACGATATTTCTTCAGCCCAGTTTTGCGACGAGGTCGGTCTCTTTTTGAATTATGTTTCACATCTTTGCTACTGTTGCTGTTTTTGAGGTTAGCCTATTGTTCCATCAAGGTGATTTTGCAAGTTTCCGTGATATGTTTTTGGTCACAGTGATCACATGTTAAGTGATTTCCAACAAATTATCGAATTTCTTCCAATTTGCACGTTTGAGTGAAAAACGATATACCTTGCTTGAGAGTTCATTGCTATCAAGTGCGCTTAGAGATTTTAAAATTAGGACTATAGCTCGGTGATCAATAGAACTCTAGTTTTCTTATACTTCCCAATTGGTAACTTTTCTCAACAACCAACCACTCACAAGTGTGACATCAATATTTGATTCACTATTGTGGCAATAACACAAATAATAAACTCTTCAACGATGATTCTTCGTTCGTTTGTGCCCTTATTATGCCATAGTTTGGACTTAGCATTGAAGTCGACAGTTATGATAAAAGAAAGGTTTTTAAGACCTTCCATAATTTTAACAAGACTATTGATGTAATCCACTGGTTCATCAGAAAATTGAAAATAGATACTGATTAGATAAAAATTACCCAGAGCAGATCTTAATTTTACACGTCATACCCAATATAATACGCCAAGCCTCCAACTTTTTCTCTAGCCCTACAGGACTCCTGTATCAGAATATATCAATATTCTTATCTCGTGCGCTTTATCTGATTTCATGTCTTACGATTTTTTATTGTGCATATTGAGTTGAACAATCCGTAATTAGCTGTTTATGTGGACTTTATTCGTCATAAACATTTTTTTCTTTCGCCTAAGATCCGGTTTAGATGTTTAGCATATTCTGCTCTTTGAAGAGTGGCCAAAGGCTTTGTTACAGCTGAAACATTAAGCCCCTTTTGCTTTCATTGGATATGACTTGTGGTCATGTTCGACCTCAGTGCAGGGTATTTGTCATAAAACAGTTAATACAATTGGTTTGCAAGGTTTAAGCAATTTTTTTAAAATTCAATTTATATTAATTTTAAAGTTTTGTGTCAAATAAAGTGTATTTAAATTGAATTTTCGACGATTACATGACGTATTTGTAATAAAACGGTTAATTCAATTGAATTGTAATATTTAATTAATTTTTTTAAATCTGATTTGTTTTAATTTTAAAGTTTTGTGTGAAATAAAGTGTATAATTCAATCGATTTGTAATGTTTGATCAATTTTTTTTTAAATTTAATTTGTATTAATTTTGAAGTTTTGTGTCAAATTATTTTATAATTTTAAGACGAGAACTAATCCAATTTATTACAGCCTCTGGATTGCATTCCTGCATTATTATTATTGTTATTATTATTGTATAATTATGTTAAAATTTTAAGAATTAATTAATTTATAATTTCAGATGAAAATTAATTCAATTTATTACAGACTACGGCTAAGAGCATTTTTTGTTTTTTATAAATGTTCAGAGCACTTAGGATATAGGTATGTATATCCTTTATATAAAAGTTTTAGCAACAAACACACAGCACTACTGCAAAAGGTAAAAGGAAGGATTAGGACGGAAAAAGGTAAGAGAGGAATAAAAGGAATAAAGGTTTTCAGTCTTCTAGTTGTTTACTTTTGATATTAAGTTTGAATCTCTGTAAATTGTATTCCAAGGGAAACGTCTCGTCGTTCAGTTTATTCCACATTCGCGTACTCCTAACAAAAAGTGCTTTTTTAAATTTATTGGTCTTCGCGAATTTAATTTCCAGATTGTATCGGTGTACCAGGCGTCTTAAATTACGCGCGGGCTTTGACAAACCAGGCATAAATTCATAAAGTTCCGATGAACAATGACCATGAAAGTACTTGTAAAACACGCATAAGGCTCCCACATTACGCCTATGGGAAAGAGAATCAAGATCAGATAATAATTTTACGTCTTCAATTATTCGAGATACTCGGTTTTCGACCCGATCGAGTGCAGTTAAAGTTTTAGTACGGATGGATTAAAGTAAAACTTACATTGTCGTAGAAATCCAAGACATTTGGCTGCACCAATCGCTGCTTTGTTTATTTGTTCAGCCCAAAATATTCTCTTTGACATAGTTAAACTGAGAATCTCAAATGTGTCAGACGTAGTCAAGCTGGAATCACCAGTCAGAAAAGACGGTGAATCAGTTCGGCCAGAAAAAACACAGGTTTCAAATTTGTTGGGATTAAATTCAACTCTGTTGGCTTCACCCCATTTAAGAATGGAAATGAGATCTCGCGTAAAGCGGTCATTCATAGACATTCTTTCTGCGAGAACATCGTTTCGTGATGAAGAAGAAGGTAAACTGTAAGAGGTGGAAAGTGAACTGTCATCAGCATAGGAGTATATTTGATTGAGAGTTGCTGATAGAAGATCATTGATGAAAATTAGAAAAAGGGTTGGAGAAAGGACGAATCCCTGAGGAACACCAGCGTTTATAAGATGTTGATCGGAAGTCACACCATCCACCACCACTTGGATTTTGCGACAAAGAAGAAAATTCTCAATCCATAAAATTAAAATTAACGAACCGTGAAGGCCAATTGCCCTCAATTTACACAGCAAACCCTTGTGCCACACGCGATCAAATGCTTTTGAGAAATCGAGTGCAATGACTTGAGATTCCTCAGATTGATGAATGCTTCTGTTCCATTGTTCAGTAACAACATTAATTAAATCCCCTGCTGAACGCCCTCCGCGAAATCCTTACTGACGATCAGAAATTATATGATTAACTTCCAAATCGTTCATCAGCTGGAAGTTGATTATGGTCTCATGTACTTTAGAAAGCGATAGCGATTGGTCCAATTGACTGCCCTTTTTTGAAGGGTCCAATTGACTGCCCTTTTTTGGCACAGGATGTATGTTAGCGGTTTTCCAGATGGAAGGGAAAATGCCAGAAGACATAGATCGGTGAAACTGATATGATAGTCGCTTAGACAAGGATTTACAGCAATATTTGAGGACAATTGGGGGAATACAATCCATACCGGCTGACTTGTTAATGTTTGCAAGGACTTTAATGATAACTCTAGATCTAAATCTGATGCGGCGCATCGATGAACTGGCTAGAAAGATAATCGGGAGTATTAAGTTAGAATCAGGTAAATTAGAGTTTGCTGCAAATTTTCGGGCGAAGGCATTGGATTTTTCTTGAGCTGTAGAAAAAATATAGTCCCCATCTTTCAGAGGTGGTATTGATGATTTCCTACTATTCAAGAAGTTTTCCTCTACTTTGCGGGCAAAGGACCAAAAGGTCCAATTGCTATTGCCCTGCTTTAAGACCTGCCGCAACTCTTCTCGAACTTTTTTTTTGGTATTTTTTTTTAGCTTGTGACACTGTTTGCGTTGCCAGATTTCTAGCCGCCTTAAATATAGCTAAATTTTCATTTGACGGGTTCTTAACATATTTGCGGTGAGAGGCTTCTTTATTGGCGGTTATTGTTCTACAGTCATGATTATGCCAAGGATTGCCTGATTTTTTTTTATTTGGCTTTTTTTTATTTGGAAGGAATGAAACTGTTGTGAGAATGACAGTCGAAACCAAAATGGCTGCATTGTCAATATTACCGAAGGCAAAACAAGGGTACCATTCGAACTCTTGAAAGAATTTGTTCATTCCTTCCCAGTCCGCATTTTTACAGTGCCATAATCGACGTTTAGGTGGAACATTCATTTGGCACGACCACGATATTGAAAATTCCGTTGTAATAAGCCGATGGTGAGGGTTTCCGGAGATGCCGGAGATACTTTATTTCTCCGTATGAGAAGTTAAAAACAGATCCAGTAAATGACCCGTATCGTTGACCCGATCTGGTATCCTCGTAGACTGATCTACAAGCTGTGTGAGTTGGTTTAAAGCTGCAAACATTTCAGCCGCCTCACCAGCCGGTGTTACGGACTCGTCACAGCGATTTCAGCATTTGGTGATTTCTGAAGAATTCGCTCAATGGAGTCTGACAGAGTATCAAACCCAAAATGAGCAGCGCTGTTTGTAATATTTGGGCTTCAATAGAGTCCACATAGGAAGAGGGGGTGTTTCGAGACATGAATTTCAACCCAAATGAAGCTGAACTCATTATTCGTGCTTTGGCCTAAAAAACTGGGAATGGAAAAAGGTATATCGTTGCGGATATACATGGCCAGCCCCCTTTGATGAATAAGCCGATGAATTAAGGAGTAACCCTTAATACCGATGGCCGAAGAATCACCGGAGTCCAAAATTTTGGTCTCAGTGAGAAGTAGAACCGCTGGTTTTGTGGAAGCTGTATGGTGTTCCACGGCTGCAAAGTTTGTCCGTAATCCACGAATATTGCAAAACTGAAAAGAGAACACTCTCCCCATGACACAAGAATATAGAGACTCAAACTTAAGGAACGCAAGAACAGCGTTAGACCAGCAAACAATGGTGTGTCCACAGTGGTACCTCCGAATCCCAGTGTATTAACCTTCCGACCGAACACACTAAAATGTAAACACAACACCGTTTGCTTAACAACAGCTGTTCAGCAATTCATTCATCTACTTGTAATAAATATTTCGACTAAACGGAATTTAAAAACAAAATTAAAAATTTAATAGATTAACGGGAAATAAACGGGATGGATAGAAAGTATTTATGAGAGCGTGTGGTTGTGCGCGTCAATTTATCTTAAAAGTGCCAAACATTAAAACACGACACATTAAGAACTTGATTTTAACTAATAATCTTTCATGAAAGTCTTTAGAAACACATTTCTTTTAATAAGATAATTAAGATGATTAGTTTATTAATAGATTTTGTTTTCAGAGAATCTTTGCAGATTGTGGATTTGCACTGGATTTGCTTAGATGACAAAATGCAGAACATTTTAGTAAAATTGTGATTGTCTTATACTAACAGTAGTTTAAATATTGTCTACCGAGAAACCGGACCAATTCTGTCATTACTGACATACCTTTCTTTCCCTACTCCACAAACAATTACTAACTATTGGCCGCCAAGGTGTTTGTAACCGGGTCGATCTCAATAATTTAACTAATATCCTGCATTATCCTTCCAATAAAAATGATTTAATATTTTTTTTTTTTTGATAAACCAAAATTTTTGCACCAATATAGAGTTCTGAAAATGTACCGCCAAGATTTTAAAACTTCAAGTACCGCAGAACCACTATTGTTACTATTTGAATAAGTGTGCCGTTGTTTTATCAAGTAGCAGAATATAGTCGATAATGGAATGTAAGAAAACGGTTGTTAGTATCGTCTCAAAATAATAAACTATCAGACGTATCAAAATAGTTTTAAAATTATTTTGACTGTCTAATGTACAACATAGAATTTATTGAATGTTCTATGTTCGTGCTAATATTGAAGTATATATACGTAGGAATACGATTGGACTATGTTATTAGTTCATAGATTGGTACATATACAACTCTAGGCAACATGGGAATACACTATATACACTATACGTTGATATTTTAGACTAATTAAATTTATAAAATACAAAACTTGGTTAAACAATTTCAAAACTATCTCGTTCTATATTGCGACGATGCATGATGGCATTGAATAAACTTTTAGTTCTACTGTCATTTTCAGACACTTATCAGTTGATACATTTTATATATATATAGTTCACCACCACCATTGTTATTCGCTGGAGCATAATTTACACGCTTTTATCGTTGCTATATACAGTTAAATCGTTTTGTACACTCGTATAAATGGTTACAAACAATTGACACAACATTCTCTATCTGGTTGTTGTTTGTATCGCTTAAAAATTAAATTGGTGTAAAGTGTAAACGTGTGTTATATTTATATAGGTGTAAAATTACTTAAGTGTTAAATGGTGGATGTAAATAGAAAAATTTTAAAAAATGTTATTAAAAAATTTGAACGGAAAAATATAGTTTTTGAACGATATTTGTTTTATATGCGCACTCAACAAGATGGCGAGTCGTTCGATAACTTTTTAACCGATATCACTCGACTAGTAAAATCTTGTAAATTTGGACCAGCTACCGATTCAATGATACGTGATCGAATAGTACTCGGTATTGCAAATCGTAATTTACAAATACGTTTATTGAATACCGATGACCTTGATTTGACCAAAGCAACCGAAATTTGTAGGATAGCTGAGCTGACGGGAGCTCATGTGAAACAAGTTGAAAAGTTAAATAATCAAAGTGTACAATTAGATGATTTGAGCTCGAATAAATATGTGAAATATAATATTCAGCAGCCTGGTACATCGAAACAAAGCGAAACAACGGGAAAAAAGCGAAAAGCAGCTCGTTGCGGTAGATATTCATATTTGCACGCATATGGGAAATGTCTTGCGTATGGAGAACGGTGTAAAATATGTAAAAATATGCATCATTTTGGAATGGTATGTTACATTTTTGTTTGTCATTTTATATAAAAACAGGATAAAAGCTTTGATTTCGGGTCTTAGTGATTTTGGCGGTATTATAACATACCGGTTTATTTGGTTTCTCTGAAAAATCTAAAATATTTTGATTTATACCAATGAAAAATGGAAAACTCTCTAAATTTCGTTTTTCATTGTAAACAATTTTCATAATATATTTCAATTCTAAACAATTTTAAAAATTTGAATGTGATTTTTCCGGAAAATTAATAATTGTATTTTAATAGAAGTTACATGAAAATAATATAGTTAAGCTGTGTTTTTATACTGGAGCTTACTAATTCATTCAAGTACTACAGAAAACTTTCCAGTTCCATACTAGGTTAAATTCTGCAGTATCATTTTAGAGCATTGATCCCTATGAAATTATCGATGTACCTCAATTTACGGTCAAATTAGAATCACTTTGATTTTTATAAAATTTACTAATTTTTTAGAATCCTTTGTAAACAGGCGAATACAATAGATCATGTCGGACTGTTAAGATATACTACAAACGAAAATGCTGCCATCTTTTGGAAAGTGGTGTGTTTTACACGTATGCCTTAGTGCATTGATTATGCCACTAGATGTCAGTTAAGGTGTCAAAAAATATAAATAATATATTTTGTGGCGAATAATTCTAATTGTATATAAATACGCTAAACAACGAACATAATTCCAGTTGGAATTATCTCGTACAACATCAAATTTAAAACAAGAGAAAGTCCTGGCCGACGGTCATTTTCATTCAAACAATCTGTTGCTTTAAAACATCGTTTTATGTTAGAATTACTGTTTTTGCTTTCTTATTTTGAGCTAATTTGTTGATTTATAATGTATAGTTTATGTTTCCCGTTAGATACGAAATGGTCTAAAGAACAATATAACAAAAAAATCCAGTAATCTTTGGTACTATATATTTTGATCGTGCTGCCCCTTTCGAAAAACATAGCTACCCACATACTTAGATCGTGCTGCCTCTTGCGAAAAAATATGGTATACTAAATATTTTGATCGTGCCGCCTCTTTCGGAAAACATCATCTATATAATTGCTAAATAGAACGAACGCCGTAATTCATATGGCATGAAACCTGTTGAAGTATGTGGCATAGAATTATATGCAAACATTGCAAACTTATCCCAGTTTTGTGTGTCGGTTGTATAATTTCGTAAATATTCACCGAGTGTTCGGTGTGATCTTTCTAATGCACCAGTTGACTGGGGATGGTATGCCGATGTATTTAGTTTTTTTATATTAACGATTTTACAAACATTCAAGAATACTTGGCTAATGATACCGGCGAACCATATTTGCAAACAAAATATTCAACAAAAGCTCGTGCTACTATTTCGGTGATTGCCATCGGAATTGGAACGGTAAATGAAAATTTCATGCGGTCATCTTGCATTATTAAAATGTATTTCTTGTTATTATGGCTGGGAGGATCTATCGGTCTGACAATATCTTTAGAATCATTAGATCCATTATATTTAAGCTCATTTGAATTTCTAGATTCATCTAGTACGAAGCCACATGCTATTGATGTATTCGGTTGTACCAATAAACTGTCATTATATGTCATGAAATTGGATTATGGTTCGGCTCAGGACGTCTGCATTATTATTAGCTTCCCAGATTTGTATTCAATTGTTGCATCATATTCGTTCATTTAAAGTCGCAATCGAGTAATAGTCTAGTAGAATTTGTACTTTTTTCTAATCAAACCATTGGTCTGTGATCAGTACGAATTAGAAAAGGTCCATACCGTACAAGTATGGTCGAAATCGTTACACAGCATCTTTCTCAATTGTTTAGTACTTTCACTCCGCTTTATTGAGAACACGACTAGCATAACCAATCGGCAAGTTATTATCATCCTTTTCGTGTGATAAGAATGCCCCCAACGATATATCACTTGCATCCGTGGTAGCAATAAATATTTTCGAAAACTCTGGGTGCATTGTAAAATTGGTGGACTAATTAGTGTTCCTTTTAACGTTTGAAATGCCTCGTCGCAGAATGCGTCCCAATTAAATGTTACTTTTTTTAATGCAATACGAGGTATTTCTGCTAAATTAAAATAATGTAATATAAATCGTCTATAATATCCGCATAATCCATGGAGTACTTTTATCTTTTTCACTGTTTTAGGAATAGGAAAATGATTTATTGCGTTAATTTTTGACTCATCTGGTTTTATTCCGTCAGAAATAATAATATGCCCAAGATAGGAAATTTCCCGTTGTAAAAGTTACATCTTTTTTTTTAGTTTGATTGTACTGTCGAAACATCATCCATGTACATAAAACAACTTAACCCAGAAAGTCCTATCAAAACATTATTAATGAGTCGTTGAAATGGACATGGTGCACCTTTCAACCCAAATCGCATTCGATTAAAGTGAATGTCCTGATTCAGAGCTAAATGCAGTTTTAAATTTACCTGCTGGACTCATCGGTACCTGATAATATCCATCTGCCAAATCCAATTAGCGTGGAAAAATAATTAGCTTTCCCCAACTAATCCAAAATAACAACTATGTTGGGTAGTGGGTACATTTCGCTTAATGTGATCTCATTAAGACGACGAAAATCCAAGACAACTCTCCACTTTTTGTGACCTTCAAAAGATGGTTTCTTAGGGACCCCTAGTAGATGAGAAGTCCAACCACTTTTTCTATGTTCTATTGTTCCGTCTTTTAACAGTTTAGTAATTTGTTTGATAACTTCGTCTTTTGTAGAAACTGATAATCGGTAAGGCTTGATAATAGCGGTGCTTGAATTATTTAATAGTGGGATCAATTGTTCGGTATTTGTAACTGTTGAATAGTCTTCAAGAAGGTGAAAAATATCATTAAATTCACGAAAAATTCGTAAGATAGAAGATTTTTCTTCGAAATTTAGTCATTCTGTTTTAATTCACTTTTCGAGTAAATTAAGGCGTCCATTGACAATATATTGGGTTTTAGAAGTAGAAAAAATATTAAAATTCGGAATTTGAAAAGGATAAGTATTTGAATTCATTAGACAAATATGGGCTTTCGAGTCAGAAATTCGTGTTATGGTATTCCCAATAAATAATCCAGGTTGGATTGCTTTAGACTTTATTAATAACTCATCCGCTTCAAAAATTAACATTTTTGCTTAATACCTTCTCAATCCCAGCTGGAATTTCCGTTCCAATATTATTAGAGGAACATAAGTTTATTAAAACTTGCAAATTTTCCCCATGCAATTTTTTTTATATTTTTTGAATATAATTAATATTGCACTTAAATTTCTGGAGAAAATCTTTGCCCAAAATACCTTGCCCCTCGATCGGGAATAAATTGGAGACAATATGAGAAAGTTGAAAGATTTTTTGAATATTTGGTAATAGAATTGTTGCTCTACATACAGCTATTGTTGTCACGTTTTCATTAGTTATTCCTTTGACAATACAAGTTGGCTTGAACGGTATTATGGGAGATCTCTTACTCGATACGACGTGTTCGGTTTCGAGTCGAGTGAGTTGACATTTTCCGAATTAGAATTTTGAATTAAATATTTCTTTGGTTTCTAGGAAGCCTAAAACATATTTTGCCTGCTTGATGACCTACTTTTCGATATAATTGACAATGGTCTATTTTATTTTGCCTCTTGGAATTCACAGAATTATTAATCATTTCCTCTTCTATTGTCCTATTTAAACAATCGGTAAAGTTACTTAAACGATAAGCTTTAACAATCAGTTTTACCGGCTCTCTTAAACCTTCTTTCTTTCGTTTAATGCCTTCATTTCTTTAGTGCAAGCAAAACCCTCACAAAGCAAATATACATTATCTAAAGCACTTAACATCTTCGCTGCCTTTCAATTTCGTTATAGCTAAAGTAATTACAAAAGATGTGTCACTTAATTCCTTTCCAGCATAATAACAAATCTTTAAATTGCAACCAATTTTTTTATTATTAATTTTTTAGAAACCTTTGCAAACAGGCGAATATAACATAATTGCAGTAAAGAACGAAAGATGGTAATATCTACAGAAAAGCACTGTTTTCACACATAAACAGAACACTCAAACTTAGTGTTTCTTGAATACATTAAAGACTGTGTTTGAGCATCAATAACGTGCTTTGTTTAATATCTTCTTTAAAGCGATCTGTTCCCACTACAGTACACTCAAAGTATACGCGAATTTCTCATCATAATATATTGTTTAAAGTCTGTGCTACTCTATTCTGGATATTCTGCTATTTTGAGAATCTACTGGAACTAATGTGTCGTACATTTTGCCTAGGAATGCTGGGTAATGTTATCCTATCAGGAAGTAACATCAGTTGTTATTGTATACAGTGGTCTCAAGTTGAACACTACTTCTATTTAAATTAGGAATATTTTAGCCTGTTCATAAGTAAATGAGGTAGATGTGGAAACTCGGTATGAATAAACTTTCACAGATTTTATGTTGGACTCCCATATACTTCCAAAATGTCTTCGGGTCGCTCACTAACTCTATGTGGATGGCTTTTACCGGCCAAAAATTAAATAGAGCTATATGTTTTAATTTCACTACGTCTTCCTGGTCCCTTCCGATCAATTATGTACAACAGACCCACGTAGTCCACACCAGTATTCAAGAGTTGCCCGGGGCTTATTTGTCATATAGGAAGGTCAGCCATAAGATAATGGTATTGCTTTCTTTTTCGAAAAGAAAATGAAGCATAAAATACACTTTTAGACGTATAACCTGTTCACCTTCCGACAGGCAATAATCCAAAACTTCGGCAAATCAACTACTGAGAAGGGTTGGTCCTGAATATATTTTTTTTAACAATAGGGCTAGTATATATATATATATATATATATATATATATATATATATATATATACATTTATATATATATATATATATATATATATATATATATATATATATATATATATAACAAACAGTACTCATTGGCAATCAATGAGTGGTGTATTTTTCCCGTTTTACTAACTGATTGGTCTGTTGTATCGTGTCCTTGAGTATTTTTGCTAGGCCTCATTTAATACAAACAGTTTCAGAGAATACCATTTCATCAACTTTGAGTAGCAATTCGTCATTGTATGTTCTAACGAAAACCTGAAAATGTAAGCTATAAAATTCTGTATTTTTTCACTATCGACGGAAATTTAGTAAATAAATGTTGACAGGAATGTGCCAGATTTATAGTAGTGCGGTAGTTTTCCATGTGTTCAACGTAATTCAAGTTTTCATTTCCGGGTTAGATACTGTATGTCAAATAAGGACAGTACTGATATTCTTTCTATAGCCAATCAGATTCATTCCACCAAAGTTGATTTGAAATCAGTAATTGTGGCATTAGACCTCTGGAAGCCACATCAGCTGGATTTTGTACCAATAAAATATTTTCATCTTTTTGGTATGTCTGACAACCATGCCAGAACAATTTGCGAGCCCGTCTAGACACGGATCGAATTGATTTTCAATTTGATGGATCAACGTGACTAAACAGCATAAGAGTAACGATGATCTAAGTTTTATCCAACTTTATTTGATATTGTTTGGCAACTTATCATCCTAGCTTAGTTTTTGTAACCATATTTGTTGAAATAAGTTTTTATAAGTATAATGCTGGAAGATAGCCATCCAAGAAGATTAAAAATGCGGGATGCTTCTGATAGTAGTGTTCTCTTTGTGACTCTTTTAATATGACCTAATGCAACTCTGAATTTAAAAGTATCGTTTGAGGGATTCCATAATAGGCCAAGAGTCTTGATCAATGAAATGCCATCGAACTCCAAAAAATGTGATTCTCGCTCTGTTGCAGCTATACGCAAAATTAATTCGTCGTCATTGGTCATTCATTTCCAAAGTTTGAACCCTCCTGGATTATGTGATGTCATCTCGTCGTATATCTTAGTTAGCTTACTTTAAATCGTAGCAACCTGTTAACATATCATCACCACAGAAATCAGATAATGGTGCTTTTCAAATAAACAACTCCAATGCGATTGGCAGTAATACGTCTACTATATAATAAAATCCCAATTGGATTCTTTAAGGAGTCCAATCTCCAATTTAAAAATGTATAAAAATGCTTGAATTATTTAAAAAATGGCAAACATATTGGATAGTCGAAACCATTTTAATAATAACCGACATCGTAGTCGATCTAAGTGCGTGTAAATCCAGAAGAAGGAATGTAAAACGTGATATAGAGGTATCTCTTGTGCATCAATTAATAAACACAATTGGAGCTGGTTTTCTCACTAAATTCTAACTTCTGTTAGACTGAAAGGTAAACGACTATTAGATAAAATAACTAATTTGACTGTTACAAATGTTTACTTTTTGTAGTCTAAATGAGACGCGAATACTAATTTTTTACACGCTATACAGCCCCCGAAGATGTTAATAAAACTGCCATTACTACACCATTCAGATTGTTCCAATTTAACCAAATGCCTTTTGGATTGCAAAATACAAGTCAAACATTTCACAGAATATGAATACGGTAGTTCGGAGATTAGAATTCATCTGTGTCTGCATCGACGATATTTTGGTCGTGAGTCACAACGAAAGAATACAAATCACATTTAAGAACATTGTTTTCTCCTCTTCAAGAGTATAGTTTGAATATCAAAACAACAAAGTTTTTTTTTGGTGTTGCATCACTTGAATTTTAGGGAAACCCTATTTCTAAAAGTATAATATCTCCTTCATCTAGCAGAGTGGAAGTCATATTTAATTTCGTTTCGCCTTCTTTTGTAATCAAACACAACAATTAATTGGAATTTGAACATACTCTTATGGGTTTGGTATAGGTCTATTACCGCAATCAAATGGATGTTGATATAGTTTAACGATTTTAGACAGATTTACACTAACACTGTAACGAGAACGTTTGTTTTCCAATATATTTCTCCTTTTGGTATCCCCAACAGATCAAGGATCTCAATTTGAGTCGCAACTGTTTTCAAAATTAACAAAAATGTCGTGATCGTATAGAATTCGTACAACAGCCTACCATCCCCAATCAAACGGAATGGTAGAGTTTCTATCGAGATATTCCGGAGGTAACCGACACAACAAACATTGGTGATATACGGATGATATATGTGGAATTATAGAAACATCGGCTCCAGCTGGTTAATATAACTCATCAACAATTATCATCGAACTATAATCGACTGTTTAAAAATTATGTTCACGTGACGTGACGATATGAAGGTTCAACGAACAAGTGGAGAATTATCTGATTGAATGAAACTGCCACCTAAATCATCGCCATTAGTTGATAATTTTTTATAAATCTGCCATGGAAATCTTTCTGACTATTAAGCTAAAGCTAGAGAATAATTAGGCTTATAGTTGGTAGGCAGTAAAGATGCGGAAAAGCCTAATTTTGAATCTGAATAAAATTATGAAAAAGTGCTCACCGTTATTGATGTCGAAAACTAGAATTTTTAGTGCCTTGAATGGCAGTTAAAGTTGTTATAAAAAGCTGTTTAATACATATGTTTGCCAAACATATCATAGCTTTCTTTTGATGAACTAATGCGGTAAATATCAGATGCTGAGTTTAATTTATAAGAGGTACATATCACGTTGAGGACACCAATTTATGGGTGCTGCTCAGTTTTTTTTTCACAATTCCATATTTTTTATTATCAAAAATGGTTTTTACAAAAACAATTCGCTTTCAACGACTATCAATCACAAACTGAAAGAAACAGTTGGCTAAAAATTTTCATGTTGTCATAAAAACATCAGGTAACTAGATTTTTCCTTAGAAAAAAAAAAAACAAAATTTATGAAAAAAATATATGACGTGTGTGCATAATAAAAAAAATATATCAAAGTGATTTTTAATCATCGTTCAGCTAATCGTCATTCCATAACAGCTTCAACTTTTATAGTCGAAATGCCCAAGTTACTGCTGAAGTTAGATTCTGCCTTGCTTTATAATATTGCCAAGGTAAAATTCGTAGAACTGAAATGGTTATTCCTTTAACATTACTGTGAAATGGATTGAGTTTTTTTACTATATATTTAAGGCATATCATTGCGTGGCTCGGAAAAGATTTATTGCATATTTTTGATAATAATCTAGCTTTTAATTATCTACAGTCATGAAATCGTGGATTTATTGAATTTACACATCAGGACAAACAACCGCTAAACCTAAACGTTAAAACGTTTCAAGAAAGTTCAGGATGAAAAGATCAAATAGCTCGAGGCCTATTTTGAGACTTGAGAGATATTAATCATCGACGCTGTAATCTTTCAGTCCTTAAATGAAGTCGCTGTTTTTTTGTGAATAATAGATGGTCAGCCACCAGTTCATAGAGATTTTCATACCTATTCAGAATTCCAGATTCAGAGGAACTTGCAATTCCGTTATAAATGCAGTTCAAAATTTTAAAAAGAGAGACTTCGAGATTTCTTCATTAAGGTAACTGCAAACCTAACCATACTGGTTTGAATTCAAGTAACATTTAATTTACCTTTCATCACAGTAGCAGATATACCAAATATAGTCGTTTAAAGGAGAAATATTTGGAACAGTCAAGGGTCTATAACAGTCATAGGTCTATAAGTACAAAGTTTTCAACTATTACGATAAATAAGAAAAACATTTGCTTATATTTGCGTCCTCGTCAGTCAAAATTTTCATTATTTGGCAAACCTAAAACTTCCGCCTCTTCAGAATACCACCAATGGATGCGGAAATCATATATGTACATTTCAATCCACACAAAACTCTAAAACCTATACAAACAAGATTTTAAAAAAAATATTTAACACTAAAATCAAATGAAAAAACAATTAAACTGACAAAATACATCCAATTAAATAATTCATCAATCTATAGATGTTGGAGAATAGTATTTTGTGTTTTGGTGTATGAAGTACGTTATGTTAAGCTCAATCGAAGTTTTATAATATTTTAATAACTAGGAAAAAACAAATTAGCATATATTTATTTTATGAGCGGATTCCTTATCATTCCTTTACAATAAAAATTAATATACAATCAATAGCAAAGCAACAGGGATAGCTTTAATTAATAACCTTAAAATAATATTTTAACTCACCATAATATAACGGAAATAAACTTGCGTGACAAGCAACATGACTTTTCGTCCATTGAAAATCTATTTGCGACGTATATCCCGATTCTTAATATACGCGAATAAGTCATGATATAAATCGACGTTAAACATTAATTATATGTATATGGGTCAATGGTAATTGGCATAAAGTGTATATCGCTAATATAGAATACAATCTTTTACGTAGAAACGACGTGACAATCGTACATAAAAATGGTAAACTACTTATAATTAAATTCAAGCGATATACTCTGATGTAAATATATGCACAACAGCAGAATTCCTCCATCAATCGAAATTAACAGAATTAATTCAATTTTAAATTGAAATGAAGAACTAAAAATATTTATTTTTTTTTTATTTTTTTATTTTTATGTTAAAATCTCAAAGGAATTTTTTATTTTGTACGTTTTCATCTGTGATACTCGTATAGTAAAACTGGAGAAAATCGATAAGAAAACTACAACAATAACAATAGAAAATGGAATATGTATGATGTAATGATTACCATTGAAATTATTTTTAGTGTTGAGCACTCGACGCTTATGTACTGTATTGAAACTTGGCAATGGACAATGATTCTTAATAAAAAAAATTAACCATAAAATCGAAATTAAAATTTTGACATAGCATTGTGACTGCATTACTGTCATTTTACATAAACGCAAATATTTTTCAGGTCTTTCTAGAAATCGCAAAGGAAACTATAAGCTATCCCGATGGCTTGAGTTATAGGCTTACTGGAAATCCAAGATGTATGTTACCTGATTTACGTCACAAGATGTTTCGTAATATTTAGAAAAAATCATCCTCAATTTAAAAAAACTTGATCAGTAACCGATTTAGATGAAATCCTCCTTAGTATTCATCAGGCATAAGTTTGCTTTACCAAACTAATCGAAAAAAGTCGAAAGAATATTCCACAAAGTATTCCTTTCAAATATCAAGAGCTCGGAATTGATGCAATCAATCCCAGAGGAAATGTTTCTTTGTAGTATCTTCATGGCCAGTGTTAATTCCCCAAAGGACGGGTCCTCTATGAATATCTCTGCACTCAGTATTTGAAAATACAGCATTTTACACTTGCTGAACATTTAGTAAATCAGAGAAATGTCAAGGAGTTTGAACTCTACGATAAGCCACGTTGGGGCCATTTGATAACGATTTGCTCAACATATTTTTAGATACTCGAACGTGACAAAGAATGATTTTACTTTACGACAGTTTTCGGTGTATCTTATACAGATGGCCAAAATTCTCAGAATTGACCAGTAAGAAGGAAATTTTTCAACCACATATTCCACTAAAGATGGTAATTTTTCGGCAACATTCTCATTTCCACTCCGGTTCCATTTTCTAGGGACGTTTGAAAAACATGACAGGACAATATTAGAGTCAGTTCAGGTGTACCATAAAAACATTGGGGTCTGAAATATTTCTACCACTTTGTTAAGCAATTTGGTTGTAATAGTAATGCATCACATAATTCTAAAGGAGGCATAGATAGTTGTTTTAGAGGAGCAACCTTTGTTTTGGCAGCTATTAAATTTACGAAGTGTTCCCTTTGATATCTGTGGTCTAACATATACCATCGCAAAATATCTCTTATCCGATGCATTGCAGAATCCAAGATATAGAATTGATTGGTAGCATATTGATTGATTGATTAATGAGACTGTGAGACTAAGCGCTTGTCAAGTGTTCCGGTTAACGCCGGTCCTATTCCCACAGCCTTTTTACATTTAACAAACCGTAGGATACATGAGATTTTCATAAATATATTTCCATGCATGATAGAAACGACCCGGTTTCAGACTCCTCATTATCGATACGGCACAATTCTATTCTATTTTGTAGTGTAGGAAAAGGAAAGGTATGTCAGTGATGACAGAATTGGTCTGGTTTCCCAGTAGCTAATATTCAAACTACTGTTATCATAAGACAATCGCAATTTTATTGAACTGCATTCTGTTTTCTGTACTCTGTCATCTCTTATCAGCAACTCCAGTGCTGATTATCAGCAACTCCAGCCACCATTCAACTGTAATCTGCAAAAAATTCCCTAAAAACAAAATCTATTAATTAGCTACATTCTCCAAGCCGTAGACTGTAAAAAATTAAATTAATTTTCACCTGAAAATTATAAATAATTAATCCATAATATAATAATATTATAACATAATAATATAATTGCTACAAGCCGTATGCTGTAATAAATTGGATTAGTTTTTGCCTAAAATTTACAATTACGTAATTTATTACATCATTAAAAATATAAAAATATAAAAATAAAAAAATTATAATATAACATAATAATAAAATGTAGTAAACATTACAAACGAATTGAATTATCAGTTTTATGACTAAAACGTCAAGTAATTGCCAAAAATCTAATTTATATACATTTTATTTGACACAAAACTTTAAAATGAATATAAATTAGATTTTAAATAAATTGATTAAATATTACAAATCAATTGAATTAACCGTTTTATGATCAATCGAATGCAATTCGTAGGTAGCATATGTATAAATTTTGGTACGTACACTGCAAGAAGACATGGTAACTTGTTTCCTAGGTAGCACCACTTTTTAAATATGCCATTTGGAAGTTGATAATCCCACTCTATTTTTGTTAGCCATAGAGATTGCTGTAGAATTTTAAGCGATACAGTTGCTCCTGAAAGTATTCAGGAGAATCAAATATCTTACCACATCCTGATAATAGAATTCGCTTTGTTGGTGAATTGGAAGAATGTTCTGGTACGTTAAACGTGAATGTTTTTCAGCTAAGAAATGCCCAATGCCTTAATGAATGCTTCAGGATCTGTAAATAGAATCAAATCCGTACCTTGATTTTCTTTTGGTGTATTGCTTAAAAATTGAATCATCTAACCACTTGCGGTCAATGGAATAGCCGGTCAGCAAATCATCTACGAAAAAATCTGATTTGATAACGTTAAATAACCTTGGACTTATGCCCAGCTGATTTGTGTAATGATGGGATAGCCAGATACGATGAAAAAGTATTCTGTAACGGTGCAATTTATCTTGAGGAATTACTTTATCTCTAGAATTATATCAATGGCGCTTGGAACAAAAAACCATGGATCAGCAAAGGTTCAATTCTTCGGGTTTTTCAACTGGTTTGTTCATTTCATTCTGATTTTATCGTTACTGCTTATTGCCTTTATATTGGCACTCACTGTTTCCTGTTTTTGGTGTCTTAATGTATAAGTGGATAATGCTCTTCTCTGCACTTAAAGTACTTATTATCCGACATGTAACTGGTATCAGAATATCTTGCCCTAAACAACTAAAGCACACATCTTGTGTGCTAATGAAGCTTTTGCGCAACTCTGGCTTTTTACAACATAAACATTTAAATTTGATGGTGGCAATGTATGCTTGGTGTCTTGAAGTGATTTTAAATGGTCTGATGTTTAGGTTACAGCTTTTTCAGTGCATCATATCTGTAGTAAACAAATTCTGAAAATCGTCTATACTGGGCATATCGTATGCCACTAAATGTAAAGACCACTAATCCATTGATCCCTCATTTCACAACCTAATGCTCTTCAACCACGAAGTAATTCATCAAATATTTCATTGAGCTTCCTAAGTGGATTTGATGAAGCATGTCGTCTAATTGGTCGGCTAAAATATTTTGTAACTATTATGTTTACGATAATTCGTTGTTTATCGTATCTTTTTTTTTAAGTTTCTCCCATGCTTCTACATAACTTGCGTCGGTAATTACGAAATGATTTATTAGTTGAGCTGCACTTCCCTTTAGTAATCCGTTGAGTAGTTGATACTTGTGTACTCGTGATATAGATTCGTTTTTGTGGTCAGAGGACTCAAATAAATCTTCAAACGGGGGATATTAACTCTCGGCAGTTTCACTTCATTTTGAGACAAAGATTTGTTTGAAACGAATCAAAATACTCCTTTTGTTGAGAGATCATGCTACTAAGCATTTAGATCATCATTGTTCAGGGTTTCCCCAGGTTTTCGTTTTTTTTATATCTCTTGACATGGCGACATGAAAACATTTCGTCGTAATCTCTTTATATCTGCATACTTTTTCTGATAATAGTAATAAATCGTCTTCTTTGCTGCAAAATGCGTCATACAAAAAAGTTAGTTTTTGAAATATAAATTCCAGTTCTTTAATTGTTGCACGTTACTCGAATTAGGCAGTTTTATCGTCTAAACTTTTCAGTATTATCTGAATAAGCTGAAACTAGTGAGTTGAAGTACTCGAGTTTAGGTTCACACTTTTGACAACTACACAATTGCTTAAGCAAACTGAAGTGCAACTTTTGATAACTTGCGCCATTCAAATACTGATTAAGTTGAAACTTGTAAACGAAAAATCCGAGGTCTCTATGCAAAAGTTTGTCGCCTATTCAGCTAGTATTAGGTTGCTGAGTTCTATGAAAGGCCCACGATTTAGGCATTTATTTTCAGCAACTGTAGTTTTATTTAAATTTCAGACTATTTCATTAACTCGGCACTAAATTTGGTTAAACTTAATCGATTAAAGTCAATAATAATATCTAATGACAACTATAAATAAATAAACCGATGACCCACCCTGTATAAAAGACAGTAACACTTATTTATAAATTACAAAGCTTATAAGATCTTTATCAAAACCAACATAATACTAAAAATAGTTTTCACCTTTCTATAGATTGAGCAATTCAATTTCAAAAAATGTTCAATTCAATTTGAAAAAATAATTTGAGTTCAATAAGATTAAATTATTATGGTACGAGTATCAAAGCTCATATTATGTAATTTTACCGATATTGGATTATGACTGTAACATTTTTATTGTACGAGTATCATACCCATTGATTGTTATAGGAATAACGTGAAAGACTGAAATTAGCATGTTGACTGAAATTTTTGTTAAAGTTTTTGTTGTTGTTTTCAATACACCAATTTGGGAGTATGTTACTATACCAGAGCACAGCGCAACCAATGTTCAACATTGATGAAGGATAATTTCTCTGATTTACCCTGATACTATGGATATCACTCCCTGAGCTACTATGTTCGACCTAAACTAGCAAAAGTAGGAATGGGCATGATTATACGATCCGTAAATTAGCAGCTGATTTTCTAGATATGGGAACTTACAAAAACAAAAAATGTACGGCATTATACAAACTCAAAAAAAAAAAGCAAATGTATTGAAAAGCAACTGGTATTCATCGTTCAATTTGTTTGAACTGATCTTCATACTTTGCTTCTTCCCTTTGAGATAATATTCCAAACATGTTTAGTATAAAAAGTTCAAAAGTGTCCCGATTCCATACCGAATTTTTGTTGAACTGCCTTAGTATAGCTATTGGATGAAGAGTTCACATTTACTTGGCCTTGAATAGGCACAGGCCAATTTTTCTAGCAATTCCAGGGTTCAATTCAATGCTGCCGATTTTCTGCACGATATCTTCGTTTCTAGAGTATAATTCCACAACTCTACCTAAGTTCCATCTTGTTTGAGGCTGAAATGTATCTTTTTATTAAAGACGATGTCTCCTTTTTCTCATTTCGTTGCCTGTTGCCATTATTGAGCATGTAAACGATGTAAATAGGTACCTATTATTTCCAGAAGAGTCCTTATATTTTGTACTATCTTCCTCAGACCCAAGGTGTTCGTTTTCCGGTGGTGCTATTAACACATTCCAATCAAGAAATACCCTGGTGTTAATCGTTCTAAAGATCCTACATTTTCAGTTAACGGACACATTGGTCTAGAGTTTAAGAATGCTTCTATGTGGGTTAATAAAGTGGTCATTTCCTCGAAGATTATCTTCATGTCTTCAATACATGTTTTCAAGTGTGTTTTAATCGATTATTACGTGATTATGCGCAACTAGCTGATACTGGATTATCCCCTTATGAATGTGGATGTGCTTCCACGAATACAAGCTAGTATTGGTTTGGATCTCGGTCACTTGATGTGCCACAAAGGATTTCTAGTTTGATGCATTTTTTATCCAGATTGTAAAATCATACCATAAGGTTATTCCATCTATGTCGACGTCAAGTGCTTCTATTATTCGTTGAATTAGTTGGCTTAAGCTCCATAGTGTTTCAGAAGTGGAATAGTTAAGGTTGTTTTATCGGCACTACTTTAGATTTTGCAGTCAAAAGACGTGCTATACCACTTGACCGTTGGTGATGATTCTGCTGTAGACCACAGATCACCAATTAGGATCATCTCCTGATGTATTTTGTTTAAAATGGATGGTTAACTACTGGAATTATTTCCTTAATTCCATTCTTCCTTATGCAGTAACTGGATCAATTGAAAGTTTTTACCATGATTGAAGATTTGATCGTCAGCTAACTGATGCAAAGCTGGGCTACCCCAATACGGTGCAGCTGATTTCCCATATCTGTCGGTAGTGAGCTGGAATCTTAATTTGTAGATACATTTTCCCTATATACGCGGAAAAGATTACTCGATATTTTCTTCATTTTAATAACATCGTCCATTAATAATTTTGTAGTGACGGTCCAATATGCATCGTGTAATTCCAACTTCCCCCCTCCCGTTGACGTTTTCATTGGTGAAAACTAATCGGATTTTGGTTGTTACTGGTTGTCTCTTCACCTTGGCTTGGTGAGATAGATAGTATTTACCTTTGGGTTAAGATAATAGTTTTATGTGACCCAGGTTTACATATTCGTTCATACATTTAAGTATAGGTCTGTCATCTCCTGATTTGAATTCTGTTTTTTTTCAAGCTGTATAAAGCTCGTTGTTTCGAATCTCTTAATTGGTCCAGTTCTGTTTTCATGAATGACAATTTTACCACATATCGAACATCTGGATCCCGTATTGTGGCTTTGTGGAAGATACATTCGCAATCGATGTCTTCTGCTGACTGACAGGCATTAAGACAACCAACATCTTCTAATTTCCAAAATCTTTCGTAACTCTTTTCCATCTTCATAACGCTATGGGTCTTAACCAATGGAGGCATGGGTTTTACTTGAGTCGGTCTTGAATCATCCAACCGAAACTAGTCTTGATGACACTTGGTTTTCCCCTCAAGTTTTGACTTTTAATAAAATCGTACTACACACCAGCCCAATAAGATGTCATTGGGAGCAGGAGTTTCGAATCTTGGGTCAGCCAAAATCGATTCCTTTTCTTGTTGGTTGGGTTTTGTTTAATTTGCTGTTTCAGAACATCCATTGTAATCCCGTGATCAGAGAAAGTTGGGAACTCTGGTCGACTAAAGTTCTCAATTCATTTGGAGTTCAGATTCCTATCTGCATTGCAGTAAGGACATCTACCAAGACCACCTTGTGGCAAGATTGTACGTTGATATTTGCTCTTGATACCTACGAGTGTCTTTTGCTTAGCATTGGATTCTGTCTTAACTGACCACGCCACGGACCACGCCACGGAGATTCCAATATCTGGAATCTTCGCATTAAAAGTTCCATGCAAACATTCAATACTGGGAGCTCCGCTTTCCAGACTATCAGTGTCATAGATTTTCCTATTTAGATTTTGCATATTGTGCATTGTTTCGAAAACCGGTCGTGGTGCTTTCAAACACCAGTTTTTCTTGGTTTTTGACAGGGTACTTTCATAAATTATAATTTTTGTTAATATGTCCTAAAATGATGGTTAGTTCCCATAATCCTCACAGAAAATGGGAACCTCAATTCTAGTGAGCTGAATATTCAAAGTTGTCACCGATTTTTAAGGTTAAAAATCGGAATAATTAAGAGTTGCTGTAGTTTAAGCAACGTGGTTTCTGCGTTCACTGTGAGCGTTCCATAGTGGTCGTTTATAAATTAACTTGAAAATTTGTTTCTGTTTATCACTTCGGATCAACATGGCTCGATATGGTTGATCAATCACGGATAGATCTGTAGTGATCTGTTCAATCTTCATCAAAGCGTAACTCCGAGAGCATTATGCTTGGATATCCTTAAATTTGTTTATGCTCTACGTAATATGGATGGCTCTGATCTAATTCCTGTTGAGCTAACAGTTCCTGGTCCCCTGAGTAGTAGACTTCATATAAGGACGCTACTGTTTGGTCATATTTATCAACTTGGTTTCGAGTTAGGACATTCATGTCTTGATTCATTTTGGCTATTTCTGCCAAGAGGTATTTTCCTCGTTCATTCTGCCTGGTTATTAGAGCTTCCATTGTTTGTCTATGTTAGGCCTAGGTAGGTAAACTTCTTTTTGTAATGGATCGGCAAGATTTACTTTCGATCTGACTTGTTGATGATTAGAACGATTTGAATACTACTGTTGTGTCTATGTTTCGGCCTAGAAGAAAGAGATTTAGCTCTCTCACGATGCTTTTGTCGAATGCTAATATAAAAGTATTGGAAACATTCTGTAAGGAATCTTAAAATTATGAAAACGTTGGACAAAGTGTGACTAGCAAAAGTGTAAAAAGAGACTATGCCATCCACAAATCCATATAATGTTTACACCAACCACAGCCTTTTACAAAATACATTTATTTTACATTACATTTTACAATAAACAACATTGTTGTAGTTTAACTTCAAACTAGAACAAAAAGAACAAACTGGTGTAAATTCCAATTAAAGATTAAACGACAATAATACTCGTAAATTTATTCCGCTCCTTAAATAATTTCATCAATAAATTTAGTATCTCAATTGCATAAAATCATAAATTAAAATACATATAGATGTCCAAAGCCCATATAGTGACTTGTCTTCGATCAATTTGGTATCATAGTAAAACAATGGAACCCAGCGCAGTCGTTGTATTTTGGTATATGAAGAAATTAAATAAACGTTATAAAAAATCATGAAGGTCGAATTTTTTTTGTTTTCTATTTTTTGTTTCTTATATACATATACTACTAGGAATTTTTTCGTGCATATTTTTGGGCTTTAATCATACCATTTACATTTTTGCGGGGCGATGATGAGGCTACTGTGCATTTTAGAAAACTTAAACATTACTTTTCTATTATGCATGTGCTTTCATTTTAATCGATCGGGAAGCTTTTGTAACTATACATTTTTCCCCTATAATAATCGCCAATGATATTGGCATAGCGTTTTCCAAGTGATCGATTTCTATGGAATTTATTAACTCAATATCCTTACTATAGGACAAGTTTAACTAGGGTACAGAACTTTTTTAATCGCTTCTTGCTTTTGCCTTTTTCTTGAAAATGTGTTTCACATATTAATAATTTGTCCAAATCCTTTACCGATATTAAACATTTCTCTATCCAAATCTTAAATAGGTTTTTTTTAGGAAATTTAGGAATTTTAATTTAGGATACTGGGTCCTTCCAGAAGCACAACATGTTAAAATTGCACAGAAAACTGACAGGATCCAATTATTTTTTTGTTTTTCGACCATGGGTTTTTCCAAACGGATATTTCATAAATAAAGTATACAATTTAAAAGACTATGAATAAAAAGAAACTTGAGTGCAAAATAAACCACTACATCCTTTTTCCCCAAAATGATGTTCTATTTTTAGGTCTACAGGAGGGTCCTGCTTAAAAGTTATATTAATTGACTTGTTCTTCGGTAAATGACAAAGACAATTATATATTGCTGTCATTCTTAAAAGAAAATATATGCTTTTCTTTATGGCAGCGTTGTACCGATTGTTTACAAATAATTGTTTCCTTTATTATTTACTATGTAGATACCTTTGCGTAAACAATGATTTTTTTCTGTAAACATCGTAAACAAGTTAACAATGTAAACAATCTAATATACTATGAGATATAGGCCAACAATTTTCCATACCACGTCTCTAAAGAGACCTTTTGCACCTTTTGAAATGTTGTGAATTGGCGAACAATCTATATATATATATATATATATATATATATATATATATATATATATATATATATATATATATATATCACCGATGCAAGATGTAATTACTTAGTTTCTATTTATTAATCTTCGGTCAATGGCGAGAATTGAACACTTAAACGTGGTAAGCAAGAATTTTAACCATCGCTCTATGACCGATAACCTGTCAAATCCGTAGCCACTGTAAAATAATATTTAATTAATTAAAGAATAAACTGGTAAGTCGTTGGGCTGACCACCAACGACGTACGCTAATTTGTAACAAGTGGTCTAAAAGGTGTAAGCAAGTACATAATTCAAAAGATAAACTTCCAAAAATTTCTTTGAATTTTTAAATTCATGTCAGTTTCTATTTGGAAAGTGTACAAAAGAACAAGATGAAAATATTCGTTCAATCTGACTATAGATGCTGCTGGTATTTGTAATAGTTTCTTTTCAAACTGTGTCAAATTAGGATATTCACTATTTAGGTGCTGTGATATTCGAAAAGACAATCGCATCGTCGATTTTTTACTATACATACTAAATAAATTTTTTTGGTCAAAGTCTAAAATTCCTTGTAAAGATAAACAATGATGAATTCAACAACCATCAAAAAAATATTAAAATAACCAAATACTATTCGCATCGCGCATCGGAATCACCAAATTAAATGTTCATATTGCCAGAACACTTATATCGGCCAGACATCAAGAAAATTTAGCACAAGATTTAAAAAACATGAAAATGCCAACTGCGATTTTTTCGTCCTCCTTTAAAAGTATAGCATCGAATGCAAGATGAAGGACATAATCAGAAAGTGCATACAAGTTCATTTGATCATTTGCCTGTAGGCAGGTTTTTAAAGACCCTTTTTTAGGTGAATATATTTTTTTAAAATGATACGATTCTACGACCGCAAATTTATAATGTAACAAGAAGGAAAATTTATAATGTAACAATGAAGCAAATGTATCTGTATTATACACTTATATAATTATAATATGACATATTTTATATTACAACTGGAATGGGTTCCATTAATTACACTAACAATGCTGTAGTGCAGATTGCTATATGGCTTTGTCTCTCTATATGTCTTTTCTTTATGATAAAATTTAATAAATTAAATTGCGGCAACTGAAATTGTGTCTGTACTTAATGTCTGCACATATGGATGTGCTATGTATATATTCAAGCTATATATTATATGATACTCACACTGTACATATTTGAATTAAGCGTTTCAAATATTTTATATATTGTTATTGCTGATATGTGCACAAGTAGAACAAATAGTTTCCATATTAAGATAAATTTGACATAATTAAAATGTTATGGTCAGTGAAAAATGAGTTCCGAATTATTTAACTCATTTAATTTTGTCTCGATTTATTTGATAATTTATTAGGAACTCAACTTATGTTAAATTACAAAATTATTTTTATATCCAATATGTTGTTGGTAATAAATTATTTGTATAGCAAGTGCCAAAAATAATCAATTTAATTATAAAATGTTTTATTGAAACCGATAATATTTTGTTTAAAAATACACAGTTTCAGTTTCAGTTTTAATCGATTAGATTTTCCTTTTTCCAATATCCGGATTTCGTTCTGTTTTTAATTGAATCATCAATAAATCCCTCTGCAACTGTAGTCGATTTCCAGCCTCCACCACGTTTCAGCGCCATCATGCTACCTCCTGCATCGACCAAAATGGTAGTGGATGACCGTCGAAGACTCTGGCCAGTGTGTTCATGGGGATGAGGGAGTCTCAAATACTTTGCAATATCTTTTTCCATACTGCCAAATTTATTTATTCCAATATTTTGATTTATTTATTCCAAAATTGATTTAAGAAAAATGATTTTGAATTAATATTAGTTGGCTTGAGCATGGCATATTTTTTTACTAATGTATAGTACTTGTCTGTTATCGTGAATTTTCTAATCATTGCATAATCATTGCAACCTGAAATTTCTAATTCATTATATTTCTGACATATTTTCGATAAAATTGTTTCTAATTATAGTTCACTTACTTTTGTTGCAAGATATATACTATCAGGAGCTTCATCAATAAATTTTTTAATTTCTTCCGTTGTAAAAGTTTTAGCTTTCTTGGCTTGATATCCATCCGATTTCTTTTTTAGAAATGCTCTCAATTTGCAATATTCTGCAATATTCTACAATATTTACACTTTTCTTAATATTCAGAGTATGTGAAGCATGGAGTATGTGCCCATAATGATGAAGCTTATATTTATCTCCCAATTCAACAAAATATGCTATTAAAATATTTTCCTGAAAAAGATGTTATTTGTTTTTTATCCCTCCAATCCATGATAACTCTATAAGTGTTTTCATATTTCTTTATGGATTTTTGAGGTAACAAACCTGTTGCTATTTGTCGAAACTCAGGTGGTGCACAAATTTGCTCTATTTCCGAGTCAGAATCCATATTTTAGAGACAATTTAAATTTTTAAAACAGGATATGAAATTATTGCGATTGAATAAATTAACACTAAATGTCAATTTTCAAAAAAAAAAAAAATTCATAGCCTACTTATCATACATTAAAAACTGTTTTTTATATTAAAAACTCATGATTTCTATATACCCATGAGCATATTACTCATGTGCCGTGAGTAAAACATGTCATTTCTAAATAATAAACTAATAGGTTATGATCGAATTATTCAATGGAATTGGAAAAATTTAATTACGACAATTTTCTGATTTTTCGAGAGAGGGAGATGGACCAAATCGTTTAACCTAATGATACAATCTAAAAAAATAAAATCAAATAAAATAAAGAAACCAGAAATAGTTCCACTGCACAACCAGGAGACTGTCCTCTGCCACTTAAACTGTAAAATCTCATGTATAAAGACGGTCATACTCTGTCATACTTGTAAGACAGTTCACTAATAAGTGACGATACCTACTATGGCTTATGACTTCAAAAACAACCGAGTTATTTTACTCATAGCAACAGGAGTAACTGGAAAAACACTTATATTATTTCATTATATCAAAATCAATATGGATCTTGACTATTAGACATTTGGCACATATAAATGTTTGCCATAAACTAAGAAAATGGTACGAGCTTCTGCAAAAAATGTCCTTTACCTCATTCACATGAACACAATCGAATAAAATTCCATTGGCTTGATTATCTTTCATATATAACTCGTGCTAATTAAGTAAGGCCAACCGATTCATTACAGTCCAAAAAATCTGTACACGTGCCAATATTTTTTTTATTGTAACCACAAAACACCATTAATCAATATAAAAATATTTAGTAGAGGGGTTTACCGCATATCCATCATTTTGGGTAAAAAAAATCAGAAAAAAAAACCAAACAAAACAAAAAACATGTGGAAAATTCTTTTTCGAACTCAAAATTTATTTTTAAACCCAAAGTTAAAAGAAAATGAAAACATTTCGGTATGGCTTAAATATTAAGCACCACAAAATGTATCATTAAATTAGATTCAAATGACAAAAGCAGCCAAACGAGAAAAGTTACATTTTCGTGACATGCAACATCCAGGACGATAGAATTGAAACAAACAAAAAATAGCCACGACATTCAAAAATAAAAATTGAATGGACGTAGAAAGATAATAAAGAGATTAAGGATTAAGCGGCATCACCACATATAATAGTTTAGAACTCGACAAAAATAAATGAATCGGCTATTTTTCATTTGGTTTTTCTTTATTCGTATTCTAAACGCATATAACGGGGATAGAGTAAAAAATATGATAAATGTTTTCCATTTTATCACGTGACGTATGATATGAAAATTAATTTGACGAATTACCTATTTAACCTTTACGCTGGATATTGTTTCAAAGTAAAGGTAATGCGGGATATGTGGAAGGATTTCGTTGTTTTTGTATGTGCTTGGGAGTTTTTTTTAAATCGGGTAACACTGAAAGCAATGTCAATGTCAAATTTCAATTATATTCAATTATAATTATAGTAAATATTTATAATATTACGATTTTAACCTGAGTTCTTTTTAGATGTTCTTATAGGCCGAAAGAAGGATATTTCCACGTTTAATGCATTTATAGAGTAATTCTAGATTGGTGTGTTCGAACTAAATAGCATTTTTAATCTGGTCATCGGTTTGTGGATGTTAATTAAAAACGTGGGAGTATATATTAAATTTCTCAGAAATATTTTCACATATAGTTCACAAATCGTTTCCAAGCATTCGATTCTTCCAAATGATTTAACTATGGTTTTATGTCGGGCATTCTTGGATTAGGGTTTGCAGGTAAGTTTTGTAACCGAGAAATGTATGTAAAGATTAAAATTGTAAAGAGTTAATGTGAGATTAGCAGTTTCTGTGTTAGGAAGTACAGTTGCCGGGTATCTCAGATTACAGTAAAAACTAATCAGATCACAATTCCGAGTTTTGTATAGAAGCCCTCAACTTGTCAAAAACCACTTCCAGTTTACCACGTCAAACAATAGCGAGATCTGGGCAGTTTAAAACAAAGACGAATGGACAAGTATTGAAAACAACTATTTTAGGTTGAGATGTATCTGGAGTTGGCGACAGATGCAATATGATGGCAATGATGTAAAAAATAGAATCAGTTCCAAGTTCTAAATCCAGTTTGTCACAGAAAAACCAGTTTGAGAGACCCATTTTATTAAAAATGTAGAAAATTCTAACACAAGCCATTTTAGTGTGAAGTTGTCCTTTAAGAAATCACCGATTATCAAAGGAAAATCATTAAATATCGCTATCTAAAGAAGAATTGAGCACCGGTTCATACGCGATCCAGAGTTTCATGGACTATACCAAGATTTTATGATCGATTACTACCGACTCAATCACATGGAAGAAATAGAACTTTCTGATGCTTATGATACAGGATATTATTTTCCTCATCATGAAGTATTGGAGCAAACAAGTTCAACTTCAAAACTAGGGGTTATCTTTGACGGATGTGCAATTGTGCCAAGCAAAAAGACCAACAGTACAAGAACATCGATTCGTTGTCGCTGCAGCCGTGAAAAAATGTATCGGCAAGTACGAATAGCAAATGAAGATACCAATTTCCAAAAAATAGTGTAGCGCAACAAACCATCTGTCAAGTTATTTGATCAAAGGTTGTGAGCTATTAATCTTAACTTAAATGTTCCAAACAATTGCAAAAATTTGAGATGACAGGTCTTTTAACAATATCAACGTTTTTTTTAGATGCACTAAAACGGTTAACAGTAAAAAGAGGAGTGGACTAACATATTTATACTGACAATGGGATCAATTTTGATTTTGACCAATTAATTACTTAATCCAAAAGTGTTACCAAAGCTAAATACGCATTTAAGTTTACATACACAGTAAGTGTATATTTTAAATCCACAATTTAACTGAGAAAACTGTCTCAGGAACTGAGAAAATTTAACAAATCTTGGTCAAAGCTATCATTTTTTCATCATAGAGGATATCAAAGTTTTCGTAATTCATTCATTGCAATGTACCATTTTTGATAAAAAGAAGACACCCAAACTCAACAAATCGTGGTAAAAATTACTGGTGACAAGGGCAAATATATGGGTATAATTATAGATGACGTAAATTGGTTTCTTTAAATATCTTCAGTTGGGATCTTACGGACTATATTCATCTATTATGGATCTTTCTATATCTTCCGATATATTTTTGTAATTAACAGAGAAAAGTTATTTTCTGGTCAAATAAAAATCAATATTTTCCCTATTCAGTAAAAAAAATAACCCTAAAACTGGCCACCCTGCCACCCCAGTATGCGATGATGCGTGTTAATTGAATAAATTAAATTTGAATGGTGGAACCGAATGAAAAGCAAATATTTACAGACCGTAATGGCAAAATATAATCAAAATCGATAAAAAATATTTCCAATTTACAGTCATATATGGATAATTCTGCAATATATATTTGCACATGAGTCGGAAAAAAACTTTTAACTTGTTTATTTATATCTTCCAAACATTTTGAACATTTTAAAATAGCTACTCTATAGCACTATATAGTTCCAAAATGTGTAAAGTGTTAGGGAAAGCAGGATGGTTGATTGGTTGATTGATAAATGCGACTGTGAGATCAAGCGCTTGACAAGTGTTCCGGTTAACGCCGGTGAGAAGCTCAGATCAACATTTCGGGCATAACAGCAGATAAAACCAAATACGGTTATTTAATAGCGGCACTGGATGGTGAGACAGTGCGTTAGGGAGAAAATATTAAAATCTCCCGAAAAATCAAAATACGATGATCTTAAAAAGACGATTATCAAACGGTTGAGCGACTCGGCAAAAATAAAGCTGGACAGATTGTTGAAGGATCTACAGCTGGCCGACAAAAGGCCTACCTTCCTAGGCACAAACAGTTCTAACAAGTTTAGAAGAAAGCAACATCGATAAATTAGCAACAACGGCGGAAGTTCAAAGAGTGACTGAAGTGTGCGCGGTCTACCATGACAGTTCTTATGTGATCTGAATTGACGTTTTGACTAAAATGGTAAGAAGTCTGACACATAGCAGGAGTAGACCACCAAACCAGTCTAACTATTCTCGACAACAAGACAGATTAGTTCGTAAACGTAGCGATAGCAAAGTTCGCCGGTTTCCTGTGTGCCGATATCATTACAGATTCGGCGATAAAGCTCACAGATGCATGACGCCATGCAATTTTAAGGCGGAGAGCAGAATAAGTGGTGCTGCGGAAAACTAAAAGGCGCTTCGTTGATGGCGACTACCAGCGCTGGCCGCAATAATTGTAGTTTTATAATAGTAGATATAGGTAGTAAAATACAGTATCTGGTCGATACAGGAGCAGACGTGTCGATCTTGCCACCCAAATGCGATGTCAAGTTGTTTCCTGCAAATTCTACGCAAATAAACACTTACGGCAGTAAGGTTGTTAAGTTGAATTTAGGCCTCCGTATGGAATTTTTATAGAAGTCCTTGATAGCAGACGTAGACAAAGCTATTATCGGTGCAGATTTCCTAAAACACTACGGGTTGCTTGTAGACGTCAAAAAAAGAAATTATTTGATCAACTCTCATCGATTTATGTGCGGTCTATGAAAATTGTTACAGGACTATCGTCGGAACTCAAAACAATTTCAGCTAAATCATTAAATTCGGACATTTTTAAGTTACTAGAAGGACATAAAGAGATAACCGTGGACAAATTGAATTGCGATGACAAAAACATTAAAGTATCACATGTTATCGCAACAACCGGTCAGCCTTGCGCGGTGAAGGTGAGACGCCTGTAGCCTGAAAAACTTGAAATTGCAAGAAAAGAATTCGTCATTCTGTTAAGTCAGGGCATATGTCGTCCTTCGAACTCAGAGTGGTCAAGTCTATTACAGTTGGTTAAAAAAAATGGCTCGTGACGGCCTTGCGGTAATTACCGCATGCTAAATGCACAAACCAAGCCGGACTGATACCTTATTCCATTTTTGACGGATTTTTCTTGTCAGTTGCACAATTGCAAAGTACTCTCTACTATAGACCTGGTAAACGCATACCATCAGATTCCAGTGGAAGAGCGGGATATTCCCAAGACAGCCATTTGCAAACCCTTTGGGTTGGTTGAATTCACCAGAATGACGTTCGGCCTCAGAAACGCTGCACAAACATTTCAGAGATGCATCCACACAGTAATGCGCAATCTAAGTTTTTGTTTTCCGTATATTGATGATTTGCTGGTGGCATCGCAATTGATGGAGGAACATCTGCTGCACCTTAAAATCGTATTTGAGCGATTAAAAAGATCAAGCAGTGCTTAATGAATTCCTGAAAGGAAGCAAAAAGAACTACAAGAGGAAAGTGCAATGGACAAGTGACAGTGAAAACGCGTTTGAGCTGGGCAAAACAAAGTTAAGAGACGCGGTAATGTTAGCGCATCCTTCTTCGGAGGCGGGATTATCAGTCGTGGTCGACACGTCTGACATAGCAATCGGGGCTGTTGTTCAACAGCGGTTAGTGGTTGTTTAGACGCCACTGGGGTTTTTTTCGATAAAATTAAATGAGCCACAGTGTAAATATAGCGCTTATGATCTCGAGCTTTTGGTGGCCTACAGCACGGTCAAACACTTTAAACATATACTTAAGGGACGTGCATTCGCACTGTTCACGGATCACAAGCTATTGGTATATGCCTTGCAGCAAAATTTGGATAAAGCATCCCCTAGACAACGTCGCCACCTGGACGTTATTTCGCAATTCACGTCGAATATATGTCACATCACAGGTAAAAGCAATACGGTAGCCGATGCCTTGGCAAGAATCGAGGAGGTAACTTTGGACAGTGCAGTCGATTACAGGCTAATGGCAGAAGATCTGATCCTGTGTTGGCTGACATCAAATAAAATTGTCAAATAAATCCTTGAAGTTACAAAAATTACCAGTATTTGAGCGAGACACTGAAATTTTTTCCGACGTTTCTACCGAGGCCATACATTCCAGAGAAGTTTCGCCGAGGAATTTTTGACAGCGTGCATAACTTGTCCTACCCGGGAGGCCGAACAACTACGAAAATGGTAGCACGAAGATGCGTATGGCCGGGGTTGAACAAGGACGTCAATTTTATGGCAAAAGCGTATGGATCGCGTGTCAAAAGACAAAAGTATTTAGAGATATTAAATCGAGTCGTTGCTGCTTAATGAGCTAGCTAAGGTACTTGGGTTCAAACACAAGCAAATGCAAATGCGTACAATCCTGCATGCAACGGGATGATCGAGAAACTACATCGAACGCTGAAGGCTGTTAATAATATTGGAGTTACGAACAGCATATAAAGACGAGTTGGGACCATCCACAGCAGAATTGATATATGTGGCGAGCGTTTAAGGTTACCAAGTATTTTTTTCGAAACAAGCAAATCAAAGATAAACCCATCAGATTTTATAGTTCAGTTACGGGAGCATTCCAATATCCAACCCACTCCAGCTTCTAGACACGTCAAACAAAGTATGTTCATTTTCAAAAAGGGATTGCAGTCACGTTTTCGTTAGAACAGATGCACTAAAAGCAGCGTTGCAGCGACCGTATGAAGTGCCATACCCGAGTAGGCCAGAACTCGAATTTAAAACCTACATTTATATCTAATTTTGGCTGTATCTAACTCGGTCACAACAAATAAACTAGAACCGTGTTTAAATTTTGTAAACAACAATTTAGTTACGACATAGCCATAGATGTCTATGCTGCAACTACAAATTATTAATAACATCCTAGAATAATAAAACTATTTAAATATTTAAATACATATTTGGATGTGTGCATAAGAAATAATAATAAAATGGAATAATAAAATTATGGTGGTGAATAAAATTCAAATGGTTTGAATCTATGCTAGTCATATTTGTTTCTATTACCGCAAAGATCGCACATTTTTTATTTATAATGATACACGGGAATCGCACAACAATATGCCACTATAAACTGTCAATATCGTTTTGTTTCGATAAACTCAGAACGATTAGACAAAGATGCACATTGTAATTTATATAACATGACTCAAACACGATAATAATGTGAAAATAAAAATGTCTGTAAATTTTAAAATCAATGTTTATTAATAATTCAATCGTTTTACGATCAGAATATTTATTTAAAATTAGATTTAGTAATTATAGCACCGAATTATTGCATAATATTCTTCACTTATTTAGTTCTATTAGACCAAAAATTTAAATGAAAATGGACGATGTTCCGGTACATAAAACAAAAGTATGAAGAAAATATCGAGCAAATTTGGGAATGGCTCATTTAAAATGCACATTATTTAATTTTTTGAGGTTTTATAGAATTCGAGGGCTTTTAATTATTTCAGATATAAAATTTTCATAGCTTAGTATTAAATACTCTAATTAAATCATATTTAAAATAATTTTTTTTAAAGTATGGTAAATTCGAATATTGGAAAAAAGAATGAATCCAATCGATTTTCAAAACTGTGCATTTTTAAACAAATTATTATCGGTTTTAATAAAACATTTTATAATTAAATTGATTATTTTTGGCACTTGCTACACAAATTATTTATTTGTTTTCATAGTTTAACTTAAATTGAATTCCAAATAAATTATCAAATAAATCGAGATAAAATTAAATGAGTTAAATAATTCGGAACTCATTTTTCACTGACCATGGTATTTTAATTTTGTCAAATTTATCTTAATATGAAAAGTATTTGTTCTACTTGTGCACATATCAGCAATAACAATATATAAAATATTTGAAACGCTTAATTCAAATATGTACAGTGTGAGTATCATATAATATATAGCTTGAATATATACATAGCACATCCATATCTGCAGACATTAAGAACAGACAAAATTTCAGTTGCCGCCATTTAATTTATTAATTTTTATGTAATTAAGATACTAAATTTATTGGTGATGTTATTGAAGAAGCGGAATAAATTTACGAGTATTATTGTCGTTTAAATTTAATTGAAATTTACACCAGTTTGTTCTAGTTTGAAATTAAACCATAACAATGTTGTGTGCTGTAACAAGTAATGCGAAATAAATATTTTATCAAAAGAGTATCTCTTTCTATCTACTTAGCCATGATTTAAAGTTTGCAAAGAGTAAATAACAAACAAGTATTATCTCGGTAAATATTATGGATGTAAGTGACGCATGTATTGTCTTGAGCTTTTTGGTCTAATTGGTCTGAAACAAATTATACTTATTTATACTTAAATCGATGTAGCCTATTTTACAACTTTTCAAAAAAAGTGTCTGTAGCATTTTCTTTTAAAACTTCACTGTTAAAAAATCAACAAAAAGAAATATGGATACCATCAAAATCATACCAAAGCCCCGTTTAAGCTTACGGACACATAGTTTAACCAGGCGCGTTCGATGGCACTATATCAGGCATTAAATAGTATCGCTTGGAACTCGTTGCCCTCTAAGAAACCAGAAAGCCGAAAAGTGGAGACCATGTGTCTCAAAGCTATACATTGCTTTTCAGGAGATTACCTCGTCAATCTTGATGTTGATTTTCTTCTTTGGTCCCAGGTAAAAAAGACTGTTTTTGTGCTTTCAAATATTTAGTACATTATTGCCTTTCATTTAATTTTTCTAAACCTCTTAGCATATCCTCAAGAAAATTAATTTTATTTTTAGAGCATCGTTTTTAGAAATCATAGCTATTTCTTTATACAAAGCTATGCTTAATGTTAAAATAGTATTCTAACAATAGTCATTAGAAACAAGTGACTCTCACTTACTTTATAATGCAGATGCATGATCTTTAGAAATTAATATTAGATGGCAAAGCTGTAACATAAACAGACGAAAAAAATTTAACAAATAGAGTGCAAATATCTGAAGAAAAATTAACAGTATAATTCTGATAAATCATTGGCGAAGGAAACCATGTCATCTTTACGTTAACCACCAGATTATACTGCAGCCCTTAAGTCTGGTGTGGATTACTTTATTCACACAAAAGGACGGTTAATGTTGAGAGATCATTCAGATTATTTGATGATAAATACATAATCGCTAAAACAGAATTTTATTACATGTTGGATACATGTCGTATATCTAAACGAGTGACATACTCCATAATATAAATACACATAGTACTACCATCATAAAAAAAAACAGTTTACCCATTGATGTTTTAGATGTCGGGTCGATAGAATATCGTCAACATTTAGTATAAATATATAACATTTAGGCGATTATACATATAAAAATATTTTGATTATTTTAAAACGATACCAGTTGCGACATCTTTTAAGTCAATGGGCTAACATACCATGGTAGTACTATGTGTATTTATATTATGCAACCTCGGACGTATTTGTCATAAAACGGTTAATTCAATTGATTAATTTGTATTATAATTTTTATAATTTTATATTTTTAATAATGTAATAAATTAATTAATTGTAAATTTCAGGCAATAACTAATCCAATTTATTACAGCCTACGGTTTGCAGAAATTAGCCCATTAATAGATTTTTTTTCAGAGAAACATTGCAGATTACAGTTGAATGGTGGCACACAGGAGATGCTGAAAAGAGATGACAGAATGCAGAGCAGTTCATTATTATTGTGATTGTCCTATGCTAACAGTATTTTGAATATTGGGTCATTACTGACATATCTTCCCTTGCCCTACTCCACAAAAATTCACTAACTATTCGCCGCCAAGGTGTCTGCAACTGGATCGATCTTAATAATTTAATTATCCATGTTTTTTTATGGATATGTTCCTTGTAAATTACGTTAGAATATATGCATATAATATATGGCGAAGTATCTTAAAATCGTCCTAATATTTAGTGGCTTGTTGGTAAAATTAGCAGGATTGAATCAATGTTGGTGTTGTTGGTGCTGTAATTGCCCGTGGTGCTGCATTTTCTTGAGTAAAGTATATATATAAATATATATATATATATATAAATATATATATATATATATATATATATATATATATATATATATATATATATATATTTATATATATATATATATATATATATATATATATATATATATATATATATATATATATATATATATATAATAAAGGTTAAAATCTAGTTAAATGGAGAACCAAAAATCTTCTATTCTAAGAATTTATTTATTATTCTTTATATAGCATTCGTATAACGTTGAAATTTGCCAACTATAACATAAAATTATATATGCAAGAATTAGTGTGCATAACACTATGCTTCTATTATATAGTTCTTCAGTTGTTGAAAATTACAAATTTTAATTTTTCAGTCTTTAGAAAAGCTTTTTTCTAAAAATAAATTTTTTTGTTTATTTTTCAGGTATCATCAAAACGTGACATGAACAATGGCGAAGAATCACCAAAGGCAATACTACAAGATAAAGATTTTATATTGGATTGTTTATGTTGGCATAATGAATATCGTGCACGTCATGGTGCTCCAGCACTTACCGTATCACCAGAGGTATGTTTATGTCATTATTCTAAATTAAATTGTTTTGGTTAATGTTTTTACCTCGATGGTTAAATACATAGGTAATTCACTAATATGATTGTAGTAACATTGTCACCAATCGTATAGTGACGGAAAAGACACTTGATTATCACACCGAGGTCTCGCGACATTTTAGGAAAGATTATAGACTATGGCAAAATCTAGCAAGGTCTTAAAATATTGACTTATAAATCAAAATCTCTGCCTTGGTTATCTCAGGAACAAACGAACGAAGATAATATTGAAGTAATTTTTATTAAAGAACTGTCCATTTCCTATAGCAACTAATTCACATATAAGCATCAAAAGACACGTTTCGGGTGTTATTGTATAAATATATCTGGCTTTTAGGATTTTGTATAACACCAAGTTAATGCTGATTGAGAAACGATGTAACAAGCTACATTCTTAGTATAGGTTGTAAAGCTTAAATTATTATCTCGATTTTATTAGAGCCAATCGATTTAAGTCACTAAACTGGTTCCGCTATAGTAATATGTAGTGCTAGTTGAGAGTGAGTTTACAACTAGTCTCAAAGAGTGCTGAAATTTCATTAACTGCAAGAAAAAAGTAGTTTGTTTTTCGGTTGACTATATGATTTACCAGAGCCCCATAGTTAGCCAAGCCTAAGACATTTTAAATCTGTTTAAAGTCCGTTGTATTTATTAATTTTGGATTTACCAATCAAGAAAGTCATGATGGTTTACTAGGTTAGGTTAGGTTAGGTCAAGGTGGCCGTCTTAAAGGACGTGACATAGATACAATTAGTCCGTAGCCTTACCATAGCAAATATATTCTCCACTCACCACCTACTGGAACCAATTCGAGCTTCTAACGAAGCAGTTGATATCCTTAATACTCATACAACTTCTACAGTAATCATGCGAGAGAACACCCAGTCTACTCGCATGCTTACCAATGAGATAGTGTCCAGTAATGACACCCAAGATTATACTAATATTGCACCGTTGCATGAGGCCTAGTGTAGGCCAAATTTGCCGAGTAATTACACATGAGACATAATTTATCCATCTACTGTTTGTGATTTTATAAGCTTCTTTCTTTAAGAGTAGTTTACACATGGCAAGCGGTACTTATGTATCAGCGTGGTATGGTAAGATATGACAGGAGGTACCCTGTCGAGCAAATTTATCAGTTTTTAAATTCCCCGGTATATTAAAATGCCCTGGCACCCATGTAAGCTGAATATTGAACTGTTCTGCCATCTCGTTATAAGAGATGAGAGACAGTTTCGGGCTACTTTCGGCATGATAAAGCCTAACTGTAGAACTTTAGTGGCAGATATTACATTTTACTTCATCCAATCTATGGCCTCTTTGATTGCGATGAGCTCCGCCTGAAAAACACTACAGTGATCAGGGAGGCGAAAAGGGAGGTTTACTTTTGAACAGCTCACATCCGGCCCTGCTGTCAATGCAAGATCTTTCCGTAAGAAGTTTACCTTACCGGAATTCAGAACTACTTCGTATGCCCAGTCCTCTCTGGAACGAATAACAGTCAAAAATTTTACTTCGAGGAATGATGTCGGGGTGGTATAATCAATGGCTTTGGGGATAACTTTATTCATTAGTTGTTTTTATCAAAAATATTGTTATTATTAATATTTTCGATGAATTAATTAAAACAAGTAGTTTAGTTTTTATTATAGTGAAATTATTTTTATTTTTATTATTTATTGTTCATAAATATATTTCGGAAATAAAATTTCCATCATCAGTATTGCTTACTTGATTGAGAATTAAATTTAATTTTTTCATGCTTATATACAAAATTTAGTCGTTGTATTTCAAAAATTGATCGTTGTAATATTAATGGGGTGTGGCTTATTGTCGTCGTTTTTTATTATTATATAAAATCAGTTCGTATAATTTATTAGTCGTGGTATTAATTTTATTATTAAGTAGGTTTTTACTTTTTCGATTTTTGTATATTTCGAATTCTTCGACCCTGTTCATTTTATCGCCTTTCTTCATTTTGTACAGAATCTTTAGGTTTGTATCCATATCCATGTAGTTATGCTGGGTATCGTTTATGTGGAGAGCAAATCTTGATTCGGTTCTTATTTTACCGATGTCTTTTATGTGTTCCTTAAATCTTTGTTTAAAGGATCTACCGGTTTGTCCTATGTAAAATGAAGGGCAATCTGAGCATGTCAGTTTATAAATTCCTGTGTCTAAACTTGTGTTACTGTCTGGTTTGACTAATTGTTCTAATTTCTGTTGGGTTTTTTAAATAAGCCACACGAAAATAATAAGAATTTATAATGAATTCCTATAATAATTTAAATGAACCAACGACAAGTGTGAATACTTACTTAAATACGTTATATAAACTGAGATGTAACAAATTAAATTTATTTTTCAACAAATCATGCAAAAACAAAAACATTATTCCAAACTACATAAGAGTTCAAATTAATAACAACACACCAGCAGCCAGACTCACAAAAATAAAAGCTGAAAAATGTTGGTTAACTCAAGAAATTAAATCACTTCACAGTAAAATAAACAAATTGACCATGAAGCTATATAATTGCCATTTGCAAATAGCCAAAGATTTTCATTTTATCGAATACACAGACATTTTGGACAAAATCAACGCAAAAGTTGAAGAACGACTTAAACTTAAAAGAAAAACAATAACTAAAAAATTAAAAATTTTGATAATGAAGAAAAATAGTACAAACGATAACACGAACAGGCCAATATCAACACACAAATTCTATAACCGAATGGAAAATCATACTAACATCCAATTCAATAACAATGAGGCGGCATTATTGGATAAAGGATTAAAATATAATATAAAGCCTAAAAATGATATTAATTATCTAAACAAACATATTTTGACAATTGAAAATGCAATCACAAAAACTAATATAGAACACCAAGCAGACATTAGGATGATGGTTGTAGACAAAATTAAAAATCTAAATTTAACACGTAATAATTATAAACAAGAACAAGAAATTATTAAAGATATAAAAAATAAAATAAATTCCAATAATGCTATCATCACGAAAGCCGATAAAGGAAATACAATAGTAATATTAAACGAAATTGACTATATTTCGAAGGTGAATGAATTTATTATTAACAACAATATTCAAGAATTGAATGAGGATCCAACTCAAAAATACCATAAAAGTTTGAAAGAAATTATTAATAAATCTAAGCATTTTTTGAACGACAGAGAAAAACGTTACAACAAAATGATAAAACCAACAGCTCCAATGCTAAGAGGTATGCCAAAAGTTCATAAGCCAAATATGCCAGTACGACCTGTTGTAAATTTTACTTCGGCTCCGTCATTTAAAATGGCAAAACATATAAACAAATGGCTCTCAAATAATATAAAATTTGAAAATGACCACTCAATAAAAAACAGTATTGAACTGATTAACAAAATTGAAGGGATAAAAATACCACACAACGCGAAACTTTTATCTTTTGATGTAACGAATATGTATTCAAAAATTCCGATAAAAGAAACTTTAATAATAACCAAAACTATGTTAATAACAAATAGAATTAATATTAATATCGTGGATGAAGTAATTAAATTATTGGAAGAAATAACAAATCAAAATTATTTCCAATTTAATAATAAATATTATTCACAAGATGATGGACTACCAATGGGAAGCCCATTATCTGGAACTTTGGCCAACATATATTTGAATCATTTTGAAGAAAACGAAATTTTAAGCACTAAAAACAAATTGAAGAATAACATTAAATACTGGCACAGATACGTAGATGACATATTATTACTATTTACTGGTACAAACCGACAAATGGACCAACTTCTAAATTATTTAAATAACGTCCATCCAAATATAAAATTTACTTTGAAAATTGAACAAAACAAAATTATTAATTTTTTGGACCTAACGATTAAAAACGATAACAATGAGCACAAATTTAAAATATACAGAAAACCAACCCAAACGGACCAAACTATTCATCATGAGTCAAATCATCCATATCAGCATAAAATGGCAGCTTATAATCATATGATCAATAGACTAAATATCATACCGATGTCGCGAGATGATTATCTTAAAGAGCTTGACATTATTAAATACATCGCTAATAAAAATGGATACAAATCTTCTAAAATTGAGGAGATAAATAAAAAATACATCAACAGAATAAAATACCGACAAAATACCACTTTAACTTTTGATGACGAGAACCAACCTAAATTTATTACAATAGATTATGATAGAAACACTAGTCAACACGTCCAAAAAATATTTAAGCACTTTGGATATAAAGTTGCTTATAAGACCCAACAGAAATTAGAACAATTAGTCAAACCAGACAGTAACACAAGTTTAGACACAGGAATTTATAAACTGACATGCTCAGATTGCCCTTCATTTTACATAGGACAAACCGGTAGATCCTTTAAACAAAGATTTAAGGAACACATAAAAGACATCGGTAAAATAAGAACCGAATCAAGATTTGCTCTCCACATAAACGATACCCAGCATAACTACATGGATATGGATACAAACCTAAAGATTCTGTACAAAATGAAGAAAGGCGATAAAATGAACAGGGTCGAAGAATTCGAAATATACAAAAATCGAAAAAGTAAAAACCTACTTAATAATAAAATTAATACCACGACTAATAAATTATACGAACTGATTTTATATAATAATAAAAAACGACGACAATAAGCCACACCCCATTAATATTACAACGATCAATTTTTGAAATACAACGACTAAATTTTGTATATAAGCATGAAAAAATTAAATTTAATTCTCAATCAAGTAAGCAATACTGATGATGGAAATTTTATTTCCGAAATATATTTATGAACAATAAATAATAAAAATAAAAATAATTTCACTATAATAAAAACTAAACTACTTGTTTTAATTAATTCATCGAAAATATTAATAATAACAATATTTTTGATAAAAACAATTAATAAGTGAAATAAGCCACACGAAAATAATAAGAATTTATAATGAATTCCTATAATAATTATTCATTAGAATAGATGAGTGTCCCTTATTACTACAGGTCCACAGAGAAATTGATTTAAGCCTAATAGCTGTACACGCAGCCATTTGTTTGGCTAAAATAATAATCAAAACTGAATATCAAGAAGGACTAGATGAAGGAGAATCTCTAATGACTGAGTTGAAGTGGTTCTGAATACACCACTAATACCTAGGAAACTTTTTTGAACCTTCATCAGCAGCTTTGTCACTATATTTAGAGGTGGCCACCATACAGTAGAAGAGGTCTAACTACAGATGTGTATAGCCAATGTACAATGCGAGGGTTAAGACTCCACCCTTTCCCAATGGCATTCTTACAGGAGTATAGTGATATTATAGCTTTGTTTACCCTTTCCAATATATAAGGTTTCCAGGTTAGTTTTCTATCTACAATAAGACCCAGGAATTTCACTTTATCTATGATATTCAAACCAACGTTTCTTCCTTTTTTCAACCCACCCACTCTTAACATCCGTTAAGAGTGGGTGGGTTGAAAAAAGGAAGTTTGTACTTCCCAGAAAAAAGTACTAATTCCGTTTTAAGTGGATTAAGATCTCAGAGGGTGCTAGGATATTTGCCAAAGGCTCCAGTGGTAACATCATCTGCATAAGCGACCACTTTAAAGCCCTAACCATCCAGGATTAGTAACAGATTATTTATAACCAAGTTCCAAAGAAGGGGAGATAATACACCACGCTGTGGTGTACCTCTATTCACAAATTTCCGAACGGATGCCTCACACGAAGTTTAGCCAAAATGACCTTGCTTTAAGCATTTGATCAGTCCAGCATCCGAGTGACACATCCAGCCCCAAATCTGAAATTGCCTGTGTCATCGCCTCTGGTTTGACACTGTTAAAGGCTCCTTCTATATCACAGAAGCTCACCAAAGAGAATTCATTATATTCGAGTGATTTTTCAATAGGGCTTAAGAGGAAAGCAGTGCAGTTTTGGATCGCAATGAGAGCGTTTTTCGGCCTTAGGTATAAAATGACCTTTAGTTCAGTCCATTTGTTTGGAACATGGCAAACTTCCAGGCTACTTTTAAAAATCACTTCAAGCCAGGGAACCATAAGGTCACTGGTTGGTTGGATGTTGGCAGATATAATAACATCAGGACCTGCTAACTTAAAAGTTTTAAAACTGTTTACTGACAACAAGATGTTCCTCCTGTTGACAATTTTTCCAGCGAGACCCGTAGCCCTATTTGTTTTAGGCAGAACAGTCGAAGATTTGGAACAGACTGGGAAATCGGTTTCCAGTAGGAGAATACTTTCCAAGCTTTGCTTTTGGCACTTCTTATTTATATGATTTGAGGTCTTCCTTATAGGAGTCCCAGTCTACGTTAGCCTTTGTTCTCTTCGCAATTTTGAAAAGCTTCTTACATTTTAGCCGTGTTGCTTGTAGCTTTCTTGACCACCGTGGTGGACGAGATCTGCCTTTAGGTCAAATAATAGGACACGAGCTTAAGCTAGATTCATTGAAAGCATTGGACACCCTGTCGACCAAGGTGGCAAATTCCTGTGTTGATTCTGGAGATTTAAGAACCAATCCTATTAAGGAGTTACTTAGAATTAAACTAAAGGTTTCTCAGTTGGTCCTTCTTCTATTCCTAAAGGTTGAAGTTTTAGAATATTTTAAATCAAATTCAAATAGTAAATAGCAATGATCAGAAAACAGGATATTCTTCGGACACTTTCCAATTTACTAACTTATTTGATATGAAGTTGGAAACAAGGGTAATGTCTAAAACTGCCTGTCTATCAGTAGTTATAAAAGTAGGATTAAAGCCTATATTACAGATAGAAAGGTTAGAGACTCACCTGTCTCGTTTGTATCGGTGCTTCCTCAGATCGTGTGGTGTGAATATGCGTCACATTATCCAGAGGAAGGATTTCCGCATCGCGCGGTAAAAACACTGAGACGAGCCAGAGGTTCTGATTGCTGACCTCAATGTTAGCTGCTACCACATCTGCATTGCTATAATTGGCAAGCAGAATTTTTTTTAGTTTGTTCTTTGCAAGAATGCACGAACGAATCCTACCCTCAACTTGCACAAACAGTAATTTATTGTTACTAGCCCTAAGTCTAAGAACCCGATCCTTATTGAACCACGGTTCAATGTCATCCTTCATTACTTTGAGCATGGGTGCAGCTGACGCTGCTTTATAGTGATGTAGATTGACTTGTATTAGCTTTAGCATCTTGCTGCTTAAAGATAAATCGACACCATTGTAATATCGAATTTTTCTGAATCCGAGGTCATGGAAAGATTGCAGAGTTCATCAATAGATCCGGATAGCTCGTTAATCAGATTTGACACCTTTACTTCTTTTGTTTCTACAGTTGAAGGCTGGTTGCCTAAAGGACATACATCCTCAGCCGAGCTTCCGTGCACAGCGGAAGTTCTCGCAACTGATTCTGATGCCCCTGACTTAGCAGCTTCATCCTTCTTATAAACTTTCAGCATGCCAGCGCCAAAACCATAGCCACCTGACTTAGCCAGCACTGCCAGTGAATCACTGTTAATTATGATTATAGCCGACCTTTAATCATTTTTAGCCTCCTCCACCCTGGCTATATTCCAGTTGTTGGTCGGCAACTCAGGATTATCCATCCTAATCAGCTACATGATCGTCTTTGGATCACTTGGCTAAGCTTGAATCTATGCCCGAGCTCTTGGTCTACAAGGGATATCCTCAGGCGCTAGGACTTCTAGTTCAGCTCGGCGATTACATGACGTATTTGTCATAAAACGGTTAATTCAATTCATTTGTAATGTTTAATCAATTTTTTAAAATCTAATTTGTTTTAATTTTAAAGTTTTGTGTCAAATCAATAGTACACTTAATAAATTTTAGCAGCATGAAGGTGAAATAATACATTTTTAATTTACAGGTGAAAACTAATGCCATCTGTTACAGCCTACGGCTTTGAGAAATTAGTCATTAATAGATTTTGTTCTGAGGGAACCTTTATAGATTACAGTTCAATGGTGGCACACTGGAGTTTCTGATAAGAGATATCAGAATGCACAGCAGTTCAGTAAAATTGCGATTGTTTTGTGCTAATAATAGTTAAACATTGGCCACTGGGAAACCAGACCAATTTTGTCATTACTAACTTACCATTCGTTTCTTTGCTCCACAAAAAATATACTAATTATCGATCGCTTAGGTGCCAGTAACCGGGTCGAGTCTATCTTAACTGACATTCCTTCAACTCCTTCGGTTTTGTTATATGTAACACGGGTGTACGGTGGTGTCCGGCATTTTGGGAGTTCCTGGTTTGCCTTGACCGTACATTCTAATCAATCAATTATGTTATGCACATCAATTATATAAATTATATGGAAAGATATCACGTTCCTGCACGACGTAAATACCATCTAAACGAATTATATTTTTATCAGTGTAAACCAATAAAAATTAAGTTTATTTGAATAACTTAACAAACAAAAGTTGTAAAAATTTCTATTATTTGAGAGATGCACAATATTACCACATTACAATATCTCCAAACAAATTTTAACCACTTTAAAAATGTATAATAAAATATTAAATCCACTTAAGGGTTAAACTTTTTCCATCCAATAGTAATGATACAATGTTGACCCAATAAAAACAAAAAAAAAATCCAAATATTTTGTATGCATCATATCTTGATAAATTTGGAAAATGTTCAAGAAATAAAATGGATATACATCCATATATGTATTCGCAAGAACCTTTCAATCCTTGGAAAAATTTTCCAGTTTTCCGATTTCGTATAGTATTTGTTTTCGGCACAAATACGAGAGTGGAATCATAATAAAAAAGTGGGCAATATATATGTATAATTTTTTGGAGCTGGCAATCTATATATTTGCTGCCAAAATACATTTTTATTTTAGCCTAGACATCTATTTTTGGGACGAATGTTTTTTTTTTATAAAAATGAGGTTAAGTTAAATCATTTAATTATTTGTACAATCTCTGCAAACATTTGTGTAATGATATTAACAAACACTTTTATCTCATAATTAATTAAAAAAGGCCATGTCAATAGTTCATCCAATTTTTTTATTTTTTTTTTTGGGAGGTATGGGTGTGAGGTTTGTTTTTACCTGCTGGATTCGTATTATATACAGGTTAAGCAACAAATAAGCATTTATGGTTTGTATATGCGGTTTACTTATGGTTATGTTGGTTTTATAAGATAAATACCAAATAAAATTAATTACGGATTAATCCCACATATATGCTACGAGGTAATTGGTTTAAGGGTTAAAATGCTGGTACACTAACAAATTCAATTTAAAACTTTACTTAAAGGAGAAAAAAATGTACATCGAATTCAATTCGTCTCAATTACTATTGATTGATTGATTAATATGAGTGTATGACCAAGGATATACGAAATCCTTCCGGATGACACCAGACTCATCGTACACCCGTTTAGATATAATAAAAACAAATGATTGGCTAGGAAAGATAGTTGTGATGGACTCGCCATATCATAAGTTCCATCCTGGTTCCGAATGGCAATAGACCTAGAGATCTACAGTCCCCAGGTATGCACAATGTAGACTTTAGAGAATATATTAAGTATCTACGAGATTATGCGCGACAAGCCTATTTATCGAGCCATACTACAGAGCATTAGACATAAAATAAAATGCAACGAAGACTTAACGCTTATTTCATATAATATATTCGATAATGAATGGATATTGATAAAGAAGTGTTTATCTCGACTACACAGACAAAAGAGACCTGCAGACTCTCAAACATCAACTAAATAATATCTACCGAAAAAAACACACCTCATACCTCACGTTCTCATCGAAATTTACCAAAATCTATCACAGAACGTATTTATCTGGAATTTGAATGGTGGTCTGGTAAAAATGTCAATGATTCAAAAACAACAAACTCTTCCAAAAGCGTACACATCTTGCTTAGTGACACAGAATTTAAACTTTAAATTGATCCACCAAGACCAACGGATTCCTAACCGCCAGAACCAATGAGTATTGACTCATCAGTCAATAACGAAAAAATTTAATTACAACAATCGCTCAAACTACCAAAACATAAAAAACAACGAAAAATATAAGTCGGAAGAAAATCCAGAGTTAAGCTATATGACAAATAAAAAACGGCAATATCCTTAAATGTTAAATCAACACCGGAGCTAACAAACTGTTTGAAAAAAATATTTCACGCGCTATTTGAACCTGTGAAGAACATGGAAGGAATCACTACTGAAATAAGAGCCGATATTAAGACAACGACTGAAAAACTATAAGTCTTACCCGTACCCTTACAAGAAGTAGAAAAATAAATCACTGGATTGTTGAAAAGAAAATGGATTCTTCACAAAAAAAAAAGTATAGAATGGTGATTGACTTTAAGAGATCAAACGCAGTAGCAACATTATACAAATCTTGGAAATTCCATTTTTTACCACTATCGATCTTACTTCAGGATTTTTTAAAATAAAGATGAAAGAGGCTGATATATCCAAAACTTTACACAAGCCCTTCATACTAACCACCGATGCATCATCATTTGCAATCGGCGCTGTGTTATAACGAAGCGAATTTGGCAAGGATTGGCCGATAACATACATATCCAAATTCTTAAATACGACTGAAGAAAATTATGCAGTCAACGGACAAGAAAGGTTAGCTATCATTTTTGCATCGGATAACTTTTGAAATTATTTATATGGGGCAAAAAAATTGTAATGCTGACAGATTTCTGACAGAAATAATAATTCTAAGCTGGATTACGAGCTCATTTATAATCCTGGTTACACTAATAAGGTCGTTACTTCCTCGAGACTGTATTCGGTAGATTGAATATAATTACAACCGGAATGGTGCTTAGTGTGGAAGAAAATCTAGTAGTGGAACTGGAGCGCATGGTATTGGATTGCAGGATCGCCAAACGCCACATATTGGAATCAGATCATTAACAGCTATAACCAAATGGATACTAATATTAAACAACAATACAACGTCAAGAAAGCCCTGATGGACACATCAAACCAATACAACAAAATTGCCCATTTAGATGATGATTCAAATGATAAGCGGCCACAAACACTATTCAATTAGCTAATTATTATCAAACAAATCAAAAGCAATACAAGCCAAAGTTGGCCATTTACTGAGATCTTTTACAAGATCTTTCAGACCTGATTATTATTATCAAAGATGAAATAAAAGAGTTAGTCAGAGCAGCACAATTCGAAAAGGCAAAAATCATCAATACTAATTTATTGAAGAAGATGGAAATATCGAAAATGGAAACACTTCCAAACTCTAACAAAATTGAAGGAATTTAATACGCGGAACCAAGGATTCTAAAATCCTGTACGTTGCTTCTAAAGTTTTGAGAAGGAAAGATTCCAATAATATCACTAGAAGCATCCAACGGCCACAAGACCGTGACCTAATATCAATCAAAACAAGATTCAGTGTAACCAGTGCAACGACAAACTTCATTACATCAACTAGCATTTGCGTATATACTGTCAACAAAGTCCCACGCTTCAATACTGCCAACAATTCCAGACTTTAAGTGTAACAGAGAGGAAACAGCCAATAATGTTGCACAATCGTCTCTACTTCTATTTTCGATACCCCGGCTCTATTAATCTTTTAATAGGCGTTGACGTATATGAAGAAATGATGTTAGAAGGCGTAAAAAGGAATCCGCGTCATAAGTGTAGCGCAAAGAATAGAACTAGGGGACCATATCTGAACAGTACTATGAAGAAACACACAAGCGATTAGATAATGAACGATTAGAGGTTCGGATACTTGACAACAAAAACTCCAAGAAGTGGGAATATGAAAATCTAGAGGCAAAGCAGCACCTCGATTACTTCAGATGGAAAAAAAGTTTAAGAAGGATGAAGACTTTAAGAATCTATATCACAAATTCATTAAAGAATATATCCAATATGGAACTCATTAAAGATGATTGTTTGACATATACTTCCCGTGTTTACTATATGCCACATCATTCTGTCATTTAGGAAGATTTTTTATTTTTGTTTTTTTATTAAATAATAGTACAATCTTATCACATGATATATGGCACTTATTTGTAACAAATAAGTGGATTAAATGCAGCTTTACAAGGGATTAATATTCTTCTCCCAACATCGGATCTGTATTTATTAGATGACTATAGCACATGCGGTTTGATTCTCTTAACGCGTCTTAGTTATTGCGTTAGGTGAAAAAGTTCTATTGCTTCAGTATTGATATGATAGAGCAATCTTCTTTCATGATTGTTGACAAATGCCTGAATCACTTCATCAATCCATTTGATAATTAGGTCGTCATGTAATTCCTGGCTGGTTACATAACACGGTAAGCATTCGTTTTTGCACGAAGAAATTTGTTTTGACAACGTTGAATAATTTGACGACTTGATGGTTAAGTACAGCCCCACATTAGGATACCATACATCCAAGTTGGTTTAATTATCGATTCGTAGATAAGGTTTACAGTACAGGCTAAGCTTAGAATGTTTTCCTATCAACCAGTTTATTTCACGTTGCTTTATTTTAATTTGTCCAGCTTTGTGTCTAACGTGGTGTTTTCCATTCAATCTTGAATCGAGATGTAATCCGAGATATTTGGCAGGTTCAGCTTGAGGAATTTGTACCTCAATAAAAAATGTATGGATGTTGCTATTTTTGTGCCGCAATGCATATGTTACATGGACTGATTTCAGCTCGTTTAGTTTTATTTTAGCTTTATGTCCATAGCCTGATTTTATCGAGTGCTTGTTGTAAGTATTCAACTGCTTGCTTTTGCGATTCGATTGATGCATTGATCAGATTCGTATCTAGATGGATGGATCTAGATGACACGTGGATTATTGGTCTCTTATATCTTTTAGTAGCTTTCCAAATAGATTAGTTTTTGTCCGCTGCAGGACCCAGACCTTTCATATAATTTTCAGTACAAGTCTCTTTCTGCTCTTTAATTAGTCGGTTAATTTTTTTACTTACTCGGTTAAAATCTCTTTTGTCGATAATATTTCTGGTTTTGGCCATATGCGTTTTTCCTGCGTATTCATTCTCTTGTTGGGCTCTTGCAATAAGCCCGTTAGCGTTTCAGGCTATTATACGTATGACCGTTATATTCATTCACTTTTTATTTTTTGTCGTTTTGTTTGATAGTTTGGAATTATCTTCCAGTTTTTCGACCTTGTTAGTAAGCTACCTGAACTTTTATCTCATTTCAGCCTAAAATTCGGTGAGCATCTTTATTATATTACTAATGGTTAGCTAATTAATCACAGGTTTCTGCCTGATTTTGATTTCTTGGTTTTCATTATTATTTGTGGTTTTGGTTTCCTGGGCGTAGAGGACCCCTCTCTATTAGTATCGTATTGTTTGTTTGGCTTTTGCTGTAGGCGCTGAACTACTTTTTTCGATAGCTGCGAATTTAGCTTTTTCGGATATAGCAGGCAACCTTTGTAACTAGCCGACGTAACCTTTGTAACTAGGTGATGACCTTTTCCTTAGCACAGTGCACAAGTTGGCATAACATTTCGTAGTTTTTGACATTGATTTGTTTGATGGTTCTCAGCACATTTTACACATTTGGGATGTCTATTACAGAAGTTTTTCGTGTGTCCTAATTGTTGGAAATTTGTTCACTGAGGTATACCTGTTACCTTTTTTGGAGGGTCAATAGACATTGCAATATAGCAGGCTCTTAATTCCGTTTGTCTTTATTGTTTTATCCTTGCAATAGGTCAACGTAAAACAATGGGAAGTGTCTAATAATGTTCTCATTATTAATTGTTGACTTTTTATAAACTTTGTCAATGTTGGTTACTTTATGACCATGATCGTCGATTGCTGCTTTGATCTCTTCGCGATCAGTAGAAGACGGTAGACCTCTTATTATACGACTCTACACCATCTTTCACTTTTAAGCTGATAAGTATGGTATTCCACATTATATAGTGTACTAACCTTATTATTGGCTTCAGTTTCTTTTATATCACTAAGTAGATTTTAAATTTTACGGTAGTCATTTTCAGACTGCTTTGTTATTTTGATATCATTATTGGATATTGCTATAAACTGAGAAGGTTTCTCTGTCACTATTAAAACTTGAGCTCTGAGTATATTGAATGTGGTGGCAAGGGTTCAGGTGCAGGTTGTGATTGTTTTGGTATTTCATTCGATTGTGGTGGAGATACTGTTTGTATGGTGTTGTACAGATTCTCCTATTTTTATTTACATTTACCTTATTTTGTCTGGTTTGAGTGACTTCCTTTTCGAGTTCCTCATCATCCATAAAATATTTATTGTTGATATTTTGTAGGCTCTGACTTCTGACATTAGTAGACATAGAAGGTTTCATTTGCACTCTAGTATTTCAATTCTGTTTTGTAAGTTTACCATAATATCTTGGTATTTATTAAGAACAGGTACATTATTAAATGAAATGATGCATGTAGGTCCAACTTTACAGGACATTTTCGACAGATCAAAATAGCCCGCAAAAATCAAGATGTTCAACGAATTCCCTGGCGGTTTGACACAAATAAGCCAATGAGCAGTTGATTGATTGATTGATTTATTGATGAGACCGTGAGAACAAGCGCTTGTCAAGTATTCCCACAGCCTTTTTACATGTAACAAACAGTATGATAGAAGCGATTTTCCAAATTGATATATTTCTATAAAAATATTTCCATGCATGATAGGAAGAAACTGGTTTTACATACCTTATGATCATTACAGACAATTCTATTTTATTTTTGTGGTGTAAGGAAAGGAAAGGTATGTCAGTAATGAATTGGAATTATCAACCGAATTGGTCCGGTTTCCCGTTAGCCAAAATTCCAACTACAGTTAGCATAAGACAATCACAATTTTATTGAACTGCTATGCAATCTGTTTTCTGTATTCTGTCATCTCTTATCAGCAGCTCCAGTGTGCCACCATTCAAATGTAATCTGCTAAAAATATTCCCTAAAACTAAATCTATTAATGATCTATTTTTTACAAGCCGTTTGCTGTAATAAATTGGATTAGTTTTTGCCTGAAATTTACAATTAATTAATTTATTACATCATTAAAAATATAAAAGTATGAAAATTATAATATAAATTAGATTTTAAAGAATTGATTAAATATTACAAATCTATTCAGTTAACCGTTTTATCATAAATACGTCATGTAATCGCCGAATATCTAATTTATATATACTTTAATTAACACAAAACTTTAAAATTAATATAAATTAGTATTCAAATATTGATTACATAACAAATCAATTGAATTAACCGTTTTATTACCAATACGTCATTTAATCACCGAAAATCTAATTTATGTACACTTAATTTAACACAAAACATTAAAATTAATTTAAATTAGATTTTAAAAAATGGATTGACAGTTACAAATAAAAAAAAAAAATAAAAAAAAACGATTGTCTTTGTTAATGTGATTTAAAATTTTTTTTCTCCTTTTGATTTCCTCAGTAAAAAAAATACTGACAGTAAATGTTTCACTGTGGCTAACAATAGTTAGCTCTAACTTTTATTTTTTATTTTTTTTTTTGTACAATACTGAAAGAACTTTTTTCATTTATCTACAATTTTTAGAAACATAGGGCGTCTACTAGGCGAGACCATCTTTCTCTAAAGGGTCTACTGCTTTTATTTTCACCTATGATTTGTCAAGTTTCTCACTTCTACTTACATAGTTCTTTTCCAGGTCATTGCTAGACTTAAGAATTTTCCTTTCCCTTGCGGATTCCAGTCGAACGACATTGTTGTTACATCATTACTTAGTGATTTATTCAGTGTGAAGCCATCTCCATTTCCGTTTCATTATTTCGGTTTCAATGTCTAGCTGAAGTTTTCTTATGGAACTCATATATACGCTACTGATTTTATATGAGATTTTAGTTACTGATTTTTTGATTTTCTGATATTTGTCTTGAGACCAACTTTGTTTGCTAGCTACATTGAGTAGCTGTGATTTTTGGCTACTTATAGCGGTGTTCGTGTGTGAGTAGGCATATATATTACTTAAGCAAGATCTTAAGCAAGATCATTGAGTTTACTTGTTAATCTCTATTGAATATACGATACACTTGCTCATTTCGCAAAGCGTCTACTCTATTGTGTTCCTATTTGTCAATTCAAATGTGCATTGGCAATCAATAAAAAAAATGTTAAGTGGAGAACTCCATTTATTAGATTGTTCAGTGATAATCTGATTTGAGTTGTTGTGAACAGTGGCTTTCTTGTCTAAAACTTGATTGTTCGTTTTTTAATTTTACATTTACTGTGAGATTCTGTAAAGGTTGATTATTGTGATTTTTATTATTGTTGTCTTGAGGAGGGAGATACCTCTCCAGTCCTTGCTCTCCCTGAGGTCACCTTTCTTTGGAATCGTAGTGGTCAATCCTTCTTTTAATTTTTGTGGTAGCTCTTCAGATTGTCTATTACATGTGGTTTTGAAAGGTTTAAAGATTTAAAATTGGATGATGAAACTCGCCGGTTGGCTAGAAATATATATTTGACAGAAAACATATTTTCATTGAAAATATTTGCTGGACAACGTAACCATGGTTTTTACATGTGTTGCTACGATTATTGATTGAATGATAAATTTTTTGGTTGCAAGTCCAACTGAAAAAGAGCTATGAAGCTAAACCAACATATATGCTCAACAGTAGTCCACAGTATGTTTGTTCTATCACTGCATAAAATATATATATAAATATATATATATATATATATATATATATATATATATATATATATATATATATATATATATATATATATATATATATATATATATATTATATATATTATATATATATATATATATATATATATATATATATATATATATATATATATATATATATATATATTTATAGTAATTAAATTACGATGAATCCAAATTTGGCAAACAAATCCACCGGAATAAACAAAAAATAAAAAATGGCTATCAACTGAATCATAAATTTAATTTATACAGTGTTTTCGCGTTTCCATTTATAGTTAAGCCACAGTAAAGCTGGTTTTATTACTCGTAAAAATATAACTGACGATATCGACTATTGTTTTGGCTCATTGCATTGTATGCATTTTTAAACGAAATCAATATTTAATATAATAATAAAAACAGAACGATACTGACACATTTATGATTTAAATTCGAATATAAAAAATTTCATTTTATTCTCATTTAGTCGGTACGACGGATATTTAATTTAAAATGATTGGATTACCTAATTTTGGTTACCGAGAAACATGTTTTTTCATTTGCTGTACCCAAAAGCATTTTTATAATACAGCAAAATTCCTAAACATGATAACAACATAATTTTTTGGTATGAAAATGTGTTCTGGATTGAGGGATGCCAAAAAAAACTAAAAATCTAATATTTGAGTAGAATTAAAACGAAGAAGAGATTTTTCATTGGCCTTAAGCAAGGTTCTTTTTATTAAGGTTAAACACTTACATATTATTAAAAGATGTGACGATGGTTGTCCCAACACCAGAAATTTAAAATGTTTTTACTTGTTGTAAATTGGTAATGTACGAACAGAAGTCTTACAATTTCGTCTTTAATAGATTTAATTAGTTTACAAACCTCGGAGGAAACAAATATAGCGCAATATAGGAGCGAAAATATATAAACTCGTATCTCGGAAATTAAATCCTTACAGAATTTAAGAATGCGTTCTTTTATAAATTGTAAAATATATACCTATAATTCTACCATGTGCACTCCACAAAACCTACTCCTGAAGGTATCAAATTTACTTAATTCAAATATTATAGAAAATTGACCATCTCTTTCTTCCACCTCTGCTTCTCTGAAACTCAGTGGGAAGTCATCATCACCATTAGATTTGATAAAGTTAATTACACAGTGACCAGTATCTTCATCAACAGTTAAACAATAAAAAAAAGATATACCTTGGAGGTTCAGGACTACCATTATCTTTTAATTGGAATAACTGTTTCGTTTATGATTTATGAATTACCGTTTACTAATTTCCATCTAGTTGTCACTTCTTGAAAAAATTTGATGGTGATAGTTCGTTAAACTTGAAAATATTTGCTTTGTGGCATGATGGTGACAGAAATGCTGGTTTGAGCCGATCATTGTAAATTTTTGTGGGCTTCTGTGATCGCATAATTGTGAATTGATGTTTTTGAGGAATTTAATAGATTCATATGGTTGAACAAGGGCATAGTTTGCCAGAGTTTATCTACAAATTCAGATTGTAAAATATTTTTATTGGATTCAAAGAAGCCACCAGGTAATCTTAATGTTGTTCCGTAGGCTAATTCAGCTGCTGTTGATTTTATATCCTCTTTGTAAGAGAAGACTAATCGCAGACCTAACAAAAAGGTTAGTAGCCATTCTGACCTTTTTGAGACGATAACAAATTTTTGATGTTTAAGGCTATACGATGCCATTTTTTAACATTTCTGTTCTATTTCTTCTCAGGGATAAAGTAAAGTTCTAGCGGATGGAGGCGCCTGTAAAACCTTTAGTCATAATAGTTGAGGTGCAGGTGGTTTCGATGGAGTGAATTTCGGCTAGAAAAACACTAAAGTAAGTTCCCAGTGATTTCGATATTTTGTGGTTGGGTCCAAAGACACCAATGCCGACTTAACTATCCATTTTTGATCTATTCGTGAACCTGACTATTAGGTTCCATAGGAGGTTCACAGGTATCTCAGTCTATTCTATCATGGGCTGTTACCACGAAATTATTGTAAAAACAGATCTCTTTGAGCATCACGTCTGGAGTCCATGACCATGACTTGGATATGTCTGAAAGTTCATTCAAAATGCCCAGGTCACTTTTATGATCCCCATAACTATATTGAATCACTAACTGCAATCTAGCTGCACAAGTAACAGCTGGTTTTTTGACATAATTATTAAGTGGAGTGAGTCCAATGAAGGCTACCATTGCCATCGTAGGAAAAGTGCGCATAGCGCCACCAACAGCACTTGTTCAACGGCACCAGGACTGTTTTGCTAGAGTTATTCGAAAGGCCTTCTTTAGTGCACCAAATCGAAATAACAAGCAAGGCAAGTTGCATGCTGGTAGACATCGTGTATTCATGGCCACCAGAGACTTTGACAACCAATAATAAACCCAATAGCCCAAACCTAAATTAGTGGGCCTCATAAACCCAATAGCACAAAAGATCTTTTAGGTTGCAGTGCTGATCGTTTGGGCAAGGAAATTAAAAAAAAAGAAACACTTCGATGACAACTGTAAGATTTTAAACGACTTATATCAAGTAGTGATAACCCTTTGAATAGGGTCGATTTGAATTGTTTTCCAAGATCGTAGGTGTTATGCAAAGTGGGGCTCCTAAGCGTCCAATCCATCAAAAAGTTAATTTGTTTGGTACTGTTCCAGTTTTGTTCGATAATCATTTTGACGATAATTATTTGGTGGTGGCAATTTTTGTGCGTTGGCATTGTAGTACTTACAAATGCAGCACATTTTTTTTTATTCCAGGCTTTACGAATTTTTGTGCAATAAGCCACGTAGCCGTTTTAATCCTGGGCTAGGAATAGTGCTTTGGTTACCATGCACACAAACACTGTTAATTATAACCTTTAGTAGTCTTGGCACTCCTTCTTTGATGGACTAATATTAGTATTGGTCCAGCAAAATCAACTCTAACATTACGAAATGGTTTGAATGAAGACATTCAAGAATTAGGTAGCTCTTCCATCAATTGTGATTCAGTTCTTCCGCCAATGATCTACTAGTGTGGCTTCAACAAAGATGAGAGAAATGAGGCACCAGGATGAAAATATCAGAGATGGAAATATTTGATAATTAAAAATGAAACAGGATGTTTTGCATGTAGGTTTATTGGGTGTTTAGTTTCGTAGGAGAATGTTGAATTTCCAAGCCAGCCTTCTACTCGGATTAGCCCACTCCCATCCAGAAATGGATTTAGACCCTTTTATTTAATTAGTTTCTGGTCATACTTTTCCGACTGTAACGCATTGAGCTTTTCAGGAACCCTCCTCTCTTCAATTTGTTGTATATGAACCTTTTAATGTAGCAAGCCGGGCTGATACCTCTTTACAGATACCTCTTTACGTCGAATGTAGACTACATCAGCGACCGCAATTTCAGTTGCATCTGAGAAAAAGTGGAGTTCTAAACCTTTTTGGTTCCCACTACATACGAACTTCGGTATTTGAACACTTGTCAATATCGACTACAATGTTCGTGGTCTCTTGAGAAGGAAAAGAGATATTGTTTGATTGCTACTTCCACAAATTGAATCCGGCTTTACTGAGAATAACTGTTAAGATGGTATGTATTTCACTGGCACTTTTGACATTTCCCGCCCCGGCTAAAAGGTCATTCACATAAAAATGGCAAGTAATTTTGTTTGCATTATCTGGGTAATCAGCTCTAGCTGTATCAGCGCCTTGATGTAGAGTACGAATGGCTAGAAATGAAGCTGACGTTACACCATAAGTTACGCCATTTGACGTCTTGCACGACACATCAAAAACGACAAGTAAATTATGTTGTGGTGATATCCTGTTTGAACATGGTGTGGAAGAAATACGTTGAAAATGTCACTTTATTCTTCCCAATGATTATGTCATCATTGTGACATAAGCTTGTCAACACACATGCCTCTTTAAACGATTTTTGAAGGTGCTACCTCACCGATACATATGCGAGCATTTTGAACCCAAAGTTACAGATTATGAATACATTTGTTTAAAATGAACGATTCTCAGAGTCAAGGCGTTACATGATTATTCGTGATTTCTCGAAAAAAATTTAATACGGATTTCGAATCATTCGAGGGTGACTTTTATTATGTAAAGGGTAAATTTGAAGTCGTTTTGAGTATTAATAAACTACTGGGTGATGAAGGTGATAAATTAGGTTTGGGTAATGATGCGGCTTCAAGGAATGGTGACAGTGCAGGTGGTCTTTTTTCTAAGGCAAAATTGCCCGTATTTGATGGAAAATTAGATGACTGGTTAAGATTTCGTGATTTCTTTGAGAAAATTTTTGTAGATAGTCATCAAATAAATTCAAAAATTAAAAAAATGTGGTATCTGATTATGTTGGTTGTTGAAAAGGCCAACGAAATTATTGATAAAATCGATTTTTCTGATGATGTATTTGATATCACATGGAAAGCTTTGGTAGATAGATTCAATGATACTCATGATTTGGTAGAAAAGCACATTAGTGAATTATTTAAATTACAGTACGTAAATAAATCATCTGGTACAGATATACAAAATCTGTTTGATCGCACTGTGCATTATAAAAACTAAAGCAGATAATAACACTGTATGCGGTTCTAGTGGCACAAACACTGATATTTGTAACAAAGTAGAAACATTAATTCATTCTCGCGTTGATAACTTGGAATAGGATTGCTCTATTGATATCTCAATATTTCCAGATGGTCCGTTCCATCTAATTTAGTATTGGCCGACCCAGTTTTTATTATACCTAGACAGATATATTATTAGGACGTGAAATATCTTGGGATATTTTGAAAGATGGTCGTTTAGAATTATCAAAGAAACTCCCAGTGTTTCGTAATACAAACTTTGGTTGGGTAATTGGTGGAAAGTTGGAAAGTAGTTCATACAACCAGAGTTTCTTTTTATGATCAGAACCGAAAACAACGGATACTGAATTGGATAGTTTGTTGGAAAAATTTTGGGATATGGGGTCCTGCTGTAATGATAGGAATAAGATTCGTTCAGCTGAGGAATTATAGCATGTCAGCATCATTTTAGTGACACTCACAAAAAAGATAAAGACGGTTCCATAAAATTGATAGTACCCTTATTGGGTAGTTCGTCCTCGTCTTGAAAAAAAATCGTTTTAAACATTGGATGAAAGATTTGATCATTGCGTCCTCAACCAATTCTTAATGGACGGCCTTACTGATGAATGAAACGAATATGCAAATATAAACCTTGTTTTGCGTAACTTTTCGCTGTCTCTTATATTTGATTAGAAAAACACCACACAACTCCACTTCAACTATATTAAATGGTCTGGCAGCATTCAAACGATGCTGGAGGCAACGATGCCATGATTTGTTTTTCTAACTTAGGTCTAAACTTGAAACAGAAAACACAGCTTTTAATGACTCCCCTGGTAACATACACTGAAGTCCATCATGTATATTTTTTGTGTGCTCATGACGAATAATCAACTTTGTTAGACTATGATCTTTTGATAAAATCAACTGATGCTTCTGATCGTAATCTAAATTGCTGTATCTAGCCTACCTCCTACTCTAAGCATCCCTTCTTTATCGACAAATGCAGAACGCCTAATCAATTTACTATTTTTCGGCAACGTTTTATTGTTTAACAACATTCTAAACTCATCTCTAAAATTAACCATCTGAACCGTCCAAATGACTGATAATAATGATGTCTCCAACTCACAAACCTCCAAACCACCAGTGCAAGTAGTCTTCTTTATGATATATCTGTCTAAACGTCTCACCACTGGACTAAAATTTTCAATGTTAAAAATATCTATGACTCTTACAGAAACAAAAGATGACTGTTCATTTTTCAACTTAGGCAACTCCTGACTATTTGCAATATTTATTTTACTCACTGGTCACTTTGACTCATGAAAGACTAATCTCATGAGGTAAAACCCTCTAGACACCAAGTCTGCAGGATTTGATTTCCCAGCAATTTGATTGATTGATTTTATATTTTTGCTACCATCTAAAATATCGCTCGCCCTATTGGCCACATATGTTTTCAAATTGTGGGCTGGAATCCTTAACCAGAACAAAGCAATAGTCGAATCAGACCACAAAACAATCTTTCCAACATTTCTCTTGAGAGACGCCACTACATTTTGAACTAAATTAACCAGAAACAATATTGCAGTCAATTCTAACCTCAGCAAAGAGATCATTTTTAAGAGAGCATTTTTTAAATTCAATTATTTAAACATTCCAAACTATCTCTAAAAGTAATCCAATGTACGTTTAAGATCTTCTAAGGGTGACCAACGCAAGCCTAAACTTTTAATTGTATCGTTGACATCCAATTCATTGGGATCTCTTCGATTATCCATTGGAATATGATTTAATAATTCCTTAGAATTTGAATACCACTTTCTTAATTTCATCCCTGCTGACGAAAACATTTTAGTTAATTCGTCATACATTGAACAAGTAATTTTAAAATTCGTTTTTGTTCGAAGAACGTATCATTTTTTATAATTGCTTACTTTAGCTGATTATATTTATTCTCATCTGGCGGATTTTCAGTATGAATTTTGTTTGTGGCTGATAAAAAAAAAACCTGCCATCCCAAAAATCACAAAAAATTATCAGTATGGGAATTCCAATGTTATTTAGCCAAGTAAATATAAATAGACTTATCTTTGACTGACCAGGCTTACTACTAAAAAACCTGGCCATAAATAAACATAAATACTGTCATGGGTCGATTTGGCTAGATGGACTCCTCGCAAAATTATATAAAATGAATTTCCCCATCGCAATACTGGAATTATTGTACGAATTATTGTACAATCGAAAATTCATAACAACTACTGGCAGCAAAAAATCATCGGCAAAATTCAAAATTATAAACGGAGTACAACAAGGTTCAATAACGGCTCCATTACTTTTCAATTTATATACGGCAGATCTCATTCGGAACGACGCGCTAAATTCAAAATCTATACAATCATGCGCCTACGCAGACGATATGATTGTTTATAGTTCAAGTTATCTGGTGGGAGATATACAAAAAAATTTACAAACGGCACTAAATTACATTCAAAATTATCTTAATCTTTGGCACATCGAAATTAACACAAACAAATGTGAATCAATACTATTTCGACGAACATTAAAAAATGCGCATCGTGATCTAAAACGTAATTGGAGAAAGCTTTCGGTCAAAATTTACAACGAACCAATCAAATTATACGAAACCATTAAATATTTAGGCGTGCACATTGACAATATGTATTATATGGCTGAACACACGACGAAACAATTGGAGAAAGCGAGGTGTGCATTCATGGGAGCGAAGCGTCTCTTTTATAGCAAACACATCGATACGAGAGTCAAAATTATCGCATATAAAACATTAATAAGGCCAATTCTCACATATGGATGCCCAGTATGGTACAATCAGGTGCCAAGATATATGGAACGATATCGGGTATTCGAACGCAAATGTCTCAGACATTGTAACGGGATATTTAGAAAAGCTGAGACAAACTTTAAACATTACATATCAAACAGAGTACAGTACGAAAAATTTGACGCAGACCGAATTGACGTACATATCATAAATTTGACACGAAACCACATTAGACGGGCATGTCTAAATTTCGACAATTCTTTAATATACGGACCTTACTATTTGGACACGTTACTAACAAAACTATACGCGACTAAAGGAACGGTACCAGGACCAAATTTATTTATTTATTTCGACCAAATGGGCTACATTCAAAATCAAGATGGCATACCACTTATCTACCATATTCAACGGCGGCCAAACGAAAAATGGTTAGATGATGAAAAATTTTTAAATCCAGACGAACATATCCGTTTCGATACGACCATGGAAACTTTGAAGGCGAACAAATACGAGCAGAGGTGTGGAAAATATTGGTGGCTATCCGACATCCACTACTTGCAGCAGTAACAACAGCAACAAATGATATATCATTAAAAAATATTATGTAGATGTATATATATGTGTGTATGTCTGTATGTATGTCTACATATGTGTATATATGTGTATATGTATGTATGTATGTATATGTATGTGTATGGGTATGTATATGTATATGTATATGTAAATGTATATGTATATGTATGTGTGTGTATATATGTATATATATATATATATGTATGTATATATTTATATATATATATATATGTAACTGATTATCTTATTTATTAATTTGTAATTTTAATGTTATAACAAATTGTTAATATTAAAGGTATGTATGTGTGTGTGAATGTGTACAGGTACGTGTGTGTATGAATGCCCTCCCTCCTTGTATATAGTCCTTTTTTAAGTCACAAAATTGAGTTGATATTGATTTAAATTTTTGTAACATTTTATTTACATCAATACTATATACACTTTTTAATTTTATATAAAGTTTTGTTTTATATATATATGTATGTATGTATGTATGTGTGTGTATGTATGTATATATATATATATATATATATATATATATATATATATATATATATATATATATATATATATATATATATATATATATATATATATATATATATATATATATGTATATATATATATGTATATATATGTATATATATATATGTATATGTATGTGTATGTATATATGTATATATATATATATATATATATATATATATATATATATATATATATATCATTTTGTAAATTCAAATTCTTTTTGAATTATATACAAAAACATAATTAAGTTTAGATAATTGATGAACCTGAGTTCCCATTTTTAGGGACAGTGGTCATTTTATTTTTATATCATAGTTTTTGGATGGCCTTTTATAACTCCAACATCCTATTAAAATAAAATTATAATTAGTCTAAGACACAATTGTATAAAAATGTTTTCAATAAATGGATTTATTTGTTTAAAAAAAAAATACTGTCATGGGTCTAGACGATAAATGATTTAATCAGTATGTGCGAGTTCATATAGTACTAACAATTTGCTTCTAACGCAAACATATCATCTCATAGAGATAAATTTCCACTTTCCCAGAACTTGTTGGTCTACGTCTAACGAAATATGCAAAGTAAATACGTTTTATGATTTTTTTTCTAAATATTTACACAAATTTGATTTTATTTGTGCTCTGTTGAAATCCTAATTTACGTATCCATAAACCATAACCATATAAATATGCAAATCGTATCCCCAAACTTAATTTATGTATTTTTTCAGGATCACGAAATTGATAATGCCCTAAAATATTTTACATGTCGATGCGTAAAACTTTTGACCAGTTTTCCTTTTCTTTTGTTTTTATTGACAAATTTATGTGAATCTTATCAAAATAAATTTAGTATCATCGCTTCCCTTATAAATAGTTTTCCACAACACTTTTTTTTTTTTTTTAAATTTTAGACACAATGATTTTAAGTTTTCAACAAATATTGGTCGGATCGCCTAGAAACATAAAATCATATTTTTATTAGCTGAATGTCAAGATGCTGGAAAGTCAACATTATATGATTTTATGATATCATAAAAATTTAATAAAAAAAATTAAATTTAATTTAATTTTATTGTTATGGTTACCAACAGAAACGAGTACATATCATGCTTTTGCCAAGAACAGCTTTTTATTTGGCGTCCGCTTAAATCACGCTTTTTAAATACAAATTTCATTGGAAATGCAATTTTTTTGCAAAAAAATAAAACATTTAAAAGTTGAAATGAAAAAAGTTGTAAAAGCTTTTTTTCAAAACACTCACATGTCCCTGAACTAAATAAACTTTTAATAGAATATTAGTTTTATTGAAATAAGGAACCTACACAAAAACTTTACGAATAACAGGCATACTTTAAAGTTTCGATTTTTATGTATTCGTTAGTTTCAGATACGCATTTAACAGTAAGATTAATGTGGTATTTCAATTCTCTTCACAAATAAAACAATTAGGGCACTCCTATGCCTCTTACAGTTCCGCCACAGCATCATTGACTTGTCTTAGGAGGAGATTAAACAAAGGTTGAAAAAAGAAAATATGAATACCGCCAAAAGTTAACCGGACCCCCACTTATGTTAACGGAAACGCAGTTTAGGTTCGGTATATGGAACCTGCAGTCGCTAAGAACCTCAGGTGCGTTTGATGGCACATTTGTGTTTATGCGACCGCACTTATGTAAGTTAGTGATTGGTGACTTTAATGCTAAAGTTGGCAAAAATCAGATTGATTTATGTGAAAACATGGGTCCATACTCCCGTACGATATAGCGATCGATAATGGGGAAAAAATGATTATTATCACATAAATCGTTATTTTTTCAGCCATGCTTTCTCTGACTTTCGCAATTTTGCCACAAAGTGCTGGTTTTATGGCTTTCCGGTTTGAAGAGTAGCAGCTATTACCCCATATTCCTCAAATCAAGCGATTAAAGCATAGATTGTTGACCTTGATATTGCTGTTTAAACACCATAAAAAAGTCTATACGCTCTTTGTAGAGCTCAATGGAAGATTTAATTTTTTTAGATTTAAAGATTAGTTTGGCCGCATCCTGTTTGTTTTGTAAAAACACTAACTGCAATAACACCTCTATACTTATTTGGAAAAGTCGACTATCACACGTGCAAGTATTGTAAAAGAGACATATTTGTGCAAAAAGATCTGGTTCCCTATCTAAATAGATGTCTGAATCATCTCTTAAAATGAAGAGATGTCCGTCTTATGAATTGTTGCAGTTCACTAAAAAACTGCACTAATGGTTATTATCAAGCACAAAAACCATAGGCCTTTCAGTTGCGTCTGGAAAAACCATGGAGCAATTACTTAGACTGGGTCCAAAACCCTAGGTAAATTTCTGACCTTTATTTGAAAAATATTCCCCTATATTCCCAAATTTTTATTACGCCGTCCGAAAAGTATAATAATTAATTGAAATATTTCCCCGCCGTATTTGATTTTAAATTAATTTTTTGGGAAGTAAAATAACTATAAAAAAATATTAAATTTAATTATGTGCATTGTTTATTGAAATTGTCATAGCAACGATAAAGTTCAAATTTTTCTTATATGGCTTTTGATTGGTACTATCACAAAACCAAGTATGTAGTAAATTTTATATGTTTTATTGTATATCCTAGTGTGTTACGCGACGCGTTTGGCTTTTACTGTAGAAAATTTTAGTATTTGTCAAAAATTATCATAGCAACTGACCGTGATAATTTGGGCGACTTCGTTTTTATCAAATAAATGTCAAAAATTTGTGTTTACAAATATTTATCATGGGTTTCGGACACAGTCTTAGTAAAAACTATTAGTATGTTATTGCATTGAGTAATGTTCCTTTTAAACCTACTTTTTCGAGCAACATCTTCTAAAATAAGATGTTAAACTGCACAATAACTATGGAGCTATCCAACCCAATGGATTGAAGAATCGTAAGGGTTTAGATAGAATATGCCATTTTGTTACTGATACCTCTCTTCTTTGGGTATATCGTCGATTATACGAAGTCCAGTTCCTTAAAAAAAATCCCAGAAATCGATTATAGTTCAATCTGGTAATACTTCTTTCCGTAAATATAGTAAAATAAGCATAGGCTAGCGCGATATAAAACTATATTAAGAGTTACTACTAATACTATGATCTATCGCACACAATAAACATAAACAAAATTGTTTTTTATATCAAAATTAATTTTTTGGAAAAATTAAAATATATCATTATCGAATGACGGACTTCTCATCACTGTTTAACAAAATTTGTATAAATATTTAATAAATATTTAAAAATTATTTTCTACTTTCTAGTTCATGTTGCTATAAAAGCGTGTTTTCTTTTTCTTTTTTTTAAATATAATTGTATTTTTAATTTTTTCGTCCTAAAAACTCAAGTGTAAAAGTAATGAGGAGACTCCAGTCTTAGCATTTCACGTGTGCTAATATATATTAAAATTATTTCATTCATACTATCGTAATCTAGCCATTCCATCTAAAGCGTCACCGTTACATAGAACTCTTTCTATCAGCTTTGAGCAATCAAGTTCTTCTATCTGGATACCATTCAGTAACTTTCCGCGACTGAGAGCTACATAAGCTTGTCCAGCATTTTTACATAAAATACCCATTAAATACAAATATAAAAATTTCTAATAGCCGATTGTCCGATATAGTTTTTATGTCTAATTTCTTAGAAATGAAATCTCACTTAGAGATTCCCTTATCGATGTGGCATAATATATTCGACAAACAAAATAAGATTTTTATACAAAACAAGTATTCTTCGGCTATTGCGACGCTGCTTACAGAGTTTACTGGTTGTGCAAAAAGCGTTAAAAGCTGTGATATCAGAATTTTTTTAAATTTGTATCTGTCAACAAACATCAAATTGGCCAGTTTTCGATACGATAGTCGCAGATTTCAGCTTTGCACAAATTAATTCAGTATTAGATTCAGTTGAGTTATTCTTATGTTATAAATCATAATACTTCCTCATTTTCTGAAAAATATATTAAAAATTCATTTATGCTGTTCTCATTTAATGCAAAATATGTTATGTGATATAAATCAATATTATGCTTTAAATTCTAAAGTGTCAAAATTTATTAAAGAAATAATAGCATCATTTTATTTAATGAAAAATTACGATGATATTAAAACTACTTTTAAATATATAGCCATTTTACTTACATTTAAAGATCTAGCAAAAATACGATCAAAGCCCTAAAAACACAATTTTCAATTTTATTCATGATCTTAATCTCTCAGATGAATGTTGAGATACCGAAAATTTATTTAAACAGACATCATATAATAACGACATATTAAATGAATGTTCTGAAATAAAGTCAAAAACTATTTATGAGCAGAGTCCATATTTTAAAGATTTTAACGATATTTTAAATAGTTCTATTACTCAAAACAAAAATAATGATAAAACAGATAACCCAGTTACCCTATTTTATAATCAAGATTTTATTGAAAAACTATGTAAAAAATATTTAACTTATTTATACATGTGGTCTTTGATATTAAACCAGCCACATAGACTAATGCCCGGTTTCACAAAAAATACAAGTTAACAGCCGACTAACGCTAAATTAATTTTCGTATGTAATTTCGATTATTTCATGACAAAAAATTCAATGCAACCTGATTAAACAGTTTTTTTTTACATGCACATATTTAACTGTTGTTGGTATTTGTTATAAAACAGTTGATTCGATCGAATTCGAACGTTTATTTGTTTTATTTAAATTTTATTTAAATTAAATTCGGTAATATTAATTCTAGTTAAGTGAATATAAATAGGATCTCACTTAATAAATTTTAGCAGCAAGGAGTTGAAATATTCAATTTGTAAATTGCCGTCGAAAACTAATGCTTTATATTACAGTGTACGGTTAAGAGTAATTAGTTCATTAAATAGTGTTGGATTGTTGTATTTTATATTATTATATGTCTTAAATTTTATTTTTTGATATTCTAATATTAATATATTCTTATGGAACAAATTCATAAGTTTGTACTTTCAGGAGAAAACTAATCTAGTTTATTTCAGTCTACGACTTCCAGAATTTATATTATTATATTAATTATATTATTATTATATTTCGAATTAATTAATTTGCAATGGCAGATGACAGCCTACGAATAAGAGTAATTAGCTCTTTAATAGATTTTGTTTTCAGGGGACCTTTGCAAATTACAGTTGAATGGTGGCGTTGCTGATATTAATGTTGCTGATAAGAGAGGACCAGGAAGCAGAGCAGTACATTAAAATTGTGATTGTGATACTAACAGTAGTTTGAATATTGGCTACCGGGTAACCGGACCAATTCTGTCATTGCTAATCAACCTTTCCCTTCCTTACACCACAAAAATACTAACTATCGAACGCTTAGGTGTCAGTAACCGGGTCGAATCTGTCACAAAACTAACATTCCTTCCATTCCTTCGGTTTTGTTATATGCAACACGGCTGTACGGTGGTGCCCGATATTTCGGGAGTTCCTGGTTCGTCCTTGGCCGTACAATGCACATATTTAACCGTTATTAAAATATTAAGCCGAGCGATTTTGTTCGGTTAACAAAATTGTTAGGGGTCACGATCTATGTCATATAAATAAATCAGTTTGATCAAATTGCCTTGAAGTTTTTGTTATTAAATAATCGAAATTACATACGACAGTTAACCGGCTATTAATTTGAATTTTTGTGAAACCGGGGATAAGTAATAGCCACATTGAAAATTACTTCGCGATAATAATACGTTGCATTTTGTAAAAGAAATCAGTATTGGGAAAAATATGACGATTTAACAAAATACGTCTTAAAAGTGAGGAAATCCAAACTTTTAGAAATTGAACCACACTTACTATTTTATTCAAAATCATAAATTAAACATAAATTAAAAATAAGAGTAACAAATTTATTACTACCGGTAATCAGAAAATTCTACGAAAAACATTTCTACGAAAGCGCAATACATCGAACAACAATTCATCGAAAACAATTCCCGAGAAATCCTATCCCTTAACTATGTAACAATTCCCTTAGCAGTTGCTTCTTGCATGCCTTCAACCAGTTCGATGAGTAGAACTGTTTAAAATATTCGTGACTGTAAGATTCCTTTGCCCTATATAGACAAGATATGGTTATTCCTGATATGTTTAAATTAACTAAACGCGGTGATAAGTTATTATTTTTTTATTGTGGCCCTTTTCTGGCCTTCTTTTCCCAAATAAGTTGAAATCCAATTATACAATAGTTTTTGATGAGCTTAAAACCTAAAATCCTTCTTAAATCCTACATCTATTAAGAGTGGCCATAATCATCACCACCATTGAGAACCATAAATCTCTTTGAACTTATCCGTTCTGATAAGTTCAATTGTAGACCCTTATGAAACAATCCACCAATAGATTTTTTTTCTAATTTTGCTCAAAGTTAGTTGTATTCATAGCTTACAGAACCTATACCGTGCTCGTTAGTTGATATCTTGTAGTTAATTTAACGCCTTTAAGATTTCTTTTTATTATAATAAATTCAATTATTTTTTTCTATTTAAATAAGTTTTTCTATTTTATTTCTTTGTATGATAGCTTTATGTCGTGACAGAGACATTTTTTTTCGGGCTGACATTAAAATAATGTCTTGAGAGAAAAATTTTTCTGGGCTGATCAAAAAAATATCGCAATTTTTCAGTGTCATGATATATTAGTGTTACCATCGTGTTTTTCTGGAATAATTTCTGGGCTAACTTCACAGATATAGATTCGTTCATGTTTGTTACTTCCTTTGTTTGAAGTCATGGACTAACACGAAAAACTCTTAAGTATATAGACTTCAATCGCTACAATGCGATATTGTAAGAGTTTTTAAGCAACATTTTATATGCTTTACAAGGTAATTGAACAATTAATCTTCCAGTATTATTCTTTCTAGCTATTTGAACGAAGTATAACTTACATTCATGACCTTCGGACATTGTCTTAACTCTCATAGTTTTTGCAATGAGAAGTTAATATTTGTTTCGACTTTAGAAGACATAATGTGAAGAGATATGCGTGATTTGACGTTAAAGTATGCTGATAAGCAGTACTACTAGAAATGATCCATTTAAAAATTATGTTAAGCGCCACTGCAATTTTATCATTACCAATGGCATATGGATGATCAAATGATCAGTTCCGTTCAAAAAAACAATAGTTCCGGGCAAGTTATAATTTAAATCCGAAAGTACAAGCTCAGATATAATAATGCAGTTGTAACTCCTAAACACAGTTCCAAACAACGAGTTGAAACAACGAGTTGGCATGGTAACAGAACAGAAGTTGACATGGTAAACAGAATCACTTTTATCTTTGCTTAATTGAAGCATCTATAGGCTTACTAAACTGGATGCGTTTTGAATAGTAGATCTAGAATTTTTAGATCCAGCTTTATCGAAAAAAGTGTTATTTACATCAAGATATGCTCAATGTCCAAGAACGCGTGATGATTATTTTACTTCACTGTGACAAAGACATTTATTTAAGTTGATCACAATGTATTAGAAAATGGTCATTTATAGTGCGTTTAGCCTTTAAAATTTACGGTTTATTATAGGTAAATGACTTATTTTCACGGACTCTAGAAAGATGGCCCATAGTTGTACAACCTTGAACACACTTTTTGCAAAAGACATTTTGAACCCCTAACATTTTTGTATTTTCGAGATCGTCTTCTATTATACGTTTGACCAATAGATTTCATGATTCCACCGCAGTAATAAAGCGTTTTGGAATATCTTAGAAGTTCAAGGTTAACAATCTGCCTGAAATCGATTCAATAGAGGGTCAATATTTCTGGGATAGAATTTTAAAATTGAAAATTTATAGAAGCAACAGCACCTTCTTCGTATAAACCTGCACTTTGCGTTTGTTTATCATTTTTGCCTTTGCGGATGTAAAATAAAATTACGACCATGAAATAAGGATACGAAAATGCAAATCTCATATAGAAAATGTTCTTTCAAATAAGAATTATACTCCAAATTATTCTTGTAACTAACAAAACAAAATGAAGTTGTTGCACAAAAACTCACAACCGTTACCTAAAAAAACATATCCTGAAGGATCAACAGATGAAATAGGATTCACATGGTATATAATCGTAGACTTAGTAAAAACTCGCCATATTGCCAATATAAACTAATTCGATTTGTTGTTCGATTTAATTTTACATAAACATTTATGTTAGGTACACAATAAATTAAGTATTTTTGTTTTCCCAATTTTCAATTGGCGATTTTCCAAGAGTGTTGATTTAAATTTTATTTTTGTTAAATACCAAAAATGTGGTCGAAGATGGCATTTATGAATGAAATTTTTCTTATATCATTTCAGCTGTGCGAGTATTCACAACAGTGGGCCAATCATTTAGCGAGTACAAACGAATTTTATTATCGCGCCGAAAAAAATATGGGCCAAAACATATTTTGTTGTCCCGTCAGTGCATTAGTAACGGATTTAACCGGCCAAGAAGTTGCATCCTATTGGTACAGTACGGTAAGACGGTATAATTATTTTAAAGAAGCTCATCTATTGCACACCAATGTCAATGCTGGTCATTTCACTCAAATGGCATGGATCGGAAGTCGATATTTTGGTGTGGGTAAAGCATCGTCGAAAACCGGTAAAATATTTGTGGTTGCATATTATTTTCCGCCCGGTAATATACCCCATCAATTTCACGAAAATGTTTTACCACCCGTCATGGATCAAGATAATTTACCAGCACCGCCACCCGTCGATTTCGATAGCAGTACAATACCAAATTTATTGAAAAATAGTTTAATGAATAATAATTTAGGTAGTGGAGGCGGTAGTGGCGGTGGTGGCCATCATCCGAGTACATCGAACTAATGACAAATTAATAGGCGCAATGTTGGTTTCATCGATGGCAATAATAATACAAATAATACGAGTAGTAATAACATTAGTCCTAGTATTAGTATCAATAGAAATAATAACAATGAACGCGGTTTTATATTTAAATTTTTTCAAGCTTCCATAAATAAAATTAAAAAAATTGTTGCCTGATTTTGGATACAATTTATCGTTATGTTTATGCACAAAATATTAAGTTTTAATTACAGTTTCGTTTAATAGTTTTATCAATGTCGGCTCCCTCATAACAATACAAAATATTATCGCTTCGGTGTTTAATTTTTTATTTATGGTTTATGCAATTTTCATATTCAAGCATAATAAACTACTTTAAAAAAATTGTTGTGACAAGAACTAATTTTGCTTTGTAAAGTGGTTAAATAATTAGTGGGGCAAATTTAAATATCCGTCCGGTTTTTAACCAACCACTCCAATTCCGTTGTATGAAATAATGCAAACGATGTTTGCTTTATATTTTCGCCTATAACTGGCTTCGTTTCGCCAATAGCTTTATTTTTGAATCTTCCTACAAAAATTGACTATTTTCGAATATCCGTCTCCAAATATATTTGCAATATTTTATTAATATTATATTTTATATTTATTAGTGTTTTGAACATACCAGGGAGCATTTGCAATACAACCAAGTATTTTTAATGTCTGTATAGGCATAAGTATCGCTTTGTATAGTAAGACTTTATTATCAAGTAATAATCTTCCAATTAGCCAACACATCTAAGCAACTTCTGTTTATATTTGATTTCGTTTGTTTCGAATGTTTTCTTTAGGTAAACCGTCTGTTCAGATGTATGCCTATCTATATTGGACACTGGATTGCGGAAAAGTTACGCCGTTCGTGTGAATGTAACATGTGCTGATTTATTCTCGTTGACTTTTATTCCTCCTTAACCAGTTCTTAATTTAATTGAAATGATTAATAATTATTTTGAAGCAGTTTGTGGATGAAAGATTGCTGTGTCATCAGGAAATGTTGATATTTTTGCTTTTTGAAAAATGGCATTTCGGCTGTATACAACAAATATAAAACTGGTCCCAAGACGCTTCCTTGTGTAACACCTGCTCTTTTATACCAGTGGTTGCTTCATTTTATTTGACCGAAAATTGCCTTTGAAGAAGGTAGTTTTCAATAACAACATAAAAGCTTCTATCCACTTCAATTTATATGGTCTGGTACCATGTAGTTGTTAACTTCTTCATGTGGAAGGGGCACTTAAGATCAGTAGTGAAAGCATTGACTGTTTCTTCATCACTGCTCTCCTATTTCCATTTGAGGGTCTAATGGCGACTCGAGCTTCCAGCCCTCTTAAAATACCCAGTTGCTTTCCATAAAGAATATTCTGTTCTCTCTGTTAACGAAAGTTTATTTAAATAATTTTGAACACCTTCATTTTGTTTTATACTCAAGCCTTCTTCCAGGGCTCTAATTGCTCGATTTAACTTTATTTTTATTTTGACTTTTGCAATTGCCTTCGTCTTTTTCACACTTCTTGAATTAACTTTTGGATATTTCCAGAAAGTCTATCCACTCTTTCAAAAACACTGATGTCAGGCGTTGCTTTATCCACTGCTTCTACAAAAACAGCTCTGAGGTATGCTTCCGCTGCATCAATATTTACTGGCATATTAAAATTATTATGCAGTTAACGGTTCTCTTCAAGTTTTTCTTTTTGAACGTTCCAATGTTTATATATTTAAGGCATCAGTACCCACTGTTATTATTATCAGTGAAATATCGGATGATAAATCATAACAATCTGTTGCCATAGCATTTTTACGTGCAATGGTGCAAAACAAGTTTCTTTTTAGCCTTATGCCAGTAAGTAGGATGTCCTGCTGATAGACAATTCACACACTTTTCCTCCATGTAGCTTTATAAAGTGGTTTTCCTTTTGGAGTCATCAATCTTGAATCCCATTGAGTATGTTTTGCATTAAAATCACCTCACGCAATTAACTTACTACCCGCATCTTTGTTTATTTCTCAACTTCGTAGTTTTTCAAATGGGCAAGGCCATTTGCATTCTATTTGGCTATTTTACGGACAATCATTTTTGGCTGCATCAATGTGTTCATATTCTGGATCATTATTGATCCATGGTTCTTTCCATCATTGTCATAAAAAATGTCATCACATTTGTAAGCTTTAGTATGATCAGGCTTAAACATGCGTTATAAAATATACTGCACAAACTCTGTAGTTTATCGTATGGTTTCCAGCGCAGTTGCTACATCTTTATACAGACACATCAGTTCTACATTTATTGCATTACTTTGAACTATGCAGTTCACGAAAAATAATGGAAACATTATTTAGAGTACAGTAAGCTCTAGTGTATCCATATTCTTACCCCTTAACTCATTGCAATTAGACGCGCTCACAAAGGAGAGATCCGCTGGTCCAGACACCCGATATTAAATATAGATATTAACATTTTTATTTTATTGTGAAAAGAGATTTCAGAAAAAACTTTTGACGAAATTTCGCTTTACATCCAAGTCAACTAGATTTTGACATATAAACGAAGTAAAATTAATTTTTAATATTGAACTGCAAATATTTTAATTTAGACTTTGTCCGAAACCCTTGATAAATATTTGTGAATACAAATTTTTTAACAATGACATTCAAATTATCACAATTATACTATAATAATTTTTGACGAGTGCCAAAACTTTCTATAATAAAATTAAAAACCAAACTCATCGCGTAGCACACTTGGATGTACAATAAAACATATAAAATTCACTAGCTGGTTTTGTAATAGTATTCCAATCAAAAACCATTTAAGAAAAATTTGAACTTTTTCGTTGCTATGGCAATAGCCAATTTTTCTTAATAGTTTTTATACGTCACAAAAAATTTATTTAAAAACAAATAAGGCGGGGAAATTTTTTGTTTTCAACTATGTATGTATTATACTTTTCGGATAGCTTAATAAAAACTTGGGAATGTAGGGGAATATTTTTTCAAATAAATGTCAAAAATTTCATTAACAAATATTTATCATGGGTTTCGAACACAGTCGTAGTATAATCTGATTTGCAATTTGCATTTTTAATTTTGATTGACAAAAATGTTTTATTAATTTGGACCCTTATCTCGATTTATGATGTTTGTTATTGGTTAAACGTGAAAACTTTCGACAGCGAGAGCAGCATGTATGTCATAACTAATTATTAGCTTTTTAGTTGAAATGTCTAAAATTACCAACACTTTCAAATAATAATATCAAATAATAAGACACAAGGCGAAACATATTAAAATGTTTGAAGGACCAACACTATAGGGATGTGTACTTAACAAAGATGGGCTTTTAGTAAGAAGCATTTACTTTTTATACTGTTCTGTTTATATTAGCTTTAATAAATTCTTTGAAAAATCAATGGACTATTTTCTTCTGCTATCTGGGCGGAACTTGCTATATCTAGCATAGTTCGATCGTATATTGTTCTATCTTACCCCGTTGCTACTATGTTTCCAGTTGTATCATTATGAACTTCATTATGTAAATATGCAAAAAAAAACTCTTTACGCCATGACCACTGCTTCAAGAATGTCCATCACCCTCGTTGTTTTTTTCTTCTTCTCGCTCGTTTCATCCGCCATTGTCCGCATTCAATTTTCACCCTCGAAACCTCTCTTTTGCTATCGTTTTCTTTTTTTCCTTCGATTGATGCCACTGCCATCTATCCGCCGGCTCACATAACCGCAGTCCACTGTTGCTCATCATTTTAATATAAAAAAATCGAAATTAATAATTTGGGTTACTATGGATGATATGTGAAAATCTCCGCCCATTCCGAGCTAGGAGTTTTTATTTTTTTGAATCTGCCTGCTCTGCCGTATGGAAGGTTACAATTTTGAAAATCATCAGCAAATTTTGTAAATTTTAATTTTAAAGACATTTACAACTATGGGTTGATCTTAATAAATGGTTGATACATCTATTGCAGTATTCAAAAGGTAAAACGAACGAAAATTCAGAGTTACTCTCATGGTAAAATGAATGATTAAAGGATTTAATACCGAAACAACCTCTACCTATTCTCAAATTCTAAATGGGATATTTTAGTTTAATAAAATATTGTACCTATTGGAGTACTTTTGGGAAACAGAACTGGCATTGTGGGATGAACTAAATCTTGACTCATTCAGATACCATGAAAAATATTGCTTGTTTCAGGCAGCATAAAAGTGGATATAGAAGTTGTCACCTGCTAAGATATATGTCACATCGCCCCTACCGAAGCAGCTAGAGCCCAAAACAAATGGCACTAATGTCATATACATGTACATAACGGATACGTTAAAACTAGTTTTACTATTAAAGTCAAGTCATATCAAGTAGGTGGGTACACTAACGTACATTGAAGGGCACGGATCTTGGAGTTAGTATCAAATAATGGGATCTTCAACGACTGATTTGAAGATGGGATCCATGTGGACTGTGTTTGCTTTAAGATGTAAATATGTAATAGGGTAAAAATATTTTTTGGATACACACTAGCAGACGAAATTGTTTCCAAAAGCTGGTTTTAACCTATCGATCGAGATGGTAAAATTTTTGCCTTTGATCGAAATAACGAATTATTTTCGGAGGCGCCTAATTACTTTGAATGGGCGTTCTTAGGGAGCATTAAGTCCAACACGAACCTTAACCGTTCTAACAAATACAAATTCACCGTTGTTCAAATATTTCGGGACAAAGATGTGATCCTGTTTCACTACACGCGTAGGAGTATGTATAAGATTTTTCATTGCTTCATGCAATCGGTTGGTAACTGTGCCGCTAGAAGGCAATGGTGAAGAAGGATTATCAAATAAAAACTCACCGGGAAATTTAACAATTTGAGCAATAACTATTTCCGAGGGTAAACCACCTAAATCTTCTTTCACAGTGGCTCGAATTCTTAATAAAATAATTAGGATGAGATCCAAGGAGCGATGTCAACTCACTAAAAAGGTTCAATAAAACGGCCATCGAGTAAAACGATCGTCAACCTTAAGTATGTAAGAACAGCCATTGGATACTGGTAAAGGCCGTACGATATCCAAATACAAGTGTTCAAAACGACCTGAAGGAACGATTTTTTAATTAAATTGGAGGATACAATAACCAGTATTAATACCATTGACAGTTGCATGTTAAAAAACTTAAAAATACTTCTTTGAAGCCTATAAAGCATAAAACATTGTCACTTAATCAAAATTTGCAGCGTAAGTGCTACGCACATCTATGTCAGAGGATTTCTTGGGATACGGAATAAATTACACTTCTTCTACGTCAGTACAGAGTTCACTTACCCATTAGGTTTGCGTATTTTAGATAAAAGAAGCATTTAGAACGAAGATATTTAATAGTGAATCATCTCCAATTCCAAAGGCAGACGTCTGTTCAAAGTCATTTATTTTAGCTCCCAAAAAGGAGTTAGCTCTTGAAAAGAAATTTTGTGTGACAAATGGGACAAATTTGCTGAACAAAATGCGAATAATGAACTAATCTAATATCAAGCGGTAGCGTAGCGTAAGTGACTTATTTTAAATTAGAGCCTAAATAATCTCAGCCATACCAAAAAAATTAAGTCGGTGATAAGGAATAACTCTGAAAGTTATGATGGTTCGGAAATTGACTAGGATTAAATAATATGACTGACATTATTTTTCATTTCAGTGAAGGTATTATAGTTTCTGTCTAATGATCTGAAAGTCATCGTGAATCAATTTAAGTAAGCGCTGATAAACATCGAAAGTTATACTATCACATGCTATCACTTTTTTAACGAAGCTAAATTTGTGCAATAATTCATGACCTTATACGTTTAACCTTTCTGATTTCAACACTCTTTTTATCTTTTGTGTTACACTGAAAACATTTTTATCATGCCATCATGCAGATATATACTCGTATATTACTATTTTAAAAAAATTTTACAACGTGGCAACATTAATCATAGAAAATATAAATCTATCAAAATCTCTACAGCAAAAAAAGGAAAAATTTAATCATAATAGAAAAGTTAGTACGCCCATCTAAAACGATACATATTTTCCACAACCCTTTTTATGTAATTAACTCTAAATATATACACCTTACCCTTACACCTACCCAGTTTATTTCTATTTGCAAATTTTATTTATGGAAAGTAAAAATGTTCAGTCTTATCAATACGAGAAGGATTATAGATAAAGGAATTAGAAGTGTCAGCCATAAATCGTGACATTTTTATTTTGGTATAAAATACGAGTATTTTTAGTTTTTGCAAGACTATTGGTGCAAACATGTTTCATTCTCCAGTTATTCTTCTTTCCTTAATTTTGGAGTTTCAGAGATATTCTTTCTATCAGCAATAAATTATGTAGCTGGATTTTTTCCTGTTTAAAATAAGATGTTGAAAACAAGTGAACTTTTAAGCTCACAAGGAGCGAAGGAAAATAAAAATTGTCTTTTCATGCACTGTGTTCGTTTGAAATGTTACAGCTACAATAATTTAAGAAAGTGTAACACATAATAATGAGACCTAAAAAAGTAGTTTCGAATGAAACTGAAAATTAAATAATCCAATTGCCATTTAAATGGATCTGTCGAGGTGATATAAGGATATTCGATCCGAGTCGTTTCATTCCTTGAAAACCAAACCTTATTTGATACCGCTCAATTATAAGTTGCTTATTTCATTATTGTTTGGATATTATTATTTCACTATTATTATTTCGAAATGAAAAATGTCAGGAGCACTTCATTCAGGTTAGCAATTTGACTAAACTATAAGTTAAATTCTCTTCTATCTTTTATGATGAATCTACGGCACTCGATAATTTCGTCTTCATAAATCTGAATCACCATGAACGTAATCTTGAGAACTAAGCAACGACATTTTCTATTATACGCCAACTATTTCGCTTTAAATGTTAATATTTTTGTGGAAATAGTTTTTCCATTACTTTTCCAATTGAGGATCAAACTTATTTTCGGAAAATAATGGGTTTTGTGATTGGTAATCATTAAAATCACTTTTGGAGTTAAACTTATGTAAATTACAGAAATACCATGTACCAAAATATACATATATTGGACATACAATGAATTGCGTACTCATAACGACGAATTTACAACAGTCTGAGCTTTTTTCCCTCTGCCCCAAAGAGCCAGAACTGCGACCTAAAATATTTTATTGCTCTTGGGATTTATTATTTCAAAAGCTTCTCCACCTTCCTAATAAAAGCGAGAATGCTACTTGCAGAGGCCAATTTACATTTCTCCGGGGTCAAATACCTCTCTTCAAAATGAAGCCACCTCAGTTTACATAGACCAATACACTCACATAGTATATGCTCTGGGGTTTCTATCTTTTCCAACCAGACTCGCCACCCGTCTCTGTGGCCAGGTTCACTTTATTCAAATGACATCTCAGGTTACAGTAACTTGAAAGAAAACTCACTAGATTTCCTATATTTCCTTTACTGAAATTGACCTCCAAGTCCTTATGGTGAAAAGGTCCTATTAAAGATTTGGCTTGTCTGAGGCCGGGAATACAGTTCCAATAAGTCAAGCACTGTGTTTCTTCCCATTTACTAATTGAGTAGGCTGCAGAGGCCCACGCAATGCCACAGAAAGGCTCAGGGCCAATGAGTGTAGTCGACCCATCTTGCCCCAGCTAGTTTGTTAGCTATATCGTTTCCAGTGATGCCCTTGTGACCAGGTAGCCACCACAACATAACTTTGTTATGGTAAGAGTGGGATTGTAGCAGTTTATAACAACATTTAACCGACTTAGAACCCAAGCAGTTAGAAGCCAGTGCATTCAATGCTGCTTGGCTCTTTGAAAAAAGGTGGATGGAGCCTTTGTTCATAATAGTTAAGACGCAAGGTTCAATGGCGTAAATTTCGGCTAAAAAACATTAGGAAAGTTCCCAGTGATTTCGATATTTTGTATCGAACCAATGCCAACTCCCTTACCCATTTTTCATCTATCTGTTAACCAGACTAGGCTGCTAGACTCAATAGGAGGTCTACCAGTATCCCAGTCTATCAAGAACTGTTACCCCGAAGTTCCTTCTAAAGAGGTCTTTGGGCATAACTTCCGGGACTCTAAAGAACATATCCAAGTTTGAAAGTTCATTCAAAATGTCCAGATGACCCATATGATCATCATGACTATATTGATTCACTAGCTGTAATCTAGCTGCACAAATAGATGCTGATTTTTTGACGTAGATATGAAGTGGAGTGGATCCGATGCGCGCTTCCATTGCCGCCGTACGACTAGGGTGCATAGCACCGGTGATTCCGATTAATAAATTTTTGCTGTACCTTGGGCCACCACATTATTTATGGCCCTAGCTCTCCACTCCTGCCCAATTCTCGAATTTGGTGCCATTGACTTGGCTTGTTTTCTCTGGACAGCCCTTTGTGTGATCACCTTATTTGTTTTCACCGGTGTCAGAGTAGGAGTCACGGAGAGAATCACTGATCGTTCTCCCGACAAAGAGGCAGTGCGCACAGGATGCTCAACAGCGCTGCTGCCCCCAGCTGCCCCCTCGTCATTTGTACCTCCCTTACTGGAGCTGATTCCAGTGGTTTGCTTAGTGGAGGGGGAACTGCTCTTGAGATCGAGTCTGATGTGACCGAAGCGGTATGCCACGTTCCCCTTGGATTTGCGCAGTGTTTCCATGCAAGAATCGCCTATGGCCATATCCAAATGGACGAGTTCACCAGTTGTCATTTGTTACAGTATTTTCCATGAATTTGTTCTGCGTGGCCATGGAAGCGAGAATTTTCTTGCTAGACAAGGTAAGGTTCTGTGGAAAAAAATCATTAACTAAGTTTGGCCGAGGAAAATCTACCTCTTCCACCAAAGTTATGCTTAGACCACGTTTTGACCTTACCCTGTCGAAATTGTTCCTCATCTATTCCGCTGTGGGATGATCGGAACATACGAAGAAAAGCCATCCTGTTTTCCGGAAGGAATCAAGGAATTGAGGCTTATGGGTTGGACCTTGCATCTCAATGATAAGGTCAATGATACACTCCTATATTTTTTCCATTTGCTCCATACTGTGAACGTTGCCATTGAGATCATCAGGTAAGATACCTAGCCTAACACTGACTGCTACTTGGATGAAAGAGGCCTTAACCACAGAACTCCAATTTTAGTTTTTTGACAGGTGGTTTAGTGGATTCTAAAGCAACCTCGAAAGACCTCTCGCGCTTACTACAAGACCTACTGTCTATGGTAGTTGCTTCAGGTTTCGAGAGTACTTTGACAGAGAACCCGGACTTAGCAGCAGCTAGAAATTCAACTATAGTTTTGCCTTCCTTGAGTCCCTTTTTAAAAATCCTTCTTTTGGAGAAGTTCAGCTTCACCCATTCACTGAAGTTGGGGTACATGTTCCCAATACCAACCCCAATAGTTGAGAAGTCCGATGTTTGTGAGATAACACTATTGATGTCATCGCAAAGGGTGCCCGTTGTTGGAGTAGTGAACTGTTCCTCTTCTTCCCTTGTCCGGGCATCAAGATGATCTATGGAGGTGGCCCCAAAGGCATTTACCACCATATCATCTCCTGTAAGATCCAGTTGGTATAGTTGATGCTTTTAAAGAGGCATCACACTCTATAATTTAATTTTTAGAATTCATATACAAATCCCACGAGTAACCGAGAAATGAAGGTCACCCACAGCAAAGATCGGTAATCTGTAGGAAGGCAACATTAAAATCGGAGGTCACCTGGTATCCGGAGTTCACATACTAATGACTAAGCTCCTCCTTAGCCATGCAGCCATTGCACGGTCGTGCAATTTACTTAGCTACATTGTATGATACATTGCACGGTTGTTGTTCGGTTGTAGCCTAACTACACTAGGGAAAGGTCTTATAAGAATCGCGTATGCCTAGAAAGCTTTTTAAGACTCCTAAGATCAAACTCAAACAACGAGCAGCATAGCTTACTTAGGCTTACTTAGATATCAACCATATTTGACTATAATCGTATAAATTGATGTATCGAAGGATGGATTGATTTGTGTGACAAAATGGAAGTACTGTGACATTCACTTCACAAAACCCCATTAAACTAAAATAAAACTCAAAAAGGCTCTGAAGATTGAGAATGAATATTTAGTAGAAAAATGGGGAAAAATTTTAATTTTTACCAGAAAAAAATTAAAAATGATAACAAATATTCACAAAATTGAAATCAATAATTGGCAAGGGTAAATTATTAGATTCGCAGAATAAAATGGAAAGAAACCGGAAAAGTTGTTATTTTAAACGTAAGTAGTTTCTATGGAATAACCAATGCAGTTTGGTAATTTTCAAAAATGTCGAATTAAAACAGCAAGCAATTTTTCAAAGGAAAAAATGTTGAAAGTTTTAATATTATGATTTACAAGGGGTAATAGTGATCCTTTGATGCGTGGATAGTTAAGTGTCCTTTATGCCAACTTTTTATGAGTACCAGTGTCAAGAGGCTGGTATAGCTGGTATAGTTACGTTTTTTCCTTTCAACGTAGAGCCAGTGACTTAGTATACCAATATATGATATTTTTAAAAGCAGGAATCACTTTTAACTTGCATTTATGTTGGTTTTGTTTGACTCAGAAGGCAAAATAATTGGTATGTTAATTAAAAAGTCCCCTGGTATTAGAGCGCCGAAATAATTTAAATCTCTTGTTAGTGGAAGAATCAGTCTAGAGTTTAATAAAGATTTAATTTGTGTTTGCACCTTACAGAATTCTTCATTAGTTAATGGTTACCGATTATCTATTTTTAAAGGAATTTGTCCGACCGATCGGTTTGTTTGTTGTTCGCTTTTGGTCTCTTACTTTGGTTATGCGGATCGCAAACAGAGCACAATAACCAATCCCTACATTTGATAATACACTCCTGGGCTCTGGGTAAATAATCTAGATTTTTTTATAAATCTGTAGTAATAGGCTACTGTTCTTTTGATTTTGAAAGCTGAGGAAAGTGCCAAAAAATCTGCTAATTGTGGTTCCTTTACCTGCATCTATAAAAAATATATTGAATTCTTCATTGATTCAAGCGTTAGCGGATATTTGAATTTATTCAATTAACTGAGGGCTATTCCCACCAAAGACCATTGTTACTAACATTTACTAACTAATTAATTACTAACATCATTGCATGAGCTGTTAAAGGCTGGTAAAGCCCATAAAAGACCTTTATGGGCTGAGATTTTATTTTTATTTCGTTGTAGTTCCATAATTATTTCCCTCATAATTTTCACCAGCTATCCATAGATTCTGGAATAATATATTTTTGCTTAGATAATATAGGGGCAAAACCATCCTATTGTAACAAACAATCAGGCAACTTTTGTCAAAATACAATTGTAGGTCCTCGCATTGTTTCGAATGATGAAATTTTGAATCCAAAAATATTTATACATTTGTAGGCAGATCCGTTATCAGTTATTTACTAATACTGGTCTATTTTCTTAGATTAAATACTCCTGGCTTTAGTGCTAAAAACTCGAGAGAGATAAAAAGGAGGTTTAAATAGAAAAAATATAGGTTGGCTCAACGACCTTGATAAATTATAGTAAACAATTGATAGCTTATACATGTAACATTTTTCATCGTGTGTCTACGTACTAAGTTATTCCTGGTGTACAAAATATTTATTTTAAACCTAACAATGTCTAGACCCAACAAATTAAGTAGTTATGCAAATTAGAACGAAAAATAAAGTTACGTAAGTATTTTATTCACTTGTATTATTGCGTTAATTAAGTATATTATTATACATTTATTTTAAGAATTGAAAAGAGTTAATTACGGTGATTACATAAAGCTTTGTATGGTAGTGTTTTGTAGCTTTTTCTACAAATTTCATTCTATAAAAAAGTACATTTTGAAGCTGGTAATTATATAATCAAAACGATACCGCTTAAGTATAATTTAATGTTGGTATACTTAATTTAAATGAGTCTGAAAATTTTATAGCATTTAAGATGTATTACACTCTATAAAAGACTGATACACTTCCACGAATTTATTTGTATGTATATACAATTATATCCATAACACTTGAGGAATAATGCAGACTGTGGAATAGAAAAAAGTAATAATATTATACATAAACGTAGTACGATTTAGTATAAACGATTCACGTAATTTTTCCATCCTTTTCATCTTTTTGTTTCAGCTGCTTTAGAAATTGTAGGTATTGTACACTTCTTGGAACATATCATAGTTGTTATTCAAAATTGATATCACCAATCTCAATTCCCATGGGAAAAAAAAAATTCGAATACGTTAACAAAAAAATGGTTTATTTGTTTAGAGGTTCGGACAGAGCGGTCATTTGTCACTGTTAGGTTCAAGGCCTTAGGATGGGATTATTTGAACATAAACATATCTGTATTGACCTTACAAGGAAGAGCAGAAAAATAATACAGGATTAAAAAGGAACCCAGCTATGACATACATTACCTACATGAACCGCTATTCACCAGACCTCATCCTCACCTCTTTCTGATCAGTAATCTTACCACATCTCGATCATAAAAACAACGAAAAACGCCTATCATATACCAGACCATTAGTAATATTATCTGATAAGTTCCATTGTTTGTATAATTCCACGATGATCAGCTGTTGGACGATTTATGTGCCGAACCCTCTAATTAAAGGGTATGTAGGTGCCGCACATATGCCTCCAAAATTGTAGAATTTAACAATTGAACTTATCAGTTGATATTACTTGTTCTGGTATGATAGGCTGCATATCGGACTTTACAAGGAATTGTGATCTTTGTGAATTTGTGATATATTACCCACAACCAAATCCATGTGAATAGATTGTAGTTTTTACGAAAATTAAATTGCTATTGGAGGATAAAAATATCCAAATATCTAACGCAGATCGTCAAGAAATGGTTCATAAGTCTATTTTACAAAATCTACGTAAGTCGATGAAAAAAGAGTTACAACTTGAGAAGTCGAAGTCGTTCTTTTAATATCGGAGATGTCGTTTTTGTGCGTATTTTCGACCATAATGACGCTTCTAATAAAATATCAGCCAAATTATGTATAAAATTTGTAAAATCGAGAATGTCAAATAAAATCAGGAACGTGGCGTTTGAAGTATTATGGATATGAACCATAAGCGCATGATAATATACTAGGGAAAGGATATTCGAACAATTGAGTTACATAAATTTAAATACTTGAAAAATATGCTTAAGTCCAGTTTTGTGCCTAGACTTGTACGAGTGAATACCGCCTTCCCATTTAGTCCTTTCCTTGTGGTTATTCCTGCTTCCAATCTTGCCTTGCAGAACCTTACAACCAATCCTGAGTTCTAGCCAGTTATATAACCGCAGCAAGACCTCTGGTGGAAGATTTATATAACACCATCGGGGTGTAAGAGTTGAAGTCGCCATGAGGTGATTATCGACACTCGCACCTTTAACCGTTACAGAATACAATTTAATAAAATTGTAAAATTGATAATAAAGTCAAACAACAAAAACTTGAATCTAATAAAAATGTTCATCCGGCTTATCTCGACCGGGACCTGATTCTAGCTCTTAAACAATGGCAAGTTACTGTAAACTTTGGAACGACAGTAAATTATTACAATTTGCAACTGAATCCATTTTTATTTTGTCATATAAACTAGAACGAGATTTTCTTGAAACTTGGCAGAGACATGATCAAATTTGCTCAGTCCTTGATATATCTGTAATATAGCTATGTTGGTCAAGGTAACTGCAGCGCTAGAATCATGGCTTAGGTTAAAAAATGTACAACTGAAATAACTAGAAATAAGTCTGAGATATTGCAGATGACTGAGATAAAACCGATGAAAGAATGAAAACAGGGCTCTGAGGTATAATACAATAATTATTTATTTTTGAAGGGTCAAGGATCATAAGTCACACAATTTAGTGCTTTAAATATTGATAAACATTGAGATAATAGACATCATCGGTTTTTTTTAACTTAGTACCACTGTAACATTATATTGGTATAATTAAAATATTAACCCACGCGGCAACTGATTGGCAATCCAGTATTCAATTCATCAGAACACAGCTTCCTTGAATATATGATCTCAATTAGCAGTCCTATTACAAATTAAAATTTGCTGCATCATCCATATTACTGTATTTAGTCATAGAACTTCTTCTGTTGAATTTTGAACCACCAAAGATTTGATTTTTTATGAGGTACCTAGACAATTATGATCAGATATATTCGGTGTCATATATTGTTGGAGCCTAAAATACGACAATGTACCGCGTCAGGAACCGTATATTGATCGACTCACGATTGTCAACTAGTTGGTGAAAATGAGACCGAAAATAGACTAGTAGGTTTAAAATGCTCACGATTTATCAATAATGTTAAAACTAGAGTTGCTTAGACCATAGTGAATTGAGATTATCTTACCCCTAATTGACTGCTTTAGTATAGAAATATTCATGTATTTATATTTTAAAGGTATTCGAAGAGCTGTTCCGTATACGAGCTTGGCAGACGAAGCACCAATATCTACTTTGAAGCGAACTCATAGACTCAATAAAATTGTTGACAAAAGTTTCACCCAATCATTTTTTATTGTTGGCACTTCACTGCGGACTTAACGGTCCTATGCCACTTCTCTATTAGTCCATTTGTCTGTGGATGGTATGCTGTCGTTTTTAAATGTCTGATATCTAACGTTTGGTTCAATTCCTTAAATATCTTTGGGACTAAAACTGTCTGCCAAAATCACTTGCAATTTTCTCTGGTACTCCTAAAATCGGTAGCAACCGTTTCTGCCATTATGTCAGGAATAGGAATAGCTGTAGGTCACCGCGTGAACCTATCTACTATCGTTAGACAATATAGCTGTTGTTTTGATGGAGGCAGTGGTCAGATTAAATCGATATTTATGTGTTGGAAATATTCGGTTGGAGTGACGTATGTTCGTTAACATTGCAGACACGTGTGAACGAAATTTTAACAATCACAACTCATGGCTGGCCAAACGAATCGTTCCGTAACCAACTTTGTTGTTCCTCTAACACTCGGATGCATCAAACTATGTAGTTTTCTAATGATTTGACATCTATGGTCATCATTATGATGACCAGAGGCGATTATTTTAAATATCACAGTAGATTTGTGAAGATGAGCCTGGTATTGCGACTAACTTGATTGACATTGTGATCCCCGTTGCTGTGCCATTAATTTTTGGCTATACTTTCGAAGTCGATTTTATTTCCGGCAAATACATGTATCCTGAATAGGAAATCTGCCACAATGTTGTTTAACCCCACAATATAACGTATGTCTGTCGTGATTTGTCGCTCTTTTTTTATAACGTATGTCTGTCGTGATTTGTCGTATATAAATGCAAAATTGTCGCCCTTCCTACATATGTCGGAAATAGACTACCGCTCGATACCTGGCTTCAAGTTTGCAGTCGTATGTACTGTAAAATTGTTTTGTTGGTGAGAGAGCATTAGAAAAAATCCCAGAGGCCTCTGACTTACCTTTTTTAGTGACTTGGTATATCACCGGTCCTATGGCTACATCTGATCCATCTATACGACTAGTTGAAATTCACCGTCTTTCGTTGGATGTGCTAAGATGGTAGCGTTGATCAAGTCCCCTTTCAATGTTGGAAGGCCAATCTGTATTCATATTAGACCACTAAATCGGAGACTACTACATCGTCAATGTACCGGAAACATAAAATTTAAACCTCACAGTATCTCATTTACCAAACGTTGTTGCGTTTGGGCGCAGCATTGCCTATAAGCCAAATGGCATATACACAAAATCAAATAGCCCAAACGGTGTTGTTATAGACGTCTTTGCTATATCTGCAGGCTCGACTGGAACTTGGTGAAATGCTCTTTGCAAATCGATCGTTGAAAAAATTGCTTTACCGTGCAAAATACAAAGTCTTGAATAAACGGTATGTTTATTTATTTTAATGGGCAATTTTTGCCCATTAAAATAAATGGATAAGCGTGAAATGCCCATTAAAGAATGGATAAGCGTGATAACTATTTTTTCTGGGACACCCTGTATAGCACTGCACAGAATATGTCTAGTGCTAGAACACCTTTAGAATGATTTTACAACAATATTATATCCGGCTTTTGAGCCCATAATAACAAATATTTTTAAGTATTCCAATTATTAAACATCAAAGTTATTCCAGAACAAATTTATTTCGAATGATGTGAGCATTCCATAAAAAGCTAAGCTTAACTTTAAGTACAGAAAGGCAAATTCTCTTCAAATCCTCTTTAAATCTCACCTTGTCAAGTCTTGTTCTGATAAAATATTGTGATATTGCTCCCACCCTAAACACTTTAGCTTTTCTTCCAATCTTTAAATTTAGTTTGCAAATAATGTATTTATTGTTCCAAAATTTAATGATGAAGCTTATTTGCCCACATATTTTTTTTTTTTTGTTAATACGGATGACTTTTCAAAATAATAAAAGTCTGCTACATGAAACATGATATATTTGGCACCGAAGTATATTTTCAATGAAATCCAACCAAAAATTTAATCAAACTGGAAAATCATGATATCAATTTTCATGCGAGTGACATTCTGAACTATATATATATATATATATATATATATATATATATATATATATATATATATATATATATATATATATATATATATATATATATATATATATATATATATATATATATATATATATATATATATATATATATATATATATATATATATATATATATATATATATATATATATATATATATATATATATATATATATATATATGTACTGCTAATATGTTGCAATCGATCATTTGCCAAAAAAAAAATATGTTTTATGTTCAAAAATTAACAATCTCCATTTTGTAATTAAACATTTCAAAAATCATGTTTCGAATCCATTTCTAGTGATGTTGGAACTACCCACTGTGCGTATACCAATAAAATAAAAAATCTCGCGTCATCTGTACATGTACAAATAACCCAACACAATAAATTTATTTTATTGATTAAACAAAAACAAAAATATGAAAATGGAAAAATTATGGAAAATGAAATACAATAGTTAAAATTATTTTTGGAAGAAAACCAAATAAAATCGTATACATAATAAGCAATGACTTGGACTGGAAAGATTTTTGGTCGTATTATACTCGAAATATTATGTTTGACATTCATATTTTGGAGCCAGGATTTTTGTGTGCGAAATAGCTTTGTATATTTTGGATATTTTATTCTGAATTATGCAGCGTATTTCGGATTTGTGTATTGTATAAGTATAAATGGTGTATCCTTTACAAGTGTTGGGAGTACAACATCAGCATGCATCAGCGCTGCATCGATTAAGCATATAATGGCATCAACTGGAGAAACCTTTGCATTGTAAAGGCAACATGTTTAGACTTAGCTTCATTAATTTAAATTCGCCATTTTTTTCATCCATACTTCAATACTGTTATTATTCTCCTGCAAAACATCTGTTGCTTTGATGGGGTCTTCGTGTGATGAGAATACTACCGTGCCGTCTGCAAATGTTGCAACAGTTACTTGATTGCGTGTAGGAATATCTGCAGTATATTATAGCAGATATAATATCAGGCCAAGCACGCTACCCTGTGGTATACTAGATTTAATTGGACGGACATTTGTATAAACATCTGATGTTTTATAATAAACTATCTATCCAGTCATGTGGTAAGCATTACTTTATTTTGTATTGTAATCCCACATGCCACACCTTATCTAAAGATTCCGCTATCTGGATAGCTTCATTAATTACTTGAACTATTCTGTGTACTTGTTCTATTGTTGAGTGCTCTGGCCTAAATCCAAACTGAAGGTGTGGAATCAGCTTTTTTCTACAGCAATAAAAGCTTCAGCGCTTAAATAGTAGTTTTTCAAATAGCTTAGACATAATTGGTAACGAGTTTATAGGGCTGTACGACGTTGCTTCTCCTGAAGCTTGCCTGGGGTTGGTATCAGTATTATACTTGTGAAACCTTTCATTGAAAAGGTAGAGAGTTTCCTGGAAAGTAACCAGTTCTAAGTGCTGCGTTGAATAAGTAGATAAGAAATCAAATACTCTTATCTGGTATTTCTTGCAAAACCTTTCCTGTGGTAATATCATATCGTGGCGCCTTTTTAGGATTTAACTCTCTCTCTGTATCACAGTTTTTACTTCAAAGGTAGAAAACTTTGTGACTGTATGATTCATTTGCCTTTGCAATTCTAAATACATTTAAATGTTGTTGTTCTCTTCGTTCGTAGATACTCTTCGAAGAGTTGAAATACTTTTTCGAAATGTGTCTGCAAATATCTCAGCCTTTTCTTCATTATTTCTTGCCCACTGACCTTTAATTTCTTGTCCATGTTGTGACAAGCCGTTGGCATCGCAGATTGTTAATTTAAGGGTTCTGGACATTGAATGATTTGAAGACAATTGTCGTTAGAAGGTTAAGGATGGTATCCATTTCACCATTAATTTTTCCATCATATTTTTCAACCGTTCTGTGGAAGACTGCTCAGGCTGTTGGTTATGAGTTTTTGTATGTTCCATTGTCTGATTTTCTTTGGTATGATTTCGATCTGAAGTTTGATTTTTAATTGAATCTTTGAGTTTCTGCGCATGTGTTGTTCCACTAACAAGCTGATAAGATGAATTCAGATTTACATAAGATAGATTCGGATTGGATAGATGCGACTTCTTCACTCTTTTTCTCTTAGTGAGAGGAATCTGCGTTTTGTACTACTTGGTAAACGCTGCAACCTCTGTAGTTGGCTGGATGACAACCATTACAGAGCACGCATTTGACCTCTGTAACCTACCTTTTCTTTTCACAATCATTTGTGAGATGTTCACCAGTACATTTCACACATCTGGGTCGATGATTGCAGTACGTTTTAGTATGCCCGTACTTTTGACATTACACCACTTCCCGCTTCACATACGGTTTTTCGACCTGCACAACTGAGTGCAGCAGTCTGCTGATCGAATGTATGTCTTTATTTGTTTCATTCATTCAAAACTCGACTTTAAAGAGTGGTAGTGGCTTTTTCTTACCACATTGCCTCATGTTGTAGATATTAACAACATCGTGGCCCAAGCCAATTAACTCACTTTTCAATTCGTCAGTGTTAATAGACGGATGCAAGTTTCATATGACCACCTGGTAGGTGTTCTTTTATTGGAACAAATGGAATTCGGTGTTTCATTTCGCTAGGGCTTTTAATTACCGCTTGGTATGCCTCGGCATCTTTTACTAAAATTTTAACCTGGCTAGTTTCAATTACTTTTAGGTTAAATTTGTATTTTGTATATTCCTTTAACAAGACATTTAAAGGAGTGATTTCTTCTATGCCAGACACAATTGGAGGTGCTAATAATATTTTTGGTTGTGGTTTATTATCATTCTCCTCGGGTAAACAATTAAACCGTGTCGATAAAGGCACTGTAGATTGAGCTAACCAATAATCGTTGATTTTTATTTACTTGCGTCTATTGATAGGTGATAGAGGACTCGTACCTTTACCCCATTTGCTAGCTGTTGTCTATCCTTCTTCATATCCAACCATAGATAAGGAAGGCGTCATTACATTTGGAATACTAGAACTTTTAGAATGGTTCCGGTTCTGACAGAAGTTGCGATGTTAGTGGAATTCTTATTTTGAGCCACAACGGAGGATTATTTTTTGACTGAGATGACATTTCTATTGATTTTAAATCAAAATCAAATTGTGTCGCTTATAACGAACTACCTGGCGTAGTTCGTTGAATTTTGAAGTTTTTGCAAACTCAGACATTTTAATGTACAATGCCCTAAAAACTAGGTCATTAGCATTTTATAATGTTCAAAATTTTGTTAACACTACACTTTTTAGTTCAATTGTTTTGCTAATTTATGTTAGTATTGAAAATTGTTTTTGTTTACACTGCACTTTACATTAATTTTATTTTTATTTTTTCACCATAATAATATAAATTTTAATATTTGCTATTCAATAAACATGATTGGCCCTTTTAAAATTGCTCTAAGTTCTCCATCATTATATGATGGTCCTATTATGTGGCTTGTTACTGTAATATTATAAAAGAAGTTTTTATGTACAATTAGTGTAGATTAGTGTGGCATATAATAATATATAACATCAAAAATAACGAATTCGGCACCTGTATCCCATGTGCTAGAATTTAAATGTGTGATTAAATAAAAACTTAATACATATACTCTCTTATACTCACGTTACACAATAGTTGATCTACTATTTTTAAAGCTTTTAAAATTACTACTACATAAATTTCACCACAAAATGTACATGCGATGAATACACTACCACAATTTGAACAAGACTGAACAGGTTGTAGCGAATCTCTGTTTTCGTTTTACTGTTAAACTGATCGTAAACTACGAACCGAGAAAAATTTCATATTGTCATAACTTATATTGTTTCGTTGAAAAATAAAAGCTAGTTGATTTTTTATTGTTTTAATTTTATGTGTATTTCCTTCGAAAATGTTTTATATATTGACCGCAGTTATCATTGCCTATACGCTACATTCTCAAATTCGGACAATCCATAAACTATAACTCTCCCCATCTATCGTCAACAATATCAAATTATAAAATTTACATCAAACTCTACAATATATATTTCTTCTTAAAAATGGTCTGACTAATTCAACTCTGCAATGTGGTAAATTGCCTATTAATTGATATTGAGTTTTTACCTTATAATTTGATAATACTAGAAAATACATTTGTTGATAACGTGTTTGACTAAGCATTTTCCTCTAAGTATCCAAACTTGTTGTCTCGAAATTGCAAGAGACAATGAAGCACCTGCATGTTTTTGGTCCTGTGAATGTCTTCCAGAATTATCGCTGTGATTGGTGATTTGGCCGGAATAATAATTGGATGTTTGCTTGAAAATGGGACTACTTTGTTTTCTATAGTCTTCCTCCGACGCGAATGATACCGCTGTCATCGATAAATGGGTGAAGTGACTTAAGATTGTTTTTTTAATGAGGCCTCTGCATTCAGTGACTCGATTTCACTTATATAGTATTTAAGCTGTAATGTAAGCTGACCTTCCTGGTTAGATGGATTCCAGTCATTCTGGTCTCTTTTGGTCTTCTAAGATTGGTGATATACCGACAAATGGGTGTCAACATTTTTTTAAGCCTTTTGAAGGATGTATATCGTGACAGTAACTCTTCGAACTATTCGTTTGTGTGTCGAAGCGTTTTTTTTAATTTTATTTTTTATTACGACTAAGTTTTTACAACTCATTTAGCAATTTTTCTTTCTTATTTTAATTCTCTGTTAGTTGGGCCAAACACAGTAGTTACTCCCATTGGGCTCAGTTCTACCGGTTACATCAGCAACTTTCAGTCCTGAGGAACTAAATCAAGCGGCTTCGTTCTTTTTAGCCGTCTTGTATCTACGCTGTCGACGTCGTTGACAATATGTTGAATATCCGTGTTTTCATGGAGTTGTAAACGCTGGATATATTTTGCGGCATTTTTTGTGATTTCTTCGTTGACGGTTTCCATCTTTAGATCTCTATGTGTATTATCATTTCTAATAAAACAAGGTGCATTGACAATGCACCGTAGTACTTTGTTCTGAAATGTTTGTATGATCTTAACGTTAGTTTGCTTTGTGCATCCCCAGAGCTGGATGCCACAGGTCCACACAGGCTTAAGTATTTCCCTGTATTTAAAAGCAGCTTATTATGAATTGTAAGCCCATTGTTTCTTCTAATTTCATTTTTCTGAACTTTATATCCAGTTGTTGCCTTTTTTTCTTGACATGCTCTTTCCATTTTAACTTGGCGTCGAGCTTAATACCCAGATATTTTGCCGTATATGTGGTATTTCGTGCCTATTTATGTAAATAGGTGGGTGATCTTATTTTAGATAGGTGAAGGTTGTGTGAACTGATTTTAGCTCATTCAATTGTATTCTCCATTTTTTTGTCCAGTGGACAATCTCATTTACAGTGTGCTGTAATTTACTGGTTGTCTCTTCGATTGTACTTCCAATCGCCAAAATTGCTGTATCATCCGCGAAGGTTGCAATATCTGTCTCTCCAGTAAAAGGTTTGTCAATCATATAAAGCAAATCCAATAATGGTCCCACCACGCTCCCTTGTGGTCTCCTATCTTAAGCCATTTATCTCTTTCCGCGTGTAAAGGAAGAATTCGTATCGTGCAGGTTAGAAATATTGTTAGTTGCTAAAATTCAATAAAATTTATTTCAGAATTAGATTTTGCATCGAAAGGAATTTTACAGTTTATATGGCTGCAATAAAAAATATATGAGATGGTTATATATTTTTCCAGAGTGTAGTGAGATTTTTATTTTAGACAAGCACAATTTTACAAAACGCCAATTTAATTCGGAACCACTCCTTCTCCTCCTATAATTTTATTCCTGGTATATAAGGATCTATTACATCTATATACAATTCCAGGTAATTCCAGATTATTCGTGGGAAAAACTTCTGTGCTTAGGACGTCATTATAAATGAAGTCTCAAACTTTGCGGCTTTAAATGACATCCTATTAACGTTCTGGTAGTAAAATATCAAAAAACTCTTAGCGAAATTTTTCGGAATGGAAGAAATAGGAATGACATGCGGGTTATGTACAATGGAAAATATCCAATGGATGAGAAAGCATGACTCAAAATTTCTGTGGCACTCACCGGATTAAAACCAATCTTTTAAAAATACAATTAAGATTTAGCAACAAATTTGAGCATTTTATTTAGTTGTAGGATCAAACCTATATAGTTACAACAAGGATAAGGAAAGAGCAGAAATACTACTTTAATGGAAACCCACCAGATAATTACAGGACCGACCAGGAATTATTAAAACAATAGCATTCGAAAAACAAAAGAGGAACTTCGACTCTTGGCATTGAAAAATTTACCGATTGATACCAAATAACAAAAACACTTTAACTTACTATTACTATAAAGGAAAAATTCACATAGATCGAAGATGTTTAACGTAATTATTCGGTAAAAAGATGCAAAAATTGTCTGATGCAACAAAAGTGCTAAGTAGTGCTAACTAAATTAAAATTAAATGAAATTTCACCTCTATAATTTCTGTTGGTCAGTATAACAATTGCACTTTAAAAAAGATTGGACAAAACCAACTCTCCACCGGACATAAAAATCCAACGGCGCAACTTAACCTAAAAATGGTGAACTTGTTCACCACATTGTTTTTAAAGAGAGCATCTCAATTTTAACGTTCAACTTTAATATCAACCCAACACCAAATTATGGGAAAAACAATTGAACAAATATTCCCAGTCCATAGATAAAATCAAAAATAAGACACTTTTGAATGAAACTCTAAAAGAAAATACATCTTAACGAAAAGCTTAAGGAATTTCGACTCTCGATAGTAAAAAATTGGCCTACTATTTGGACTGATAGCAAAAAACAAGAACAGGTAAGCAGAAGGACTTTCGTAAACAACTTTAACGTATGCTGAACCAGTTTAAAATCCAGCTGGCATACATTGAAAAAATCTTCAATGCATGAATTATGGTTCGGTAAATAGATGCAAAACTGACAGATAAAAGAAAATAAAAATAAAAAACAGCTCAGACAACCTACAAAACAAACTTATGTTAAAATGCTAAGCCTACTTCTGAGTAAGATACGAATTCGAAAATATAAAATTTATATGTTTATGAATTTACGATTTTTATTTACAAACCGATTCAGAACCTACATATAGAAAGCTTACAGATTGAAATTCCGACTCTCATTTCTAAGAAAGCTTTATTTAATTAGGTACCGCCTCTTTGTGCAGAATTAATGAAAATATTTCAGTGAAACTATCAAGACATACTGACTGCTGAGAATTAAGCAGCATTTAAACAACAAATGACTTGACCTAGATGGGGTTCTCATAATAACAAATTAAAATTACCTTCGGCTAGGGTAAAAATGCTTACCAGAAGCTGACATTCTGGATCACAAATTTAAAGTGGAAGCTGAAGGAATAAATAGCGGGGATGTTTGTTTCACTATATTACTTGCAGCACGTCATATAAAACCAAAATATTCGTCGAACTCCATGTTAGCCGATATTAGCT